>JAQMCX010000029.1:8489892-8522145 GCA_029814765.1 Acanthurus leucopareius
TTATAAGGCGCACTGTCGGTTTTTGAGAAAATTAAAGGCTTTTAGGTGCGCCTTATAGTGCGGAAAATACGGTACTATGTATATCCATCCTTTAAACAGCATTGAAATATATACTCTTATACAGAAGCATGCTTCACCCTTAAAACAAAGAACCATGTGGATAATGATTAAACACATACACATACTTAATGCACCCCTGTGAGAGAAGACAATGAGATCATGTCTGTTGGATATAATTACTGGTAGGACAGTCTTTATGATGCTGTCGCCATAATTATTGTGGCCTTTACAGCACAGCAGGAGTCTGTAACATTACTCCCCTGCTGTGAGGGAAAGTAACATCATCGCCAGCTACCACTGCGTTCGATGCTGCCTGTTGATGACATGTGAGAGGGGCTTTGTACAACAGAGGGAGCTGCATTGTCCGCTCCTGTTTGTTACTCTTTGATGGTTAAAGAAACAGCAATAAGTGGGATTTCCGTGTGGTATTCCAGATTAGACATTGTTATGTCTCTTAAATCCGGGAGGCTGTGATCGTTGCCATTTTGTCAGTAATGTAAGACAACACCACAGAGTCAATTTGTTCCATTTATCGACGTCACTCCCTGTCGTCTTAATGAACAGAGCAAGCTGTTGGAGTCTCAAATTTCACATATACTGTTGCATTATAGGAATGTGTTTGTAACATACACCAGACATATGAGTCTGAACATAGGGACCCCACAGCAGTCAACAATAATGGGCTGTTTATATTCATGGAGGCAACATAAAATGCTTTAACAGTCATTGGTTCTCCCAAGGACAAAGTGTTTCTAAATGGCATCTGTTTCATGCAGCAGCATTGACAGAATACAATATCAGCAGCATGCATCAGTGTCTTTGCATTGTATGTTATCTTAAGTTGAAATCTCCTGAAGTGCAACTGGAGGCCACCTACAGCCCAAAGATGTCTCCCTCTCTCTGTCTGCCTCCCCTCAGTGCCAGCCCCCTCTCTGTTTCCTCATCATGACAATCATCTGATAAAGTGTGAGCGATGCTCACTTGCCTTAAATACTAATATGTTAATGTAATTAGAGAGGAGTCGTTTAGCAACCAGTAATTGGTACGGGGTTACTTTAAAGCTGCTCCATGACCAATGGGATTTGGGGATGGAATAGCAGAGAGAGTGGAAAAAAAATCTCTGTACATTTCCTGAGGCCTTTGGGAAATAGTGCCTTAACTCAACTTTGTCTCTGTGACATTGAAGAAGTTTTGGAATTTTTGTGTCGAATTTAAGAAACTTAAAATTGAACTATTGGTTATTTTTTAAACCATCCTTCAGGTTGTTTTTGTTCTTAGTTTACTGCAAAAATTCAACACAACCCTCCACCCAACCCCACCCTCCCAAAATAATCATTTCTTTTAACATTGTTTTCTGACTCTTCTCTTCTCTTCTCCTCACAGCTCACCTGTATAAGTGCTATGCACTGAGGGACAGCTGTGGGATGTGTCTGAAGGCGAACCCCAGGTTTGAGTGCGGTTGGTGTGTACAGGAGAAGAAATGCTCCCTGAGGCAGGAGTGCACCCCTCTAGAGAGCACTTGGATGCACGCCACCACAGGAAACAGTCGCTGTGCACACCCCAAGATCACCAAGGTACGCCATGACAGTAATGACATGTGTTTACACATAAAACTATACAGAAACTCAGTGTGCTCTTGAAGCTCAGCAAGGGAACATGTGCACCTGTGAGCACAAACACCCACCTCCTTGAGCTGGATTGAAAATGTTGAGTAGTCTGCATGCAACAACATACACTTTACTGCAGTAACTGTATGTAATAAAAACATGCAACCTTCCGTAGATATATTACCTTACTTTTATCCAGGGTTTATACTGTACATCAAAAACCCCTTTTTTGAAGTGAGCCAACAAAAATTAATAAGCAGAAATAATTTTTATATACTATATATATATATATATATATATATGTATGTATTCAGCTGACTGCAGTTAGTAAGTAAAGTAAAAACCTCATGAAAGAGACCCCAAGGTCTGTGAGGCCAGGGAACAGCCACTCTAAAATCAACATTGCATGGAGCTGCTGAATCCAAAGTTAAAGAGGCACTCCTCACCCTGCTGCTTAAGTTAAAGCAGACACTTGAACTGCTGTTAAATGTGTGTTGCCCAGAAACTCAACCTCCTACACATTAAACAAGCCATTTTTTTGTGAGGGGAGGGTGACAATATGCCCCTTGTAACAGGATGGTGTGATTACCTCTCTTCTGGCAAACTCTCGCCTTTTGACTAGAATTAGAGGAATTTTCAAAGTTAGATCATTAGTAAGAGTAAGTTTTCCAGGAGGAGAAATATCTACCTGTGCCACAGCGTCATTGTTTGGCCTCAACGAGTGAAAAGGGGGCATCATAGGAGGAGAGGCTGCAGGCAGGAGAGAATCCAAGAAGCTATCACCATGACTGCAACCACAACACAGATGGGCCGGCCAGGAGGAGGCAGTTCACACACACCAAGACTGAACACACTGATGTGATTAGAGATGATGGCTGCACACACACACACACTCACACTGAGGCACACCTGAGGAGTCGGAGAAGAAGGTTGTCTGGAGTGTGTGTGTGTGCGCAGAGGGGAGACAAAGAAACAGAGAATGTAGTAGTGTGCTAATTGTGTCCCACCATGGGTGCAGAATGTGTGTGCATGTGTGCCTCCGACAGACCAAGTGAGCTAAGGCGTCTAAACACCACAGCGTACCCATCTGTTGGCAGAGGTTACCGTTGCGGTGGTCCTCGTCTGACTCTGACCTGGGTCATCATCCCCACCGCTCACCATTGGGATTGACGCATACATGCATACTCTCTCAAACACACACACACAGTCCAGACATTGAAGCCATGCTGACTTGACGTTCGACCCTTCATTTGTTCTTTTTTGTCCTTCCTTTCCTCCCCCTACCCACATCATTACTTATAAAGTTTTTTTTTTTTCACTAGAAACTAGTGCCATTTTTCTCTATTTAAATTAGTGTGAAATATATGTATAGTTTATAATGTAAGCCCCTCTTAAAAAAGCAGACTTTCATGGCCAGAGCCCTCAGTGCATTTCCTGTGTGACACGGGTTCGTCTCTCTGAATACGTAATGGAGATATTGGATAATTGGGGCACTGGCACATAGATAAATCCTCTCTCTGTTCTCACTCGCTTCAGTTATCTCTTTGAAACAAGCACATAGAGGCAACTGGGTTGTGTGTGCGTGTATGTTTGTGAGAAATGGGTGCCGAGCATGAAGGGGTGGGGATGGGATGTGTGTGAGTGGGTGCACGCATGTGCTCTTGCATGCATATTTAGGGGCAAATCCTGGCCTCAGGGCAAGATGTTGGTGGCAGTCAAAAAGCAGGCGTAGAGGAGCTTCAAAAACAGCAGGAGGAGAAACCTACTGCAGGTTTGAGGAGGGAGAAGAGACAAAGAAGAATAGAGGAAAGGAGAGAGACACAGTGGAGGCAGCGTTATCACTGAGCCGCGCTGCCAGCCTCACCTCTCCTCTCCACCTTTGACATTTACAGTGTGACATTTAATGCCAAAAGAACATCTGCGGGCGACAAAGAAAATCTCTTCCTTTTCTTCTGCCATTTCATCCTTCACTTCTCTCAAAGAGCATCACATCCACCACACAAATTGAATATTACTCCACATTTTACCTTCTTTTTAGACAAATCCCTCTTTCTCTGTTTGATGCTCCCCCTTTTTCTATTTCTTTTTGCTTTTTTGAGGCTTTCTTCAGTTTTGCAGCATGTTAGCTGCTGCATGACCATTGGCTGGGGGATTAGCCACTAATTTAATTTTGACCAAAAAATGTGTGTTTCGACCTGGAAGAACACACTCCTGGCGACAGTGGGATTGCACCTACACACACACATGCTCACAACATACAGAACCATATTAAGCATGATCCTCAACCATCCACAGCTTTCAGAACAGCACGCATCAAACCCATTTGGTGTCATTTCCGAGTGTGCTATTGCCCATTTGACGTTGTTCAATAGTGTGCAGTTTGGTACCGTTCCACTAATGGCTCTGGCACTTAACTACTGTTCTCCAAACACATCGATCGATGTTTTAGGCTCTAAATGATTGGTTTTCGACATTGTAAGATTTTGGCTTTTAGGCTGTTTAAGTGCTATTGTTATTGTGCTGGCGTTTTTTTGGTTTTTTTGGTTTTTTTGGGGGTGGGGGTGTTTGTTTGCTTTTTTTTACGGCACTGACATTGTGCATCATGAGTAATTAGTTCTCCATACATTACAAAAAGCATGCACAAACACACACACACACAAGGAAACCACTCGCAGGTTCCCACATGCACACAAACATAAACACACACACACACACACACACGCACACACACACTCTGGTAACCATACACTCAGATGTAAAATGTTAAAGCTGCCAATGAGTGGCTCTATGGTATCCTCAAAATCACATTCACAGCCACACAGACAGTGACACACACACACACACACACACACACACAAACACACACAAGTGCATACACACACACACACAGAGGCACCCACACACACACACACACACACACACACTGTCTGGCACAGTATCTCAGTGTTGAGCAGCAGTGTCCTAGTACTGGCCTTGGATGCTGCCTGGCCCTCCATCATCCATCATCTCCTGCCTGCCTTCTCCTAGGGGACAGGAAGAGCATTACAGCTAGCCCTTAGAAACCAATTAAAACAACACAGGCCATGCCAGTGTGTGTGGGAGTGGGGGTGTGCAATTTTAGCATTTAAGCATGTGGCACACTTCTGTGCCCTTTTCTTTATTTTTCATAAATTTTTGCTTTTTTCTGATCTTTTGTACAAAAGAATTTGGACAACATGTTTTTTTTAGTGTTCCTAAGCCTATGAAGTGATATTCTTTATTTTATCATGTGTTTTACAAAGTGGTGAACCTTGGATCTTTTAAAATTACCCCTTTGATACCTAATCATTATACTATTACCTGTTAGCAGTGAACCTGTGTACCTGTTGAATAATCCGAACAGGTGTTTCTTTAGCGTTGTTAGCATTCTGAAACCCAGTCTTTTGTTGCTTCTGTCCAAACTTGTATGAAATGTGTTGCTGGGATCAATTTCAGAATAAGTGTACATTGTAAAAAAATCAGTGAATTTAATGACTCTACTTGAGACAGTGTCTTGATGCATGTGTGAGTGTGTGTGTTTTGATGAGTATCTTATTTCATATAAAGTTTTACGTGCAGTTCTTTGTTTCGTTTCATAGCTTGTGTCCTTTAAAAGGACGGTGTTTTCCCCTCATGTATTGTTAAGCTGCAGTATTGGCTTTTGTCAGATTTTTCCCATCTCTGTCTACCTCTGTATTTTCTTGTCACATTCTTTTCTTCGCTTTCCTCATGTTTCTCACTCTCTCTGTTCCTTGTTCCTACTTTCAACCATTCTTTATTTTCTTTATTTCATCAATCCTTTGGATCCGTTTCACTCCTTCCTCTCCTTCCTCCCCTTTCCTCTCCATTATCCTTCATCTGTACTGCCATGTATCATCTCCCCCCTCTTCCTTGCTTCTTTATTTGACCACATCAGAGCGATGTCTCTCTGTTTGGAAACCAGTATTGACTAGGACCCTGGGTTCTGCCATTGTGTTTTAAAGCTAAGCAATAAGTCTCATTGATACAGCACTGAGAGAAACAACAAGTCAAGCCAGTGCTGAGTAAATCTTACGCATGAAATTTGTTTTGGATCTCCACTAATATGATTCACATTTCCAATCGCATCGTTTCCCTCTTAATCATATTTAGTGGACTCGTGGTATTCCTGTCGTTACTCATTTCATTGCCAACATCATTTATTTGTGACTTTTTAAGAGATTTTCATATTACTGATAAACTTCAGAAAACCTTGTGCTATGTTCATATAATCTTTCTCTGCGTGTCCTGCTTCCCCTTGCCCTTCCCTCTCCTCCTCCTTCTCTTCTTATAACTAGCAGATGTTATCTGTGCGCTGCCGCTCAGCTAGCCACAATAGGCCTCACACAAAGCCTCCAACACAACGGTACAAGTCGGAGACCAAGAGAAAGAAAGGGGTTTGAATGGGTGTAGAGTACTGCGGCGGCGGCGAGAGGAGAATAGAGCGAGTGTTTAGGCTAGTGGCTTTTATCAAAACAGGCTTTTTGTTTGTGTTGTTTAGTTGTGGATGTAACAACTTGTGTTTGTGTGTGCGCTTGTGTTTTGATAAGCCAGTTTCTTATAGAGAAAAGAGATTTGATTACCATATCTGAAGATTCTCACTGGTGCACCACCATGTGCCATTCGCTCCTTTGTCTCCAGCTCAAAATATATGCATTGAGGACCGCTGAGCAAGAGAATGAGAGTGAATTAAAAAGACACACAAGTCCGGAGAGAAAGAGGGAAAGGGCGATGGGAAGGAGGAGGGATGTTCATCAGAAGCCTAGCTGGTGTAAGATGGAAAACACTTCTTAATTATATGACTGTGGCATTTCAGTTGTGGCCTGCATGACACTGGGCTTTGTTCCCATTGTGTGTATCTGTTAGTGGTGTCCTGAACACCTGTGGCTTTTACCAACCCGCCACCTTTTCTATAATGATGTTAGACTGGGGATCATTGTCAGGTACCAGGAGGAGAATAGAGTTGTTGAGAGCAGGTTGACAGAGTGGATCTAATGTATTTGTGAGGCAATAAATACACTTACAGGAACAGTTTGATAACGGATTCTAACTAACAGTAAAAAAGAAGACTCGTGCTACTTGTATGTCTGGATGAAAAATATTAGGATGCTGCTTAGCTTAAATTTGCACAAAGACTGGATCAGCTAGCTTGAATTACAACAATCGACCACAATGTGTGCCAATTTGTACTCTATGTATTTGTATCTTTGTACTTTTTGGGGAAAATGTGCAAACGCGCAGTAATGGAAACTTAATCCAAGGTTATTTATTTTATTCTTCTGTAGTGGCAAGGTTGAAGTGTGACCTTACCCACACCCCAGCTCCTCGACACCCAACCACCAACGTCTCACCCCCCTTTTTCCCTCCTCCCACCCTGCTACGACAAATGACCCCACCCTCCCCCCCACCAGGTTCTAATCCAATTAGCTTTAGCCCTAATTATACTAGCAATGACTGATTACCAAAGGGGCCATTGTCTGCATCGCAGGCTGGATGAATGGGGCCGTGATTAGCGACTGGGCTAGCCTCGGGTAGCCATTAGCACCTCTGCGCACCTTTCACAGACCTCTAGGGGAAAAAGAGGGAGCAGAGGTCGCTGTGCACAGTAATTGTGTTCAGCAGATTAATCGTCGCAAGGTTAAATGAGAGATGTAAGTGAGGGCTCAATGGGTGGGTCCAGGTTAAGTGTGCGAGTTGGCAGGTTGTGAATGTTTGAAGGAGTTGAGGTGGAGTTAATGGAACCAAGGTCATTTTTCATTTCACTTAATGAGGTAGCAAGTATCTGATTCATTCAGAATGGGACATGACCATAATGACTTAAGTAAACTGTCATTCATGCTGACATACAATATATATTATTTGATGTAGTGTTTGGGTGCAGATCGATTGTCACATTCTGGCCAACATATGTTCCCTCTACTTTTTTCCTTTAACCAGCTGTATCCAGAGACGGGGCCCAGGCAGGGAGGAACCATGCTAACCATCACCGGTGAGAATCTGGGTCTGCAGTTCAAAGACATTCAGAATGGAGTCCGCATCGGAAAGGTGGCCTGCAACCCTCAGGAGGACCAATACATCAGCGCTGAGCAGTACGTTGACACTTTCCTACCCCCTCATTCTGAGTCTCTCTCCTTCTCTGTCTCTGTCCAATATTGATGTGACACTGAGTGCTAAGCACAGCACTGCAGCTCTCTCTCCAACTTCTTTCTTTACTTCACCCTTCAATGGTTAAACACAAGCAGGCTCATGCTGTGCTGGTCTTGCAAGTGCAGTTCAGTCAATGTAAATCTGACAGTAGCTAAGTTTGCATGGAAGCTTTTATCAGTAGGCAATAATAAGATGGTGCTGCACGAGTGGCAGTCAGTAACAGCAGCTCTGAATTACTTGACTGTGTTGTTTGTGTATTTTTGTGTTCCTTTTTAGGTTCTTTTCCACACTAATCTCCCCCACACATGTGCAACTCTGGATTAGTGTAATTATTATTATAATTGCCTTTTGTTTATTTTTGGTTAAGTGAAATTCCCCAGGGAGGGAATCAAAAAATTCTTATCCTGTTTATCTTAGAAATAAGACAAGGATGACCAAGCATGCTGGTGACAGTCCTGAATCATGTAAAAAATCAAAAATCTGCCAAGGAAGCACAGCTTTTGGGACAAATTTCAGTGCAGCATCATCAAGTATATGATGATTCAGACAGGCTTCATTCAATAGGGAGCATGCCCTCAGATTTCAGCATTATTTCTAAGTTAGTTTTCTTGTTTTAAATTTGCACTGCCTCTTTTCTGACATTTAGATTAATGCTCTCATCAACCTGGTCTCGTATAACAGCCGAAAAATATTCTAAACACTCTATGTCAAACTGGATAGCCCAACATTTTAAAACCAATGTAAAACTTCAATGAACCTCACCCATTCTCAACCTAAATCATAAAAATGGCTTAAGTAATAAATTTAGTCATAGTAATGTGATAACACCAAAGCTTTTCATGTAAATGCTGCCTCTGAATAAGCTATGTTTTTTTCTTTCTGAGAAAATCCAAATCCTGGCAGATGTCGCAGATGGAAGTGGTATATTATGTTATAGTATCTTATGAGAAAAGCATCTCTTATGCAGCAACAGTAAACAATTGCAGCATCAAGTTGTCTCTCGAGTTCTTGATTCAGCCTGTTGGACATGACTGAACTCTTTGTTGTAACTGTAAACATGTTCTCTCTCAGTTCAGTCATTTTTATAAAGCTCATGTGAGTGATATCATGGGAATCATTAATTAGATTTTCCTTCATGCTACCCGGAAAGACCAGGGGCTCTCAGTGAAACCACTAGATGAGTCACACTCTCTACTTTGTAAAAATTCACCCAGAAGCAGAGAAGCTACATTTTAGGACAAGGAAAAATTGGGGACACTCGTCACAGCTGGAGGTGTCCTCAATATTCTATTTCCAACTATGTAGCTGTCATATGTACACAAATGCTCCATTTGCTGAGTTGCAGCACAGTCCCAACAGATTTCATTTTCTCTGTGCCCCCTCACTAAGAAGGAAACTAAGAAATGTGACTTTGATGGTTTGACAGTCAGAACAACAGAATGCTGTGCAGCTCTCGCCGGCGATGACAGGTGTCCCCAAAATGGGTTTAGAAAATGCAACAGTGACATGTCAGGCTTGATTTACAATTTATAACCTCATGTATTGGTATATGTTAGGTAGAACTTAACATTTTTACATTTTAACTGTGTAGCCTGTGAGTAATGTTAAGTGGTTCTGGGTTGTAACTTTTTCTCTACCACTTGTTCTTTTTGTCGATCACATTCAAAACCACCAAGGTGTCGACATTTAACCCTGTCAGCCCTGTAACAGTGCATTGGCCTGTTGCCATAGCACCAGCAGGAAAAGGAGAAGGAGGGTGCGGCTGGCAGTGAGGCTGTCATGCTAATTAAAAGTGATGTTGGCCATACGGCGCCATTAGTGGCCCGGTTACTCTCGTCATTCCTGTGACCCCATCAGAGCTGTAGCACAGGAGACGGGACGGGGTTACATGAGTGACAGCACAGGTCAAAGGTCAGCTGGTTTAGGGAGGAGGAGAGAAGAAGGAGCACTAACCATCGGGCAAAATATAGACACATTGTTCTTTCTCTGGCTTTTTCTTTCTCTTCGCTAGCACTTGTACATCATACAGCACATTCCCTTTTCTTATTTTGGAGTGATGCTGCATTGTGAGAAGGTGCAGCAATTGTGGTTCTTTCAGTATTAGTAGGCTCATCATTCACCTCATTCATTAAATATTTACTAACTCAATGTGATTCCACATCCAGAAACATAAATTATTGCCAATAGTGAGGAAAAACAGAACCTGCTATCCTTTTTTTATTGCCTTATTAGTATTTTCCTTGTGTCAGTTTGGCATATGTTTGATTTTTTTTCAATCACATTCCACCTCAGTAATTTGATTGAGAGAGGTATAATTTATAATGCTGTCATTTTTACAAATGCACCATGAACTTTCTGTCTTTCTAACCACCTAATAACAGCTCAATGTAGCCACCTGTCATCTGCGCAGTAATGATGCAAGTCAAGCTGCAGCTTCTAACTGAGAGCTGTCCAGCATTTTAATCACGGCTGCTGTCGTATCCTTAGAAATGAAAGAGGGGGGGACAAAACAAAACAAAAAAAACACAATGGAAACACACAACATCGGAATGTGAAATTCACTGTCGCCGCAGCACTGCAGTTGCCATGGCCACCTGCAGGGTGGATGGAAGCGGGAGAGTTAATAACTCATCTCAGAGAGCGAGGGAAGCTGAGGGAGATGTGTAGGATATGAGCTTGTTCAATTAATCAGCCACTCTCTCTCTCTGTCCCTCTCTCTCTGTCCCTCTCTCTCTCTCTCTCTCTCTCTCCTCTGCACTCTCGCCCTTTCTCTCTGTCTCATTCGTTCTCTTTGGCTAATTAACAGTCAAGTGTGTCTCCAGTGGGTGAAACATGAAGTAAGTGTGTGTGTGTGCATGTTCTTCCTGAGGGCTAGGCTGCAACTCCTCCCCTCACTCAATCATTTCTCCAGTGGATTTTCATTTGGCCAGCCAGCACCTAAGGCCAAGTGCAGGGTTCACACTTCACACCAATGCAGACACACACACACACTAAACTCCACCCTGTTGGAGCTCTGTATGTCTCTTCTGATAAAACATTTTGTCTGTTTTGTGTTATTTTCATGAATAAGGTTTCAGAAAGTGTTGATTCCGAACTGTTGGAATTTTTTTCTGACTTGGACAAAGCAGAAGAAAAATGTTGTACTATCGTCTGTCTGTACTGCCTCTCCCTTCTGTATTTCTCTCTCTTGGTCCTCGTTCGGCCAAGAAACAAATTTATTTTGGTAGCAGTGGTAATGGAACTCATCTCTCAACCTCTCTCTTTCCACTTCTCCAGGATTGTGTGTCGACTGAATGATGCTACAGGTTACAGGGTCCAGGAGGCTCAGGTAGAAGTGTGTGTTAGGGACTGCATTCACCAGGACTACAAAGCAGTCTCCACAAAGGCCTTCACTTTTGTGGTAAGTGTGTGTGTGGGTTGGAGGAGCGTGGCTAAGATGAAGCTTTTTGGATGTTTTTAATTCTGTTTTTGACATCTCTGGTGAAGCCAGGCAGCTATGATTGATCCCTCTGTCCTCTACCCTGCTGTGTCCCTCTCTAGTCTCCGTACTTTACCCGCGTGCATCCCTCCACTGGGCCGCTGTCTGGAGGAACAAGGATCACCATTGAAGGCAGCCATCTCAATGCAGGCAGTGCTGTGTACGTGAAGATAGGACTTCACCCCTGCCGCTTTGAGAGGTGAGTGAATCCAAATGATCTAAAAAAGAAAGATTACAGATCATAGCTGATAACAACCTCAGTCATTTAAACAACAAACAAAATCATTCAAATTAGAAGTACACAAAAAAATAGTAGTACATATGTTTTTATCTCTGCTGCAAACGGTGTAGTGATAATAAAACACTAATGTTGTGTGAGTCCTAATTATTTAACTATTTTGTGATTGTAGAAATATTCACCAGGGTTCACATTTCACATTTTTAAGGTTCCAAGTGGTCAAATGTTGCTATTTCTCTCAGTGAAATACTGGGTTCAAGTTGTAGCCATTTTAGTCAATCAGTGCTGTTGAGAATCTGAAATTTTCTCTTTGGTTTTGTGCTACTCTGTGGACAATTACAAGTCCTAATGCCTCCCCAGTCTTTCACAATTGCCATCCTTTCTTAGTCTTCAGTGTTGAATTATAACAGTTATCACCTGTTTGAAAAATATCTCCTTTTTGCTGGGTCTAAAAAAAATTGCACCTGGAAAGAGGATGACCTGGAGCACTGTTATTCACAGCAATTGTGAGAATGGCAGTGTAGCCTTTCTTGAGGGAAGCTGATATCATTGTTCACTTGTGCTGTAAATGACTTAAGTGCATGGCCCACATTTTTTCAGAAATATGACTGTAATTTGCAAGGAATGATATGGTATTGGTGGTAATTGGTAACTCAGAATTTACCGACATTGAGCCCATATTTAAAATATGTAATTTTTGTTCTTTTTTTTAAAAAAAAATAGTTTTTAGAATAATCTGCCACAGTTATCTTCTGTTGTCACTCACTGTGCAAGAGACTGTGCCAGGACTTAAAGAAAAGGAGACAAAGATCCAATTTGATATGACTCTAATTCCTCCAGCCAAGAACTCAATTGTTTCTTTGAGTCCCTTTCTGGCAAAGTGACAGCAAAACTGAGCTCTGGACTAAATCCACTCATGTTTGGTGTCAGGCAGATGGCAGAGAAAAGACACCTCACAGAAAAGATTGTCACCGAACTAAAACAAGCACCTATGTGCTGAAAAGAGTTTTCAAGCAAATATGTACACTCCTCTTCTACAGTTTTCAGTCTGAGCTTTTATTGTTCTCTTTTTTGTTTCTCCTTTGAAAGCATTTTTTTTCAACACTGGTGTTTTTATTATAGTGAATCCTTTCTCTCAGGCAACAAGTGACAGGTTAAGCTAATGAGCTTGGACCTATCAAGTTCTTTTTATATCATATCAAAAGAAAAAGTAAAGGCCAATTTAAAGCTCTGTAGCACATCCCGAGAAAGGTGAACATAATAGTCTTGGCCTTTCATTCACTGAGCAGCAATAACCTTTATGGCCAAAGTAATGAACTGGTTGAGTCCATCTCTTTAATGTGTCTTTGTATTCAGTGGGCCCTCCGCTTTAATCAAAGCCTATTTACCCCAAGTCACTCATCCTCTTATCTCCCTCTGCAACCCCTTTTCTTTTCTTCTCTCTTCTTTCTTTCTGTATTCCCTCTTGGCTTTCTTTTGTGTGGCCGCAACCTTGTCAGAAATACGAACTTGGCCAGAACCATAGTCGCCCTTAAAGGCGACAGTGTTGTGAAAAACGAAAAATGTTGCCATGGAAACCAGCACAAATGGAATGTGGAAAACCTGTGTTGTTTTTTTTTTTTACATATACATATATTTAATATAGGCATCTTTATAACATCTGCCCCTGTCAAGAATATGCTGGCGAAGTTATCGTGTTACAGTCAAGAGGCACCTGTGTGGGAACCTGCAGAGTGTTTTTGACACGGTGCCACACTGTTAACATTAAAGAACAGTAAGGCCAGATTAGACTTTACCAGGAAATATCTGAAAAAAAGCCTGTCCACTTCTGGAACAAAACTCTTTGGACTGATGACACCAAAAGATTAACTTGCATCAGAATAATGGAAAGAGAAGGAAAGGAATGGCTTATGATCTGAAGCATACTACATCAGTCAAAAATGGTGGAGGCAGTGTTATGGCACAGGCATGTATGGCCACTGGAACTGGGTCACTGGTGTTAATTAATGATATGACTTCTTATATAATTAGAGGAATGTTTTCTGACGTGTACCTTATTTCAAATCTATTGTGGTGGTGTAAAGAGGCAAAATCACACAAATTCGTCACTGTCCAAATACTTGTGGATCTGACTCTACATATATGCATATTGTACTTCTTTTTTTCTTTTTTTTTTTATTCGATCCTTATTCCCTTCTTAGCCCCCTCTCGGTCAGGGAAAATGCCTCCTGAGAGACAGCAGGGATGTGTCCAACAAAGACGTTTATGCTCTTCCTTCACCCATTTTTTCGCTCAGTCTCCCAACCCAACCCAGTCCCATCCCATCAAGCCGCCAGGATCGAGCCGCTAAAATAGGCTTTCGCTCTTTCATCTTCTCCATCATCATCTTCTTTCTGTGGGTTTCACTTTCACAGCAGATAACGGGGGAGGATTTGAGTGCGGATCAGCTTGTTCTGCTCATGTTCAAAATCTCACACCGTGCCACCTGCTATCATGCCTGCACAAATGCACGCACACGCGTT
The DNA here is from genome assembly GCA_029814765.1 of Acanthurus leucopareius. Taxonomy (NCBI): domain Eukaryota; kingdom Metazoa; phylum Chordata; class Actinopteri; order Acanthuriformes; family Acanthuridae; genus Acanthurus; species Acanthurus leucopareius. The sequence goes on from JAQMCX010000029.1 coordinate 8,503,981, forward strand.
TACACACTGTAAGATGTTAGCAGACGACGAGTGACACAAAACACATACTCGCCCAATGCTAATCTTCTACCTGCGCACTGTATTTATATGCAAATTTACGCTCCCTTCCCCGGGGGACGATGGAATGAGCCACTGGAGTGGAGCACAAAGTTTCTGGCAGCAGCACAAAGTTTCCCAGCAGGTCACAGCTGGCTGCCTGTCTGCTAGGGAGGGAGTTACATCACACAGAGAGACGACCAGCCTGATCTGCCACTTCAGATCTGTCAGCCAGAGAAAGCGCAGGAGGGAAGGAGAAACAGACATAGAGAGAGAGACAGACAGACAGAGAGAGCTTTGAAGTACAGCACTCTCTGATTTGGACTGATGAAACCACGGCTGGACAGACTGAAAGACACTGGCCTTGTGTCGCCATTATGTGTGTGTGTGTGTGTGTGCGCCTGCTTTTTTGTCGTGACCGCTAAATAATTTATGGGTTATTTAAGGGATGACGTAGGATTTATTTTCTGTCCTGTGCACTCATTCCAGTTTTTATTGTGTGGGTTTATCTAAAAGCCTGTCAGTAGAGTCAGCTTCATAATACTCCAAACACCTCGAAGGACCCTCTAATAGAGTTTCCTGGTGCATAAGGTCCACTTTAAGAGAGGCCATCAGGCAACATTTGTATAAAACTTCTCTCTTTCTCTTGTCTCTTCCCATCATCACTTGCTCTTCCAGGCGGAGCAACAAGGAGATTGTGTGTGTGACCCCAGCCGGACAAGCCCCTGGCACCACCCCCGTTATGGTAGACATAAACTCCGCTGAACTCAGGAACCCAGAGGTCAAGTTCAACTACACAGACGATCCCACCATCCTCAAAATCGAGCCAGACTGGAGTATCGCCAGGTGAGTCCAACTGTCTTCCCCTCAGCTCGGCAAATGGAGTGAAGATGAACCATTTATATGAATGTAAAAAATTTTATATGTTGTGTAAAAGCTTACTGTTGTCCGAAAAAGACTGCAAAATGTATTCATCCAGATTTATTTATTTATTTATAATATTGGTGTAAATTGGTTCATTTTTGCATCATAGAGCTAACTCTGTCAGCTATCATTGTATGATATATCACCATTCCGATGACTATTTTATTATCTATAATTTACATCAACACAGTGTTTGATCTATGATTCTGCTTGATGTACATCTGTAAGACAGATACAAACGCATCTATACATTATTAATCCCTGGTGTTGGTTGTGCCATACATTCACGCCTATTTTCAAGAAGCATAGCCTACTGAGCTGAAATACGAGCTCTTTGTAAATGGGGATAAATGTATTATTCTGCTGGCATAGTCCTCGGCTCTGTCTGGAGTAACAAAAAACAACAACTAAACATTCCTCTCTATTTCGCACTCATCTTGTTTTTCAAAGGCTTATTATTTATTCTGTTTATCTTTATGTTTCAAAAGTAAATCTTTGAGAGCAGGAACAGCGGTAAAGGAGGCTCCTGAAGCAGTGCGCTGCTAGTTGATGAGCTGCAGCAGAGATGTATCTTTAAATATTACTTGACTTATTGAAATGAGACTGCATAGCCACAGGAAGATTTCCTGTGCAAACACAAGCTGTGTTTTGGAGGAAAAAAAAAATCTCTGAGCTTCCAAGTGCTAATGGGCTCACTAGCATGACCTAGAAACTCCTCTACTCCTCAGCTCAGAAACCAAACCAGCACATACACACTTACATGCACAAACACACTGTTGACTGTCTCATTTACTTCAAAAGTTTAGTTCCAGGAACATGTCATATGCTATTTTCAGATTTTTTACAGGATGTTTTTCTGTTGCATTACCTTAAAATTCTCAGACACCAGCTGGTAAGCAAATAACAGGCAAATCCTAAAAACTGAAAAACTAAATTGGCTGCACAAGTTGCAAATCATTTATGTGCTCTTTAACAGAAACACTGATCTCCTTTGATTTAACTTTTAACACTTTTAAAGGAATGCTCACTTCCTGCACTCATCTCTGTTCTCTTATCTCCTTGGGAATGAAAGTCATATTTTTCTGGTTTTGTTATTAAAGCAGCCCTAAATTCTCCACATAATTTACACACATTCCAGGTGTTTATGTGGGAATATCACCTCTTAGAACAGCTTGCTTCAAAACGAGACAGCCAGACACACAATTTCTGTTCAGACAGCGTAACAATCCACCTCTCCATCATTGGCAGGGGCTTGAGGTGAAAATGGGAGTCACATTTAAAAATCTGCAGAGAGACAAAGTCTCTCGTCATGTGAAAGTGTAGTGAGCAGATGAGAAGTCGTATTTGGAATGGGCTAAATGAAAGGTTGAGAGCAGGGAAGGGGAAGCGGGAATGAAAGTTTTGGCTCCAGCCCTGGGGGGAAATAACCCTGGCACTCGACTTGTGTTTGGTGTTTCACTCAGCGCTCCCACAGGAGGGGTTGCATGGTTCTGCGGGCAAATCACACCTATACTTACCAAGCTATTTTGTTGCGGCGTCACCTTTGGTGACCCTCTTGCTTGGAGCCATTGCAAACAGCCTCTCTTGTCCAAAACACAAATCTGACATGACTTAGACATGTTCCCCTCCTCTAAGGAAGAGGTTCCAGGGCTAACAACACAGACACATTGCACTGTGTAGATTGCGAGACACTTTACCTTGTTTACACAGTTTAGTACAGTGCACACATCATGGAGTCCACTGTTTGTGTGGAAAAGATTATTATCCTGTAACAGAACTACCGCCATTTGGCGTTGCCACATATTGATGCAAAGCTGATTTTTACTGATTTTGAGCACCTGCACGAGCACAGCTCCATGTTCTACTATTCCACCAAAAAAAGAGCAGCTTTATGTAAGTCTCTTAAAGTCGTTTGCTCAGTGGTCACCCCAGACTCAGTTGACCACTTCAACATCTGTTGCCCTCCTTTAAGCCTCTCAGAGGCCCTATGCCCTTTTCGTCCTCGTCCTGCTATCACCTCAGTCCTTCCAAAGGCCACTGTCACGTGAAGGCCTGGGACTGATCTCATCTCCCCGTCTCAGATGCCAGCTTCATCTGGCCTCAGCAAAACACAGCCCACTCCCTGGATGTGGATGTTGTGGAGGCAGTTTCTGACACAAAAAAGACTCACAAACTCAAGAGTGTCTCTCACTAAGTTTCATTTCACCCTAGCAAGTGGACACACAGCCAGCAACATTACATGTTGGCAGCTGAGATCATGGAGTCTCTATCGGTGTTGGCATTCATACCTTTGTGTACATGAGTTGCAGTTATATATGACATATAGTCATCGTCTGTCTGACACTTCAAACCTTAAAAGGCCCACCCCTCAAAAAGAGCGCTGCATGTTTGTTCACCAGGAATGCAACACAGACACCGAAATACTGAAATAGACTTCAGTGACCTTGACAGGACCTTTGGGTGTGCTGTATGCGGTGTATTTTCCAGCACTTCTGTTTTTTCTTTTGTGCAATGTGTCCATGTCCATTTACATTTTATTTTGCTCTAATTACATAATGGAATGGATGTAATGTTTAGTTGATTAAATCAGAAATCCTCAGCTACTTCAGCCAAGAGAAACCCTCCAGAACAGCTGAAATGGTTGATGTGTTTGGAGAAGAGCTTTCCCCCAAGGCCTTTCAACACTTGAACAATGATACAGAAAATGCTCTTTTGTGTGCGTGTATCATTTTCTGAATGAAACTTGGCAATATAACATTCAGTTTATCATCTTTATGAGTTTTTTTCTGTGCCAGTGGTGACTCACAGTGGCACTAGGCTTGAAGCTTCACCTTAGCCCACTCTAGTTTTTAGGTTGTATGCTAACTTATTTAGCTGCTGTCAGAACACCTCACATCAACTAAAGTTCAGCCTCTCGGGCCAGCAGAGGCTGTCGAGAAGGCAGCGTGGGGGAATAGGACTCTCACCCATATTACCAGTGTCTCTGCTGGTCAGTGTCACATAGACCTGAATAGGTCACAGGTGTAAAGGTTACAGAACATGTCAGATCACCGACAGCGGTGCAGATTCTGAGTGTATCTCACGCTAAAAAAATACCGCAGTGCAACTTTAATACACGCTAAAAATATATCTCCCGTGGCTTTCAAGAGGTGCTGAGGAGGCCAAAAGCTCCGGCTCTCAGTAATAATGCTACATATCGGTTATTCTTCCCTCCAGCCTCCATATCAGTTTAAAGCAGCTTTTAACATTCATGCAGTGGCTGTAGCATTACCATCATTACCTGAAAATGGGCTTCCATGAATAAGCAGACGAAAGGCTACAACAGACGCGAGCACTAATGGTAAATCGCCAACTGGAGGGCCCTCTTGACTCCCACAGAGAACAGATTTATTAACATTTATCTCCACTGATAAGCCTACTGAATAGTGTATAAAAAAAAAAAAGCAGGAGGGGTGTGTATATGTGACATGCAGGTGCACATGTGGTTTTTATTTGCCTGGTACTATTTTATAATCGTTTTTGTCTTGATTTTCCCTACAATAAGAATTTTTACGTCTTTTTCAGTGGAGGAACCATGTTGACCATTACTGGAACCAATCTGGCCACAATCAAGGAGCCCAAAATGAGAGCCAAGTATGGATCTGCCAAGTCAGAAAATGTAAGTGGTTGGATTCAGACACCCGCACACAGTTTTTATTGACAAAACAAAAAGCAGTGACTTGATTTGGCAAGCGAGACGGAGTGAGACCAATATAGACACACAGGTGTCTCTGTACCCCTCCCTCTGCGGAATAACTGATTTTCAGACGATACACACACTCCTGGGACACAGACACAGACGCACACACCTAACCCGTCGGTCAACCAGCCAAGGGCCCATTTTCTGTTTGTTTTTGATGTTGAATTTCCTTTTAGCAGTTTAACCTTTGAAATGTCAACCAGCAATAAAGCAAGTCTGGCAAATCCCCCTCTCTTCACCTAGCACCACGGGGCTTAGCTAACCTTTCTCCTGCTCTTAGCTGAAAGTAAAAATATCCCTGCTTTTTCCTTTGTCCCCTCTCTGCAGTCATTTTTATTTCGCCTGGTTAATGTATCTATTGACCTATAAGCACAGTTTTGCTCTGTGTCTGTGTGATTTTACACCTCTTGTGTGTGTGTTAGTATGAAAAAATATAAAACAATGTAAGGCTGTAACATGCTGTGAAACATTTCAAAGGTCTACTCGGCCATGCGATGTTATCATTAACAGCTACAAGCTGACCCCTCCTGTTTCTTCATGTGTCATTACAGCCTAATTTGTTCTTTGCTGACTGATTTAAGTGTTGAACCCCACAGGGGATTTCCAGATGATATCAACACTGATTACAACACTGATGTTATTAAGCCAGCCTCTGCCTCATTATGTCATTACCAAGACATTTAATCACTCATATCACATAACCCTGTTTCAGCCATCGTATCCATTGTTGATTAGATAACATGATATTTTGGTTAAGATTGGCAATCACTCTTGTGCATGTTTGCCTAAATTTTCACAGTCACTGTTATCATCTCTTCAGTCTAATAAAATCTTCCCAACCTAATTTACAGGAAATTTAATCTGAGGATGTTATTGACTCACCTTATATTTATTATGTTATGGTGTTAAGAATAATGCAGCTAAATGGCATCACTTAAGAAATCCATCAGCTGCTCTGTTTTATAAATATCAGTATCAACAATTGGAAAACCCAAGTCAGTCAACCGCAAGTAAGAATTTGAAAAAACAAAAAATTCAATTTCCTGCCTAAACTACAAACAGTATTTTTGATTCCCTCCATCCTTTTGCTAATTTCCTCACTCTTTTCTTCTCTCTTTGTGCAACTTCTGCTTCTCTAGAACTGCACGGTTGTCAACAACACCGTGATGGTGTGTCTTGCGCCCTCTGTGGCCGGATCTCACAAAGGCTTCTCAGAGGCGGGCAGCAGTCCTGATGAGATCGGCTTCATCATGGATGACGTGCGCTCTGTGCTGGTGGTAAACGAGACTTTCAGCTACCACCCGGACCCCGTGTTCGAACCTCTGAGCCCCACGGGCATGCTGGAGCTGAAACCCAGCTCACCACTCATACTCAAGGTAAATTGCCTTGTGCTCCAGCATTGATCTGTTTTGGCCTTGTCTCTACCCGACTTTGCTTTACATTTATCACCTCCTCTCTCTTGTTATTCTTGTCTCGACTTTGCTGCTTTATTTTCCTTCTCCCCCTTTTCTCCTCTCTTTGTGTCTTCCTAATCATCATTTGAGTCTTGTTTTTTTCCCTCCTTTCTCCCTTCTTGCATCACCTTTCTCATTTCGTTTCTGCTGTCTGTCTGTAAATGTGTGTAGAAGAAATTAAGTCTTGAACACACACAAGGGGGAAAGGACAAAAGAAGGTTAGCTCAGTGTTAGCACTCAGTATACACACTACAAGAGCAGTAATGGCAGATAGCAGCATTTCAGTAATGTTTGAGTATTGTCAGCAACATGAAAAGCTCAGTCTCACAAATGGTTATTTTAGAAAATGCTGCAGCGACCTCCCAGTCAGCATCCAACACACAACTGATAAGACGCTGACAGGCATTTGAAATGATTTGCTCCAAACATTCCTGTACAGACACTTAACTCCCTCCTTCCCTCTCCTTTGAGACTTCTTCTTTCAACACAGCTGTCTTTCAGATGTGCCTCAACCTTGAAAGATGTAATTTCTTTGCCTGTCGTCTCCAATGGAGTTTGGAGACCTTTAAGGGGGGGAAAAAAGTCTCTCCTAAAACTCCCTCCTGTAAAATCAGGTGCACAGGAAAGTAATGTTTATAAAGTGGACCTATGCGTTGCCATCTCACCTACTCAGATTTCGATCAGATAACTTCTGAGGAGAGACTTTCTAGCCATGTTTACTCTAAGCCATAGAGGCAGCACACACTCGAATCCAAGGCGCATTCAAAAAGGCTTTGCCCCACCCACCGCTACTGTCTTTTGTCACTTCACTTCTCCTTTTGAACTTCAAAGCCTCGGGAGTGAGAGAGAAAATTATCACACAATTTCATGGAAAACGAAAGCCTTTTTTTCTTTTCAGCCAATCAGGGTGGAGTTTTTAGAAATGAAGAATTTCGCTTCACCTCCCCGTTACTTTAAATGCAGTTCCATAATGAAAAGCTCTGATTGCCCCACCACGCTCCGGGTGAAGAATTGCAGAAATAAGCAGCACAGAAACAGCATCCTATTAAATAATTGCGAAGAAATTAGACGTTCATCGAGATTGCCCAGCAATGAATTCCTCGCATTCTTCCAAACATCAGAGGAAGAGTTAGTGAAGGAGAGGAGAAGGTTGAATTCTTTAGGTGTTTTTATTTTTTTGGGGGGGGGGGTTTACATCATCCTTATGCAACTTGCACATTTTGACAGGCCTGTGCCAGCCTTTAGCCACCACATCTGGAGCCAAAAAATCTAGTTGCTGATTGTCTAAACTTAGTAAAAGAAACATTTTTTTCCTCAGGAGCAGTGTTATAGATTTGCTAATTAAGAAGGAAAGGAGAACAAGACTGTAAATTTACGGTTCTGTGCAGTGTTTTGAATTCGGGTTTCTACATCAGAAATCCTCACTTTAGGTGTGGTATCCTTAAGTGTGGTACCCTTAACCAAATCAAGTAACATTCTGTTAAAATAACAATCAGTATTTTAACATGAAGACACTAACTCGTCGTTTGGTCAGTTTCTGTGAGAGGCGTTATCTGGCAGCATAAAGCAGAAGCACACAGATTCTTTACAGTGAATCCCTTCGCATTTATGCTCTTTCATTTTTTTTCTCCTTTTTTTCTGGACTCAAACTCAGACCTCATGTAAGTAATGGAAGCATGTCTGCATCTGTTTCCAGGGCCGCAACCTAATTCCTTCAGCCCCAGGAAACGCTAAGCTGAACTACACGGTGCTGATCGGGGAGACGCCCTGCGTTCTCACCCTGTCTGAGAGCCAGCTGCTGTGTGAATGGCCCAACCTGACCGGAGAACACAAAGTCACTGTGAGTAAAACTTCAAAACTTGTCTGCATTCCTGTTTCCTGAAGATTTTCCCATTGTTTAATTATGTTAACCTGATACAGCAATAAATCAGCCTGAAAATAAGCATCATCCCCCTCTAAGCTGAACTTCTTTATCCTAAGTACCTGTTATTTTTCATCATCCCTCTTAATTTTTTTCCTGCCACCTCTGAAGCACCTGGCTTCCATATTTCTTTCAGCCTCTCAGCCCGTCCTCTTCTATACCTCCTCTCCTCTCAGCTGGTTCCTCTTTGCTTTTCAACTCCCTTTTTTCACATCAATCCACTTCCTGCCTTTTCATTCATTCATCTCATTCTTTCCTCCCCATCCATCAGACCTAAATCTCTTCAATTACTCCAGATTTCTCCTCCCCATTCATATAGAGGCACACTCCTAAACACACACACACACACCCAGTCTCTTATACCGTTGGCGGTGTTTGCGACTGTATTTATGCCTTAGAGGTTTTTGTTGGTCTCGTTTGGCTGGCATCCTCCTTGGGATTTGAACAGTATTGATATTCAATGGAGAGCAAAAAATGGCTAGTGGGTGTGAGAGGTCTGTGTCTATTTTTATTCTCCTCCGTTTGGTAATTCATAGACGTAAGCCAGTTGAAGATGAAATAAAAAGGGAAAAAAAGGGAAGACGGAGGGAAAAAAAACACATCCCAACGTTTGTTTTTTTATTCACATTTTCTGCGAGCCAGAACTGTTTTGATGTGATATGGTTTAAAGTCATATGGGTGTGTGACTGTGAATACTTGTGTGTGTTTCACTGGTTCCAAAGACAGCCCCAGGGCACAGATGTTTCCTCCCCCAACCCAGATATAAAAGGTTTTGAGGAGTTTTGGCCTCCACATGGATCAACTCAGCACAGCTTGGATTGCCAGTGTAAATGCAATGTGGGGTTTAACATTGGCACCTCCTTGCATTATTTTACTATCATTTTTCTGGATTTAAGGCGGTGTGGCCAGGTAGAGGCCTGAAAAGGATCACCCTGTGAAGCTTTAGCTCCTTCAGATTAAGATGATTTTTAAAATGCCATAATAATCTTTCTGTATACTTTCTGTAAGTATTTCATCTACCTGCTAAGCAAACAGAATGTAACATTTCTCTGTGTCCGTCTGCTAGGTGCGTGTTGGGGGCTTTGAATACTCACCTGGGACCTTGCAGATCTACTCAGACAGCCTGCTGACCCTCCCTGCCATCATCGGCATCGGAGGAGGTGGCGGCCTGCTCCTGCTGGTCATCATTGTGGTGCTGATCGCTTACAAGAGGAAGTCGCGAGATGCGGACCGCACCCTTAAAAGGCTTCAGCTGCAGATGGACAACCTGGAGTCTAGGGTGGCCCTCGAGTGTAAGGAAGGTGTGTACAGACAAAATCCGGTCATGAGGAAGGAGCAGCAGTGAAGAGACTGGTCATAGTGCTTGTTTTGTCCAAGTGTCTCTTCATCTTTCTGCCCAAATAACTCCCACATCCCCAAATAACTTTCTGTAAATCTCTCCCTCGCTGCTGCTTACCTCAAAAGCTGCACAACTCCCATTCAGTAGCGCTATCCATTTCTCTCTCTGTGCTTTCTCCTTCCGTCTCTATTGCTCTCTCCCCTCTCACTGCCAACTGTCCCCCTGCTGTTAGGTGGCAGCGGTGTCTGTCTGTGTGTATGCGTGTGTGTGTGTGTGTGCATTGGTGTTGGTGTGTTTCCAGAGGAGTACTTTGATCTGAGCCAGCCACCAGATGTTGGCTCTCCACCCCATGAGAGAGCCGCCTGGCTGGCCTCCACACCGAGAGAGGGAGAGAGAGAGAGAGATGGAGGTTAGATAGAAACAGGGCACAGAGGTGGGAAAGTGAGGCATTGTAAAGGAGGGAGGGGTTTGGCAGCGACTGCAGTGGGGGGTAGAGATGGAGGCAGACTTACACACCAGTACATTTGCATATATTCATTTGGCAGGAGACCGCATGGATCCAGTGAGAGCCTACTGATGCTGCTACTGGTTTGTCTGGCAAAAGAGAGAGAAGCAGATGGGGAGAAAGAGAAGGAGAATACTGATAACCATGATCATCAGAATACATTTGTTTTAGAGATCACTTCACTTGTTGCACTGCTTCATATATAACTAAAGTTTACTCTTCTTACCAGGAGGGAAGGTAAAAAAAGAGACATAATCAAAGTGTGAACTGTGCAGCACTAGCTTGAAAAAGCATCTGCATATTTGCTGAGAATCAATATTGACAGATAATTAGTTTTGAAAAAAGTTTCAATAATTGTAGCGTTGAAATTTAATAGGGTTGGGTGCAGATTTAAAAAAAAGATTGACAAACTAAATACTTCTTTAGTATAATTTAAGTTTCTAATAGGTTGGTCTTAACCTCCCGAGTGATCATCTTTGTCTGGTAAATGTAGCCTGGTTCTAGACCCAAATTGCTGTCTTGAGTTGGAGGAACAGTTGATCCAGTCAGGGAATGACTTTGTGTGTGTGTTTGTGTGTGTGTGTGTTTTAAAATTGCTCAGTCTTTATATGCTGCTCTTTTGCAACTTTTCCTGCAATCACACACGCACACACACACAAACACACAGAGAGAAAAACTCACACAGCAGGTCAAATGATGATTGGCTGGGGTGTGTGGCGGTGAGTCCAGGTGTCCTGACCCTGTCTGTCCCCCACTGTCACCACTGTCTGGAAAACGACAACAGGATGGATGGTAGGAGGAGGACGGAACGAGGGAGATAAATAAGGCAGACAACTTGTGAGAGGTGAAAGGGAGTGGGGGATAGATGGATGGGAAGATTATGAGAGATGAAAAAAGAGAAAGGAAAGAAGGTAGAGAGAATTTAAACACTGAGAAGAAGAATGACGTTTGATATGAGAATAGTGGGAGATAAAGCTTGATAAGTGTTATGAGCAAATAAGACGATAACATGAAAAAGAAGAAAAGGGATGAGAACATGTCAGAAAACAGAAGATAAATAAGGTATGGCTAGAAGGAAAGGGAAGATAACCAGTATTTATTTTATTTAAGTTTTTAAGTCTTGGCTAGGAGATCAGAAATGTTGCAGCCAAGCTTTAATATTGACTTTAAAGATAGAAGAAAGAAAAAAAATTAGAGAGGGAGAGACAAATTAGTGATGCAGAGAGAGATGGATGGCATTGAAGAACCTAAGAGAAGGGTTAAATAAAAAAAACAGAAGGATGGTGGGATGTAGCAGAGGAGAAGCAACCATAGGGGAGAGAGAGGTGACCGCTGAGATGTCACTTTGAAGGCAAGAAAGAGGGAGAAAAAGAGAGATAGGAGGAGAAGGATAGGGTGACACAAGCCATCTGTTAGTCCTGGCTTCGTTTCGTTATTTGTTAGGGTTGTGCATCCATGTGTTGGTGTATTTTGGATGACGTTACAAGTCTCACACACACACACACACACACACACACACAGTCAAGTTAATGAAACCATATAGCTGTCTGTATGTTTTTCCTTAAGGGAGTTTTATATTTGTAAAACAAGATCAAGGCAGAACAGCAAAAGTATTACTCATATGCATGTTGTATGGGATGTGAGTGAGAGAATGGTTTTGATCCTGTTTGTTCCCTCTAGATGTGAACTTGTGAAGCCTCTGGAGTATTTATAAGGGGGTCAGACCACACACTCGCTGGGAACGGAGAATGTGCAAAAACATCGGCACATGCACTCACATAAATCATCCGGGTACTGAACACTGATGCGTTCAGCTGTGGGGCAAGACACAAAAAAGTCTGTGTGTGTGCGTGCGTGCGTGTGCGTGTGCGTGTGTGTGTCAGGTGGCAGCGTGTAAAGTGTGTGTACTCACAGGCTAATGTTCCTGTGCGTTTTTCCATCCAGAACTCCCCTCCAGCCAACGAGCACCACAACACTTTCCTCCATCCTCCATCTTTCTCAGCGCTCGGAGCACAAAGCGATCTCACAATGCTGCTTTTCACCAATACTCCTCCACACGCCTCCATCTTTTCCCCAAGTTCACCTGTGTTACAACTCAAAAGCATCCTTTTTCTTAAAATGCAGGTCTTTCTAGTTTTGATTGTTCTTCGTTCTTCAGCTTTTTTTATTGTGTCTGCTCTTTTGTTTGCCCTTTCATGATTGAAGCCTCAAATTCTAAAAACTTGTCATTTCTAGGGAAAGAAATTATAATTATTATGTTGGAACTTTGTTGGAGTTTGTTCAATTGCTGGATTTTTAGCCCGTGATGATCCCCTCTAAAGTAATAATTTCCAGCTTTTACATCTAAATGAAATGCTTCTTTGCTACTCATTTTAGCCAGTTCATTATATACAGTGTTTGATTGTATACAGTGTTTCAACCCACATTAGTTCTAAACATATCTATGTCCTTAAAAAAAAAAAAACTAAACTACACATGAAGATTAGATATCAGGTATACACTCACATCTAAGGCACACGCTCACAGAGGCAGTGGCTTGTTTTGGATAAATAGATACTACAGCAAGTAAACTGGCCTCAGTCTTAAATTTTCTTCAAAATGTTTAAATGTTTTATCTTTTGCCAAATTGAAGGCTGATTATTACCAAAGGTTTTACCAAAATCAAGATTTTATATTTTAATAACTGTATTTTTCATACCAGTTTGATTCAAGTCTGTATTTAGTCTTCTGAATGTGTAGTTCACTTGAACCACACAGTAAGACAGCCTTCATTGTGTTTTTGTAACCGCTGTCCTGTTTTTTGTGCAGCCTTTGCGGAGCTGCAGACAGACATCCATGAGCTCACTCAGGAGCTGGATGGAGCAGGAATCCCCTTCCTGGACTATCGCACCTACGCCATGAGGGTCCTCTTTCCTGGGATAGAGGACCATCCTGTGCTCAAGGAGATGGAGGTACGGGTCAGTAGAGAGCTCTGCACACACACAAACACACACTTATGAATGAATGAATGAAATTTGTTCTGTATGTGTGTGTGTGTGTGTGTGTGTGTGTGTGTGTGTTATGTATGTGATTAGAAATGGGTTGTCTGAAGATTTAATGCAAAAATGAAGAAAAAGACCCAAATTCATCAGCGGTTAAAAGGCCCAGTGTGTTGGATTCACTGGCATCCAGTAAGAAAAAAAATGTAGTGACATCTAGCAGATTGCCCTCAACTGAATATGACATCACCTCACGCCCCTTTCTGGTGTGTAGAATTTATAGTGGTTGTGAAACTTGTGAAAAATGTGAAAGGCCCTCTTTAGAGCCTGTGTTTGGTTTGTCCATTTTGGGACACTGTATAAACATGTTTGTGCATGTTGGACATGGAGGACTCTGTTGAAGAGGACCTGCTCCCTCTGTAGATACTAAAGGTTCATTCTAAGGTTATGAAAATACACTGATTGATTAAACTGTAATGAAAGCGTACTCATTAATTTTTTTTTTTTACAAATAGATCCCCCCAAATTTTGACTCACACTGAACCTTTAAACTAAATATTTTTTGTTAGAACTCAAGAAGATTGGGAGTAAATGTGCCTGGAAGAAAAAGCATAAATCCAGTTGAGGGTTTTGTTTTGATCTTTTCCAACATTTTTTGTTTTTCTGTCTCCTCCAAACATATTTCTACAGCTTCAAAAAAATCATAGTGTTTAAATTCTTTTCTATCTCTATGAGGGTTTGATAAGTTTAGTGTTAAGAATCCAGACATATAAAATCAAAATTGAAACTTAAACAAGTAAAAATCAAACAACATTTTACACAGTCTCTCTAAGAGGATGAATAAGTTCTTAAAATATCAATAAAAAGTAGGAAGTTATAAAGACTGACTTGATGTAGATGCATTTAGGTAAGAATGTGCCTCATATAGATCTGAATATGTCATCTTCATCAGCTTCCTATTCAGAGATTGTTCAAGCCCAAACTAGTAAGAACAAACAAGCTGTGTGAAAGTAACTCTCAGGGCAGCCTCCAGTTTGATGTAACACAGTGAAGAAAAGACTCTGGAGTGAACAACGTCCAAGCTCCACTAAGTCCAGTGATAGATTGCATCTACCTGATCAAGCCTTTCTGAGTCTCCTGAAAAAGCAGCGTTCACACACTGAATAAAACACTCTCTCCTTAACCACCATTCCTCTCTAAAGAGGGAACACTCTATCACTTACATGAACCTGCAGACACTGTAACGCAGCATGGACACATACCTCCATCACTTCTCTGTATATATTAAATATGCACACTTGCGATTCGCTGACATGAATGTGAGTCGGCCACTGCAGTGACGGAGGCTTTGAGACATCCAGTTCCTGCCCACGCTATCACCTGTATTCCAAAGGGACAGCGTAGCGCGACATTGGATTTTCATTTGTATGGCCAAGGCAATCACAGGCCACAGTAGTGCGCTAGCAGGCAGATCAATTTCTTATTATAGCATGAAGCTCACATTCTCACATCAAACCTGCGCTCCTCTCGCTCCGAGGGGAGAGGGGGGGTTACTGGGAGAAGGGGCAAGAGCGTTTGGACAATAATAGGTAGTAAAACAAGAGTGCAAACCTTGAAGGGCCTGTTTCATGGATGCGGCCGGAAGCAGAATTTCCCTGTATGATGAAATATAGATAAATATACTGTGAGTGTATCTGCGTGTGTGCACATGTGAGCATCTTTCAGTGTACCTTTCTTCTGATATTCTTTATTTTCACACATATCCATTGATCCATTTCTCAACTATAACTCACAACCAATTCTTTTCTCCACATCCTCCTTTTCATCTGGGTCTCAACCTTTTTATCCGGCCCTACATCACTCTCCTCTGTATCTCCTTAACTGTAAAAATCTGTCTTTTTCCTTTCTTGGACCTTTCTTCTTACCTCTTCTTTCTTCTTCTTTCTCACCTCTCTCCATCTTCCCTCCGAACTTTCCACCCCTCCCTCTCACTCCATTTCCTCCTTTGCCTCTGTTCCCTTTCACCTTATTTCCTACCTCCTTTTCACTACTTTCATACCCTCCCTCCCATCCATGCCTCTTTTTCATTTTCCTCTTCCCAATGTCTGACCAATGGCCTCCGTCCCTCTATTTCTCCCCTTAAATCGTCCCCCTCATCATCACCTCCGTCCCCTCCCCTCTAGGTCCCTGCTAATGTGGAGAAGGCCCTGACATTATTTGGCCAGCTGCTGACCAAAAAGCACTTCCTCCTGACCTTCATCCGCACCTTGGAGGCGCAGCGGTCCTTCTCCATGCGAGATCGGGGCAACGTGGCCTCCCTCATCATGACGGCGCTGCAGGGGGAGATGGAGTACGCCACAGGCGTCCTCAAACAGCTCCTGTCTGACCTCATCGACAAAAACCTGGAGAGCAAGAACCACCCGAAGCTGTTACTCAGGAGGTATGAAATCGAAGGGGGGGGGGGGGTCGAACTGCCTTGGACTGAGCACAAAAACATGCCACACATGCACAGATAGTTTCCCCACTGAGGGTTCAAGTTCGAGGTTACGTCCCTTTGTTTATCACACTCACATTGCTTCTCACACTGCTTTGGGGCGTCCTTGGAATGAGGCACCCTACTGAATGTGGGCACCTTGACCATTTAGCCTTCAAAAAACAAAAACAAAAACAACAAAAGAAGTTTTGCTAGTCATTGCAAAGTATTTTTCTTGCCCTCTTGTTGTCAGAGGTGGATTCAAACAGATAGTCGTCCTCATTGTGGTGCTAAAATACGAAGAGAACAGAAAATGAAAGAAAATAGAGGATGATGCTCTGTGAGGCTGCAAAGCAATTTGTTTTTCCTCGTACCACTGAAGTTATGGAGCAGGAAAGCAGTGGACAGGGACTGTAGCTTTTAGAGACCTATGTGACGTTACCTTGTCTCTATCTCTCAACCCTGTCCCTGTCAGAGAGGATTACACCCATGAGCACACACACACACTCCCGATGGAGCTGCAGTCAGACAGACCGCTGTGTCCCCACTCATAAACACACGGCAAGGAAGGTAGAAAGAGAAAACACAAGAGGAGCGCAAAGGGAAGAGAGGGTTGAGGATGTGAGGTGTAGAGAGAAGAAGGGAGAAAAGGGGGAAAAAAGCAAAAAGGGGGGGTAAGAATAAGAGGGGGAAGAGGCAGTGAGAAAAAGGTGGGTGGTAGAGAAATGATGATTGACAGAAAGAGAGAGCAAAATGTCTGGAGGGAGGCTCGGGCTGGAGGCAAATTGATGTAAGGAGAAACATATGGGGGGAGAGAACGAAGAGGATGGGAGAGAGGGGCAATATGTTGAGAGAGCAGATAGGCAGAGGGAGGAAAGAGAAGGAGAAATGAGCCACTGCAGACAGTCAGGCAGAAAAAGATACTCGTATTTAAGGAAAGACACAATTAGAGAAATGGCATGTCTCCAAATAAATTGGAATTAGACATTAAATGATAAAAAAAAGTTATGTTTTTTCCTTTCTCCTCCTTCTCCTCTGAGAGATATTTAATTAAAAATCTAATCAAATAAATGACTCTCAGCCAGTGTGCCTGTGTGAAGCCTATTCCAATCCCCTCTTGGGGCGCACGGTCACAACACGCTGTCCCTGCTAACTACACTAGCCTCAGGAGCTGGCGTTAATAAGCTCGGCAATTATTACACATGGTTCACCCTGATTTGGTCTATTTCCTGCAATAGTCAGACTTAAAATATGTCTTTTAATTTTTAGACATACACACAGAAAAGCACAGGAGGAAGACTTAATTGTCTGCTCCCGTGCGGCTTCCATCCCCTATAGTAAAATAATCCTCTTGCATTGGGTGCATTTGGTTTGATTTTTCACTTTATAGACTCACATTTCACTGTGTGTGGCCAGGAAAGCCAAATCAGCACCTCCTCTTGCATGTAGCACATTTAAAAACTTTGGAACGATTAATGCAGGACGTCGTTTGCCTGAATGAAACAATGTTAGGAGTCGCCCACTATCGTGTCCTGACATGCCCAAAAGCGTGTTCTGTCCAGGTGTATTCGCCTCCGTCGTCCTCCATCCCTACACATCCCCGTTGCCTCATCCTTCATCCGCTATAATTTGCTGACAGCCATGAAAAAAAACCCTGCTCCACATACATCAAAAAACAGTCAAACAGGGAGGCTTGCGGAAGCGTAGGAGTTCACGACTCGTTCCCGCTACAGGCCTTTACTGATTTCACTCGCACATTGGCCTAGTTTCCTGTGTTTTCCTTTTATTTCCTTACTATTCCTCAATTGTCATGTAAAAAGACAGAATTTCTGTGCAAAGTTGACAACAGAATGGCTTCCCGTGCCTTCTTTTTTCAGCAGATTGTGACTTTTTTCCCCTTTTTTTGCACCTTGTGCCTTGCTAATGACAAGAAGACTAATATTCACTAAAAGTTTGGGAATGTGGCCCAGTTAGACAACCGAACAACCCAGTGAAAGGCTCCAGTTATATTTAATGCATCCTCCATTCCTCCAAGAGAAAATGAGGAATGGATAATTAAGTAGTCTTCCTGTTTCTCTCTAATGTAAAAAGGAAGGATGGTGGAAAGCGAGGAGGTAAATTTGAGGACAAAGACGAAGAAGGCAAAAATAATCTCTTTTCGGCCTCCTGCTTTTCCCCTCACATACCCTTACTGTCGGTCTCCCTTTCAGCTGTTTAACAAATTAGACACAATAAGTCTGTAATTACAATGCCTTTTAATTGCTCTGTTTTTCGCTGGCTGGTTGTTCTTCACGTGTGTCTGCTCGAGAGCGTGCACGTGCAGAGGTTCCCCTCATTACACGGCAGGTTTGTGATTAACGAGAGAAGTTAGCGAATTATACTAATTGCTGTATTTTTAATGAAGACGAGTGGGTTTGCTTGGAGGGGAAAAAAACATGTTGGGGGCAGGGGGGTAAAACAATGAAAGAAATGGAGGGGATTGGTTTGCCAAGTTAATTTGTTTGCATGTGAGGGTGGGGTGAGTGAAGGAAAGGAAAGAGCTCGGGTGTTTGAAGGCTAATCGCGCTACAGCTGATACTGCCATGTGTTCTCTTTGATGTGCCAGTGCATCTTAAATGTAAATGTCTTTTTCCCTCAAGGTGATGAAAGTGTCGGTATATGCCCATAGATTATAGCTTGGGGTTGGGGGGGGGGGGGGGGGGGGGGTGGTATGGGGGGGGGGGGTACTTTTTAAAAAAGAGTTGGTCATGTTGGGGAGAATTACGGCCGTGTTGTTTTGTTTCAGATTAGTTAGCC
>JAQMCX010000029.1:8530531-8546816 GCA_029814765.1 Acanthurus leucopareius
CTGTTTCCTGTCCGATATCTCAGCTGTCCTATCAATAAAGGTGTAAAAGCCCGAAAAAATAAAATAAAAAAAAACAAACAAAAAAAAAACAAAACTGCACATTCAACTTCTGGCTAGTGAAAGTAAGGTTTTGTAAAAATTTGGCCTGGATGCTTGAAGATGGAAGCAAAGGCGCTAAATGCTTGTGGGAAATATCAAATCGTTTCAACTTCAGAGGAATTTGTGAGGATTCTGAATCTCTGGAGTTGTGTGATGTGGTAAAAACATTGCAGTACAGCCTTAGGCTGAACTCTCATTGGGCCCCACCCTAACTACTGTAAAGAACACTGAGCACTCAGCACCATCACAATCTCTCAGGAAGTTGGAGTACTGAAAGCAAAGCTCCTTCTTTTCTCAAACACCTGCTCCTGACAGCCATGGCCTGCAGCCACACCTTCACCAGTAAAGAAGTAAATCCAAGCAGAGACTTTTGTTTACTGGTGTTATAACTCAATTGTGTTCTCTACCTTTACAACTCTGTTTGTTATATTAGTGAAAAGTATTAATAGGACCAGCTGATGTTAGATGCTTTGGCACATTTTCAATTTGAAACAGAAAAGATAACAAATTATCTTTTGCAAGCACCCACATGGACATATCCAGTGTTTTTTTTGCAACCTAACTTAGCCAGTGTTGTTGTTCCTGCTCAGGGTACGCTCCAGAAGTTTGTTGATGACCTGTTTGAGACCATCTTCAGCACAGCGCACAGAGGAAGCGCTCTGCCTCTCGCCATCAAGTACATGTTCGACTTCTTGGATGAGCAGGCAGACAAACACTCCATATCAGACTCTGATGTGCGGCACACTTGGAAGAGCAACTGGTAAGTCTGTGTGCGTGCTGTGAAAGGGCATCAAGGGAAGTATTTTGGTAGCTGGTTTGTGTCTCATTAGTGCTATGAAAAAACACTTGCTTTAGTTTGAAAAAGAAACAGACAGCAATCCAGCAAATATGCAACACTTTTAAGTGGTAATGTGGCAGAATGTATGCAGTTTTTATTTCTCTTGCCTCAGGTATTTTATCACTCAGACTGCAGTGCTCTTTGCACCTAAATAGCCTGTCAAGTTTTTCTAACCATGCAACTCTTCCTCTGTCTTTCTCCTCTTTCTCTCTTCCAGTCTTCCTCTGCGGTTCTGGGTGAATGTGATCAAGAATCCCCAGTTTGTCTTTGACATTCACAAGAACAGCATCACAGATGCCTGCTTGTCTGTGGTGGCTCAGACCTTCATGGACTCCTGTTCAACATCGGAGCATAAACTCGGGAAGGACTCGCCTTCAAACAAGCTGCTCTACGCTAAAGACATCCCCAACTATAAGAACTGGGTAGAAAGGTATGAAGACAAACGTTACAGTGTTTTTTTCTTAAAGCTTTTTTTAAAAAAAACACTTGTCAAGGTCTGAACTGTGTTTTTTCTGTCTCCAGGTACTACTCTGACATCTCCAGGATGCCGGCCATCAGTGACCAGGACATGAGTGCCTACCTGGCAGAACAGTCGCGCCTACACGCCAACCAGTTCAACAGCATGTCGGCTCTACACGAGATCTACTCCTACATTGTCAAGTACAAGGATGAGGTGAGAAGGACTTTCTGGATACTTTAAAAAGCAACAGCTTGTCATTTAACCTAGTCTGTGTGTAATTTTTGTCTGGATACGTTCAGTATTATGTGCGTCTCTGTAACAGTAATTCCATCTGTACAACAACACAGTCACTTTGTCACCTCCAGTTCCTCCTCTTAAACAGAAAAATCATTTTCTTTCACTTAAGTTAGATTTTTTCACTTAAAAGTCTTCCAGCTTGCCTAGTATTTGTAGGATTTTATTGTAAAACAATCTGTGGTGTAGGAATGAAGAGGTGAAAGGAACAGGTGTTTCTGTTTAATATTAGACTCAGAGCAGCAGAGAGATGATTGTGGCTTGACAGTTGTTGTATGGATGAAATTGCAGAACGTACATTTTGTTCAGTTAACCACATGAAAGGAAGTATTCTAGAGATAATTCCACCCCCATCTATGTTCCTCTGAACTGTTCTTTTTTTGCTGGCCATTTGAGACCTTGCTTGTATTTTAAAAAACTGCTTTGCCTCATAATTAGCACTGTGAATCAGCTATAACCCGGTCAGGCGGGATGCTGGTGTCCTCTGACAGCCTTGTTTGGGGAAAGTGACTCCATGTTTTCAAAGCAAAATCCTGCACATTGTAACATCCACTGACCTCTTTTCTCCTTTCCTTCTTCAGATCTTGTCGGCGTTGGAGCGGGACGAGCAGGCGAGGAGACAGAGACTTCGGAGCAAGCTGGAGCAGGTCATCGACACAATGGCCCTGACCAGCTGAGGACCATCCAGCACCTCCATCTCCTCCTTCTCTTCACTCCTCCTCTCCATCTGTCTCTCCCCCTCACTCCTCTTACCCAACGAACAGAACTCCAATCCCCAACAATACGACAGACGAACTGCAAAAGGACCGAAGCAGTAAACTGCAAAACAGGGGGAGGGGGGTGTCCGGCAGAGATGGGCGGGCCTGTGTACGCTTACATGTGTATGTGTGTGTTTGTCTGCAGCCCCGTACCGTGTGTGGGCTGGTGTCTGTGTGAGAGACTGGGACACCAGATGTTTTCACACATGCATACATGGAGAAACATGTGAACTTGACAGCATTTGATTATCGTGGATGTTGGTGTTTGTTGTTTGCTTGATTTTGATTTCCGGAGGTTTGTCGGGATGAAGCGAAGGTTCAGGAAAGAGACAATGGAAGCCTTGACAGGAACTCCTTATATGGCATCATTAGCACGATGGACCAATCTGTGATGAGGTCATGTGACTTCAAGGGGTGTCAGTTTTAAAGGATGTTTTAGACTTTATTTTATTTTATTTTGTTGTTTTCTTTTTGTATAGATGTAATCAACTGCCCACTCTCTGATCTCTCGCCACTTGTATTACTGCTGAATTTGCACAATTTACAGAAACGTTACAAAGGAAGACGATATAGATATTATATATAAATACAGCTACGTTTTTAAAGAAAGGTTAAGGAGAAAACATTTTTGTTGTCTTTCATTTTAAACCAACAAACACAAAAAAATACAACAAAACAAAACATGATTTGATATTTCAAGTACAAAAGAAAAAACAAAGTAGACAAAAAAAAAACAACGAAAAAGAAACAAAAAAGTCGTACTGTGCCATGTTTTCTTTGAATGTTGTTTAGTGCAAAGACATTTTGTTAGATGGAATGTGCTACCGTATGATTTTTAAATATGAACATGCCTAGTGACTGAAAAGAAGTGTTTGAGCAACGACTCATCATAAGATCCTTGTCGAAAGAAGCAGGAAGTCGTCCGTCTCCTCGAGGACATTTCATGGTGTCATGGTGATAACATGAAGTTGCAGTTGTTTATAATTCAATCAGTGCAATCTTTTGGTTTCAGGAAACCAAATATATACTCGCAGGATTGTTGCTTTATCATGGCCATGTTTGTATCCGGCTTCATGGTCAGTTCTGCTCTTCAAGGGTCAAGAAGTGACAGTTTGCTGGGTCATGGTAAATAGTGACTGAACAATGAAGTAGCTACATTGCACTACCTGAAATATTTGCCCCGATACCATGCAGCCACCATATCTAACTAGTCATGTGTTTGGGTTTTTAAATCCCCTTGTAGGGGGATCAAAGTTCCTGTTAGAGCAAAGCCAAAGTGTTGGTGCTCTTAGACGCTGTTTACGTCTTCACAGGAGCAGCAATGAGGTCAGGTAGAGCTTAGCCGAGCCTTTCAGTGGTGAAACAAAGTGGGGAAAAAGCTGTTTTCAGCCTCAAGCCACTTTTTCCATTTTCTTAATGTTAATACCCGAATAGAGGGGCAAAAAAAAAAAAGATGAACTTAGTGTTTCTCTCCACCTCTAACCTATCTATTTGAGACAGGGGTTTAGCGTTTATCCATAAAGGGGGGAGGGGGGGTTATAGAAAGATACAGAGGTGAGACACCTCTCTTCATTAGCTACACAAGGCTGAGTAATCCTATCCTCAGCCTGCAGCTCTTGTTTCAAAACTAGCCTATTGCCATGTGTGGCTTAAGCTTTTTTTATTACTGCTCTCTTAAGAGGATTCTTTGCTTCTCTTTTTTTTTGAAGTCTTGAAGTCAGGGTTTTTGACTTTGTGGTGAGAAATAATGTTTTCCATTTTTTTTTTTTTTTCTGCTTGCCGAAAAACCAAACTGTGGTCTGTATAATGTTTTTGTTGATGTTTTCATTTGTAAATTGTATACTTTTTCATGACGAACAAAATTTGTTTGCCATTATTTTGTAATCAGGTTTTTTTTTTCTTCTCTTTTTTTTTTTCAACATGTAAATTATACATTTTACGGTACACAGAAGACTAAATTCTCCTGGTTTGCCTGAAGTTGAAGTACTTGACCGAACTCAAGGTTTTATTTTCCTGTTATCAAGGATCAAAATGAAATTGTTGCATCAAATGAGCATCTGTGTCTTTGTGATGGAAATGTGACTTGCTGCTTTACTCTTGTACCTTGTTTTTTCTATCAAACATTAGGGCTGTCATTTTATGCTGATCATAAATGCTGTCGCTGTCCGTTTACGCCAGGTTCCTTAAAAAAGAAACTTCTCTCACATCCAAGAACAGAGAGCACAATCTCCCAAATGAGTTCACCCCATCTTTTTGTTTACATGTCTGAGATGTGACATTGCTTTCTACAGCTGCAAACATATGAGCCTAGTTCAAATGGATACCTGTTAGAACTGATAGTTCAATCTGTACCTGTAAAAAAAATCAGTTTTGAGGGACCACTCTGCCCATATTAGGATAGAAATTTCTCTTTTAGTCTGACTTTGTTGGCTTCCCACTATAAATAAACTCTGACTGAATCATTTTTATTAAAATTAAACAAAACCTCCAAAAATATACTTATCCCACCTTAAAAACATTACTTTTTTTCTTCAGTTTCCACCTGAGTTTTTTGCTGCATTCATACATTTTGGTGCTCCTACTGCAGATCACACGGAAAGGAAATGAATGACTGCTGCGGCCAGAGCTCGGCAGTGCTGTAAACAGCGGTTTTCTCTGAGTGATCAGTGTGAGGACAATGTACAGTAGGGACGGATCCCCTCGCTCCCTGCAAAAGCACACAGACAGAAACTTACTGAGGCTATAGTGCCCAGTTGTTGATCTGTCAGGTTGTTAAAAGACACTCAACGCATTCTCAATTCATTCTCAGGTTCATGCTCCATTTGTGTCATATTCTGGTTGTAATTTAGTTGGTTAAATGACTGCTATGGGAGTTGGCTTGTTTATAGTTTGCATGGGTACTTGCCTTTTGGATTGACCTGCTTTGCAAGTCTGGATGGATCTTTAGAGAAACTTTCCAGCCACCTCTCTCTATCCTTCATTTTGCACTGTTTGGTGTGGTAATTGACTTATATTTATTGTTATTGAGATGGTATACAGCATGTCTGTTGTCTAAGAGTGTTTGATGCCATCAGCAGGAAGTGAGCCTCAGCTGCTGACTTATAACTTGTCACAATAACGACATTAAGTCTGCTGGGTTTAATGCTTATTCTCTGTCAAATCAGAACAAATTAACATGTGAAGTTTACTGCACCACTTTCAGTGTGAGCATATTCAGCACATAGTCATGTATCTCATGTTTAATTCTCAGCTCTTTAGACATGCTAAGTCACATTTTTTCCTTTTACCCCCCCTGAAAAGTAATCCAGTCAAATACAATTCCTGGCACCATTCTGTTTTCATTTTTCCCCTGCTTTCTTCCTATTCTGGACAAGTCAGTTGTTCTTTTTCTTTCTTTGGTTTTTTTCTTAAAATGGAAGTTACATACAATCCAAGGAAACATAAAGCAAAAGAATTTTGGACAGAGCTGGCAAAGGAATTTTAATACTATACGTAATAACTCCGATACAGAGTTTCAGACTTGAAGCAACTGTCACAAGTTTGCAGGTCAACATTCATTGTGTAAATATTCTGTTATTTCCTATTTTGCAGATTTACTACTTGTAAATAAACACACATCAAGGAGAGATTAAACATTTTTTGCTAAATAAAATGTGGCTTTGGATTCATTAATGACTGACTTATTAAGTTGTTATACATAGACGGATGACGTAGCCTTGTGCAATCTTACTACATGGTCTCACAGTAGTATTTAATGGTCTTGGCATATACTACAGCACTGGGTTAATGATCCTCCATCTCAAACCTTCTTGATATACTGTTATAACTGTTATTTTTAATGTGTTAAATTGTTATTTTCTCTACCTGAAACTCTCTCATTTTTAGAGACTGACCCAGTCACCCTCAATTACTACAGAGAATCTAGCTAGCTAGCTGCTTAACATGTATTAGTATTGCTTTTCAAATATAACCAACAACACAAAGACCCAGTCACAGAGAGAAGGACAGTGAAAATTACATCAGCAGAAAGCAAAAAATCTGTTAGCGTTAGTATCTAGTTCTGAAAGCTAGCAGGCTTGATCAATTTTAACTTTGTCACCCTAAAAATATTAGGTTACATAGTTAAAAAGATGTGTTTTTATCATGGCTGCTGCCCAAAAACTTTCACGTTTGTGTAATGGAATTTATTAACCTAACAGAGATTTAGCTCTAATTTTAAGTGATTTATGCAAAAGTTGCATTAGTGTCCTCCATTTTTGTTTTTCTGACTCTCCATCTCTTCAAAGCTTTTAGTTTGCTAAAATTCCTGTCAAAGTTTATTCGATTTTATCTTGATGTAATTACATCAACACTTCCAGGGCAAATCTATTGAAAGGAAACCTGATTATTGCTGTTTGAAATGAATTGTGACCAAACAATATTAAAAACAGAGTTCACGTTTGGCTGGATACTAAACCTAAATATATTCTTGGCACAGAGCAAAATATTCTCACAGCACCAGGGACTAGAAATTTTCAAGTAGGCTACTTCAAACTGGTATTGAATGCTTATTCATATTTGTATCCACTGAAATCACACAATCCCTGCTTTAGATACTCATTTTGCAATCATTTAAGGTCATATGGCTACATAACTACATTTAAAATTTTAAAAAATTTTTGCAACTCTCATAGTAAGGCACTGAAAAAAATTCCAATTTATGGCATTGGTTCGGAAATCTGCGCTAATATTGAACTTAATCTGTCAATATCCAACCTGCATTAGCCTCTTAATCGACTGTGTCATTTTTGTTTCAAAGAATTAAGAATCAGATTGTTCAAAGTCAAGAGAAACCTTCCTGTCAGCCTGCAGCGTGATAGCCCCCCTCCTCTGTCTCCCACCTTTCATAACATGAGCAGCATCATTAATCATTCTCATGGCAATGTACTTGAGTGGCTGGTGGAGGTTCGTTCTCCAGAGGTGTTAATACTAACACGCTTACCCCCCAACCATACATCATGCTTGCACTGCCCTCAGCTTACATTGGCACTTGCATGGAAGAGTGCCTCTGAATGTGTAATACTGCGGAGCGTCAGCTGGCTCAGAAAGGCTAGGCCAGTGATTTTCATGCCATGTATTGTTGCTGAACAAGAAAGCATGGAGCAGCAGAGAGAGAGAGAAGGACCCAGAAGAAAGCATATTGGAATGAACCAAAACCACCTTGTCCTTTTTTTTCATGGCCTGCCTTTAAGCGTCAGCACTCTCCTCTCTCCTCCCCCCCAGCAGATTCAATGAGCCCAGATAGACAGAAAATGTTATCGTTCGCACCATGTGTAACCAGCCGGGCTAATTCAATTAAAATTCCATCCAAGGAGGAACGCTGAAATTGCATAATGGTCGTGGGAGCACTGAATCTCGTAATGATCCTGTCAAGAGGCAAATGATCTTGCAGCGCGAACATTATGATAAATTTCTTGCAAAGCACAAGATGCTCGTTTCTTCACCTCCCCACCCTCCCCCATGCCTCCCTCCTCCACCTCTCCTTGCATGCAAAATTCTGTTGCCATAGTTAATAAAGCCATGATCTGTATTTGCCCCCCCCCCCCCCCTTCTCTTTAATCTCGTTTAGTTACAATTGAAGAGGGCTGTGTGTTTTATCACACGCTGAACCCAGTGAAATTGGAATTCTATTTTAGCTGTGGAGTCTTTTGGTATCTGTCAATGTGTGTTGCATCAAGAGCATGGCGGAACCGGGGCACCATGAGTGGCAGGGGTATCTATAGGGCCCCTAAATCCAGCAAGCGGTTCAGTTTCTCCTGGTGAGGCGAAGGTGACAGCCGTGACTGCTTGGGGGTTGCTACGAGATGGATTACTGTCACTGTTCTTAACTTATGGTGCACAGAAAAAGCTGTGTGTGAGTCTGAAGGAGAGGAGTGGGCGTTCAGCACAGGTGCTGCCAACCTTCAGCCCACCATAGACATACACAGTAACACCATTCAGAGCTCCCCAAGGCAAGTGCAAGTCTGAAGCACAGCGCTTATTTAGTAAAATGCAGTTGGGTTAGCTGTTGAAGCTTTGCTATGAATCTAGATGAGGGAGGAAAATTTGCAGTAAAACAGATAAAGTTAAAGCTGCTCTTATCAGTGTTTTTATATAAAGAATGGATCAAATGACATTTTGGTTTTATGAACTACAGCTTATATGTGACTCTGCTGTGGTCGAAGGCTTTGATAAACTGACAGTTTTAGTGACTAGCTGGAGGACAAAGAGAAGCATTTAAGCGCTAATGAAACAGATGTGTCCTAATGATTTGATAAAGACCAAAACTGAGCGAAAAGAAGAGTGAAACCATGGAGTTTAAAGCTAGAATGTGAATGAGCACTTGCTTGCTAAAATTTTTGCTATATCAACTTTGTAGCTGTCATTGCTGCAGCGACGCCTCGTTATGGTGCTCTAAGTAGTCGAAACATCAGTTAATACAGGTTTGAAAGAGGAGTTTAGAAAATTCAAACTGTATTTACATTGAGAGAATCAAACATTTAACAAAAAATTTGATCACTTTAATAAAATAAAAAGACATGATTCATAATACTTTGTTTCCATAAAGGTGCAAGTAATTACAACAAATTTGTTTCTTGTATTACCAGGCAGTTGAGGTACTTGTCCTCCAGACTGCTGACAGAAGTTTTAAGCAAGTGAGTAACAATTGAATTGTTTTGCAAAGTATTTGAAGCCAGTATGATTCTGAATACAGCCTGTTATTTACCAGTAGTAATGGAGAATAGAAAAAAATGACATACATGTCTCATGATGAAAAACCAACAGAAAACCAGCAGATTATTACCTTCAAGGAGGAAACAGCACATCCATGGCTCGGATATGCTCACAATCACAGACTCCTCCCTTAGAAAATGCTCCGTTTGCAGCTCATAATGACATTAGTTCGATGTACTAATGATGGCAAAGTATCGTGCGTGGCCTCAGTCTCCCACAGGCTCCATATTCCCTAATTTACCACCTGCATTAACAAACTTTTTCACAGTTCAGTTAAGCAGAATTGAATGTCTTTAACAAAATCATGGCAACTTCTCTGAGACTGCGAGTGCATTTAAGGGAAGCTTTTACCACGTCACTGCATCTGCACTGGAGTGAAAGTTCCTCTGTTCTGACTGGCTTGTTAATTTCTCCACAGGTAGAAACCATTATGGTACGGCGTCTCCCTGTCAGGGTTAGAGAAAATCCATTCCCTGCTCCACTGACCTAAAGCTTCTTGATGTCTGATTAACACACATGAGTTGACAATCTATATGGAGCGTTGCAGAGCTTTTAAAGAGCTTGTCTATAGTATCTCCTGGACCTAATCTGCTGAACACAGCCCAGCCACTCATGGCTGATGGTTTCTGATGCTGCTCTCCTTTTTTTTTGATATATACTTTCATCATATTTTTTTCTTGACCCAAAATGCTCCAGATCGATTATGAACTGAGCTTGACTTCCAAGTGTCACCTTGTTCACCTTTAAACTTCCTCTCCTCCCCAGATGCCCACGTACACACACTCACACACTAACATACATGGCTCCCTGAGGAGACCCCCTGCCATGAAGAGGAAGAGTTGGTCTGTCTGATTCGCTTGTCTCCCCCACCAGGTGATGGGTCACATCCCACAGGATCTGGAGGAGTCCGTCCGATTAGCCCATCCACCACTCACACCTCCACTCAAGGATGGAGAGATCAGCTGTGTGTGTGTGTGTGTGGGCATCTTTATGCTTGTGTGTTTCTGTGCAGAAATGCTCTCACATGCGTGCATTTCATTATCATGTCTGTGTGTGTGTGCTCACGAGTGGTTTGTGTGCAGCGTGGAGGCCAGAGGGGTCAGCGTTGGACTTCCCACACAAGACTCAGTCAGTCAATTTAATCTCGACTCGACCAGCTGATGGTCCGCGCCAGATTGATGAAATGCTTTTGAATTGCTGCTTATGGCTGCAGTCCACAGCGGTGTCTGTCTTCCTCCCTCATACACACACACACACGCACACATGCAAACACACCCACAGACACACAATACAGCCTCCTTTGATCTTCAAATGTGTGTCTTTGGCTATGTTTTTTTTTCCCTGTGTCTTGCAGCTTCAGTGAACCGAACTTGAAAGCCGCTGCTTTTGCTCGGAGAGAAGAATGAATCTCTTTAGGTCTATTGTGGCATTAAGCTTTGAGGGGGCACAACAAAGAAGTCAAATAGATATGTACACATTTTTCAGTTGCTTGTTTTTCTCCAATTATTTGAATGGCTCTTGAAAGAGCTGTTTCTAAGACAATAAATGTAATAATTTTCTCTGTTATTTCCCTGCTCGGTAATTAGCTACGATTGCGTAGCAGTCAAAAAAAGATAAAACTGAATTGCATGTTCTTTACAGATAACAAAATGGAACAGATAAAAATAAAAAAATATGTTTACATTCTTTCTCTTATTCAGCGTGTGTGAATCAGCTTAAAAAATTCACTCATAAAACATTTAATGATAAATGATTAATGCTGATTAGGCATATCGGAGGATGGCAGACGCTTCCTAAACCCCTCAAAGGTTTAGCCTTAGCTTTGCCCTTTGACCCCCACATTCAGCATGTCTGTTGGCCTTTCATGTGTGATCAACACCGTAGTTGTGAACATGCTACTGTTCACTCCGCCTCCACACACAACCGCCATCCTCCCGTGCATTCACCGCTGTCACTTTGATGTCAGAGGAACGCGGTGTGTCTTAACGACCCAGCGCTCATGAATTAATTAATCACTTCTTGGGAATGTCTCAAACACAGCAGCTTGTGATCAAGTGCATTGTGGGATTGAGATAAGGCACGGACATTGCCTGGCAATGGAACTGACACGAGGACCCTTAATTAGCTCAATTAATTAACCATGGGGATGAGGCCATGATGAAGGCGAGTGTCTGTTAGCCTGTGTGTGTGTGTGTGTGGGTGTGTGCGCGTGTGATTGTGTGTGCGTGCATGCTTAACAGAGTTGACGGCTACGTGGAGATTGAGGTTTAACTGCTGGTACAGTTCTTCACCAGGTTGTGGCGGGAAGATAAAAGAAAGGGTTAATTAATAACTGTTTTGTGAGGGAGCAGCAGCTCGGGGGGGCTCTGTCAGTCCCCCTGCTGGAAGGCTCTTATGACATCCCTTAAAGCCGTATCACCTACAGCAAAGAATATTTCTAGGTGACCTTTAGGTTTCATAACTGCAGACGCCACATGAGACAATGTCGTCTTCATCACTAACCTCAACCCCCACGTGTGTGAACATGTTGCTGTGTCTCCCGCTAATAAACCAGAGCTTGGTGTGTGTGTGTGTGTATGTGTGTGTGTGTGTGTGTGCTCTCAGGTCTGTGGATGTACTGATTCCCTGTGGTCTCCTCTGTGTGTATTTTCATCATATGAACATTTGATGTTTTCTGCTACACTAATACCTGTGGCATTATCAGAATTCAATATTTTAGGATTTACACATACTACACCGTTAGCTTAGCCTAGCATAAAGTCTGTGGGCAGCAGGAAACAGCTAGCATGACTCCATACAAAGTCCCTGTAAAATCGCAACTTGCACGTTGTTACAAATCTGTTTGTCAACATGTTCAAACAACATGTTAACTAGCAGGATGTTGCTAGGCGAGTTCTTAAGGTTTTTTGTTTTTTTTAAAAAACTGCTGCTTGATTAAATATCCATTAAAAATCTACTGCTTCAGCTTATATACCAACCAGCTGCCAAACGTTCAAAAGCGCTTGCAGTGAATCGTCAATTAAGTTGCGCAGTGAGTACATAAAAATCACTCTGCTATCTACCAGAGATCAAAACATCTTGATGTGTCATCGGTCTTTAATACACTTGAATGAATCTAAATAAAAGTGCTAAAATGCAGGGTTGGAGTAAGTTAATAGTTTGACTTTAAGATATACAGAGCTGCTCATCTGATGTGTCCTCTAGTCTAATGTTGAATGTACACACTCATCTAAAATCCTCAATAGGACTGACTTTACTTTTTATCGTGGGTTTTACAAAAAAAAATATTCAGTGAAGTCCAGAAGGCCTGGAATCCAGAAGAGAATTTTTATAGGAAGAAAATGACTGTAACACAGAGGCAACAAAGAGAGAAGAAGTTTACAGTGCACAGTTCACATGCTGCAGGACTCCCAGTGCCTTTCCTTTGGCAATGAATTTTTTATAGCTCCTGTTGCTCTTCGTTCCCCTCTCTCCCTCTTTTTTGTTGGCTGGGTTCACTTCTTCTGGAGCGGCAGCTTTCAAAAAGCCAGCAGCCTCGACCTTCTCCTCTCTTCTCTGAGTGAATGGCATTTGTATTGCAGGGGGAAGAAGTGATGAAAGGGAGGGAGAGGAAGAGAGGAAAGGTTAGAGCGGGGCAAGGTGGAAGCAATTGCTACAGCACAGATGGATGGAGAAGTGCCTCCGATGTCAGGTAGTCATGGTAACCTGTCACACAGGAGTCATCACGGGGTTGTTGGGAGCGAGCTGAGAGTGATGGTAACAACTGGTTTAGCGTATCTCACCTTGCACATCACGCAAAGGCAAAGTGTTTGTCTCCCAGCAGAGGAGGGTTATAGATAATATGCCACATCAGTGTCACCATGTGGAAACAAATCATGCAAAATATGTCGAAAACACCAATAAACAACGTGTTTACAACTCCATGGTGAGGACAGAGGCTGGTTAAAAAAGAAAAAAAAAAAAAGATTTTGATTTGGCTCACTACACACTCATGTACAAACACTGCCAAAAATCAAAAAATGAGATATCCCCATTAGTCAGGGTTGAGTGAGAGAAAGGGACCTTAAGCAGGCAAGAGTTAGAGCACGAGAGGATAGCAGGCATGGAGAAGAGGCAGCAGGTGTGTGGCTGATAATGACCAGGTGGAGTTGGCAGGGCTCTGTTTCCCTCCATCGCTTCACTGAGTCCTGTGGGGCGAAGAGGAGGAAGGCGGTGGGGGGGGGGAGGAAGGAGAGATGGAAGGAGGTGAAAGGAGCTGAGATTCCAGGGAGGTGCTGCCAAGATGAGGCAGTCACCCTATCAGCCTTCTCCTCAATTTCTTCTGCCCCCTTCATCGTTTCCTCCACCTGAGCTCTTGTCAAAGCCAAGTCCCTCAGCCAGATCGATGACTGGACTGTCAGAGTACAAAAAATGAAGACCAACCTGCAACATGGCGCCACAGTGAGCCATTTTCTTCACCGGAATTAGTGACAATTTTCCTGCTTGATGAGATGCCCTGAATGTCACAGTTTATTATATACTCTATATCTGTGCCCCTCTGGCTCTTGTTATGCTCCTCAGCTGAACACAAATCTCATCGCAGATGTTTCCGTGTGTCACAGCAGGATAAGAACAGGTGTAAGTAATAACATTAATGACGGCTCTCCTCAATTTGATTGTGTCATGCAGCCATCACTGATGTTATTGGTAACACCTGTGTTTGACAAATGTCTGTTGTATGAAAGATCTATATCCCAGGATTTCCTAAAAATTATCATATACACAGACTCCCCCCTCCAAAAATACAATGTATAGTCTCATTCATAAATAATTCCTCTCTATCATTGTGGTGTCTGTATCTGCAGTGGCCCTGCTCTCCGACAGTTTTTTCATATTTTCTTCCTCTTTGATGAAGGGTTCAGGATGTTTTTTGGCATCAGAGCCTGATCAGGACTGTATTAAAACGGGTAGAAACCAAATTAATTAAATTTGACTTCAAGTGAAAAGTTGATATTATCCCAGAGCCAAACTACCCTGCAGCTGCTGAAATCTTGCTTTACAGATATTTAAAGTTTATTTAAAGTTTTACAATCAAAAATTCAGCTTACCAGCTTGATCATGACTGTGTGGGTGTGGCTTGATCAGATTTGATTGACAGGGACCAAACAACCCACCGTCATCAGATTCTGATTTCAGCGTTTCTCAGACCTGATTGATGAATAGAAATTTGACACCAGTGTTTTCCTCCAAGCACAGAGTAGAACAGAACCGCAGAAATGTAACAGTGAATTTACCGAAATTGTTTAACAGTTCATGTAGAACAACATCACTCAGAGTTAGAGGCTACTTGAGAATTTTTTTTTTTACAGTTACTTTATATATATGATATGATATTATATTATATATATGTTGTGTTTTGGATAATATCATAACTTTTCCTGTGGTGTGTCAGATGTGGCATGTTGAGCTGTGACTCTGTGATTTCACAGTATGTCTGAGACCCCTGTGCTGCCATCTAAAGAAAAGCATTCAGTGAGTGGGTGCGCTGCCTCAGCCATGGTCCATTTAACCGCACCCACTCCACAATCGTGTCCAGGTCACTGCCTCTGTCCACCCAAACACGCACACACTGTAAACTATGAGGTGTGTGTGCTGTGCACATTACAACATATTTTGACACTGACGAGATTTATGTCAATCAAGTGCAAGTAGCAGGTTTATTTTGAAAAACCTTTCACCCAAATAGCATGTTCTAATACACTCAAACAGTTCACAAAACAAACAAGAACCTCTACTTGATTGTGACAATTATCACAAATTGATACATTACAAAACAAAAAATAAAGATATAAAACAAACTATACCGCTCACACTTCATGTACCTGTTACTTAGCAAGACTGGAGTTTAATGTATGTAGGATGGCTGATACACTTTGAAAGAGGAGGTGCAGTTAGACTGGTGCACACCCACAAACATGTGCAGCGCAGCACTACAAAGCCAGTGACAGTCTTAATCAAATTAAACATTAAACACCCAGTTATGTAATTTGAGATCCCTGTCAAATTTTCATTAGTCATATCTTTAAAGAACATTTCCTGTGTTATTGAGTCATTTTTTATTTCTCTGTAAGGGTATTTGTCTTGTATACTTCCACCTACAATGCATACTTTCATGTTTAACACACCTAATACCGATTCTTTCTTTATCCAAAGCAAAGTGTCCAAAGAACCTCTTGGAGGATCTGAAGGAATTCGTTTTCAGTGGCATTAGCCTGAGTAGCTCTTCAAGTGCTGTGGTATTGTAGTTATAATAAAAACTCAGGCTAAGTACAGGCTATTTCTGGAAAGATACATTTCCTACAGCTGGAAATTGTTTGAAAAATAATTAAAAAGCAAAGAGGACTGGTCAGTAATGACACCTGGCATCTTCTTTGCCTTTCTCTACTAATACCACCACTCTTTCTATTTCTTCTTCTTCTTCTTCTTCTTCGACACTAGCTGAAACACATGGGATTTATCTGCATTCATCTGACAATGCTGCATATCAAACAGTGTTTATTTCATTTTGTTCATGCCATCATTACTGTTTTTACTATGTTTGTCTTAGCATATATTTACTAACATCATTTATGTTATTTTATATAGATCTATACATGTACTTTACTTTGCACTTAAATGTCAAATTTTGAAGAAAAGGGTCCAACTGACTTTACACAGGGGGGCGCTGCTGTGTAGTGGAGCTAACTCATTTAACTGCCAGCGGTCAGAGAGGAAGAAGAAGAAAAAAGACTTGTGGGTTTGATTTGGAGAGAATGTGTGAAAATGCAGTGGACCAAACCACAAGACAAAAGAGACATACTGATAAACTGAGTTTGTTACACTCACCACTACTGAGTTTTAAATATTCACCCTGTAAAAGTGAATGACGGTGACCAGTGGTTGGCTAGACAGAAGATTTCCAAGGAAGCAAAGAAGCTCACCTGAAGAGACAGCTGCTCAAAAGGAAGAAAAATAGTAACTCAGCTAAGCTGGTGAGTTATCTACACACACACACACACAAAGACACACTGAGTATATAAACAGAACCCAGCAAGATTTAGAGTT
>JAQMCX010000029.1:8547120-8558837 GCA_029814765.1 Acanthurus leucopareius
TTGTGTTGTTTCTCCACAAACAGCATGTTTACACACACACACACACACACACACACACACACACACACACACACACACACACACACACACACACACACACTCTTTCCATCAGAAAATGAAGATTACACACCTTCAGAGAAGATTAGGAGACACTGTGACAGTGAATGCAGTATGGTAGGGCTTGCTAGCCCTGGAGTTAGTAATCATGAGTAAATAGTAAAATAACATGGAGCAGAGATAATATTTAAAAGACATTAAAAGGTTCCCATAAATAATTTTTGTTTCACTCATTATGTTCAAGATGATTTAACTAATGATTAACCAATTCACGAACATTAACATGAGCTTTTTCAACATATGACTTAACATACCACACAGTCAAGCAGTAGCTTTGTTTCCTTTTCACTTTAAGAAAACGGGCAAATGTTGTGGAAGCAGGGACATATTTCTTCTAACTATCCACTGAAATAGTTTTAATATTCATGTTAGGCTGAGAAATAGTTCATGAAGTTAATTGCAGAACATTGTTTATGAGACCCGGGTGTTATAGGCACTGACATGGTTGAGATATGTAAGGCCCTGACACACAAAGCAGACATCAGAAAACCAGGGGTGACAAAAGCCTCACGTTGCCTGAGTCTCAGCCAAAAAGTTGCACTTGAACACACTGCAAAAACTAGGGCAGCAGATGCTCTCCAACACTAGCCGGCGGCCTGTCTGTCGCTTGGTGTGTCAGGGCTCTTAGAGAAGCAGTTGGTCCTTGTATGAACAGACTAAACAGTCAAGAGTCAAAACTGAGCTCGTCAGATTTAGTCAGGTTGTGTCAGGCAACAGGATGAGACACTCTGCAACGACACACAAATACGATTTTAAGTTGTGTCTGACTGTCACGTGGTATATTTGTGAGATTCTTGACTTGCACTGTACTAATGTCATTCCCCAAGTTTGAATCCAAGTCTCCTCCATGTTTGTTGTTTCTTGTACTCTTTCCCTCAGTGCATCCTTAGTGTTCTAACAATAATACAAAGACCAAACTTCATGTCAGTGCATCCATTAGCCCACCAGCAGCAAAGACATTTTCTTCTAGAAAAGTTGTTGCAGCTGTATCTTAGAAACACAAGTTACAGAAATTAAAGTTTTAGTTGAAGTAGTGTGACAAAAGATGAGTGTAAAACCAAGTCTGTAGAGGATGCTGTGTTTTGTTTCAGCGCCATGTTTTTCATTTTTTTTCCCAGGGTGGGACCTCTGTGTTTTGGCGGTGTCACATTTTTTGACAACTCAGTGTTATCTGCCTTGATTGTTTTCCTGCTTGGCAGATATGGTGTTTCTTCCTCCCCCTTCAGCCCCCCACGCAAACTCTTTCTAGAAAGTTTGTTATGTATGCATTCGTTCGGTTTGAAAAAAAAAAAAATGCAACAAAAACACTTGTCAGAGTGATTTTGAAAAAAAGTTTTTTTCTTTCTTTTACTCCCTGCTGAAGAAAGAACAAGTTTGTTACTGAAGAGAGTAAAGAAAAGCGTGAGAAAAGCGGCCCTGTGATGGATGGTAAAGCACAAGCAATTACAGACAACACGCTGTGCACATAAAAGATATCACACACAAACACAAACCGAACAATATATGCACATACGTTCAGGACACTGGCTATGTGAGATAATCTTGAGTTTCCTTTTTGTTTAGTAAAAGCGATACATTCTAGCTAAAATCCAGTTAAGGCTCCCTTCTTGGCATAATGATAAACATACTGTACATGAAGTGCACACACACACATTCACCCACACACCCATCGCCTCCAACAAACTGGCACCAACATGCGAGCACAAATAAGGCACAGCTAAGTCCAGTGCACTCGTATACAGGCATACAAAGGCCGGCTTCCTTATCATTCTGGGTTCGATTACAAACACACACACACACACACACTCTCACACACAAATGAGGGCATGCAAGGCAAGGTGGCAGCCACACTATTGGTTTTTGAAGGTGTTCCTGAGCTGTGGATGGGAGGGGCTGTAATGAAAAGAGACAGATTCAGGTCAGTCACTCATTGCTGGAATGAATATAGAAAGAGAAGGAGAGAAGATGCTGCATGTTGGAGAGGAAGAGGAGTGTGTGGGATGAGGCGAAGGGTGATGAGAAGGAGGAGAGACCGACGAGGTGAAAGGCAGGAACATCTCAAGTTCTGCAGCAGGATGGAATAAACATGGTGGGATTTTAGGAGAAGAGAGAGAATGCAGATACAGACAAATCACAGGAGGAAGGACATGACAGAAAGGAAGTGAGTTGAGTCAACAAAGTGAATGAATAAGAAAGGGGAGACAAAAGATGAACAAGGAAAGCCTTGCATGCTGAGAGTAGGAGAGAAGGAAAGGAAGCATGAGGAGGGATGAAAAAGTAGAGGGATACAAGTGGAGAAAGTGTTAGAGAGGGCAGCAGCGGCACAGAGGAGGGAAAAAATGGAGGGAGATGGTAATTGACGTGAAGGGAAAGTGACAAGCGAAAAGATGCGAATGTAAGAAAGAGGGACGGAGTCAAAGAGAGAGAATTACTATTGAATGAGGAATGTTGAGGCAAAAAGTGTTAGAAAGGAGGTGCAGGCACGAGAGAGAGAGTACAAGCTGTCATACATGCTGACATTGGATAATCACAACTCACGAGTGTCTTTAATCATTGAACAAAATGGCCTGTGTAGTAACAAGAGATTGTACTCTGCCTGCTCATAATTCATGCAACTGTGGAGAAAAAGCAGCAGCCACACCTTTTTTTTTAAAGTCAAGCTCAATCTTGGATTCAATTTCCTGCTTCTGTTTCAGACATTTCTGGTTTTTATATCACAATGATGTTGATGTGACAATCCCTGAGAGATGCAACTTAAAAATGCACTTTGTCTTTACTTGAGTTTTGATCTGTTGTATCCTTCTTGCTTCAGTGAGAATCAGTTTTCAAAAGATCCACAGAGTTTGTGCACAGAAATTTCTGTTTTTATTAGCTCAAGTGCCTTCCTTTCTTCCATCCTTCCTCCCCCCTTTCTCTTTGTCTTCTGAGATTTGAGTGAGCAGAGATGATGCGTAGAGGAAACAATACAGGCCAAAGTCTCTTTCTGTCTGTGTTGCACTCCCACATGCTGAATATTTAAGTCAGAGAGCTTTTATGAGGGTACAGCAGGTGGGCTACGCAGGGGGCCTTTGTTCAGTGGGGGTGCCGAACAAGACAGGTGGGCAGGAAGCTCAAAACACACTTTCCTATCCCAGCAAGACCAGAATATGACTTAATAAGTCCCATAGCTTATTATCATAGCAAAGACCTCTGATATGCAAATTTTAAAGAATGACTCAAATGGGCAGGTCACTGTTGCTTAATCACAAACACAACTGAAAGCAGTGTTCAGTTTGACTCTGGATTCTTAGTTTTAGACTAAAGATATTTTAATTTAGGTTTTTTCTGTTCAACTCTACAATAATTACAATAAAACAATAGACCTGCTCTTCTCAGATTGTGCAGTTATTTATTAAAATGGCTGTTTGAACAGAGCTGTTGTTCTTACTTCTTATTGCCCCTGTGCTCTCAGCTGCAGAGCAGAATCTGAATTCACAAACTTATTCAACCATTCCCTTTGTTTTGGTTTGGCTTGAGACAAGTAGCTAAAACTTTGGATATTAATTATGTAATACTGCTTCTCTCTGAAACATCTGTGTGAAGATTTAGCCAACATTTTACTTAAATTTGCATCCAAGGGCTTTTAAACACAGAAGTTGGGCTGAAAGTAGCCTCAAACATGCATCCCAGCCGTTGATAATTACTGTTGCTTACCTTTTTCTAAACGTGCTGGCCTTCCTGTGTTTCCTTGTTCGTCTCGTTGTTTTGTTTAAGCTTCCTGTCTAATTATCAGTGGGCCGGCCCACACGTCAGGCACAGGCGCACTGAGCATACTGTGTGAAACTGC
This sequence comes from Acanthurus leucopareius, assembly GCA_029814765.1. Taxonomy (NCBI): domain Eukaryota; kingdom Metazoa; phylum Chordata; class Actinopteri; order Acanthuriformes; family Acanthuridae; genus Acanthurus; species Acanthurus leucopareius. The sequence continues at coordinate 8,551,064 of JAQMCX010000029.1, forward strand.
ACTGTGGGCAGATTATGGGCATGACACATGTCACACTTCTGCAGTGGCCCCATGAGCATGCCATGGGTCATTAACAAAAACACAAATTAGTTGTCCCTGCAATGCACACTTGCCAAAACTGGATCCACAATATTACCATAGTAAACAGTATATGTTTCCAAAACTTACATTTATTGTGAGCAATATTGAAAACATTGAAAACAGAATATGGATTGAATACTGAATAAAAGCTAGGGACTAAATTGTAGTTTTTGGTGACACTGCTGCTGCCGTCATTCATGTATGGTTGGGTTATCAAATCGTGTTCGATAACTTTATTTGTACTGTTTCACCTTTGTTGTCTGTTTTCTTTGTAAGTGGGAGTTTTTTCTGAACCTTGTATTAAAGGCACAGGTAACACTTCTGGATTGGAGTGCAAATGTTCCTGATTCAAACCCAGGACCTTGTTGCCTTTAGGTGATGGTGCTAAACACTCAGAGGAAAAGGGGAAAGAAACAAAATGTTTTCTCAGAGCAAGAGGTGGAGGGTCATGTGATGTGACCCTTCAGAACACTGACAGCACTGACAGAACTGAGCACATGAAGTCAGAGAGAAAAGCAAACACAAGGTTCATCGTGTTTTCAGGTGCTAAAATTAAAAAGATAACTCACTCAAGCCTGCACTGATTCAGCTACTAAACTAAGCTCTTGGAACTAATGCAGCCGTATCTCAGGTATTAGATTCAGCCTGAAATTGAATCATCCAAATTATCTGACTACAATTTATTATTACCCACCATCTTCTGATTAACTTACCTCATACAAATTACTCTGAGCTTATGTTATTATAAAATGCTGCAACTAATCTAAATATTGGCAAAAATACACCGAGCCTCAGTGGCATTTCTCTCTATTTGTCATCCACAAATGTAGCAAATGAGCTGAGCATGAGAGAGAGGATCCAACTACAAGTTTTGGAGGTGAAGAAACACAAATATCTACCACTGTAGCACCTAAAAAAGACAAGACAGGTGGTCACAGAGTTTATAAAATGTATGTTTTTTATGGAAAAGGTTTTAAATTCATGTAACTAACTCGACAAAACAATGCAAAGACCCCTTTGAACACAGACAGATATTATGTCTGTTAACTTTAACTCCTTACACATTTTTGCTAATTAACTTGAGCTGTTGTTGCATCGACAAAAATTTGTTGAGGAACTGACCTTTTTAAAAGGACAGCAGAGACGTTTACTGTGGTTTGTGTACACTGTCATTAAAATGAATAAGTCTATAAAAAATCTCACCATCAGTGTTGTTTGACGGGGCCTGCTTTAATTACCCTCATAAAACAGATATGCTATATGTTGTGTAAAAACACTTCGCCTCAGTATTTTTTTTTTTTTATTAAACATGGTTTTCTGACATAAAAGTAAAATACATAAATGAATAAATAAAGGTCTGAAAAGGGACTGGAAGCACATCTTCTCCTTCTCCCATATTGTGAAATCTGGTATCTTGCAGTCAAAGGCGTCGTGCCTCGCCCACCACAGCTGCTGTGCTGTGTGAGCATTGAGAGAGCACTGTGCATCAAGATGCCTGATATTAGCATGGAGGAACCATGCGGTGATGCAGTCATACATGTTGGAGCCTCAGTCAGACCCAGGCTCAGGCGAGGAGTCTGCTGAGCACCAAAATCAGCAACTAGCAGAAGACTGAGAATTAGAAGTGCAGTTAGCATCTTTTACATGTTTGTATTGTTTGTTAGCTTGTTAATTGGCGGCGGCTGACAAAGTGTTAGTGTTTGTATTCATGCAAACTCTCCCTCTCTGCACTGACAGACAGTTTCTTTGCCTGCAGGTGGCTTTTAATGTTGCGACGTATCAAAGCTAGCCAGCCCAGCACATGGTTGAACCTCAGATTTTAGAGAAGTCCCCTCTTTACTAGAGGACTGTAAAATCACCTCTCTAATGACAAACATTTCACAGACAGAAGACAGTGTAGTCAAGGTCTTTCATTGAACAGGACATAAATGTAAGGAAAAAAACATTTCTGAGTGGAGGTATAAAACCAATCATTCTTTTATTTATTTATTTATTTTTAATACAAGCTGTGTGTTGGCCTTGTGACTTTAGCATTTCTACAATCCTGGCGCTGCATAACACACAAACCTGGAGAAAAATATAGATGGAGGAAAAGGTGTGTACAGAAATGACATGCTGTTGATGTTAAATGCTAACTTTTAACAGAATATAATGTATCAGTTAACGTCAGATTGACACAGGTAGTACATTAAAAACAGTGAAATTAACTGGATATAGACACTTTAGACACAAATACAGCGTTGCAATGCAGGTTCCCAACCAATCTCAAGGTTTGTGACGGTAAAGAAGAAAAGTAACAAAGCAGCCTTAAATTAATATGACAACAGCTACTCTGCTGCAGAATCTCATTTATTTGAGTTGAAAAAGAAACTCTTAAAAAGTTTAAAAAGTCGTCTCCCCTTGTCCAAAACCTTTATTTAGGCTGACGGTGGTTAATTTTGCACGACCCCTCCGCTCGCTGAGTGGCACAGAGGCAGCTTTTCATCCCGACACAGGTGAACTCATGATGAAGTGTCGTTTTAATCGAAGTTCTTTTTCTATTTAAGTTCACGACATCTGTCTCCATGCAGCGTATTCCAGTGTCTGCTTTCCTGTGACAAGCAGGCGCACACACAAATTTCACAGACACGGCTGCATTTCATCCTTTTGTGTGTGTTCCTGTCTGTTTGGATGAAGGTGTGACCTCTGGCTTTTCGACAGAGAGGAGGGAGAATTAGAAGAAAGAGGGATGGAGAGACGGATAGAGGGCTTGATGAATAGAGTGGTGTGGAAGAAAGTGTCTCAGCAAAGGAGAAGAGGAATGAGGTCATTATCTCTGTCCTCACCTGTGGCCTCTAGTCCACACACACACACACACACACACACACATACACACACACATACACACACACACACACACAATCCACATTTCATCAACAACAAGACCAACTCCGCCCCTCCTCACTTCACCCCAATCCACCTCCCTTCTTTCTTTCTTTATCTCCAACTCCACTTTGTCCTGACTCCAACTTTTTTCCATCCACTCAAACGCTGATTTCTTCCTCCCTACGTCTCCTTGTCACTCACGCATAACTCTCTTAAACCCCCTCCTCCCTCGTTCATCTCCTGCTCTGTTTTTCCTTTTCTTACAAGTAGAATCCAACCGCCACATTCATCAAAGTGATTTCTCTGCTCCTCACATCACTATTACAATCGCTCCCACCAATCCCCATCCATTCCCTATTACTGTTCAATTTTTTTTTTTTGCCATCCTTCCTCCTCCTTTGCCTCCCCCTCCCCCCTTTAGAGCACAGTAGGTTGTAATCACATCCACTGGACCATGATCACCCCTCTCCTCTTCTTCCTCTTCCTCCCTCTCTTTGTCTTCTCCCTCCCTCCCTCACTTTCGCCAGGCGGGTCACGCCTCTTGAGGCAGCGGAGCAGAGAAATTGCCTGTTATCGAGGGTCGATTTTTCATGCGCTTGTAAATTGCTTTGTATTGACACTCTGTCAGAGCGGGGTCGTCACACCGGCCTGGGCCACTCGCCACCCTGCGGTCGCACCGCTGATCTCGGGGTGATTTCACTGCGATTGAGGGGGTCATTGGGGGGTACAGCATGTGTGTGTGATTGCTGTAATCTTTTGAGTGCATGTTGAGTGTGCGCACCTAGCATTCTTGTATTTCTGGCGGGGCAGGGCTTTCATTCTGGGTCGGCGAGGAGACCTCAGGGTGGAAATTGCAATGCTAACAGTAGCTGTCTTGTCTGGGTGCTGATGATTGTTCTGATGGTGTATTTTTCTTCAAAGTGTCTCTTCAGAAGAGCTTCTGCAAGCAGTTGTGAGATAAGATGTTCTAATATATTACAACTAAAGACTTGTATAAAACTCACAAAATACATTTCCGCATTAAAAAATGTCTAAAATTGACCACATTTTTGTTTGGTTTTTTAAAAAAAAGTTATTTACTTACATTATCCCAGATGTTTCGAGCAATGTTTAAACTCATAAATCAGTAATTTTATTCATGGTAACGGTACGTTTCATTTTGTTGTGTTGCAAACTGCCAGGGTTGATGAAATGTAATATGAATAAAACTTGAATTTATTACCTTGTCTGTGAACATTTCTGCCTGAATCACTATGATAGATTTTTGTCTGCAATGATGGTTGTTTAATGATGAAATAAAAAATGAATCCCATGATTCAACGCTACTTTGGAACGTAATCAAAACACGTCTTTTGTTTACATAGTTTTTACAGGGAGACATCTAGTGGCAGAACATTGTGTTTAAATATTGCAAGGCGTTCTTTTTCCCCACTTCTGAATTAATCCATTAACTTGGAAATGATTGATGTTGGTGAAAAGTTTTTTTTGTCACTGACTTTGACTCTCAGTACCTTCTTTGCCATTTATAAAGTGCTGCTGACTCCATGCTGACCTTTATCACAATCTAAAAGACATTGCATCATCCACAGCCTTAACTCACCTGATCTGTTTCTAAATTTGTTGATCACAGTCTTACTAAAAAGCCTTTTTTCACAGTGAACAGAGTTCACAAGATGTACATCAGCAGTACCTGCAGCTTCCAGTTCCTTTGTCTTTGTTGCATCATTCTCGCCTCCAGTTTTTTCTGTGTTTTTCTGTCTAAATGTGTTGCCGTATGTCTCGAGCTTTACCCAACTCTTTCTTACCCACCTAATGTCTTAAATCTTTCACCTCTCCCTTGTCAGTCACATTGTCTGTTTTTTTCACCTTTACACCTCTTTGCTCTCTCTGTTACTATAAGTTTCTTCCACATTGTCTCATTTGTTGTCGTACAAACTCCTGAACCGCAACAACTCATATTTAACACATCGCCTCTGTGTTGACTGTTTCAAACATGTAGTGAATTTTGCCTGCTAACTAGGGAGCTGATGTATGTATTTTTGCTTTGAGTTAGCTGAGGTGTTTTTGGCAGTACTCTTGTTTGTGAGCAGGCTCTTTGGTTGCTTTCCACAATAATGCTCAATATAGAATCAAAAAGCCTGCTATGAATAAAACAGCCTCTCTATGCACAGCAGTGCTGCACACAGGTAGAGGCTGAGCAGAGCCAGCAGAGATGAATTAAAGGAATATTCCACAGAAATCCAGCTCATAAGTATCAAACGCTCACTGACTGTTGGCTTGAAAAGGCGATTCAGTTTTCAGCTCGCTGCTTTGAAAATGATGGCAGCTGGCGGCCTGGATTCAAAGTTACTACAAAAGGCTTCCAATGGCGACTCTGAGACACAAAAAAGGTGAACAAAGTAAAAGCCCCAAGGACATTTGATTTTTTGACCAATGCCAGTAGTGATGGCCAAGACTTGTAAAAAGCAGATGAAAAATATATCAGCCAACATTTACTGGTTTATTATATTTGATAAAAATAAAAAAGAGGAATAAATTTGTTTTTTATAGAATTGTGACCGAAAGAAACTGGGACATTTTGTAGCTGAAGAACAAACATCTTAGTGATTTCTGGTGAATAAACTTTGCAGTGGCGTCTCAACAATTACTTACATGAAGCAAATCAAAGGTGTGCAGACACTCGCCTAGATATTGTAAGACTGATGTTGCAGCTCAAGGAGGGAAATTTGGTGCCACTTGTTATTTTCTGTTCTACATATAAGTAAGATACAACTTGCCAAAGTTGGTAACTTTGTCAACCTTCATTCTATCAACTTTACTTTATAAAACAACTCCCCAATTTTCATGTCTAGTTTCTAACTAAACATAGCTTCACTAACAGATGTAACATGTAAATGCGAGGGCTTTGGCGTCTTGTAAAGGTACCTTTGACAGAGACAGACTGAGTAGAATAAGCAACAAAAAACTAACTGCTTTCACTTTATGGTAATTAGTAAAGTAACATATCTGTTTTTTTATAAGTTATCATAAATGTGTAAATTATTCAGTTTTTCAAGGAACTTTCCCAAAATAATGTCGACAGAAATAGGATGTTTCAGTCAACACTGTGAGTCAGATGAATCTGACCTGAACTCAGGCTGTTATTTTGACAGAAATAAGAACTGAACATCAAAAGGTTTTTATTTTAAAAAGGAGTTATATTCCCACAGATTTAAATGAGCCAATGAGATCGGGTTCCTGGATGAGTGGGTGTAAGCAGACATATATTCATGTGTCTCTGCAGCCATTGGCTTCACTGTGGTGCCATCTCCCTGGCAAGCTGTGCCAGTGTCTGTGTTTGACACCCACTCTCTTGGTAGGATGGCACAATTTAGACCGCACTGGCACAGATCTCACGCCAAGCTCTTTTTCTGTGAAAAGATTGAGCAATGAGAAAGAGGCAGAAGTGGAAAGAAGGTGCAGAAGAGAGATAGTGAACTATGAAAGGAATGAAAGAAAAGGATGAAAGACGAGAGGACATATAGAGCCTGGACAGGAAGGAGAAAGTGAGTTGAAAAGGAAAAAAAAAAGGATAGAGTGAGTCCAGATGTGGTGTGAAAACTGGAGAGGAAAAGGCAGAGACTGATAAATGGGTAAAGAGAAATGACGAATGCCTAAGAGACTTTCTTTCTTCCTTCTGTTCCCTCCGATGTGAAGCCAAGCCAGCCCTCCTGGCAGACATCGCCTCCTCCACCCCGTCTGCCCCACCTGCTTCTCCTCCCTTTATCCTCCCGCTGTCCTCCTCCTCTGTCCTGTATGGCACACAGCTGCTCACCCACTCCTCATGCATTAGGACTCATCTGCCATGAGTGCATCCTACAAGAACCCTCCAGCCTGTAAATAGCTTGTCCCAAAATGCATGAGAGCTGCACCGGGCAAGACAAAAAACATGAAAAAGTACACGGTCTATTCACCGAATTCATATATTGGGGCTGCAGGTGATCTATTGTCCCATCTACCAAAATTCATTTATCAGTTGAAACCACAACCCCTCACCACTGTTTTCAGACCGTGCACAGACATGACGACTCATCAGCTTCATAAAGAAATGCTTCATTTTCATCTGCAGGTCTTTTAATACATAAAAATGTGTGTTGTCATATTTGATTTACTATTGTCGTGATGAATTTAAATCCCTGAAGTCAGTCTCTTCTATCTCTCGTTTTGGTCTCAAAATAATGTAAGAAATATTGAGTAAAAAAAATTTAACAGAATTTAAATTACTTTGGGTATACATTATTCTTTTGTGTTCAAATACAAAAAAATGGTTAATTTAAATAATAAATATAATGTTCTCTAGATGAATTCCCTGACATCATTGTAGCCTTTCACCTCTGCTTTTTACCTTTTCTAAGGGTTAGAGGAGCTGCTGAACCAACTGACCACAACAAACTGATGGCATAGGAAAACTACCGTATGTCTTCACTTGTCTCACTAAAAAAATAAGGTATATGGAAAAAAAGTACACATGCTTGTGAAAATGCAGCTTCAGAAGTTACAGTTGCTTTTACGCTGCCTGATGGCTTTTCTCCTGCAATCCAGTGTTTGTTAGTTAGTTAGTTAGTTTCTCCGGCCTTATATAACTTTAAAAACAGTTTCCTTGTTAACAGGATTAGTTGATATGGTATGTATTGTTTTAAATCCTGGCTGTCTAAATCCTTGTTTGTGAGACTGTCATTGGTACATTGCAGTTCAAAGGAGTCTTGACTGCATGTGTAGTATATTACACTTTAGCCTTATTTGGTTAGGTATGTTTGGACACCTGTTTAACCTAAAGGGTTAGATAAAT
>JAQMCX010000029.1:8558937-8593023 GCA_029814765.1 Acanthurus leucopareius
GGTTTATGCAATCAAGTCAGTGTCAGCGGAGTTTCCTTCATCATCCACACAGCATCGACACTTAATATACTACACATGTTTGACTCATATGTCTTTTAGTGAGAAAAAAAACACCATATGGACACGTTAGCGAGGTTAATAACTTGATATGTTTGCAAATTAACCTTAAGGAGGCACAAAGACTTTAAACTGTGTCATTGAAAAAGAGAGTTTATGTCCGTGTGCACAAACCTTATAGATTAAATGTGACCATTTTACAAAGTGCTGTGATGCTGTGTTGAAAATCAGGCTCTTTAGCTGCTAATGCCCCACAATGTTCACTGGCTAGTAATTAACTTTGTCTGGCTCTCATTTGGTGCTGGGCAGGTAACACATAATTTCCACCTAATTTCCTGTTTGCACATTACCTGTGGATCCACAAATCCTCTGCGGTGAGAGCGGCTCTCAGATCCAGCTTCCATGGACTGAATTGAAACTTCAACAGCAGAATACTTTCCCTGCATTTTGGAGTTTGAGTGCTCAGTCTGTTGAGGGCTGGCCTCATAAACAGCTAAAAATGCTGCCATGGGGATTTTTGCATTGCCAGTCTTATCAGACACACAAAAAAAAAGGAAGCGATTTAGCTCGGAGACTTTAACAACACTGTATTTCACAACTTTTGAGTAATGAAGCCATTCAAACTTTTGAGAAATTCAAACTGTTATCTCTCGCTGCCACTTGGGACTACAGAGTTACAAATTAGGCTTGTGGAGTTTTAAAATGCACAAAAGTCACCTGTTTTTTTTTTCTGGAATTCCCAAACAGATATGTTGCTGCAAAAAGATAAGAAACATCTTGCTACTCTGAGTCAGAGATGATGTCTGTTTAAGATTCCATTTAACTTTCGGGGAAAAAACAAAAAATCTCTCAAAAACTGGTGATTTGCTTTACAGTGTTTCTGCTGTTACATGGGTCATTCTGCTGTTTGAGGCCACGGGGAGCAAAAGGCAACTGCCAGCCATGTGAAGCAAAATTTGTGTGCTTCTTTATCCTGTTTAACAAGTTAATGACATTTGTAAATGCTGTTTGCTTTGATTTGTTGGAAAAAACAGCAGACATTATTGGAGAATTGAAAAGTACTAAACTTCTACTTTAAAATGTCAAAGACATTATCTGCAATAGACCACAAGCTCCATTCAGTGTGTGTGGCCGTGTGTGTTTGTATGTGTGTGCGTGTGTTTGCGTGTGTGTATGTGAGAGAGAGCAAAAGAGAAAGGAGGTTGTTGAAAGTGGGTAAGTGCTGTCATTATTCACCCTCCACGGCAGAGTGTGTGCGCTGTTCTGCAGCTTCCCATTACGTGTCAGTCTTATATAATACAAGAGTTTAATTTTTTAAGAGATAGACGTGAGTTAAGAGAAGAAAAACACTAAGAGACTGACTGAATGAGGCACGGGGGAGAGGTCATAAAAGGACAAAGATGGAAGGGAGAAGTATAACCAGGGAGGTTAAGAGGCTGAGTGCCGCTTGCTGGAGAAAACTAGTAAAGAAAAAAGGAAAGTAAAAACTTAATTTGTCTCTGAAGTCCTTATTGATGAGACAAGTGCATGCTGTCCCATTTTAGTGCCTGTTTTTAGGTTCTGCCACTGCTGTGATATCACAAAGCAAATGTAGGATTGAGTCAAAGGACCAAGACAGATTGAGTAAACATCATGTTGTCATTTCTTGTCATAATAGGCAATTTATTGTAAATAATAAGTAGCATTTCACGGAACTAAAAACAGATCTGCTGATTTTCTACAGTGTATTACTTAAAAAAAGTGTTTTTGCCTTCATCAAATACACAGTACACACATTGCTTGTAGAGTTGTGGTGAAGTCTGCTGTTTTGTCTTTAAAAAAAAAACGTTTTAATGCAAAACTTCAGCAGGAAGTTGTGTGTTTTGTGCACAGAAATGAGTGCTGGGATTTTTTATACTGGGATCTTCTTGCTACGAGGTTAGAGAGCAAATAGCTGAACAAGCTGATGATAAAAATTATACTTCCATGCTATACACATACAAAAAATGTAATCATAATCTTACTTTGATTATAAGGATGCTTTGATAAAGTTGTTAACATGCATAACAAAGGAGGCTTTGATAATTTGCACAATTTCAGGCATGGATGAACATATTCAAAGGCAGCAGCGATAAAAACAAGGTGAGCTCTGTTGGGGAGGAGATGCACCTTGTGAAACTTGTGATGAGCAGGTTTATCTGCTGGAAACACGCCCAAAAAGAAGCAGCAGGAGAGCTTCTGGTGGTATGTGAGGCTGTTCCTCATCTGATGGAGTCAGACTCAATATCCTGTTCAAACTATTGTCTTTGAACCAAACCTCTTCATTTGGTGTCACACGTCTTGATTGACCTTGAACCCCATCCAGAGGAGAGAAGATGTTCCCCTGTAGAGCAATAAAACTGTATTTAAAGGATAAGTCCATATTTTTTGGTGAGATTATTTTGATTCTATATGATTCCCTATGTATCTAAATTCAACATGAAAATGTTGATTCAAATTTGTTCGCTTTAGTTTAAAAACTCTATCTTCCAAGCCCTTCTTAAAATCCTTTTTGTTTGACTTGATGTAGCTTTGCTTGATGACATTGCTACATTGAGACCCTCTAGCCCCCAAGAAATGAGCTATTTCAGTGTGGTGGTCGTAAACACAACTCTTATCACCGGTGATGATCCTCCACACAAAGTTGGGTCAGGCTTTGGTGGAGATCTTTGCAGATTTCTACATGAAAGCAGCTGTACTCATCAACAGTGTGTATAATATCAGCTGCCTCAGCTTGTGGGGATCTCCACTACAATTATCATCCTTCTCAGCTTCCTTTCTCCTAAAATATATAACCCAAATTCTTACTTAGCACTGAAACAAAAGAGGGCAAAATCCATAATTCATGGGGCATCCCACTGACATGAGGCCAAAAGGCCCCAAATATGAGCGTCAATGCATGAACAGTTTCTTTCTGAGCTGCTCAAAGCACATGGCAAGGAGCCCTGATTGAGTGACATTTATATTTGACTGAACTTTAATGAATCATATTTACCTTGCGTAATTGGTATGCATGTGTTGTCGTTGACCTTTATTCCACCTGCTTCATTCATCAGCCCTGTCAGTGTTTCACAGAGATTTGTGGAATTATTGCAGATCAGTGGGAAAGTTTTGTTGTAAGGAGTTGTATGGATACCATAAGTAAACTTAAAGATATTTTTTTTATAAGATCTAGTGCAAGAAGTTTCTTTTATATACAGATGTAATTTGTAAGCCCTTCTGTAAAAAACGGTAGCCAGTCTGTGCAAATAGTGAGCAAAGAGGTTGAACTTTATGACCAACATATGATCATTTTTTAAAAACTTTTATGAAGATGAACACAATGTGCAGGCTTTTGCAACTTTTGCAGGAAAACCATTTTATCACCTGTATATGAAGACAGAGCAAAAGTGTGAGTTTAGACACTTAAGTTAGTTTAGGTAAAGTCCCTGTGTCCTGTCCTGCATCATCTCTCTGATTCTGTTTGCACGGCATCACATTAAAATTCAAAGGTTGAGTTTCTTTCATTAGCTGAACACTAATAACTGTGTTTTTATCGATCAAATACATCTAGAATTCTCATCGTACTACAAGCTTTTGGTTTGAGATGACCTTACAGACTACCAATCAACTGCTTTTTTTAATCCAACTTATCAGATAGCAGTGACTTCTGGAACTTTTCCAGCTTCCTGCTGCCTGTGAGGAACTCTCTATATAGGTTATTTTAGGTCAACATTTTAGCATTTTTTTTTGGCTCATGAATGAGTCAGTGTTTAGGTGTCAAAGTGCTGTACTGAAAGATTTCACATTGCAGGTTATAGCATTCAGCAACAGGTAGCAGGTCACAGTTTATCACAGAGGTTTCAATGACGGCTGTATGCTTTTTAGATTAGCAGTCAGTACTTAATTTTGTATATTTGTGTTTGTTTTTACAATGTTCACATATATTTGACTTAGATCTTATTGTTGCACATACTTAAGTATTTGGATATTTTACATTCTCTTTTGCTATATTTTTTGTATATAGTTGTAAATATTCATGTAGCACTTATTTGTTCAAATTTGTAAAAAGTTTTATTTTAAACTACTTTTGTTGACCTTTGCTCTCCTTGTTTTAAGCTTAATGTCTAGTTTCATTGTTCTGTGAATTGAAACGGTGGATATCTTGTATGTGTGTTGGCAGTAATTTGAGAACCATATTTTTGATTTCCATGAACCTTAAAATGCCCTTTTGGCAATCACAAGTCTTCCTCAACCAGTGGGAGCGTCAGTAGTACATGTAAACTAAAAAAATGATTCGGCTGGTTATCCTCTTAATACAATATCATCTCTATGTTAGCTCATCCAATCAATAAATGTATTTAAACTTGAAGTTGAAATACACACACACACACTCGCTCCAAGTCTGCAGTGCTTTATTTATTTACATTTTCATTGCTTATGGATGCGGAAAGAGGGGTGCAGAGGGAGTGAGAGAGGTGGCGGGGAACCATGTTTTTGAACAGGTTGGCGATGATCACAGAGTCTGGGGGGCCAATGTTAATGACTTATTCATGGACCCTTCTGGCCCCTCACAGCCCCTGGGAATACACCAAACAGATGCAAGAGGGAAAGAGAGAAGGATGGAAAGGAGAGAAGACGTATGGGAGGGGAGGAGTGATGTGGGACGGAGGAGAGAAACAATGTGTTAGGACAGTAGTGGAGGGATGCAGTGAGGGAGGAAGGGAGGAATAAGCTTTGCATAAAAAGACAAACACAAAAGCAAGATGAAAGAGGGGAAATGGGGTAAGGAAGGGAACAGAGGGAGCGAGTACTCACATCGAAGACCATGTCCTTATCTTGGTATCAGTCATGGGACACGGTGACCAGAGGTGCTGCAGGAGGACTGACTGGCTTGCTGGGCAGGGGACAGACTGTTGGCCTGGAACATCATGCTCATTTCCATCTGCATCTGCATCCAAGAGAGGAAGGGATTTCTGCAGCCTTTAATGAGCCAGAGAGATATAGTCGTTGTTGTCTCTGCTGAAATACTGAGTTCACATACAGTCCAGTGAGGACTTTGTACTCTCTTCCGAGTGTAGAGCCAGTAAATGCAAAGCTGTACCATCATCCCCACACGCACAACGAAGCTATGAATAATCTACTTGACACCACAGGACAATTAGCAGTGAACATGCTTTCTAACGGCACAGTGGACTAAATTTCAGTTTATGAAGAGCACAGCTAGTGTATGCAGATGTTCAACATCAAAGATGAGCGCTGACAATTAACGTGTCTGATCAACGACGCTTTTCTGTCGCCTCATTAAAACATGACCCTAAAATAGTTACAGAGTCGCAACAACTCATACAAGCTCTGCCTAGTTTTTGAAATATTGATCAAAAATACTTTTGATTCTCTTCCTTTCATTTCCCCCCTGTCTCGGTGTAATGAAGAGACAACTTCATAATCAAAAATGCAGATGAGATTTTCGCAGCCTAGTTGATTTCTCAACTCTCCGCAGAATACGAGACCTTGTGATGTTTTTTGCCCTTTTTGTTCAAACGCTTGTTTACATGTCTCCTGATTCCACAATACCTCAGGTTGTTTATCCAAGCCATCTCAAATCTCTGTCTTAATCAGAGTTGTGTTCAAAGGTAAGATAACGGTTTGGCAAATCCCTCATCACCCACCAGCGACACACTTCACAGCGATTTACAATGTTTCTCGTTGTGTCTCATAAACAACAAAGTCACAGCCTTGTCTTGATAGAGCGACAGACATCCACAAAGAATTATGAGTCTTTGTTTTTCACGAAAAACATCAGACCTCAACGTTTTTTGAAGCATGTGGCAAAATTTAGAACTCCTGAGATCTTTTTTGAGCGAAAGAAGATGTCAGATGAAATGTTATTGACTGGTTTTGGCTTGAAACTTGCCCCAGCATCTGCATAATTTAGGATGATGTTGCCCCAGTTTTGCAAACTATTTTTGACCTCGAGTCAAATCTGATTTCATTGTTTGCGGCAGCATGCTCCCTCTCTTGGCCAGGTCCTGAATCATTGCTGCAGTTTCCCCTTTCCTCCCCCCTGCATTTTATTCTTCTGTATGTGTTGATGGGGCACATATACTAATTAATAAACTAATGTAAACTGTGCTGCTAAAAGACATGAATGTTCATTGGTAATTACAAAGTAAAAGATGTCCTGTAGTGGCTATCTGTCTCTCAAAAACACACATGCACACACATGCAACATAACTCCTTGAACACCACCATTGTACATCATATCATTATAAAATATGAAATGAAGTTTCATCGTAGACGCTGAGTGAAGGGTGAAATCAATCCCTGCTCACACTGCTCCTCACCTCCCCATCACTGCAGCAACTTTGATGCAAATCCTTGAAAGGGTAGAACTAGCGAGTAAGCTGTGCATTGCCATGGCAATGCGGACTGGGAGAAATCCATTTTTCATAGACATTGCCGGTCGGGCTACTCGGAGTGCAATGCATGTGATATCAAGAGAAAGGAGAGCCAAGGGGAAAACCAAACACACTCAAACAGTCTGAAGTCTGACAGAAAAAGCTCCAAGACGAGGCTTGAAAAGGTTGTTCTGTTTTAGGACTGTCAGCTGGCCTGTGTGACTCACAACATGCTGCAGATGATAAGAGAAGGAGAGTTTGTGAAGACACTCATGGAGAAAAGTCACAGAAGTACATGAAAACACTGATGCAGACACTTGGTCTTATATAATCTTAAATATGTTGGACCAGCTTCATACTTAAAGTACTGACACGAGAGTGGTATTGGTCTTCTCATCAAGCTCTTGGCAAGAGAGCAAATTTTCCAAAGTGTCAAAAAAAGAGAAAAAAATCTAGATGTATTCTAAAACCCTAAAGATAATATTTTTATTTCTGTCTGTATTAAGATGCCAATGAGTATGTAGGGTATAGAATAAAGGCAATCAAGACAACACTTTGTGTAATAGGGCTATTTAACAGTTTATAGATAGCTTAGAGATCCCCAGTTTAACTTTCATAGACAGTATAAAAAGTGGATGAAGTAGGGTGGACACTCCCTTGTTTTTTTCCATTTTTTTTCAGTTTTTAAATACATCTCACCAACAGAGCTGAACAGCTCAGTGTGTGCAGCACTTGATGTAGCACATTCAGTCATGTTCTGTTATTTTATTCTTTCTGTGGGCAAAAGGGCATGAAACACTTAAGATCTGTCAACACTGAGCATGAATAGAGGTTGTATAATCCTCATAAATGATTTAAGGACAGTATAGAATGGATATGTAAGAGGGGGTGCTCTCTTATATAGCCTACCTCTCAAAACAAGAGGTCAATGCCATGAATATTGTCTGGTCTTCAATAACTCCACTTGACCTACATGGTCAAAACAAGTAACAATGAGTCACATCACAGCACATCTGAGCCCACGAACAAAAATCAAGTTGTATGTCTTCAAAACATAAAATGTTGCAATTTTCTTGCAATGCTGTAAGCAGAAACCCCTTGTTTAGAGTAGACTAATGCTTGTACCAATACTTGTACACTGCATGAGAGCAGCTCTGAACTAACAATTAGCCTGTCTTGCCGCACAGACGCTGTCTGTTATCACCAACTGAGAGTGTCGCGCACCTGTTCTTGGGCGAGGTTCACTGTGATGAAGGATCACACAGGGAAAGTTTTCTATGTGCAAAATAAATATGTTCACATACATCAGAGATAAATCTTTAATATGTTTTTAATGTACCAATGTAAAGACTAAAGACTTACAGTGTAATGTAAATATTAAGTAATGACAAGATTTACCAATTTATTTTGCTCCCCAATGTAGCACCTTCCTGTTATCTGAATCTCTGCAGACAGCAAATGTAAAGGAAATTAGCACAAATAGACAGTTTTGTGTCCAGTGATTATCACCAAAAGGTTTAGTAATACATCACTGATCACTATAATTCACTGTTCAATAATGAGAAATATTTCTCTTTTTATTTTGTTAAAAATAATAATTACAATTACAGTATTTTAAGTCATATTTTAAAGGGAATAGTAGGGTATGTAGCTGATCTATGTCTCTCGTAGAACTCATAGTGTTTAGTTTTTAGTAGGTTAAAACCTTGTCCCTCATTTTACTTTGTTTTAAACACAAATTTGGCTTTAATTGCCGTATTTAATTTTTAGATTTTGGCTTGTTGATTGGATAAACTTGAGTAATAAGTGTGAAAACACTTAACAAAAAAATTTAGCAAAATCCAAAAATACTCCAGTTGCACCCCTTCTGCTTAATTTCTTTGACATTAAAAGTAATTTCAAATCAATAGGAGCAAAACTGAAAAGAGTTATTTTAAAATTCGCCCTGAGTTACACTTAGTTGGATTCAGGCCAAATTTTCTTTATGTGTTTAAATTCACCTTTTTTTTCTATTAATGAATCATTGATATACTGGAAGTGAATTAAAATGCACAGATTCATTTTATATATGTAAATTTTCTCAGGGGAGAGTTAACTCAATATTTCTAAAATCCTGCATTTAGCTCAGCTTAATCCTGCATTATTTTTTAAGGCCATCAGGAGACAACACTAGTATCAAGAAGTGTGACTATGTGGAAGCTTGAGCAAAAATGACTCTTAATTCTCTTTTTATTCACAGTGCCACCTCATTTCAAATGAGTTAAGTTTCAATTACTATATTTAGTTTTCTTTAATACTGCATGGTGTTTATTTTGTAAATTGTGCTCACATATAGAATCAAAAAGATGGTAAAACTACCACAGTGTCTCCTTGAGTTCTGGAGGCGTAGCAGAACATACATCCTCCACATCTCCAACCGCTCATCCAACTGTGGTCATTTCTGCCCCCAAAAACCAAGATGCAAGATACGATGATGACAAATTTTAGCCTTCAGAGCAATAGTTTACAAACCAGCTGGAAATGGCTCATGTTTAAACTAAACTAAGCATGCTTGTGTTTTCTAGAAACTACAAATGTTTTTGCTAAATAAATGATTTTTTTTTTCAGTTAAACTAATGAAGTTGAGTTTGTGTGATCCTAATTTTCATTGACAGTAAGACTTTTAATGACCTCACCAGCTTTCAATTTTTAAAATTATTGTGATTTAACATTTTGTAGTAAGTAAAATATGAATGAAATACAGACAAGAAATTAAGATTAAATTAGTGATGCTGAGATATCCAACTTTTAGTGTAAATCAGGCTTCAAAATGTTGGATCCTACAATCCCCACAATGCAATTTAATAGCCTCTATCTTTAGAGCTGCATGCCCCTAGTTTCTGAGTAGTCTGAGTAAACTGGCCTTTATGTGTTATCTTAATGGATTGCCAATTATAACCAATAAATGAGGTATTTTACAAGCATTTTGAGGAGTGTTGAAGTAAAAAAGGATTTGTGACTTTGTTTCCTGCTATCAGCAGTTCTTCAGGCAGTGAAAAGGACAGAACAAAACAAAAAAATACATTACCGCTCACTTTGGATGCTATTTACAGCATCTGTTTCTAGTTTATTATTGGTTCATATCCAAAAATATATCTATATTTATTTACATCCACACTACAAAAACACCCTTTCAGTATCCTATAACCTGTTCAAAAACACTGAAACTCTCCAAAATACACACACACACACACACCCCATGTAAACACACACCTGCTAATATACACATTAGTTGTGCATGGGTACCTGTGCAATGACTATAATCCATCATAGGCTGAGCCACCCTGGTATCACAGTGGAGCTACAACACAGGCCTGCAGATGTTGGGCACAACGCCAGGACAGAGAACGCTGAGACGACGCATATGCCCCCCCCGCCCAACCTCCCCACTGCTTAACAAATGCCCCCCCCCAACATATACACAAATAATCAAACACATACAGGCCAACACAAATCACCAGCACGTACGAGCTTGATTATAGGAGCACATTCACGTGCACACACACACACGCGCACGCACGCACGCACACACACGCACGCACACACACATTCACAAACATTCACAAACACACACACACACACACACACACACACACACACACACACACACACACAATCCAACGCAATATAATATGCAAGCTGACAATCACAGATGTGTCTTTATTATTCATTGTTAGTTTGCCCCGTAACAATGCTCGGCCACTTTCTGCTATAAATTAGGCAGGATTACTTGGAACTATTTAGAACTCCATTAGCGGCCAAACAGCCTCATTTTTCATGCAAGTTGAGACATCAGAAGCTCTGATGACAAATTCTAAAATGATGCTGTTATGAAACAGATGGTAAAGATGATCCTTTCTGTTTTGTTCATATGTGGTTTCTGTTAATGTCACGGATTATTCAACCTGGATTTATGTTAGAATTACAGTACAGTTACAAAGATGCATTCATTTTAAATAATTTTATCTTTATTTCATGAAAACAACTGGAGTTCACCACCTGTATGTTTTTATGTTTCTAATGTTATCCAGCTTCCTCTGCTGAATGTAGAATGATATTAATGATTAAAGCGAATGAACTATCAAACAAGCCTTCATTTTAAACTTCAGGAGACAGAAGAGAGGCTTCCCATCTCTCATGCATTTTCATGCTTAAAAAGCCTGAAACATAAGTACTATCTGATGCACAGATCAAGTGCTGGCCTTTGCTCGTATATTCACACTAAAATCAAAAGGCGAGTAAAAATTTAATTGGTCTCTGTGCTCTCACTCCCTTCTCTTTCTCACCAGTTCCCTGATTGGTTTCTCTCTCCCTTTCACATGCATGTGTATGCGAGCACATACTCATACAAGCACACTGATACACAACTAAATTTGTATTGCCACCCACCAGCAAACTGGCACCAGCTCTTCTCATGCATACTCACACATGCATACACACTTCTGTCGCAATCATTTGTATGCAAAGTGGCTGGCTGCGATGGGTTGCTATGGTTGCAGTTACCAGGTTATGTGACAAGAAGCCGCAAGTTGCTTTACCTTTTATTTGTGCCGATGTAAAGGTGTGGGGACATATAGAGCTGGAGAGGCAATAACACAACACAGGTCAGTATACAGTGAAGAGAGGAACAGCAGAGATGGAGACAGAGCTGCACAGCAATAAAACACATCAAAGTTGAACAGTTATGGACTTTTAAGACCATAAAAAGTGTCAAAACCACCTAAAAACACTTCTAATTGACAGAAGTTACAACAAGCAAATTTAGATTTTTGTTGGTCATTTATATAGACTATGAACACAGGACCTTAAACCAGTGATCATGCCAGCTAACCCGGAAAAGGCACACAGATACACTAACACACTATTGTGAGGATGGGAGGATGGGGGGGTGGCGGTATTTGATAGCCATCCAACATGAAGGGCTGAGCTCTGTAATTGCCTCCATGAGATTCGTTAGTATTCATGTGTGTGTGTGTGCGTGTTTGAAGCAAAGTGAGTTTATGGGTATGCTCTATGCGTGTGTTTGTGTGTATGTCTGGAGCAGATAACACTGACAGCTTAAGGTCATGAAGAAAGGAAGGGCACAACTGAAGACAGCGTATCTTTGATCACAACACAAGGAAAGTGTGACGGTGTGTATGAACCACCCTGTGCTGCACACAGAGGAGATAGATGGTAGAGTCAGCACACTGTGTGTATGTGGCCTGGCATGCATGTGTGTGTATGTTTAATGCATGAACATGTTTGTATTACATGTTTGTGTGTGTGAGAGAGAGAGAGAAAGAGAGAGAGAAAGAGAGAGCAGTAATCTTCTCTCCAAGCCTTTTTTTTGGCTTTTGGAAGATTTCTCAGTGTGAATGTGTGTATTGATGTAAATGTGTGTTTGTGCACAGGTGGCAGGATCTGGTGCAGACAATGCCGAATAAGCTGAAGTGACAAGGTTACAGGTTCCAATGGATGTTGCACTATTTCTTTTTTTTTTTTTTGTCCTACCATCTGCGTTTGCAATGAATACCTTTAATTTAGTTTGCCCAGGTTAACTCATTCAATGTGATAATGAAACAAATCATGACGTGGATAAAAGTCATTGTTAATTTTTAAACATATCTCTTAATATGATATTAGACTTCTATATATGTTATAATCACATAAAACCAATCAAAACCTCTTTTAAGCTTTGTGGATGATGGAAGCTAATCAACATGGTGTCTCTGGACAGTCTCCTAATAGAGTGTTTGACTAATTGACTGAATCTACCTGTGAACTGCCGCGGCCCCCTCAGCTTCTCCGTCACTCCTTAATTGGCTATTGTTCTGCTATTACCAGTTCTCCAGGGCAGAACCATCTGCCAGCTCCAACAGGTGAGTGGTGAGAGGCCCGGGTGTGTTTGCCTGCATCTGTCTTCTGGTCTGCGTGTATTTATCTGTGTTTGTCATCTATACTGGCCCAATAATGTCTCCCTCCTTTTATTAATATGCCTCTGAAAACCTGCATTTGCAAAATAAAATGCGGGTACTTTTCTGTGTGACAACACCTTCCTATTTCCTCTCAATATCAGAAAAAGGTGGGGAGTTGGCGGGGGTGGGGGGCTGCAGTGGGCAGAAGGGAAGGAAAGAAAAGAGGAAGGAGCTGCAGCAGGAGGAGAGGGACCTGTATCATTCATCAGCAGTGCAACAGTGCATGAACCGTGTTGGCTACGGTATTATTTTAACTCTCCCTCTCATTTACCTTATTATCTCCTTATCTATGCACATCATTATGGTGGATGTAGCCTGTGTGATGAATAGCCTTTTTGATTAAGGATGCATGGCTCCTTTTGTTTAACATATGGAGCGAGCCACGTGCATACCGCTGCACTCCAGCTTCTAATGCTGCCTGATAATAATGGATATTAATTGTGTGATCTCTGACCTCAGAGACTCAGCTTGTTTGAACGTGTTTTTGCATATTTCTAATGAGCTAACTATTCTTTGTCTTGGAATATTGATATCATCCTGAACTGTCTTGTTTACTGTAAAAAGATCTTTGTTTTAGGAAAATGTATTTTGCCACTTCGGCTTTGTTAATTTTACTCACCTGGTTTTCTACATTCTCACTTAAAAGTGAAATGACAGAGGATGAAAAGACTAAGTGCTGCCAGGTTGGTTTGTTTGAAACAATGGAAAATGTGATCAGAATGACTCTATTGTCTGGATTCGTTAGAATAATCTGTCAGAAGTGGGCGGCCATATTGTTGCCACATGTTCTGTCCTTGTCACAGAGAAATGCCTGAGCTCGAGCAGTCTGTCTCTTCAACTTCCTGTGAGTGCTTTGTAGACTCACATGAAACAATTTCTCTGATTCAGCCACATGATTGAAGTTCGAGAAATTACTTGAACATTTCCATTACCCCTTCAGTTTTACAGTGTGTCCCAAAGCTTAAACTCTGCACCAGCTGTTCCCAAACTTAGAGTTCAGACCCAAAATGGGCAGCAAACCCATCTTTACTGGTTTGCCATTTTGCACTGAAGAAGGCAAATAATGGACCTGCACATATCTGTATGCTATCTGGCATAGTTAACACTGAGTGTAACTTTTGTACTTCATTCATTCTTGTTGCTTGTGTGATGTTGAACAAAAAATGCATGGAAGAGTTTAGAACAGTTGGTGTCACCAAAGCCAGTTGAAATGCACAAGAGGCGTCATTGTGTTTGATGTGGGAAGCTGTTCAGTTGGCTAGCGACTGCTTAAAACTGGATAAATTAGACAGAAAAATCCAAATAAAATTTTCTTAACATTGGGGCAAGTAAAAAAGATTTGAACTTGGGCAGAGTAGTGACTCTCAAGAGACAGTTTCTTGATGGCATGATACATAATAAATTATACGTACATCTTTCATTATGTTGAGGGAAACTTGACATTACACCTGGCAAGTCTAATTTTTGTTGTATGTACCTATATGATCAAATAAAAACATATTATATGCATTTTACATAGTTTATATAGATTTATACATAGTTATGGCAGGTCATTCTGTATTTTTGTAAGTTTGAGTCTTAAGGAGACAACAAATATCTTTTTAGGGTCTTGAGCAGAAAATTTTTTGGGAACCTCTTCTTTGTACTGATAAATGACTGTGTCGGGATCTGTGAAAGAGAATATTTATGCTCTGCAAGAGGAGGTTGATCTTCTCTCAATCACAGACTGATTGATTGATTGATTGATTGATTGCCAGACACCTTAAAACTAGAAGATGTTCAGAAAGATTTGTAATAACTGAAAATGCGGATCATTTCAGGAGTGAGTCGCCCTCTAAAACATAATTTGCAGAATTAGATTTAAATATGATTTTACACAGGTTTTTCCTGCTGAACGGTGTGAATGTGCTGATTTTTATTTCAAATGTTATCTTCTAAGAAAGTGGTGAGACAAGTGTCCCCAGTTTGAGAAACATTTAGTCCAGAGCGCATGTGGCTAAACTTTAATAATGTGACATCCTCAGTGACATGTCTGTCTGATCTACTGCCCCTTTACTCAAAGAGCAGAGCAGCTGAAAGTTGATAAAACAGTACAAGTAAAGCATAAGTGATTTTTTTTCTTTAAAAATGAATGTTTTCATGTTACTTAAGTATATTTCTGAGTCACAAATCTATTTTTTAATTTATGACATTTACCAAAAAACTTTAGTTACAAGCAGTCTGCTCTAAATGTGGTGATTGAATTTAGGGGAGGAAGGGCACCTCTGCTGCAGATGTTAGCGAGTCTCCAGCTACTTGGAAGGAAAGGGAACAACGCCTGTCTTCATCTCACAATGCAATGAAGAAGATGCGAACCTCAAAACTGGGAAAATCCCTGACCACATCCACCCCCCTTTTTATACCCATATCTGAAAAAGTCAACAGTTACATGATGGAGATCTCGCTTTGCTTCTTGAAAACCACTGAATTCTCTGCTTTAAAAAGTCCACTTCTAACCTCCACAAGCACATTACAGATACTGCAGGAGAAAAATGTAGTTAGCTACGTTAATGTTTATTTTTCATGTGCAATACCCATCTTCGATGTTGTAATAATGACATCAGCCTATCTTGTAGCTGCAAATGGTCTGTTTTGCTTTCAACATTAAAATTTATGAATTAAAAGTAACTTATTATAAAATAATATTAAAATTAAAAGTAGTTTGTAATTTAGGTAACTTATTAACCAGCAACTTTTTTTTCGTTCACTTTGTTCACCAAATAGAGCAATTCTTTTCCTCTGGAGATCACTAGAAGTTCTCCAGGAGTAAAAACATAATTTAACTTCAGATCAATAGGTCTAACATTATACTTTCATCAATCAAGTTGTAGTAATATTATCTAGCTATATGGTCAAACTGGTTAATCTTCCCCCATAGGTATGCCCAGTTGATGCAACAATAGTGCAAGACTTAATTCAAAGTGTTTTACAAGCAATAAAGTTGACATTAACCCATAAAAAAGCCTCTGACCCTCTAAGGATGTCAGACAACTTAAATAACTGATGCAACACAAACCATTACAGCCCATAGATGTCATTCTGATGAGCTTGGTATAAATTGGGGCTAACACTGTCTATTTAGCAAAGCACTTTACTTAGCCTCTTCCAATTCGAGTCAGTTTGGAACCGGAACGTGCATGCTGTGTCTCTGACAGGATACAGACGATGTGCTGGAGAAGGGCTGTGCTCACTAGCCTGACTGTAATGAGTGCTAGCCGCTAATTAGCTTGTTGCTGGATGCCAGATATGGCTGGAGCTGAAGCCCCGTCACTGGAGCAGTGCAGCGAGGAGAGGAGAGAGCTACTCTAATGAGCTCTCAGTGGTGTGTTTACTGTTAACCAAAGTCATGGCTTTACTCTCGCTGTGTCTTCCCCACCATGCAGCGCTTGCACACACACATACACACACTCTTGGATCTTAACAGCCTTGCACACACAAATCTATATTCATAACTCGTGAGCAAACGCGTAGCCAACACACAAGCAAGCAAGCAGACATGCACTGAAAAAGCGCCTCACTGATTCAATCCTCAGTGTTTGCCAGTGATGGGGGCCTAATTAATGTGGCTGCGCTGCAACTCTTCATCATATCTGTAACAAGCAATCTCCAGTCAGACATGATAGGCTTGATGTATGATGCGTAAGTTAGCTCTGGATGGCTACTCCACAGCAAAGTAAAAGGAAAAAACATTCTGCCTTCGGTCAATAGGCATCTATTCCCATGTCAGCTGCATTTTCTCCCTCCCTCATTTGTCCATTTAAGGGAGCTGTGCTTCTTAACAAGGGCAGATAGACTGCTTTAAAGGACAGAGGCACAGCTTTGTTTACCTATTTCTTTAAGATTGATCACCGCAAGGATTGAGGGATACCAGTGTCACCACCAGGCAGCCAATTACCTCCTGAGAGTGTGAGAGACTGTACATGTGGATCTGTCGACTGCTCTGTGGGCCAATCATCAAGCAGACACAAACACACACCCATCATGTAAAGCAGGTATGAATATGAGTCAGTGTGTGTCTGCATCTACCTGAGTCATTGGCAGCAGCAGCTACAGGACATTCGCACAGCAGTAACTGTGGAGTGCCTGTGATGTGGTCCCCCCATGGTTCATTAAGAATACAGACCTGACAGAGCAAAATCATTGAGGATGGATGAGTTTAACATGCACACATGCACACAATTGGGCAACACATAGACCCACCGTGCATTGAACTTTTTTATATTTTGCTGTCAACTGAGCTTTTCTAATGAATAACAAGTTCCATGAATCTGTCTGTTAAGGCCACTTGTTAAAGCTGCAGGTTTGGCTGCAGACAGTTAGAAACACAGTTACAGTTAATGCTGCTTATTACTTGGATGTGGAGGTTATGTTAGGATTTCATGCCTTTCAAAAATTTTAATAAAGTAAATCAGACAGACACATGACAACGTGTAAAATTTAATCACAAGTTTTTGCTCAGTCTAACACATCCAATGTTGTGTATTTTCAGTTTAATCTAATGTCTTGGTCATTTAACACATTTAGCTTGTTCACTTCTTGCTTTCCCTAATTGGGGTGAGGGAACAGGGAAACCGAGTTACCAGATAGCTGCTGGAGAGACTCTGCCATGAATAAATTTTACTGGCTTTCACTTAAATCTTGAACAGTGCTGGAGCATAACTTAACAGCAGTGTATCCTCCTTTCCCAAACAATTAGCTGTGAAGTCACAATAGATGTGAGACTGAAAGAGAAATAAATAAGCACTCATCATCACATCATACATATTTCACAAAATTATGCAAGCTTTGTTTAAAAATGACCTAAATGAGGGTTTCCTTGTTTAAAAGAATAGTTTGAGATTTTGGAAAAGATGCTTTTTTGCTCCTTGATGAGAGTTGGATGAGATGTGAGATGAGACGTGAGGCGTCCAGTGTTGCATCTGCCTGTCTGAGATTCTGCACTTGGTTCTGCACTTGCTTTGGAGTTTTGGATAAATACAATAGGCTTAACTGGTGTAATGCACAAGGGTCCAGAAACTTTCGGGGTTCATGGAGGATAACAGCTATTGCCACTAGAGTATTATAAATAAAAACTACTTGAATATGGATGTGATTACTATGTGTACCACTCTCCCACCCTGTTTTATTGTCTTTTGTTTAATTGTTGTCATTGATAGAGTAGAAACCTGCAAAAATACATAGTCATTATTTATTGAATGGAAACATTAATGAAGTGATACTTAAGTCCATCACTGCCTCCCACAGAACCTGGTTTGGTTGTTGCCAAAGTAGTTTCACCTCTGCTTCCTCTTAAAAGTCTCAGATTTTTTTGGCCTTTATTGATGCTCACTTGCCTTCACATTTGTTTTCCAGCTGCAGTGTCCCGGGGTGAGTTGGGACAGATAGCATTCCTCAGTTATTCATGGGGCTGTCGGACACCGTGACTGGTGACTTCCACAGGTTGCCACAGAAAATAAAAATGGTCTGTGACTTTCACGGACAAGGCAGATTCAAGCAGACGGATGAGAAAACTCTAATTCTAGACAAGAAAGTAGATATTGATACATAGCAATGCATCACATCAATGTCTTCATATTATCTTGAGGGACCGCTTTTATATGTGTTCATTGTAAGTGTTAATAACATTCTGACATTGTGGATTTAATCCTGCAATTACAGGTTAGGGTGCCTCTAGTGATGTAAGCTGGTGGGGAAAGGTCAGGGGCTGCGGCGGCATCGGCAAGCTTTCACTTCTTGCTGTTTTGTTCAATAGCTTTTCCCTGCAGGGCTCCAGGTCTCTGCCCAGCTGCGCTCCTCATGTCTGTATGAATGTCAGGCCCCACTGTCTGCTGCAACTGTCTACACCTCTATGTGATGCCCAGATTAGTTTGTGTATGACAGTGTGTGAGGTGAATGTGAATAAGTGCATGCATGTCCCTGTCACAACTCTGAGTGCAGCTAACTCTGTGTGCAGGTGGTGTAATAAAGCCTCACAGTGTGAATCAAGGAATATAGTGTGCTTTTATTTTTCCATTCTTCAGTTCTCAGTTATATGTGTGAATATTATTATTCTCACGTTCTAGCTTGCTGACTCTATGGATGTGTGTTTGTGTGTGTGAGCATGTGTGTGTTTGCGTATGTGTTTTTGTATGTAAAATGCTGTAAAATCTGCAGTTTCTCATGTGGGCTAGATGCTGTTTCATGAGTTAACATTTTGCATGCACATGTGTTTATGTATGTGTGTTTGTGTGTGTTCCTCTGTGGCTCAGTGTGCTTCCTGCACTACAGCTGGCAGTGTGAGACCCCCTGCATTTCCAGCCAGGTGTGCCTGTGCACATGTATTTGTATCTGTATGGTTATTGTGAGTGTGGGAGTGTGTATGTGAGAGAGAGTAAGAGAGAGAGAAACAGACAGACAGGACTCTCCTATGGGCTCCATGCTGTCACTGAGGAAAGCCGATTATGGGACGTGCCAGGGTGTCAGGAACACCCCCCACCAACATTATACAGACTCACAGCTTTCCACTCATCTGTATGGATGCAACTGCAAAGCGTTGTCTTTTCTGCTTCCTCCTGCCATCTGGAGACCAGGCCAAGTGCTTCCTCCTCAGCTTGATATGAAAGTAGTCAGTATTTGCCCTCATATTTTTTAGCCTGGTTTACCATCGTTTGTTGTATTTTGGATGATTGAGAGCATAACAGGCTGGCATGAAGCTTGGTGGAAAGTGTGTTAACTAAAATCAGAATTAGACCTTTTGGGCCCAATAGATCATAAGGCTGAAATCATATTTCATGATTGGGTATAATTTTTCAGGCATTCTAGGCATCTAAAAAATACTAACATTTCCCTAGTTATGATTTGAACCAGTGCCATGAACGGGTGCTACAACTCAACTCTCTTCCTTTTTTAACACTCCTTTGCCCCGATTGGACCTTAAACACAAAAGTAATAAGCAGAGCAAAAATTTAAGTAGTTTAATTAAAATTTGTCTATTTGGTATGTTGATGTCACACATTGGCAGATGTCAGATGTTGCTGCTGGCTAAATCGATCTATTTCACTTACTTTGGAAGGACAAAAAAAATTAATATTAAATTGCAGTAGTCTTTTTCATTAATTGTAATATTAAATAGTTCCTGTAACACAAAAGGTTGGGCACTTCATCTTCCTCTTTTAGTTGCACAGTGGGCTTTTGAATAAATAGTTGTGGATGTTGTTGCTCTATGTAAACTGCAATGAGATTTTACCTGGGTTAGAATTTTGCTGTCATACCTACAAGTTTCTTACCCTATGCAACATTCAAATGGAGACCCCTGAAAAAGGGTGTAGTTCCATAGGACATCCGCAAAGTAAAAAGAATGTTTTTGACTGTGTTGTGATGTATTAATTAAAAGAAACATTCAGTGCAGAGAGTGCTAAAACTGATCATGGCTCTGCATGTGCTAACCTAAAAGGGGGGCCTGGAGTTTCCTGTTGGAAAGCTCACAGAGGGTTTCCTACAGAAAACGCTATTTGGGGCCCTGAAGGGCAAAACTGCTTTGGCCCTGCAAGGGCTTATCCACAGGGGATCCATGTAGATTTTTCAGTTTCAGTTTCACTGTGGGTTACCCACAGTGAGAACTCACTGGGGCCCAAACTGCTGCGGGCCCCGCATGAGCAAAACTGCCACCCTCCATAAACACACATGGGCAAAACTGCAGCTGCGTTGTTGAAAGTTATGCCTACCTACAGTGTTTGCAAGGCGTGCCTAATAATTGTCATTGACAGATACTTTCAAGTCTAAATGAAAATCTAAGAGTGTTTATGAAAGGCTGGTTGTACTGCAAAATTGCGATGTGTTTTGCAAAATATTCTCACTTTCTGTGTTCTCTTACAGGTGGTGTTGTCAGGGCAAACAGGATCAGATCAGAGAAAAAAGAGGTTTCATTCAAAAATAAAACCAAATTAAATCAGCAAGGTTGCCTGGGCCTGACATGAGCGAAACTGGTGCCCATCGGAAAGTGGTTCCAGTGGCATCAGACAACGTAGAGTACTCCCGCATCACATCATTGTACACAGTGTAGTGCAGAAGTGAGAATGTAATGTTTATCACATCATGATTGCTTTAAAGGGTTTACTCGTGGTAGCTACCAGGGGTTGTCATGTGTGTGACTCCTAATTGCCAGGTAACATTCCTCAGAATGTTATTTTTAATCATCATGTGAAATTTGCGACTGGAAATTGGATTGGATGTGAAACAGAGAGGTAAAAAAAACTTATTTTGTCTTTGGGTAACATGAAACTTCCCCACGCTGCCATGGTTACACCGTTTGATATGTGTAGAAAGGAGTTGCAACATATCTTCATCAAGGTTTTTTTGGTGTATCTGAACAAATTTGAGGTGTATTTGATGAACCTGCTAGGAGAAGTATATGAGAGGTCTAAAATATGTCATTTCCTGTAGCTAGTTGGTGGTGCTCTAACCATGACATAATATGGACATGGTGTTGGGTTCAGCCCAAGACTCCTAACACACATGCAGTTTGGTGCAAATCAGACATTGTATATTGAAGTTATGAGAATTTTTTGTTTCATTGTGAAAAACCTGAAATGGTTTATTAAAGACAAATGCTTTTGATAAGTTTTCATGACAAAGGTCTTATAAGTATATAAATGAAATTTCAAGTCATTCCAATCAAATGTCTTGGAGAAGTTCATTCAAATACAAAATGTGTAAAGCTCCAAAAATGTGCAAAAATTGCAAAGTAAATTGAAAATGGCTGACTTAATGTTGGGTTAAGGTCATGGTTGTAAAAGATATTTTTGTAGGCCTTGACACGACACATGAGCAGACCGAATTTTGTACATCTAGATGAAATATGTATATTAGGTATTAATATTCAATATGTTTGATAACTGTGGCAAGTTTGGTGAGATTACCCTGATCTCTTCACCCTCAAATGCAATTTCATTTGACTTATAAAAGTGCTAAAAATAGCTGCCCATCCACGGCCACACCTTCAATCAAAAACAAGAGCTTTTTATAAATTTTCATCACAAAGGTCTAAACTGTGCCAAGACACAATTTCAGGTAATTTAGAAATGTTTCATGGGAGGAGTTCATTAAAGTTTGACCTCTTGTCATTAAGAGTCATTTTCTGTTGCCAGCAGGTGGCGCTATGAATCTGACCAAGTATTGTACTGTATATGTGTTTGAGGATAAGACTCTTATCAAACAAAGTATTCCATAATCTCATCATTGTTCTATAGTATCATTGTTTCTACCTAAAACACTTGAGATTGCAAGTTTAACAATTTTAGGCTTAATGTTGTTTAGTAGAAGTAGCACACCTCATTAAAAATAAGTAAATAGGCAAAGTAAATAGGTAAATAAATAGGAACTATACTGCTTGAATGAGGAATCCACTAATTACATAAATTTTGGGCTACTTCTGTTTTCCTCTTCAGTTCATGTGTCCAGTAAAAGAAAGGCTTTAAAATCATGAGACGCTGTCAGTTTTTCCGGCCATATTGGAATGATGACCATTGAATTGTTTTGACAGCCACATCAAAAGGAATTATATCGACCAACAAAAAGTTGAAAGAAGCTAAAAGGAGATGAGCAAGCTAATTGTCACTATTATGAGGTGTCAGTCTTTCTTCATAGCACTAATTGACTCCTCTTATTGAGCATGTTTCCCTTTGAGGACACCGTGATAGAATCTGCAAGCCCCTTGTGTCAAACCTGTATATGTGGTAATCAGTCATCTAATGCTTTTCCAATGGAGCTTTGTATTTTTCTAAATGTCGGCAAGGAACAAACAGATCTGAGCCGGGCCAAAAACCTGTTCCATACGGTGACCACACACACAAGCGCATCAATGACAGAGACGAACACATACGTAAGTGCAACACACACATTATCAATACAGTGCGGCCCACTGTCAGCTGTGTTGCCAGGGACATTTGGTGGTGGAGAAAGTGACCAGGCTCCCATGAGTATCCAGTCCACCCAAGGCTCTTAAGTACCCGCTAATTATTCTTCACACCTAATCTGAGAAGGAGAAGGAGGAAAGGCAGATGAGAGAGGAAGAACAGGGAGAGACAGAGAGACTGAAGAAGAGAGAGAGAGGGAGGAGAGATTGGCGACCATTGGGACTTGTGCTTTCTTACAGGAACAATGAATCACATGTAGCCACCACCTGTCCTGTGTTGTCCCTTCTGTTGCGCTCAGCATAGCCGACAGGACGACTGTGTTTGTACAGTATCGAGCCAGCCGTGTTGGTATTGGCTAGAATGCTTTTCACTGGGCATTAGGCATTAATAACAGATTGGACAGCCGTTGGCAGAACAATGTCTGTATTTACTTTCCTGTTATTATCCGGCCTTTTTGCAGAGGAGCTCCATCTATTCATGTGGAGTTCCCAAGCAACATTTCTTAACTGCAACTCCTCCCTCTCTTTGTTATTTTTATACTACTCTTAACTACAGTAGCTATTCATAATTTGCTGTGTAATAACATAATAACACTATTCGTGGAAGGACAGATGACAAATTGTATATCTGATTGTGTTTGACCCCAAGCTAAACCTTGTTATGGCTGAAAGCAAAGGTTGTTTTTTGAGGTGAGGTCACTCCAAGCCGGTTTTCATGTACAGTAAGGAGCCCCACAGATGATGATTTACAGAGACGTGTAGTTTTCTGCTCTGTTCACTGTCAAGATTAAACGAAACCTCCCACAGAAAACACATAACAGAGCCTGGTGTGGCTGCATTCAGAACGAAGACAAAAGAAATCTTAAAGCTGAATTTACCAGCATCTCTGTCTGATCAATGGAAAAAATTACTGAGTGTAACACGAGTCACTTGTAGGGATGCATCCAGAGAGTCATCGTTTAATGCAGCAGTTCTTTCTTCACTCTACAGAGAGTTTTGATGTCCCCAAGCTCGGTGTTAGTTGATTTTACAGTCCTTTACTGTTTTGGTTCACTCTCTGAGTATTTATCAACCTCTCCTTCATCCAAACTCTGATTAACCCACTGAATACTTACTGAAAGTACCAAAGAGCAGGTAAACAAAAGTTGGGAGTAGCTGGCGGTGTAGTGAGGCTTTTAGCCACTAAAGACCCAATTTTTTCCTTCAGAGAAAAGAGAGACCAAAAACAGAGCTAAAAGGAAAAATGGACATTAACCAGACTAGACTCTAAATGAGCCCCAATGTTGCTCTGTTTCTACTGAATTTAAGTATATAACTGTTTGCTGACAAGTTTTTAACGACTACTAAGAGAAAACTATGTTAACAGTATCAACATAAATAAAGATGGACGACTGCAAAATAAAATGCTGCAAGACAGATGCTGAGGTGAACTTCGAAGTCTTTGTGTTTTGTCTTGTTGCACTTACTCGATGTTTGGTTGTATGGCAAATATGCTTGTTTTTGCCCATAAGTGAATTCAGCCCATTTCAACAGAAATTTAGCTTGTGAGTGTTACAGTCAGATGTTAGCAGTATGTTGTCTCTGGTTCAGGTTATGTTAGCTTAGCTTGCTTCTGTTCTACTTCATGAGTAACACTTATGCAAACTTTGACTGCCACTTCAAAATACTACAAACTATACTTCAAATTCTTACTCTCAATGTATCCTAATATCATTATTTTAAGCTGTTATTGTCATTAGCTTTAACACTAATGAGTGGTGCATTGACAGAATATTGTTTATTTGCTTTTTCACTCGAGGAGGATATAGAGATTTCCAGAGTTAAACCCAGCAGCATGTATCATTTGGTGGCTGATTAGGATGTCATATTTTTGTCAGCGCTCATAACTACTTAATTTCCGATTTGTTTTCTGGCAAACAGAGTCAGGCAGCCCTGATGGCTTTCCTACTACACATCTGTGTCTGTGTGTTGGTACCCCTCACTCTGCTCATCTTTGGACATCATCCTGAGGCTTTGTGGAGACTTGGCCAAGGTGAAAATTCCTTTTGGAGATTCCCACTGTCCCAGCAGCATATGGTCACATGCTTACACTCCACCTCTCCCATCATCCCTCATTCCATCCCGTCCTCAATCAAACCCCCACACACCTCCTGTCTCCACCCTCTGACTCTGGAGGAGGACTCAAAGCGCGACTGTAATTACAATCAAACACACACCCTTTGCTGTGTCTGTCACCCCAGTCTGAGCACCAGAGTCCCCACACACAGGCATCTCCATTCATTTTCTGGCTGCCCTAGATTGATCTCCTCCTGCAGCATATTAAAAACCCAATGACATGCTCACATCCACAACCGCCTGATTCTACCTCCATCTAGTGGGACCTGCAGGATCAAGCAGGGATATGGGGTTTTAAGGCAGCTGGAGACGACAGGGAACGAGGTTGGTGGATAAGGATGGCTGGCTGCATCGTTCCAGTATTAATTAAACTGGAGCAGGTTCTGTAATCTGTGGACTTTAGCTAGCACTGATGTTCCTGCAAGCTGCTGCTGGCTATGTTCGGTGTACATGAGCAGCTGATGTCTGTATGGGCCTGGCTGTGCAGGGCTGCATGATGTTGATATAACTGGCAGCAGGAGATACAGTACTGTGTGGAGCTCTGGTGGTTTTTCACAGCACAAATGTGAATGAATGTGATTAGATTTATGGTGAAAAATTTAACAACTTGACAAATTGATAGCAAATTGATAGCCGGCTAATGTCCCGCTCTCTACGCTCAGGCATAAATCAGATGTCATTAAGATTCTTAATGCAGCCAGATGGTATGTATTTAAGTCACTGTGTTCTGCCATCTGATGGTGATTGTAAGCTTGTTTAACTGCGCATGTGTACTCTACATCTGTGTATGAGTGTGTGTGTTTTCCTCCATTTGACTTAAAGAAAAAAAAGTGACAAGTGCAGTAAGTTTCACTTTGAGAGCCTCCACAGTATGCTGTACTTCTTCCTATGCAGAAGATGTACTTTATCCCAAACTTGTAAGACATGCTGCAAGAATTTTAATATGCCTCAAAAGATTCAGCTATCTCAAAATTCACAAAATATTCTGGATTCCTACCCTCGTTCTTTATTTTATTCTTTATATCTAAGGTAGAAACTACCCAACCTAACATGCAGCTGTGGCATTCTGATGTACAGCAGGGTATGAAAACATAAGGCAGAAGTATACACAGTACATAAATCTAATCTAGTACAGAGCCCACTGCTACATCCAGCAGCAGAGTCATTCTGTACTGTACACAGACTTCTGTTTTTTTACAGGGGGAAGAAAAACGCTGTGGTTTATGCTGACCCAGGTCTGATCAGAAATGATGTATAGCAGGCACAACTAGCAGAGAACTATAATCGCCTGCCCCGGGCTTTTAATACTGTTTCTCCCTTTCAATTCGGGGGTCAATTACTGGCAGGTTAAAGACATCATTAAACTGGTGTTTCCTGAAGTGCCTCTTGCTCCCTGTCAAAATAACTTATGATGCATTGACAGGATTGATTTTAAATGGAGACCAACAGTGTGCCCGGAAAGCCTCGGCACAGGCATCTATTTTCATTATGCATCACGTTGCGTCTCCAACAAATCTTTCTCTCTCCTTGGACTGAACATTGGTGATTTGTCATTGTGGCTTTTTTCCCCCTGTTTTCTTTCATACATTTTTCACAATCCGGAGGCTCATTGGTGGACTAGGCTGGAATTCAGCTGGCACAGAATCTTTGATTTAGATGAAGGTTTCCTGCCCAATTATCTGTTGGTTGTGTCTGTGTGTGTGTGTGTGTGTGTCTGTGTCTCTGTGTGTGTGTGCCTGAGTTTATCTCTGCATGTGTCTTTCTGTGTCTGTGTGTAAAAAAAAATTAACCAAGTCATTAGAAGCCTATCTGTTTGTGGACCTCACTGAGCAGTGATGACAAAAGATTGCACTGACAGACTGATCCATAATCTGTCCATCTCTACCAGGTCAGCCTTTCGAGCTGCATGTGGATATCAGTCTTATGAAAGCTTGTCTGTGCAGATGTCATATTCTCATCTCTCCTCCTCTGTTTCTATTTGCCGCTTCCTCGATGCCAGACTGAGCTGCCGTTCCTTTTCC
Source organism: Acanthurus leucopareius (assembly GCA_029814765.1). Lineage (NCBI taxonomy): Eukaryota > Metazoa > Chordata > Actinopteri > Acanthuriformes > Acanthuridae > Acanthurus > Acanthurus leucopareius. The sequence continues at coordinate 8,585,456 of JAQMCX010000029.1, forward strand.
TCCACACAATCTGCTAATAAGCTGGACCTTTCCTGCTTGGTGTTGCTTCTTAAATTACTACTGCTGTTTGTATAGTTTGAGGTCATATTTTTAGCATGTTTGGTTTAATCCTGATGCACAAGACCTCCTTCAGCGCTTTCCTATAATCCAACTGAGGCTCTGGCTTGGCCTTCATATAAAACATATCCAATACACCTGGAGCACTTTGCTTCAACATTTATGGTGGAATAACGGTGAAAATAAAGGTATCAAACCAGCGGTAACACAGTGTTACCCCTCAGCGATCCAAGGCAGATATTTGTCGAGTGTTTGTTTTTGTTGTTTTTTATCATAATTGCAGACAGATAAAGGACCATTAGTATTAGCAGCTCTGTGAGACTTTGGTACTGAAATGGGAGTTTTCTTCTCCTTTATACAGGACAGATGGAACCAGGCCTCATTAAAAATGGCCATGCGTGGCAGTGCATGCTGGGAGCTGCTCCGATGGCAACCATTGATCCTTGACACCGGCGATATAGAATAGGGCTTAATGAATTCACAGAACAAAGTGACTGAGATTATAGAGAGCAAAAAAAGAAGAAGAGAGACAGTGAGAGAAAAAATTAAAAATGGAGAGAGAGAGAGAGAGTGAGTGAGAGAGAGAGGGAGAGAGGGAGAGAGAGAGGGAGAGAGGGAGAGAGGAAAGAGTCAGGGAGGTTTATGGGAGCAGAAAGGATGAGGCTATTAAAGAGAGGGATGAAATTGTATTGTTCCCTTTTCCCTTTTGGGAGTTTTTGTGTCTTTGTGAAGCTATGCCAGATCGCTGAGCCCAAACCGTGTGCTGAGGGGGCGAGCATGTGTGTGTTTACGTGTGTGTGTATGTGGAAAAGATAGCAAAAGAGAAAGAGAGGGAGAGAAAGTCTATGCTAAAATGTGAGATGCAGAAATGTTTGAGGGGAGAATAATTCCTTTTTGTGTGAATGTGTCAGAGGACAGCCTTAATTATAATTGCATAGCAGCTCAAAGCAGGAACTCGAGCCAAGCCCAAGCCAAGCCATGCTGAACTAGACTAAACCAAGCTTGGACCTACTCCGCTCAACATGCTTTGTGCTTTAAGCCCTGGCTAATTGGGCCAAAGGCAAGCAAAAGCCCCTTCCCAGCTGTGACGGGCACTGGACTGGGAAAAAGAGAGGGATGGAGAAATGGAAGACATGTGCAAGGGAGAGACATGCAGGGAGAGATTATTTTTTTCCCCCTATCCATTTGCATAAACCCCCACTGGATCAATACCGTTTTGTATTCTTCCCTTTTTTAGACATTCTCTCCATTCCGTAAGCACAACCTTTTATATTGGCTCAGCTGGCAGGGAACCCCAGATGTTGCATTCACCCGTCTGCTCTCTCTGAGTTAAAAGTGATGTCCAGAGACTATCGACACCCAGGCAACCCGGCCAACTAAATAGGAGGACCGTGTAAAGAGGCCTGTACTCGTTATTGCAGCGTGTATTTCTGCCAGTCTGTCAATTTAAAGATAGGGATCGGATGTCTCAAGTCTACCTACAAGCTGTTTTTAGCAGCAGGGGTCCCCCTAACCTTGCCACAAGGATGCAAAATAATATCACGTCTGCCCTGCAGTGGTTCCGTGGATTTCTTCTTCCTGTTAGCTGCTTGATGCTTTCTGTCTAATCTTATTTTTTGACCCTGTTTTGTGATCTTTGTTTTCTCGCTATAGGAAGCCACTCATATATTATGCAGTGAAACCATATGCAGTATTTGCATTACTATTAAATGAGCTTTGTCTAGCAGGGAGTGAGTTTGTTGCATCATAGACTGATCTCTGTTGATAACTCCATCATTTTAGAAAACAAGAGAGGAGAACATAACACTCAGATACCGAAGATATGAGGAGGCAGTGTTGTTACAGCTGATTGCATGATTGGTGTGCATCTAAGCATGTACTGTATATGCAAGTGTGTGTGTGGCTGCGGGGCAGAAGGCTATGCCCGCAAGGCTAATCTTCAGCATGCAGACAGATAGGCAGACACACACACACACGCACACACATGCATGCACACACACAGGCATGCACATATGTATTCACCGCAGGCCCCCTGCTTCTCACTGACTGAGTGACAGCATGACTACTGCATGCAGTCTCTCCATTATTCAACAGCATTAGAGGGAAAGAGGAGAGAGCACAGATGAGAAGTAACAGAAAGAGAGAGAGAGGGGAGGAGAAGAATAGGCTGTTTGTGCTCACACATGATGTTGGATGCCAGACACTGTTTTGAAAAATAATGGAGGAATCTGTCTATGTAGGTTGAAGATGCCATTTGCCTTGCAAAAAAAAAAAGAGAGAGACAAATGAGAGAGGGAGAATTACGAGCAAGAGCAGACAATGATAAAAAGAAAGAGGAGAAAATAGACTGACTGAACAAAACAATTTACAAAGAGGAGCAGTATCAGTCACAAATCACAAAGCATATGGATATTAGGGTTAGGAAGGTCTGGTATGAATTAAAAAGAAAAAGCAGCAGCTAAACATGTGTGTAACTGAATTTGCCACAAAACAAAATCCTCTCATTATCAATCTTCACATGTCTCTGGAGAGTTTGAGTTATCTCTGACCTCAACTCAGGATATAATTCGGATAGGAGAGGAGACCTGGAGACTTGGTGCATGATGAGAAAAAGGCTCTGTATCAGCGTCATCTGATATCCTGTCTCAAATGAAAGATAAGCTGGGGTGATATCCTCCTTTGTTGCTGATCTGGATGATTAAAAGGTTGTTTTTGATAAGTTGCCTTTAGATAAACCTTTGCATTTCCACCTACGGGGCAATGCTGTCTGTGTGTCTTTACAACCTTTGCCCTTATCTTGGTTTCTTTGCTAGGAGCTAAGAGAAAGGGAAGGAGAGATGGAGAGGCTGGGCAGTTAAGAAAGAAGCTGTGTTGAAACAATCATCAGAGGTTCTTTTACGAAATCTGGAACAGTGTTTATTGTCATCAAGACCCCCTCTCTCACCTGTTTGGTGTCTTCTGCTGCTTCTCAAGTATTGTCACTGATTAGCACCTGGGTAAAAGACCATGTTACAACAGTATTACTGATAATGTATGAGAGGACATCCCATATTTTTATCTACCCATGCAAGACCACAACCCTGGGCTCCCCTCCAGCCTTCAGAATGGGGAATGTTTTGGCAGGCCGGTTGTCGCTCTGCAGGTAACTGTGGGACTCACCTGAGCTGCAGCTTACATGGAACCAGACACTACTTTGATGGGGCAGAACTAGATAAGGACATCAAACAACGTGTTATCGGGGCATACTGCATCTGTCGGTCGACGATCAGAGGATTTGAAAACAGATTAGTGGTTAGCAAAGGTGCCAACTGAAAGCATTAAAATTGCTTTAAGGATTTTATCATTTGAGATTCCAATATATTCCAGACAGTTATTTCGCCTGTGCGTACATTTACTATTTACACTTATTGTTCTGGCAACCTAATCAGACAATTTGTAACCTACAGAAAAGGACAAATACCAGCACATCTGCATGTTTTGCTCTTAACAACAACATATGTACAAAACATACATCAATTACCAAGATCATTGCATTGAAATTTGAAAAATGGCAATACATGTTAAGAATATACACCTTTTTATACAATCAGAACCTTTCACATATATTATTTATACTGTGCAATATATTTATTGAACATCTATGTTAAACCAATGACATATTTAAGATAATATTGGATTTCTGGTGTGAAATACCTTGATTCTTGGGGATTTTCTTGATTAGCCAAACATGCATTATCTTCTGGCCATTTATCCATTAATAATTTCTTAATTGTTTTTTACACAAGATCTTTTGAATCACTATATATATATTGATGTTGTGATATAAAATTACAAATGAGAACCTTTGTAAAATAATGCTGCAATAGAGAATTTTACACACAGATACAAGCGATGAAAGTGCAGATTGATTTTTAAGGTCTTGTAGTGCACTCCCTCACCTTACAAACAAAACCCCCCATTATATTAGAGAAATATCTTTCTTATCAAAAAAATGTATATTAATATTGTGTATGTGCAAATGTTATGTTATTTTAAGTGGTTAAACATGTATCATTGCTTGACTGGTCAGTTTAAATTATCTGTAGTATGTCAGACACTAGCCAGCTAGCAGAGACATGCATTTTCTTCAAATATTTTCCTCATATATATATATATATATATATATACTGTATACTAAAACACAGTCTCTACTAAACTTATAATAAGAAGTTTTCTTTTAGCAAGTTTTTTCTATTTTTTCCCATGTTTATCTTTTCCCCCTCATCATTACTCTCCAATTTAGCTCTATAAAACAACCACAAACCATTTCTGCTGAACAATGTTAGCCTAAAATAGGCTTTTGTGTGTCTGAAAGGCCAGTCTGTAATTGTGCATAATTGAGAGCACTGTACACAATACATTTGTGTGATTTCATATTAGTCCCCTTGAATACACAAAGCTCCAAGTCTGAGTGGTTTAGATTGGATCGCAACAATAAGCTCTACTCTGCAGTGTTGTAATTATGCAAATGGAATGCATGTTTCAATCAAATCGTGTACATAAAGCACACTCATAATGATTTGAATTAATCACAAGGCATTTAAGAAACTTACCACAAATGATTGAGTGCAGTAAAGAACAGTTTGGGAGATGTTATGAGGAATAGTTTCGCTAGAATAATCCAAGAAACAAAACAATGTGGCAAAATTAGTTAATAAGCAATAAATCTATATCTTCTGCATGATTGCACCTTATCCTCTATCTAATAAAAACCCAGAGGCATTAGAAAATGAAAGATTAAACTTTGTTAGAACTGTGTGAATCATCAGGAACTTTGTGCTCTGACTTCTGTTCATTCTGCAGAGGCAGGAAGGCATTTCATGGTTTCATTCATATTTATTAAAAAGAATTCAATGTGAAAGATACAATAAAACAATTGCTTTTTTAAAGAAAAGCTTGGGATTGTTCCTGAGCCATATGCTTTTTTCTCTCTGTATGTTTCCCCTTGATGACATCATTCTCAAGTACAGCATTTATTTTTATTGTTACCCTGATGATGCACAGCTATGCAAAATCTGTTATAAAGTTCCTACAAATGGGGCCCTGCACAGTAATGTGCATGTAGCAGGTGCAAACACTAACTTTCATAAGTATTTCAATTGCTTGATCATCATCGGCACCTGAGTTACACACATTTTTGTGACCACTAGTAAGTATGTGTGCGTTTGTGATTTCCTGACACCTGAGCAGAAGCAGCAATGTGTGAGTGTCTGCGAGAATCTCCGTCAACAGGCCCAGGATAATCCAGACTTCAAGTCGAGTATAATCACCTGTAATGAGAGATGTGTCTACAGCTACAATCCAGAGCCCAAACAGCAGTTTTTACAGTGGAAGAATATGCAGTCGTCTAAGGTTCCTTTTCTGGTTCCCTTTACAGATTTCAAGCCCAAAAACATAAAAGCGGGGGCATCCAGCCCTTTGCTCTCAAGGCCCTGTCGCACTGGAGGGGCAAGTCCAGTCTTTTCTCCTTTTTGAAATTCCTTGTTATGTATGTCTCATTATCACATATTGTTTTACTGTTTCAATATCTTTTTACATTATTTATTAATTTATTTATTTACTTTTATGTAATTTTTTTGGAAATCTTTTATTTTATTGTCATCTTATTGTTGGATTCTGTGTGCACTTGGTAAGTATATGTTATGTTAAGTACATGTTGAGAAGTACTATACAAATTAAGTATAGTATTACTATTAATATTTTACTTATTAATATTAGCAGTAGTAGTATCTTTAAGACTTGATTATTGTAAAATTCTTGTTCCTGGATCTTCTTAGTTATGCTACTGACAGCTAGAATCCTGGCAGAAACAGACAGCTGAAATCTGTAAATGAAGACTAAAACCAATTCATTTTATTATAGGCTATCCTTAGATAGTAGTTGTGCCTATTATCTTTTAAAAAACACTAATGTCTGTGATGTGGTTGTTTTCTTTTAAGTTTCAGTACTTAATTTGCTTGCTGTATGTTTTGTCCTGTGTATTATTTTTAATCTTACGATTTTAGGACAAGCAAGAGGGTTCTGCACTTTGAGTAAAAATCGATTGAAATTAATTGATAAAATTCAAAATTTCCAGCTTTAGAGTCTTTAACTGTTTTCATTTTCAGACAATTGCAGCTTTTCATCTGTAAAGAAAAGTGGCATCATACACAAAAACGTCTTCAGAACTCTGATCACATTCGTGCACAAGCTGTTCAAACAAGATAGGCAAGCTGTTGTCATGACTCAGACAGCATAAAAGAGTTTTTTTTTTTTAGAGGAGAGCACTTTATTCACCTGTGTCTGATGAAGTGTTGATTCCGAGGCCCAGTGTGTGGCAGAAGCTAATAAGGCTGCCCACAGGGACCTCAGCAACAAAGCTAATGCTAATAGATATGCATTAATATTCATTTATGTTTATACTGTTATTTATGTCTGTCTTAATGATGGAGGATACCAGCTGTTCACTTTAGCAGCAAATGATGAGAACTGTATAATAGATAAATATAGATGAGCAAATCTGCACTGGCTTCATGGTCAGTGGTGGGGTGTGTGATGTTTTGGCCACTTGGAAGCAGCAGAAACAAGCAATAAACTAAAGACATAATATCACTTTTTTAGTTTATACAGTCAGCTTGTTAGTAAACTGTTGTGTATGACCTTATACAACATCATTAACATTCAGAATGAATGTATCCACTACTATGTGAAGTCCAGAACTCATCCTCCTTTCAGCTTTGTTTTTGGTCTCAACCAATTCCTGAGGGACATATCTGGTTCTTATGCTCCACTGTGTTGAGCAGCTAGTTGTTAATTTGCCTGTTTAACCCTTTGGAACAGGTTGTGTTAAGCATTTTTACTGAAAAACAGCTGCTTGCTGCATCTGTAAATTCTCTAAAGAGAGCACAGTCAATCTGAACAATAAAAATGCGAGTTGCAATAATAAAACAATCAACTGAAAGACATTTATTATGCTTTACAGAGCAGAAGGAAACTGTAGAGTTGGGTAATAATTATCTCTGGGATTTTCTTTATGAGCAACACTTCTCACATACACAAAATCATTTGATCCATTATCTGAGATAAAAATATTGATTTTAGCAGCTTAAAGCAAATAAATGATGACAAATGATGCCAATGGTGAGCCACACTCGGTTCCTACTTTCTGTATCATTAAATGACTATAATGATCCCGTTGGTTATTTTTAAACTGTGACTCTTTTGTTTCTTCTTGCCAGCTGAATTTAAAAGCATTTGTCATTTCTTGAAATGAATTTTAAGATGCCATATATAATTTTTTTTGTTTTGTTTTTACCAATGCACTAGTTTTGCAAAACTTTGAATTAATAAATATTAATAATTAATATAATTTGTGTCTCTACCAAACTTTATTCTGGAAAACATCTTTGGAGAACTGCACATAAAAGATTATTACCCATTAATCTTCAGAAAAGATTTGAAAAAAGAGAGAGTAACTATAATTTAAGAGGAAT
>JAQMCX010000029.1:8593123-8645816 GCA_029814765.1 Acanthurus leucopareius
TTCATTCAATTATATGTTTATATGTTTGTATGAAAATGTTTTATTTCAGATGTATGAATGAAATAAATAAATAAATACAATACAAAAAATACTGAGCCTTAAATTTGGTCTAATCAGAAAAAGTACTGCAAGTGGTGTGGGTGATGACCTGACTCCAACCTCTTCAAACCTCTGGCCCTCCTGGCAACTTTGCAAATTGAAGCAGGTGCATGACTCTGAAAATTGCACGGCCCATGTGTTGCTTTAAATTTATTCAGGAGACAGAGTGGATGGGCAGTTTCAGGAAAGGGTCGACAACATTTCCAGAGCAGAGGCCATGGTCTTTTATTTTGCTCAAGAATTTCCAGCAAAGGATTAAAATAAATTTAACTCAGTGTTTCGGGGGGAAGATCACTGCCAGTCATTTACTGCACAGTCTGCTTGAAATGATATCTGTCCCAGGCAAATGGTTTTTGAGCCTTGCCAGACCACAACGGGCAAAGCTAGTCTTGCAAAGCTACACTGCTTTCACATTTGTGTGCACATAATTTGGCTTCCATGAATTTCTGTTTCCTGTTGCAGGCTGCATTAAAAACTCATGCAGTATATCAACAAACTGAATGTCAAACCTTCATTACAACTGACAAGACGTATTCTTGTTTTCATTGTGATTTATCCCATACAAAGTCCTAATCATTGTGAATCTTTTCAATGAGATGTGATCTCAGAAAAATCCATTGAGGTTCCAAAGTCACAACAAAACATTGAAGGAGGAAAGCACATTTTACTGACCTTATCCTCAGAGTTAGGGTTGGAATGAAAGAAATTCAAGTGAGTATAAAGGATATGACATTTTTTTTCAAAATAAATTGTAAATGTTGGAACTTAATTGCCGAAAACATGTAGAAAGACTTAATTCCACATAGTACTGATTTTTTGAGTTAGAACTTTAAACAATTTCATACCATTTTAGTGTTTTAAGTTATTTTGGTTGGTCCTTAACTGCGGCCTTTATAGTGCACTGTGGCCCTACTTATAACTATTCCACTTACACTGTAGCATAATAAATCACTACAAGCATTGCTAGAATCAATGGTTATCCCACTCATCCTCGAGTCAGTAACACACAAGCTGTCATTTTTTCACTAGATAGCTATGCCTCCTTGTTGCAAATGCATTTTCCCCGGCTGTTTGTATCTGTGGAAAGAGCTCGGTCACCTTATTCAAGTTTCAAAAGGAGGTTGAGTTAAAGAAGATCAGTAGCCACATTGTAGCCATTGAAAATGGGAGGGTACGAATTTCAGTTAAAATGTGATTTTAATACTACAATATTGCCTTTAAAGTTGTCGAAGTTTCATAAACAAGTGTTGTAGTATTGGAGAGGATATTTGATATCACCTCCAAGGTGATATTTTCCCTTAATTTGACTCCACATAACTCTACCTTGTGAAACATGTTATGATCATGACATTAACTTATTTTGTAATTACAGTTCTCTGTTATTATTCTCTGATCATTAATTATATATGTGCATCGAATTGGAAAGTAACTTTTACTTTGAGTAGTTTATTAACCAGGAACTTTTTATACTTCTACTCTGGTAGGTTTCTTAAATGAGTAGTTTAACTAACTCAAGTCATGTTTTGGGGAGTAATTGTACTTTTACTTGAGCAGGAGCTCTTAGCCCATTACACTCCACTGACTGTGGGCCCATTACAAACAAGATTTCTTTCAAACAGTTTAAAATCTCAGTGATGACATTGGTCGTCAATCTTTTTAAACTTTTTCCTCTATTTTCATGATGACATGATGAAAAGTGGCACAAAGTGAAAAGTCAAACCTCTTAGAGGACTGTGTTGCCTAATGAACTTCTTAAAGAATTACACAATGAAAACATGTCATCTCCTGCTGCCAAGTGTCTAGTGATTTTAGTTTAAAAATACAGTAATGAGCTTTGTGATAATCACCTCTGTGTCTCTAAAGAATGCAAACCTGTCTGTGAAACCCTTTGCTTCATGAAAAGCACAGCAATGCCATTTCAAACACAACTCCTTCCTCAGCTGAAACCCTTATCTGCGATGATTGGTTGACACACAAAACTGGTGTGTCATCCCCTGATGTGTAATTTATGGAAAAAGCAGAAATCCGTTATGCACTTAGGTGTCTAGCTGTGTGTACTAATCAAAAGATGTGCGGTGACAGAACGAAGCAGGACAAGGTTGATGCTTTGTCAGTTGGAGTGGCACTGGGAGACGCAGGAATGCTGTATGATTCATCATCTAGGTGCTTGTATCAAAGAGCAAAATACACTGGTGATCCAGAGAGAGAATGGATATGTGTGTGTGGTGTGTGTAAGAGAGTGTTATGTAAGCACCTTTTTTTGAGAGATCCACAGGGAGTGAAAGTTAGGGAAGTTTTTTCTTTGATCGTGTGGCAGTGATAGGTTAATGGGTGTTTCATTAGCACTTTACTTGAGGTTACTGTGGTGGCCAGACACAGATGCACTTGTCGATGCCCTCATGAGTCACCTGCTTTCACAGGTGACTCATTTCAAAGCAGTGATGACTCATTGATTTTCTCCGGTACATCAATCAAGGACAATCATCTGCATGGTTTTGTTTTTAATTAAAAGTAGGATTTCCGGTCATGGTGGGCGAATGGAAAATGAGATGAGAGGAAATAAGTGCAGAGGTAGAGATACCAGAGTGTCACATCAATCTAATAAGAGTTAAGAACGAGGTTTCATTTGCAAAAATCAGTTTAACTTTTAAATTGTGTGTGTGTGTGTGTCTGCGTGTGTGTTTTTATCATGCAGTCAAAGGTGTTGGTTTATTTATTTAAAATGGGTCTCTATCTATTTTTGCTAATGAACTATTGAAGTTGGAGCCTTTTAATTATACATGTTTACTTAATCATAAATCAGAAAATTAATCAGAAAATTCACTACATGACATTTGTAAATGTCTACTGACATTTTAACTTGTAGTTAGGTAAAAGCGGAAGTGAGTTCCTTCCAGCCTCCATGCCCTTCTGCACACTTTAAACAGGGTTCAGCTATTTGTGAAGAGTCATGTTTCCAATCCAGATGAAAACTGTGCTATTTAAAAAAAATCAGTACTGATAATTGAAATGATAATATAATGTAAATAATTTTGTCATAGTAGGTGGTCGTAATGCAGATGAAAACAGGTTTGTCAACCGCCATAAAATGAAAAAGTTCATTAAGTGTTATGGTTTCTTTTGACACATTTGAGTAGTTGTGGTTACAGACTTTCTCCAACTCCCTACACTTATTTTTCAGTGTAATTCCTCTGTTAAAGATGAGACAAACACATTTTCTAAACATATCATGGTAACATGGTTATCATGAATTCTTTAGACCATAAAACCTGATATCTTGACAGCCCTTAAATGTGTATTATCACCATAAAATGTGCATTTGTATATCAGCAAGCAGTTGTTTCCATACTAGCAAACATGAAACAAAGCTATGACTCATTTGGAGTTGTCTTTTCGGGAATCTTTTGAATGTCAGGCCAATTTTCACTCTGCTTTTATCACTGTTTTGTTCTCCATGCACTTATAAAATGAATATGTATCTTTTTAGCAGCTAAATGCTCCTCATTGCTCACTAGCTTGTTCAAAGCTTTGTTTCAGCCGTTTTGTGGTGAGCTAAAGTTTTAGCCTGTGAAGCAAAAACAAAGAGCTAATAGATGCTAAAGCGCTAAAAGGAAGAGCTGTATTGGTGATATAAACATTACACTTAGTCATTTTACTATTTTCAAATGTAAACATTTGGACTGCTGCAGCTTTAATTTTTTATTTTTCTAATTAGCAAATTTTCTGATTACACAAGATTTAATGAAGAGAGACATGCATGTCTAATTGATGCTATTGTTCTTAAACTGTTTTAATTCATTACAAATTTCAAGTAGTCTGTCTGTGTCACTTGAGATGATAACATCCTCTTCTCAGCCACTGTGATTCATACCATAATGATGCACACGATTCAGACTTGTACCCGAATCTGACTTGAAATGAAGCAGACTCCCACCTGAATTTGACAACAGCTGCCTCACTTATAAATATACTGAAGTCTTGAGACAAATTGCCTCAGGTCTGGAACAAACTTTGCAAGGAGCACGACTGTGAAAATCTCCTCAAACTCACCTGCATTCCTCAAACTGCATGTCACCACAATATTCACATTTCCGTACCCCTCTACCAGAAGACAACTCTATTCCTAACACCCCAACCTACATTTTAAATGACAGTTCCTTTATTACAGACACAGCTGGGGGACAGTATTGACTGGGGTTTGATTTAAGCCTGCTGAGGGATACAGTTTTTACCCTTGCAGACACAAACAAATGAGCTCATAGAGAAGTATTTCATTAAAAACGTGGATGTGAATCTTTCAGTTTGACCAAGTATTCGTAATACCAGCTCCTCTGGAATCAATGTGCTTAATAAATAGCAGCTTACAGAGCCTGACCCCAAGGTCTAGGCTGATGAGTGCATTTGTCTGAGTGAGGAGGCAGACAAAGGGAAAAGCTAATCTCACTATCATCATCAGTGCATGGGATCAGATAGAGGAAGCGAGTGAGAGAGACAGCGACAGACAGAGGAAATGAAGAAAGAAGACTATGGGTATTTTAGTCATTATTTACACCAACTCCAAATAAAGAAGGAGAGATGAATGCTGCCATGGTAGAGTGACCATAGATAATACAACATTTTCTTTTCATGCTCAATAATGTCTGCCACAATATACTACAATGGTTTTCAGTGGTTTTCATTGTGAAGATGATGAAATCAACACAGTAAAGCCTTAGTAAATGTTCAAATGAAAATTGGCTGTACCTCCCGTCTCTCTTTAAGGCTCTCCGAGGTAACATCAGTGTAATTTGTTTGAAGATGAGCCAAAAATTTGATTCAGCCAAGAGCAGCAGGAGGTCTCCATAATCTAGGTGAATCATTTCCCTGAAGGAGCATGATAACATCATGAAGTTTTAGCTCTAACACCAGAATTACACAGTTACAGATAATTTGAGACTGTTTAGTAGGTTTGTATTAACTAACTTGAACTAGATTGCAAACGAGTACTCTACAAGCATATAAAACGTGGCTTGAGGGCTCTAAAAGATTAAAACTATCCTGTTAATATCTTGCAACTCTGCTGAAGGAAGACAAACTCGTTTCTAATCTGTAGAGAGAGACAAAAAAAGAGACCATTTTGATGCTTTCTTTTAGACCTAAAGTTCTCATTTTTGTTGTAAATTCTCATCTCACCCATCCAGTTGAGATTACTCAGCCTGTCCAACAAGCCCTGGTTTGTTCACTTGTTAGCTCTTATTGAGAAAACCAAAATACCCTCTGCCTCTTTCAGTACCCAGTTCTGCTTTGATATGAACTAGAAATTTGGCCAATTATATTTGTGAAGACCAAGATAACCAAAAAAAGCAATGGGTGAAATGCAGATATGACAACTGAAAAAAATCATACTGACAGTAGCCTGTCAATTTATTGTATAGACTTCTCAGATTTTATCTAGTAATGCATGGGTTTATGCTTGTGCATCATCACTCTTTAAAGCTGTTATAATCAATATTTTGTTAACAGAGGATCAGATCCATCATATTGTCTGTGGTGCAATGTACTACGCTCTGATTATTCCCCCTTAAAATGATATGGCAACATTTTCCTGATATTTTTCGTCACTTAATTTAGTGAAGTGGCACTTCAGCAATTAATATTTTAGTTTTTTTTCATAAATAATCTCTTATTGATTACATAGAAAAGGATGTTGAGTGCTGCTCTAGAATGGTTACAAATCACCATAAAAACTCTACTTACACATTAATAGGTTCAAATATTCATCTGAGATTATCCACTAACAAGGTAATAACGGCAAAATCAATGATACTTAATGATAGTTTAGGTCATCCATTGAAAAAAGGATTGATAATGATCTTGATTCATCAACTAGTCAGCTATTAAAACCACTAGTCGACTGTGCAAAAGTGTAGACTAACTGTCCATCTGTGGTTTTAGTACAGTGCAGTAAAGTCATAGTTGTCATGCGTGATTCAACTACAATCAACAGTGTAGATATACTCTCTAGAGCTGACACACTGTAGCTCTGTTTGAACAATTGTTTGCCGTGTTATGTCATGATGGTAAATTGAGAAGAAAAGACTCCTGTTATTGCTGCAAGAAAGCAGTTGTGTTGCAGTCAAACAGAATCTGCAGCAGCTCATTCAAACTTGTTGGGGCTCAGGTCCAACCAGGTTGTGGCTCATTTGTAAACAGACTCTAAACAGATCAATTGGAGATTCTGCTATTTCACCTCCACCCTCAGGCTGGTCCTGAGTACATTAATTGACTCTTTACTGGTTTTATTTCAGATTTCTCTTTGAGATGAGAACTGATTATTGTTATTATAGTTGACAACTTTTTTGAAGTTTCATTTTTGTAGACTCCTGGCTATGTAAATGAGAAACAAACAAAGTGGCATAGACTGAACCACACAACACTATATTAGCCAATCAGCAGGAAGTGACATTTATGTTCACATGCAGGTAAAGAGGAAGAGGAGGATGAGGGGAGCAAGAGGGACTGTAAATTTGATGTGCTAACATGCTTTGGCATTGCAGAGAGGGAGAGATGGCATTATCAGCAATCTCTCTCTTGCATAACTCACCCCACCTTTAACAGCAGCATTTGGCAACAGCAGCTACTGATGAATCATGTAAACATGTACCAGTTGTAAGCAAGCAAAAGGCCAGTCAGAGCCAAGGAGGCAACGCAAAGAGACTCAAGCTGAGATGTCAAGAACGCAGCATTTGTTGGACGTCTTTCATTAAAACGACCACTGCTGCAGCAGGCAGATTAAGTGTTCCAGACTGGGTGGATTCTCCACCGTATAATTTATGCCTGCAGTGGAACAACCTGACTTGATTCAAAAACTGAACAATGTTTTAGTCCCGTTCAGACCTTCCTCTGTTAGCCGAAGTTCTTAAGCGTGTTGCCTCTGTAATAATTGAGGTGAATATGTATTTTCAACACCTGTCAGGTGAGGTCCCCAGCCACCACTGCAGCCCTCTTGTTTTAACGCCAGGTCATAGAAATGACCCACATCTGCCCTCAGGTACTTCTTACCTCCGGTCAGCGCCCCTCTCCCTCAACCACCTCTGAGGCCCGTTCATCTGTGTGGATAATCAAGTGTTTGCACAGGAATGACTTTTGTGATTGGGATGAATTTTGAAAGATAAATCAATTTTCAAAGTTTAATATTTAAGAGAAGAACGAGCATGAGGCGTCATTGAATAATGCATTTGGTTATTTAGAGTTAGAGACAGAGGGAGAGTCTGGACCGGCTCCAAGCTGGAGGATGTGAGAGCTCCAAAACACTGGGCTAATGAAAAGGAGATATATTTCTCTGCCCTCTCGTTTGAATTTCATAAGTCTGAAACGCGCCTTGTTGCTTTAAGCACATCCACTCTTTTTCTTTCTTTCTCACACTCACGCATACGCACATTTGCCTATGAGCCACGCTTGTATTTCCATTGCACCTGACTCACTCTCATTTAAAACAGCTTCTTTTCAAGTTTGGTGTCTCTTGGGGAAGCATTTTTGCAATAAACTGTGCACCAATAACAGCTCTATTCTGACTTCATAGTGTCATTTAAAGCTCAGTTACTAAATGAATATACATAGGATAATTCTTATGTAACAAACTGTAGATCATGACGTGCCTAATTTAGATAACTGCCACTCATCTGTAATGTATATTGCCTCAACCCTGTGTCCCATTAATAATGTATAGTGCTAATTTGTTTTGCTACTTACATTTAAAGGGAAATATAATTGCTGCCAGGATTATGTTCAGTCAGAATTTTTTTTTCTTTTTTAGTTCCTGAGGTGGTGAATGGTGAGTGTTCAAAATGGAGGAATTTAATTCAGTAGACCCATTTTGCATTCAAATTTTTCATGTGTGTTTAGGTTCAGGGGAAAAAAAGCCCTTTGGTTAAGTTTAGAGAAAGACTGTGGTTTTGATTAAATGCTAATAAAGTGAACAGAAAATGCCTCACGCATTATGTCCCCTAACTTTCACTTAACTTTTGAGCCAAGACCACAATCTTTGTCTGATGTGAGTTTTGTGTTGCATAAACATTAAACACATTTAATTATTATGTTAATCATCTGATTAATCATCCTTTGTTGCTATGAGCAGCTTGTATTACAACACAAGATAATGTAGGAAAACAAATGAAATGCATTTTAATTTAAAATTTGACAGATTTGTCAACATTTTGCATCTTTGGGACCCAGAACTTGTAAAACTGGTAACAAACCGCAGTAAACATTTGCAGAGGGTGATGTTTCACAAAACAACACCAAAATCCCCTCCCAGCACCGCAACGTCACTTTAAGTATATTTGGACAATTTCGTGCCCCATTCATTAGACTCCCCTCCTTTGCTGTGTGACAGAAAGTGGTGTGTGTGTGAGTGTGTGTCTGGCCTTATATATTTTGATTCCAAGCTAAACTAAACTTTGTTTTGGGTCGTAAAGAATATGGTTGGGTCATATAACTTCTTTGTAATAAGTAATTGTGGTAGATTAGAAATAAATGAAAGGTAAAATGTCACGATATCACATTTTCTCTTTCCCAACACTGCTGAGAAAACGTGAATAATCAAAAAATCCATGCAAAAATGTCTCCTTTCACCGTATCAGAAATGGGAAGTTGTAAGAAACAGGAAACCAAATGGAACAAAGAACATTATAGTATAATTGTCTTATTTGCAAAGCTCCCCATCTCTCAGAAGAGCATGTTGTCATGTGAATAGAGCTTAGTTCTGTTTCTCAGCATGTATCTCTCTCTCATTTCTGTCCTTTCAGTTTATCTCTCTCTGCTGATCCCACTGTGCAATCAGATATGCCATTGTTACTATTTCTTTAGAAGAAAACATGTTTTGGACGAGGGCGGCTGCTGAAGATGAGTCCCCTGAAAATTAAGCAATTGGGGTTTAATTGCTTCTTTTCTGCTCTAGCACCTACACTACTCCTCTCCTTTTAACTCATCTACTCCTCCCTCTTATTAGAGAGAGAGAACAGAGGCAAAAAGAAAAAGAAAGCAGTGTACTTTGACCCTCTTTCCCCTGTCCTTTCCACGCTGCAACTAATGCAGTTTAATAGGTTTGATTTAGCATGACATTATAGGCTCAGTCTGCACGTGTATGCCTTAATAGGCATGCTGCCGCTTTATGTAGCTAAAATAAATCCACAGTGTTGTTAGCTCAGTTTCTGTGGGATCATCTGTTTTGAACTTTATGTCCTGTTGGTCTCTCCGTGCGGTCCGATGGGTCTGGTTACGCTAAAGCCTGTGGAAAATCAATACAAGCCCTGAGAAAGCCTGCAGAGAAAATGTTGCAGTCTTGGGACAGAAAAGTGAAAAACTGGGAAACAAAAATCATTTGATGGGTAGCTGTCAGTGCGCAGACAAACAGTCTGTATGAATTTCACTCAATTTATGTTCAGTACTGAATATACATTTTTTATTCAATATATCTTATGTTAAATGTTCAGTGAGGACTTCAAGTTCCTTTCCTTTCCATTAAAAGGAAGCTATTAACATGTTTTTTTACTTTAAAGTTTGCATTTTGCATGGGTGGAGAGTGTGTGTACTGTTTGTCAGCTCCTGTACATTAAAGTTAGTAGTTAGAGTCAAAACCAAAGGGATTCATTGTCTTGCACAAAGACATGTCAGCAGAGCAATCATTCAGTCTGATGTAAAACCCAGTAACCACCAGCATCTATAGACAACAAAATTACAAAGCAAATTCAATTATGTGAATGGCATCGCTGTGATAAAGCTGAATTATACACATTAAGGTAGTATTAAAACTGACTGACTCAGCCAGAAATGTTCACAGAAAAGGCAATGTATGCAATTTCTATTCCTGTAATTTTTAGTCAAGTTTGCCAACTTCCTCACTTTCTGTCTGATGTTACCCTGAAATTACGTGACAGGCAACAAAATGAAACACACTGTTACTTTGAACAAAATATGAAATTTTGATTTAAATAATTTAAATTGCTGTATTAGTTGCACTGACATTTAATAATATATGTCACTATAGATTTTCAAAGTATTAATCTGCAGAGTAACCACAGTATTGTACCACATCTGCTTGTGAAACATTGTAAAGAAACATATGAACTTGAAATACTTCAGTAAAATAAAAGCACCTCAGAGTAGCCTACTCTACTGAGATAACTGGTTTGCTTTGCTTGTTTGTTTTTGTATTCATCCGAAGGCAAATCCCATTGAGATATAAGACCTTCTGCACTGTGTAGGTGTCCTTATTCCTTGTGTTATTAAATGTCTCACCCAGGCGTTTCCTCTACTCTAATGTGTAAAATACACAAAGTTTGCATGCTCCATTAGAGACATGCATCCATCTTGTGTCTGTGTCCTCCTCTCTGCTTGGGTGCATCTCTGTGTGTAGCAGGTTACTGAAGACAGCAGACAGTGAAAACACATAGAAATTGCTCTCCTCCCAGCTTGACTGATCAGAAGCTCCCAGTGGAAGCTGCTAGATAAAGTGAAGAGGAGGATGTGAGCGAGTGGGAGTTGGACTGGCTGCCGATGGATTAGCAGCCATGTTTACATAGTGGCTGATTTAGTCTGCTGGAGCTGCCCGAGAATGATTTATTGATACTGTGGGAAATGGGAAGACTATCAGGAAGTGTGATGTTTGAGGATATGGAGAGACACTGAGAGAATAAAGGCAAACTCAGGTGAATCTGTGTGTGACATATGTAAAAAGATCTCTAAAAAACAGCTAAAAGAGCATGTGTGCATTCAGTGTAATTCTGGCAATGTCTTAGAGTCAGAGGACCAGTGTGCACATTTCTTGGTGCATGTCAGCTTAAGGAGGCCACTGCTCTCTCTGCTGCAGGAGATACAGCGGCTCCAGAGGAGGTGACTGGAAGAAGACAACCCAAATCTGTCATAAAACCACCGTACTACCCATCATCAACCCTCTGGGTTGACTGGAGCAGGAGAGAGATGATGATTGGAGCAAAAAAAGGTGCAAGCACTTCTCAGGGCCTCATCCTGCCATTCTGACATCTGTTGATTGACTTGACTATGTAGAGCGGGTGACAGGCTTTCAGAGCCTGTCAGAACAAGAATCTGAGACAAGTGGTTAGTAAGATAGGCTGCAGTTGAAGAACTGTGCAGAACAGTAAAAAGTGGCCTTTTAAGGAGTGTTAAATAGTGAGATGATGAAAAAAATTGTACCTAAAAAGCATTGTTTATGTTGTTGTTGTTTATTGTATATACAATAAACAACAACAACAAAAAAACACCCTTGTTGTCTAATTATTGAATTTGACAACCAAATTTAATCCAACACAATATTTAGCAGCTAATGGAGACCACAGAGTGAAAAGTTTAATGTTAAACAGAAGTAATTTTCCTTATTCTTTGTGCAAAAGACTCCACAGACCAGACTACCACTTATTTTAGGGAGTTTATATGAAGAGACAGTACAGTGAATTTAGGTGTATGAAACTAAGAAACCAAGTTGAAAGAACTTTTTTGATGTATTCCTTTGTGTTTGCTGCTTTTAATGCAGCTATATTTTGCCAAATGGGCAGCTTGTGCTGATAAACCTGCAAAGATTTATTACCTGAATATACAGCGAGCCTCGGCTTTAGAGAGCTTTACAGTGAGTTCCAGCTTATTGTTCAGCTTCTGGTCTGCAACTCTTTTGTTGTGGTTCACTCTTACTGCAGCAGGCAGCTGTTTTCTCAGTTCAAACAAGCAACCTTTAGTTATTCAGAAGTTCAGAAGTTCAGTCAGTGTTTGTAAATCTACTTTTTCCTTCCTAAAGCTTGAACTCACACATTTGTCATGTCAGTGGAAATGAAAATCGAGTGTTTCTCTAATCATTCGGGGGCAAGAGTTTAGCTTTGCCAAACACACAAATAGTTTAAAATTTCCCAACGGACTAAACTTGAATTTAAGTTATTCATTTTCTGCCAAGGTTTTCTGAGTGTCTCTCACTTATATATTTAAAAAAATATTTATATATATATATATATATATATATATATATATATATATATATATATATATATATACAAAAATCTATTGTACATTTACAATTAGTCATAGAGCAGGAGCTGAGTGGTAATGTATAATCCTTTTTCAAATAAGTGGCCCTTTTCTTTATCCACTTAAGTATTAAGATGGTAATTAACCTCTTTATTTAAAAAAACAACATACAGAACAAACATTGATTAATAAGAGATGGAGGAAAGCAAATAACCAGATAATTAGACAGCGATCCTGTGAGTGTTATTAGTATTATCAAGTGTTATTTATTTCTCTGAAGGTGTAACACTGGCTTACCTTTGTCAAATGCTTATACTGCATCATTTTAGCTCCCAAGAAACCACATGCATGCACACACTCACACACAAACACACACACACACACACAAAGTACACCTGCATTTATTGACATTGTCCTCAAAGATGTCCATTATGTAAATATGGACTTAAAGGAGACATTAGAGATGCTGGACAGATGGAGGGGAGGAAGAGGGAAGAAGCATTTATTAGGAGTCAACGCTGTTTTAGAGGCCTGTGCATTAACACCCCCTGATGTTGAATTTATTTTAGATTCTACACACACACACACACACACACACACACACTATTCTCATCTGGGACCTCTTTATTATTAAAATGTCTAGCAGTGCCCTCTAGGCCCTTCTCCATCACATCACCTGGCAGCCACCACCCCCACAACCCTAATGCTATGACAAGTCCTCATTAGTTGTTCTAATACACCACACACACATACACACACACACACACACACACACACACAGACACACAAACTCTCTCTATTGAGCAACTGGACATAGCATGTGCAGCCTTTGCTCCGCTGATACTGTGTATCTCCTGCTGATTGATATGCTGAAACATACTGCTGCTAAAAGCTCACTGGCAGAACAGAAATGAGACCAGTGCACACTTCACACCTGGTTTAGATCTAATATGAGGGCTGTGTTTAGATCTAATGGAGCTGATGTGAAGTGATATCCTGATGTGGTATTTCCATCCTAATAACTGCTAATTTGTAATTTTTTTAAAATGTTGGATATATGATATTTAATGTTTTATTGCTTTGTATAGGGTTAAGGTTAAATTTTTCTTCATTGGCCTTTTTCAGTCATGCCAGTGTGACAGCAGGAGCCTGAGACGGAAGCAGCTATAGAATTCAGCCCCAAGTAATTTTAGTATTACACCTGTGCTTTTATTACATGTTAAAAAAATAGCCTACTGTTTGTGGTATAGTTTGTTCTGTGATAAAAGTATGTAAAAAAAGATAAAAAAGAGTAAATTTAACAAAACATAAATAATGTTATTGATTTCCTGGTTTAGATTTGCAGCACTACCATGATTGATATTTAAGGACTGCGGCAAACTCAAGGTGCATGTGTGGTGCTCTTGAAGTTAAACTGGTCAACTATAGAAAAAAGTTAAGCTTGTGGGGTTGCTTAAAACACAGTTATTGGAAATTTTTTTTCTGGTGATTTTTTTGTAAAAGTATTAGTTTTCTTTAGGACTGTTAGAATTTGTATTATCACTGGAATTAACCTCTTATTTTCCACATCGTACACTTGCAATATGTTTATAATGAGACATGCAGTTGTGGTTTACCCTTTCAGCCACTATTTTTTTATACAAGGAACTATGAACTTCTTCTCTGTTTGACCCCTCTTCGGTGCCGCACCCTGAGGAGGACTCAGTATGGGACACACCAGTCTCTGTTTTTTTCTTGCCTGATCTGTATTTCTACCTTGATATGCTCTAACAGATAAGGGCTTTTTTACTACATCCTTAGCTCTATGCAAGTGTGCCTGAAGTAAGCCGGGCTTTTCTTTTGTCCAGCAATTGAATGATTTGAATTACAGTAAAAATCCAGTATATTTAAGTTCAGCCTGAAGATTTAAAGTAAAAGTTGTTTTTCCTCTTAGCAATGTGGGACTTTTTTTTTTTAAGAATATGAAAGAGGCAACTAAAATGACTGGATGAAGAGATCCATGTGTCTGGTGCTTCATCCAAATGAAAACACTACTGACTATTTCACATGAAAATACAACACCCCAACACACACACATTTCACATTTAGCACATGTGAGGAAAGTGGACTTATGTATTGGTTGTGTATATATCCAGGACATGGAGTATGAGCTAGCTTAGCACAAACCCTTAAGGAGAAAGGAAAATGCCTAATATATTTTACAAAATAAAATCCATACTTCTGGTGACCACAGTTAAAAAATACAAAGTCTTAAATCATTAACACTTTTCAAATTGTGATATCAGAAGCAAATCAGATGCAGTGACTCTCATCATGTTCTACAGAGCACAAACCACAGCAGATCTAACTGACTTCAAACACAAACAGTATTTAATCTGTCTGTTTTTGGTTTTTTTCAAATGGATGAAAGCATCTCTTTCAACCATACAATAGAGTTTGCAGGAAATAAATCACTCCTATAAAACACAAATGCACATGTCATGTTCATCGTAACAGCTCATTTCAAAAACACACAGCTTTACTCACATTTATCATCTTCACCAGCACCTGCGGCGTCTTGTTGTTGCTGCGCATTTCAGCTGGCTCCAGCGCCAGCCTCTCTCTCACACCCCTTTTAGCAAATTAGACCGTTTAATTAGGAAAAGCTCATTTGTATCAAATCATTTACATGGTGCAGCCAGCCTTTGCCAGGATATTCTAATTGATTATTGTTGCCTGAGGTGCTGCTAGCGTGCGTGGATGTGCCTATGAGTGTGTGTATTCTTGTAAATGAGTAAATGACTTTGTGGTAATGATGTAAGGGAAGGAACTTTATAACTGTGGTGATTGTTACGATCATACTTCCATGTACAAGTGTTTCAGCAGCTTATTACAGTCTCTTTATTGTAGATTTTTTTTCTTTTAACTTTTAAAATTTTCAAACTCTGTGGCAATGTTATCAGTGCATACTTTTGCCCTTCCTGTCGTTTATTTTTCTTTTAATTTTTGCCATTAATTGAGCACGTCTATGCTCTGAGTGCCTCTTAGCTCACTCTTGTGGTGACGTAGTCCATTCAGTCACCTCTGCATGCACCACCCACCAACAGGAAACAAAGTTCCTTGATTTCATAGTTCTCTTTCATTCTCTCCATTTTGGAATGAAACCTTTCCATGGTCCCTCCAAAATGCTTCTGTTGAGCCGAGTCCCATTAAGGGAAGGAGCGAGTCTACTTCCCCATTGAGACTCACAAATGACCCTTTGATGAGGCTGCTCTTTGACCCTTTTTACGAAGCTGAGCGAACAAGGGAGAGCCGAGTGCGTGGGGGTTTGAACGATACAGAATAAAGAACAGAGAAAAAGAGGCGACAGATTATTAGAATTCATCCAGCGGTGCAATGAACGGCCTTTCAACGGCGAGTTCTTCTTTCCATTCAGCAGCTGCACAACAAAGAGACATTAAATTATATCCAAATGGTTACCATGGCACCCTGTGTGAGTAAATGCTTCAAATCTCTCCTCCCTGTCTTTGCAACTCTGAGTTGGGTTTTTTGTTTTTTTGTTTTTTTTGGAGCATCCTAATAATTAGAGCCACAGAGGAAGAAAGAAGTTCAAAGGTGTCAGTAAGAGGGGCACCTTTTCTGGAGAAAAACACAAATAGAGGCTGGAGTGTGAGAGAGAAAGGGCTGGTTGTATGTGGTAAACCGTCAAGGTTCAATAATGAAAAATTACACTTTAAAATTTAACAACTAACATCCAAAATTAGCAACTGCACTATCAAACACTGTAGATGGGCCAAATAAAAGTTTAATGAGAAAGTAGATAAATATTTTCATTTACTTGCCTTAAAATAAAAATGTACTGCAGCATTTTGTGGGGCCAGGAGCTGATTATCCTGCTTTCATATACAGGAATGGAAACAGCACCTGTAGCTCACAACTGCTACATGATGCAACTTTATTTTATCCACAAACGGAGATGATATGATATAAATAATGACCTGTTGTTTGGTGGGTTATATGCTGGATTTTTTTCTTGAACAGTCACAGTGACTGTACTGCCACAACTAGTTTGCCTCTCAAACTGTGTGTTGCCACCTTTCAATGTGTTGGTAAGCATATTTTTTAACTTTTGGCAAAGAAAGGCTAGCTGATTCTCCTTGCATTCAGTCTCTTTGCTAAGCTAAGCTAAGCTAAGCAAATAGTCTCTTGGCCCAAACCCTTATAAATAACAGACATAAATGGATAAGCATATTTCCCAAACTGTCATTTAAAAAACAGTTAGCATTTAAATTTTTTCCATTGGACACTTTCCAATGACTCAGACACACAGCGGGCAGAGCAGAAGACACACTGGTTTGCGTTTAGCCCTTGTGTGTTTAGACTATGGGAACGTATTCTTTGCTGCAGGACAAGAAATAATTCTACATCTCCCCCAGCAAATCTGCAAGATGACGACAAAACCAATTTCTCTCTGCCTCTGGACACCCAGATTAACATGCTGCATCAAACAGAAGATAGTTGAAAATGTTTGAATGTTGTGGTGTGAAAATGCATGATACAGTTAAGAGAAACTGCACTCTTAGTTGAAGCCTAGATTACATCTAAGTAGGGGGAAGGGATGTTGTTGTTGCAGGGGAAAAATTCTTGAACAAACCAACAAAGGTGTATCTGTATCTATGTGTATGGTGTGGTGCGATATTGGAGACCTTATAAAGTCCATGTGTCACATCACATGGACTAACATGTATGCTCTGTTAGGATTTGGCTAAATTGACCCGTCCATCAACAACAAGCAGGCAGGTGGTGCAGAGGGAAAGGTGGCAAAAAAGATGGTAAAAAAAGAGGCAGAGAAGCAAAAAGAGCAAGGAGGACAATCAGAGGAAATGCATGAATGCAACGTTTATAATTAAACATGAAAAAGAATTATATGATGTGACTTTGATGTTGATATTACACAGACACACCCTTACCCAAATCTCTGTAAATAAGCTTTTTTCCGCTGCTACTCATAGAAACCCTGCTGTGAATCAGTTTTAGCTCATCCATGACAGAACTAACATGCTCCTTTTCCTGTTTGGCACTTTAGAATACATTATTCAAACCAGAGACGGATGGAACAAAGCACTTCTTTCTGTCTCTGACGTTTCTTTATTTCTTGTTGTTTCAAAATGCCAGAGCCAGTGTGTCTACAAATCCTTTTTTTTTTCTCTGTGATCCAAACCAGATACATCTGTAGTCAGATCAGTGAGAGTGGGCAACTGTGGGTAGAGAGAGGTGTTTGAGGTTTCTTTCTCTTTTGGTAATGAATTGGATAGAGATGAAGGGAATGTGGACAGAGATAACAGCATTGTTGTTAAGGTTTTACGAAGACAAATGTGAGAAAATGCTGGGGTCCAATAAACATCAGAAAAGAAAACATGTTGACTCATGATTTGAATACAAAGTTTATTATCCGCAATATCAAAGGAAGCACAAGCTTCCTGATAAGTACTTCTGTGCTAAGTGAATTCTGTGGCAGTGTTGTAAGTTTCCAAAGCAGTGAGAAAGCATCTAAGGGATGATTGGATAAATTAAATCCATTATTGTTCAATGAAGTGTAGCCTTTTTTATAGGGTTCAAAAACCTCAGAAAAGCATGCAAAACACACCACTAGTTGTATACTCATATCTGTTTCATGTTTGGATTGGGTATATACATAAGGGATAATGACCCTGCTTGCCTTCACAGTGTCCATTTATTCCCTATTACAGTATGGACACCTCATATGGCATTATTCTGCATATACCATGGTCACTTACCAAAGAGAGAAGTAATGAGGCTACCAATTTATATTTTCATGCCTTTTTCAATCCAAATCTAGGGTTTTTATGAAGCTGTAATACAGTATCCCAGGTAACACCAAAAGGGTTTGACTAAAACCTGGAACAATCATTATCTTACCATAAATTTCTGATGTAATGGAAATGATGTTCACTATGTCATTAAATAGGATGAACCTCAGATACAACTTGGCAATGGAAGCCAAATCAATATCGACTGGAATTACTCAGTAGGTGTCCTTTATCAAGTCTTACTGGGAAACCCTGAACTCACTCAGAATTGAGCACTTACCCAGACCATTTCATAGTTGGGGATTTGTTTTTTTTATATTAAAATAATATTATTGAATTATATCATTACTAAAGTTTATAATATGATATAATGATCCATCTGCATTACATTGATATTTACGCATAGCAGACCTTTTGTGTCTAAGCCAGTAGCCAAATGTGAAATTGACAATACTTTAGAATGTTATTAAGATGGGTTAATGGCATTATGACTATAAATCTATGTAAAGGACAAATAAAGGGTTAGGTTGGCCTCTGAAATGGGATGACATGTCAAGTGAACAAGAAAATCAATAATGTTCAGATGAACCAGAAAACAAATTCTTTTTAAACTTTACACTTTATAAATTGTGTTAATATTACATATGTCATAGTAAAACCAAAGAAATAATAATTCAAAATTGCAAAAACCTTTTAATATAAATTTGATTACCAACCAAAATTCACTGACACATTAAATCTTGTATATGTAGACACAAAGGAAGTCTTCTGCACTCTGGCAACCCCCTGTTACCATGGACATGCTCTAACACTACAAAAACGACAAGGTAACACTAAAGGAAGTTAACACTTCTATGCCTAAAAATAAATCCATATCTGTGAATCCAACCACATCAAATTGTTACTGTCAAAGGCCTATCTCACTTTTAGTAGCAACAGTTAAAACACTTGCTATGGCAGGAGTTTTGGCTTACAGTGGCTAATTCAAGCACCTGGAGAAACACTGGCATTCATTTGGATCTGTTCAGACGAGGCAGACGGGAGCATTGCAGTGATACAAAACAGAGAAGTTGACAAAACAATGAGTTAAAAGATGCATAAATAGTGGGATTATGACTCTAATTGCCCCCTTTATCCTTACATGTTGCCATTTGATCCGTTAACATATAGTAAAGAACATCTCTAAACAGTCTAAATGAGTTAAACTCCTTTAAACCTTTACCATAAGCATTATGCTGTTTTGTTCATTAATACGAGCAATAACCAGCCATGAGGTCTTTAAAAAGGCCAAGGCCTGTCATGTTGCACTTTCCCATTTCTGAAACTCCTCAAGGTTATTATCATTTTCTCTCAGCGAGGCTAAAAATTAAGCTGAAAGGGGATCTGAGAACTCAGAAGTCAAACACTTAATTCATATTTTACTGTCAATCAAGGGTCTTAGTTCTCCAATAGAGGAATCTGACCCTTTCTATATCAAGAGTCTAGTGTCTCAGTTTAAGATAAATCATGTGACCAGTGTCTCAGTTTAACTCAACATCCTTCCACGTTTTCTCAGAGCCCTATGGGACTTGACCCTTTTCTAAACTTAAAAACATCTGATTACTATCCACTGAGAATGTTTCAACACATATTATGCCCATACTTGAAAGTTGAGTTGGTAAGGCATGGCATATTTTTAAATTTGTGTCATTTGCATTGCTCATATTATTGTCACAAACTAAATGAAACCAGTTTGTACCTTGTCCAATGAGAACCCAAGTTCCTTCTTGCTCTCCTGTGAGCCCTTGAGAGGTCTAGTCTTGCTTCAAGTTAAGATGCCCTTAAAAAAAGAGCCTAATTTGATATTGTTTGCCCAAAAACAGTGAGAGAAATATCTTGATATTTGACATGTTGATCTGGTTCAATAGTTTCCCAAACAGCTTATATTTAACACTAAAAAGCTGCAATGACATGTTTTGTTGGTTGTGTCAGGATCAAGTCACATTGGAATTTACATTTTGAAGGCATTTTATTATTAATACATGTTTGCTAGTTCACTATCTAATGCAAAATATCTATACACAAGCCTGGAGTTTTTGTGTGTGTAAACTGAATGAGACATTAATGTTAGGGGGGATAGGCCTCGAGGTCAGCCTAATAACCAGGGAGAGCTCTCAGAACTCAGGATGAGCCTCTTCCAGATGTGGCAAGAGAGGGCCACATCTGCATCTAGCCAGTCACCCACCACCTATTTTCACTGGTCTGAAATAAGTGATACAGTGTCAGCTGGTGTTGAAAGCCATGCTGAGTTTTAATTTCCCAAGTAGGCTCTGGTGGTCTGCGATTAGACTTTGGTGACCTGTCTAATACCTAAGCAAGCAGGACAGCCGTTTGTTGGAAGCATTTCAACACTGACAAGGGTATTTATGTTTTTTTTAGCGGCATCAATATCAAAACCTTAACTGTCTAATGCTCACATAAGATTTCAAAAATCCTTTTTTTTAATTTCATGGCTTTCATCTGTGGTTTGTGATTTGAAGCTGAGGTTTATAAGTGGTTACATAAAGGACTAGCTAAAGGCTTTGCTCTTCCTGACTTAATGAGCAAATGAATGATTTACATTTAAGTATCAGTTCATTGAAGATAGTTGTACTGTTTCAGAAATATTACCAAAACTTCACTACTTTGCTTATTCAACAAAGACTTTTATAGTTTTTGCAAAAGCTAGTATTACTTTTGATGAAATTATCACCAAAGAAGAAGAGCATCAATAGGGTGTGTGCCTCTAGAAGAAAGCTTCAACAGTTTGGAGAAAAGGAAACAGCTTGTAACCCACTTTAACTGTCTATTCATTTAATTTGTCCTGCTCCTTTGACCAATCAAATCTGTACCTGTCATACAACAGGTCAGACAAACAGTAATTGAACTAACAGGCAGCCTCCTTAAAAAACCCACTGCTTTCAAAACACATAGTTATCAGTGGAAGGATTTCCAATGGAAGCTGTTTAAAGATCTTATGGCTGACTATCCACACACCAAGGTTGCAGGAAGTGATGATACAAGTGGGGAGATAAGAGGAGCTAACTAGCCAGATAATCAAGACTTAGTTTTCAGCATTTCCCCTCCCACACTACTGCCTTTGGAGCTCAGCGAAGCAGACAACCTGAGCTCACAGGTTGGGAGAAGAGAGGAGAGGAAGTCAATACCTCTGACTGCCCAGGGATCCCCCAAAGGAGCCGAGGCAGAAAAAAAAACAAAGACAGACACAGGGATGTTATGGATTCTGCACAGGTGCTGTACAGATGTAAAGTGAGACATTAATTAAAGATCAAACAGCCAAATCATCATATTGTGTTTGATAACTTCTTGTCAGTTGCATTAAAAAACACTATAAACAGTTCCAGTGTGATTCAGTCCAGAAATAATCAAACAAACTCTTCTATCTTCTATCTAGTCTCACACCGTGGCTTTCTGGTGCTGAAAAAGCTGTGATTTATTTTTTTTTCTGGTCTGTATGTGAGGATGGAAGGAGAGGCATAGAGAAAAATCCATATGCCTCTCTGTCTCTGATCCCCAATCTCAACTGTGGCATTATTTTCAAGAAGCGCTGGCTTCAAGTGCCTCCTGAGCCTCGATGGTCTGGTATTCAATCATGCAACAGGTGTGCTTTCTCTTCCACTCCTTCCCTCTCTCACT
Organism: Acanthurus leucopareius; assembly: GCA_029814765.1. NCBI lineage: Eukaryota > Metazoa > Chordata > Actinopteri > Acanthuriformes > Acanthuridae > Acanthurus > Acanthurus leucopareius. The sequence goes on from JAQMCX010000029.1 coordinate 8,614,720, forward strand.
GCGTCTTTCTCGTGCATCGACAGCTGTACAGGTGATTTTCTCCTCATTGTCATTCGGCAGTCAGCCGTGTATGAAGGTCAATACTTTGAAGGAGGGCATGAGAGGAACAAGCCAATCAGAGGGGGGAGATGAGACGAAAGTGTGATTGACTGGCTTGGTGGTGGGGGTTGGGGGGACTGAGGACGGCAAACAGAATATGCATACCCAATGAGGAATCAGAAGATGAAAGGGCCTTGTTGCTACGGCAACACACCTGCCGTGGTGGAACATCGGTGTGGCTTCATTGATATGAGGGCTACAGGGTTTTAGGCCACAGGGGTTTGAGGGAGGTTGGGTGGAGGGTTCACACTCTTTTGTGCATATGTGTGTGTGTGTGTGTGTGTTGATCACATTCTTGTGTAATTGTGCGTGTGTGTGCAAACAAGCTGACACACACTGAGTTAAAATGCACCTGTGAAAACACTGCCTCCGTCAGTCTCTGTCTTCAGCCCCTCCGCTCCTGAAGATATGCACCAATCTCAGAGGCTTCATAAGACATTTCTGATTTTATTTTCTGTTGTTTTTTGTTCTCATCTCCACTCTCTTAAATCCTTTCATCTCTGTTTTGTCTGATAATAAAATATCTGGTGTTTATGATTTTTAAATGCTAAAATAAAATGAATCTTGTAACTTAATTTGCCATTTACAAATTAAAAAGATAATGAAAAACTGATTCATGCCTCAATGCACTATTTAATGGTCTCTCAGCTGAACAAATAACAACAAAAATTCAGCTCATTTTAAAAAAAGAGTCAGTGTTTTGCAAGTTGCTTGGAAGCCTCAGATTCGATAGTCAAAAGTCCTGAATCCAGCCACAAAGTCATAAAATTCTGCATTGCTAAATGTAATTCTATTTAACAGGTCTAGACTTTAAATACCAAATAAAGTTTTGAGTTGTTATTTTCACTTGGACTTTTCACATTTTGTAATTCATTTTTACAACTCCAGTATTCATTACAAAGTAAATACAAAGCCTTTTTGGACCAAGCTACATAGCACACTTCCTCTTTCACTATTTGACACGAACACAGCGATTATGTGCTGCTGGTTTACTGGAGGTTTCCGAAACAGCAAGGAGAATCAGGGATGCAGCCTTTGTCATCGATGTCCCAAAAACTATGAAACACATTACCTGTAGATATCAGAAAGCCAGCTTGCTGAATACCTTTTAAATAAAAGCTAAAAACATGTCTCCTTAATTTAGCCCCTAAGTTACTACAATATGACTCTCCTGATACAGGCCTGAAACTCTTGTTATGCTTTGCCTCACATTGGAGCACTGCTGAATTTCCTTTAAAACGTTGTATTTTACCTTAAGCTTATTAATATTTTTTTCAATATTATATTAATGTTTTAGTAAGTTTTATCTTATTTTTTTTGATAAAGATGGAAAAGAAATCTTTGTATTCTATTTTTTTCTTTATTTTTAACTTATTATTTTATATTTTACATCTTATTTATTATATATATATTATATATATTATATATATTATATATTATATATATATATATATATTATATAAATATATTATTCCCTAGCCCTGTTAGTAGTGGTAGAAGTAGTAAAAGAAGGAGTAGTATTACTAGTACTAGTAGTACTAATAGTAGTAGTAGCAGCAGCAGCATTGTTATGAAATAGCAATTGAATTAATGAAAACACAAGATAAACATTGCAGATGCAGAGACAGTTCCATGAGTCCGCTTGCATCAGACTGTCTCCAGAAACTGACCTGAGGGCTGAGCAGATTGAGTTTGCTAAGTAATTGGTCAAATTATTGGAAATAAGATGTCATTTCCCTGATGCTCCAAGGGTTACAGCCCTAAAAAAACATAGATAGAACTGATCAAAAATGTATTATACAACTTATCGTACTGTAAATCTCTCATGGTTTAAAGCTGATAAGGAAATGATTTATTTGTTTGGAGTTTTTTCAATTTGCCAGCTTACCAGCATCAGATGTAACTCTGTGAAAAGATAAAATCACTCTGATAGAAGTGTATTGGACTGACTGTGTGGTGGAAGATAACCTTGGTAGACTGGTTCCCATTTATGAAACAGAGAATAGTCAAATTTTGATATCATGATATTTATTATCTTTTGATGGTTGCACACAAATTTCATTTTGTAAACCATTTTTGGTTTGTTTTTTCCTTCAGTCTTGCCTAAAGCTTTCATATCACTGCATCAATATGAAAACTGATAACACTAGCTTGGACCACTAACGTGGACAGATAAAGGACAGAGAAGAAGACTTTTGACGTTTTCAAGACAGAAACAGAGCAATATTAGAAAAAATACACTTGTTATCCTTCCTGCAAAGCCATATGGAGAAAAGGCCCGGTCCTCCTCCCTCTCCATGTTTCTTCTCCTCTCTCCCTCTCTCATTTATTTCAATTTGTCATGCTTTACTTTTCCCTAAAGAGAGCACGCTTGCTGGTGAGCGGCCCCATATAGGCCGCGAAATTGTGTCTGCGCCTAGGCTGTAATGAAACATTTAGATGCAGGGGAGACTGATGGTTGCGCATTAATACAAGTGGTGCTGTTGCCAATGCAAGCCTCGGCTCCAAGCAGCTAGCTCGGCCTGCTACTCCAAACAGCATGGTGGTGAGAGATCTCTTATCTCTCAAGTCAACACTGGGTTTTTTTTCTCCACTGGAGGGGTCAGAGCTTTTCCAGTGGTGCGCGGCGGTTGAGAGAGGTTGTTGAGGTGATAACTGAACCATGGGCCAAAGGTCTTGAGCTAATTTCAGTACAGGTCAAAACATGGTGATGTTGCCAATAGTGTAATGCTGAGCGGGAGTGTATTGATACTGATAAGAATGTTGGATAAGTCTGAATCATTATGTGCGCTAAAGCTATACAAAAATATAAATGTAATGTCAGCAGTCATGTAAAAAGGACACTTTCTTTAGCGTAAGAACTCATGTCTTTGATGTAGAGATAGCTTCCTTTGATAAATACTGTACTCAACTCCACATGAAATGACTCTCTCAGGTTTTATCCTTTCTGCACATCTCAACCTCCCTTATATCCACTGAACAGTACACACATATATCTATGTGTGTCATTCTATATATAGAAAGTGCTTTCTTCAGTTCCATTACTTATCAGTATCAATACAATAAAATTTACACCATAAAAAGTTTGCATTGATGATAAATGTCCTGCATTGAAATTTTCACATAGATTACATTTACAGTATTTGCACTTAAAGAATCAAAAATAAGTGCTTATTAACACAAAAAAGTCTATAATTAAATAATGTATTGTATTATTATTACAGAGGCATTAATGTGTGCATTTTGTTTCACTGTTACTCCTTTGTGTACTGCTGGGTGGTTTGACTACAACAGTGCCACATATTTTATCTGCTCATCATCCACTTTTTTTTTTTCTTTTTTACTTTATGTAGATCTGTAGTCTGTTTAACGAAACCTATAAAGTAAAAGAAACTGAAGCCGAAAAAGAAGTAGATAAAAAGGTAAATTTTTTCCTTTTAGAAGGCATGAACGTATAAAATAGAATTAAATAGAAATACTTATGTCAGATGCAAGTATTTAAAATATGTACTTTCATAAGTACTTGGTTAAATTCCTATTTGCATATGTTCATAATATGTCATCTGTCAGTTATCATCAATGAAGTCATTACAGCAACTCTTAATTAAATAAAAAAACACATGATCAGATTCTATTTTTAACCGCTGTGAAAATAAATGTGTCACTGGAGGTTAATTAACCCCTGACAGTCCCAGCTGTGTGTAAAAGTGATCCTCAAACCAAACCCTCTTTAATCAACACGCCACCACATGTTGCTGCGTACCGTATGATGTTACTGTTGCTTTGTAGGTGTTGAAATTTTAAAGCAATGCATAATTTTGCTTCAAAAGCATTTGCATTCATCTGCATGCATAAACCTGCTAAGGAGCTAACCCTTGCCTTAGGTTGCTAACTATAAAAAAAGCAACAGGCACAGCATACACTTACTTATGTATAAGTGCTGTACACAGATTTGCCCTATGCAAATAGCTCCTCTCATCTTGCAGTGTAGATCAATTGGAACAGCATAGCTTACATGAGAATTCAAAATATTTAACATGCTTATCACATTTTATGAGAAATGTGTAATATATATTTGTTTAGTGTGACGAAAATTTGTTCATCTTTAAGGAGCAAATCGAAACTTAAGGCAAGCAAAATCAATGCAATGCACCTGTTTTCTTCTTCAATGACCCTAAACATTTCTGCCAATCTTGTTCTTACCCCTAAATGCATGCAACAGCTATAAAAGCATTAAAATGAACCATATTAAAATGCAGATACATGTGTCCACATACTCATGAAGTGCTGCCTTTGATATAATGCCAGATTTTCTACATTGCCATGTTCCATTAAACATCTCTGAAAATAAAATAAAATAAAACCAAAGGAAAATCCAGTGAAGTTGACAGTTTCCTTTTTTCTGTTTTTATCCGGAGCTGGCTGTGGCTTCAGGCACACACTCTCTTCATTACAAGCATAGCTCCAATGAGACTCTGTACATTTTCAAAGACAGATCTTTTGTGTGTGTGTATGTGTGTGTGTTTCAGAACCTGGTTAAGGGTCTGACATTGTAAAGACAGGAAAAAATTCACTGGTGTTATTGAGAAATCAAAGGGAGACATTGTGAATACTTGCATCCCTTTGCTATTGAAGCCAACAGGCAGACTGAAATAGTGGTTTGTTGGATGCTACTTTGAGCTTTGCAAGAAATCATGTGTTTTGTATGTGTGATAGAGACAGAAAGACAGACAGCCAAAGCAGAAGGAATCATTCAAAGGATCCTCCAGAAAACCAAAGGTTTATATTCAATGTTCAATTCCAAATATCCACCACCTGTTTTACAAAAAATGACTCTCACCAAAACAACTCTCACTGCTGTATTTAAAGCAAGCAGACAATCACTGACACCTTTAAAATATGGAAATATATGCACAGGCCATGATATGTAATCAGCAGTGTTTGGTAATTTGGAGGCAATAGCTGCTGTCCAGTTATTACATGAACAGTTGTTTAATGGAAATTGCAACCAATTTGTTGCATTTTCCCTAAAGTTCTGCAGCAACAGTGCTTAGGATGCTGACATGCTGATGTTTAGTAGGTATAATGTGCAAATGTTTATTTTCTTAATTAAGCACTGCTTACATTTGAGAATAAGGGCAAAACATACAGTCGTTTGGATGAGGCTGATGGTATGTTATGCAATGCAAGTATGTTATGCAAGTATTTTGGTCATTTACTGGTCACTGATGTTTGGGATATTTCACATTATAACAGGTTCATTGGTAACAGGTAGTAGTGTCATGACTGGGAATGAGAAGGGGATCCTGGACAGGTTTAGTTGTTTACAAGCAAGGATGGGGCGAGGCTCACCACTTTGTGAAAACATAATTATATACGGGAAATATTACTGCATGGGCTTGGAAATACTTCAAAAGCTGTTGCCTGTAACATAGTTTTCTTGCAAATGATTGCATCCTGCTTCAATTTCTGTTTAACAGTGTTATGATTTGAGTTAGGAGAAAGTTCACTCAATACCACGAATCCTAAAGATGCTGAGCTATTTCAGCCCAAGGTAGTATACAAGCCGACCAACAGACCAGCATTTCCATCCCTGGGGCCACACTTCAAGCTCCGTGCTAAAAAGCACATAACTCTGAGAGAACACAAGGGAGAAAAGAAATCATGCTATGTATTAGTGTTACACAGCATTTGAGGCAGAGTTCACAATTTGTCACGACTGGAGACGGAGGCTGCAGCAGCTGAGGACAAGGTCAAGCTCCAGTAAAAACACACCATCTACTGGGTCCTCACAAAAGAAATAACTGTCATAGTAAAAGGATGGCAAAAACGCAATATCAGTGAGGAGAAAAAAAACAGAAAGAGACAGTGGTTAAATTAGCATTTGATAAAAGACACCAGAAATGAGCTTGTAAGACATTCATTCTCTCACATGACTAATGTCTTGGTAGTGGGACGAGCCTGTGTGATCATCACTTGTGTCAGTCTCATAACCCCGAGCCATAGCATAACTTATGCTCTATAGGCTTATACGTTTGCCATAGGTTGCCAGAACCGATTTAAAAATGGCTCAAATCTTCGCCAGTAAGTCCATTCATTTGCACTGTGCAAGCAGGACGACAGACTTATGACATAACCATCATGGCTAATGTAATTAGTCTATAGTTATAAAAAGAAAGGCTGTAATGAATTGTTTAATTCTGAAGCGAGAGTAATCCGTTTTCCTGCTAAAAAGTTCTATTATCTCGTGGTAACACATCCTGTTAGATGTTAGACTTGCTTGTTGAACACTGACAGTGTATGTAGCTCCACAATTTGATGGACAAATCCTGCATTTACACTTTGGTAATAACAACAACATAATTATGCACATGCACACAAGCTATGAGCATCATAACTCCCTGCCCTGTTGGCCCTGTCACTCTGATCTCCCCTTCTGTGATGAGAGGAGCAGAGGTGGAGGGACTCTGGGCAGGAGTGGCTCAGGTCTTTTACCGAGGGGCCCATATAGACTCTCCTGTCTGCTGGAGGGTGAAATGAGCCCAGGTGGAGCATACTGAGCAGTGGCTGGAGGAGCGAGACCAGATAGAAGGCTCTTCCACGTTTAGCCCTCCTGCATGTTTTCCAGCTGATAAATTGCATATCTGGTCTGGGAGTGTGGAGCGGGGACGGTCCGTCAGTTTTTTGAGTTGAGAGGCGCTCAGCTTGGGAGTATGTAGGATGCTGGTGATGCTGTTGGTGGCTGTGGGGGTATGAGCTCAAAATTCAGATTCACATGCAGCTGATGTTTGCTTGGCTGGCCATGAGGGGCTCAAAATCAATCAATCAATAAAGCTCAGAATTAAACACACCCTTACCACTATGATAAGCTTTTTTATGACCGGGTATCAGTTACAGATATTGAACATGTGTTGCATCTGCAACACAGCATGGGCATGCAATGAATTGTGAATTTGTGCTTATAAATGTAATCGAAAGGTAAATATAGCTCTGTTAGAAATATGGAGTCTTCATTCTGAGGTAACTTTATACTGCACAACAAACTGTAAAACCCAGCACTGTTTAACAACCCGATGCATCACCTCTCCCCAAGAGCGAAAAACCAACAACTTTCATCAGATTGATTTAGATGCAAATGGTGTACTCACACATGGTGGAAAATGACACTTGTTTCCCATTTTCTTATTTTTCCCCCCTCTGTGCGCTGCTTTGCAAATTAAGTGGAGTGTTTGTGACAGCTTGATGCTGGCGGAAGCAACAGCAAGCAGAGCTTTGGATTGCAAATGTTCCCTGAGGGGGCCGGCCCTGGTTTGATATACTTAATAAACTTCAAATCCGACAGGCTGGCAGAGGCAGCACGCTGCTGCTTATTTCTCTCCCTTCCCACAGTGAGATATGGGGCCCTGTGGAAATGGGAATGGGGAAAGTTTAGACACTTTTTCTAGAAAGGATCAGCAAAGAAAGGTGTCTGTGTGTGTGTGTGTATGTGCATGCTTGTGTGCATGTGTGCATGCAAGCGTGTGTCTGCTTGTTATGGAGGGTGAACAATATACTGTAAAGGTATAAGACAGAGTGTGTATGTGCAAGGCTGGCACAGTGTTTCTATCAAATAAGAAGCATCTACAGGGGTGGACACAATAATATGAAAACTAAAATACTGCAAACCAATGCAACAGCCCCACAAAAATCCGACCTCCATGAAGCCTATATGTGGTATACTTGTGCCTTGAGAGATACGGACTGAAGCCTGTGATATCTTTTCAGGTGGTGTTGTATTATAAATGTGTCCCTTTTTGTGTATCCACCACTTGCATGTGACTGGTGGTACAAATATTAGTACATGTAATCTGTTTCTTTTTCATTAGGTTACAGTAAGTGTAGCTTAATGATAAAACAGATAATACTACATGCTGATAATAATACAGACAGCAATATTGATAATATGATTTTTAACAAAAGTAGGACTCTGCAGCCATGCTAGCAGCTCTGTGAGGATATTTAATGCACAGCTGAGTTTTAAACTAAATGCAAATGTCAGCATGCTAACAGCCTCACAGTGACAAACAAACAAACTGACATGGTGATGTTTTGCAGGTATGTTTATCATGTTTACTGTCTTTGTTTAGTGAGTAGCATGCTAACATTTGCTACATAGATGATTTGCTAAAGTTGATGGGAATGTCATTAGTTTTGAAAATATTTTGTTATAAAGTAAAGGATTGGACAAATCTTTAAGTTTCATAGTTTCTGAGATATTTCACTCCAAAATAAACTCAGATATGTCATCCTGCTGGCAGCGCTAGAAGAATGTGGGGATTGCTAAAGTTAGAGGGATTCCTCCTCTTGGATTCATGAAAATCTCACAATCCAGTCCAGCACATGCTGAGATATTTCACTCTGGAATGAGGTAATGGTCTGACTTACTGACACACCAAAACTGCCAGCTTGGCTAAAATCGCAAACTATATGCACGTGTTGTCAATTTGCAGTACATCTGAAATCACTGTGCATTTTCCATTTAATTTTTCATGATTCCACATGATAACTTGTGCAAATTTACATTCAGATGTATACTTGGCATGGCTTTAGTCCCAATTGTAGTCAAGGAACCAAGAGCAATCTAGCTTTTTGGAGCAGATGTCTCAACAACTTAATTATGATAATATCTTAAATATTTGTCGTCCTGAGACGATAAATCTTGTTATGGTGACCCCCTGATCTTTCCTCCAATACCAAATTTAAGCCAAAATGCCAACTTTTACATAAAAGTCTCAAACTCTAATGGGTTGACTGCAAGAGGATGTGCTGAGCATATTCATGCCCCTCTAAGCATGAAGTATTTTAATGTCTTTTAGCTTTTCTCATTCTCAAACTCTTTCTGGTATGCCTTCCTCAAGATGCCAAAAAAAGGTCAGGCCCTCACAACTCATCAACTTGTATCAATCATTAATTTTGACAGGGAATGCAACTTATAAAAAAGGTTGACTTTTCCAAATCCAAAAATGAGTTTTGGTGCAATAAAGGTCAACACCATAGCATCAGCAAACTCTTGTTTGTTTATTTTCATCACATGAATCATATTTATTAAACTTAATTTCACTCAATATTTTTCCTGTGGCCATTCACACCCCCACCTGCAGTGGCTCCATCCATGCTCCATCAGTTGACAAACCCGCTCAGTTCGAGAACCACTACTGTAGCACAGCCAGCAGGTCAATGTATTAACTTAAAACAGTGCATATTATCATTGTGCCTCTATGCTTAAATTCCTTTACTTAGACAATGCATATATGTCTTATGATCTATGGTGCATAGATATAATAATAATATTTAGAAAACCATAGGCTAAAACTACTATTTTTTTCTAAAGAATTAGGCTCACTTTTGAAAAAGGAAATTAGAGGCAAAGACATTCTCTGAGTGTCAGCATACTTAAGTCTCCTCCACACCTTCCTCCAGCTATTTAAGATATCAGCATGGCCCATTCGTAGAACAAGAGAAAAACTTACCAGCAGGAAAGTGGCATAGCATAATCCTGCAACATCTCTCAGGAGTTCATTTTAATCCTCCCCTAGAAAATTAAAGTGAAAAATTGAATTAGAAGCTTTTCTTGTCCAATAATACTGATTTAGAACAAAGTATCTGATAGAGAGCAAATACGGTAGTCTCCTCTATTCGGATATATCCTCAGAAGTCTAATCTCTCACGTACATGCAGTGTTTGATGTTCAATTAACCAGAATGCACACAACTGAATATCCCATTTAAACCCCATTATCTAGACAAGGGAAATGCTCACAGCTACCTCAGAGTTCCCTGTCAAAATGCCCATGATCTGGATTTCCAATGATGCCAGCTATTTCCACACATTTGAGGGGATAAGGGAGAGTGGCAAGAAGAGGAAATAATGCTGACAGTTAGAGACATCAGTCCAAACAAACTGTTCTGGGTTCACAGTTCTTTAAGCAATAGAGGCCAAATTAAATGTAATTAAGACCAACTATTTCAATGATGATGACAAAAGATACTGTGTCAGACCACATAAGAGCAGGCACCAGTTGTCTGAGTGATATAAAGTGATGTGAAAAGTAGGATGGAAATTCTACAAAACCTATCTTAACCATACTTGTGGTTTCATGCTGTGCACTGACACATGTTCATGTTGTGTCCTCCATCATGCAGCCAGGGCAGCAGACTCTGCTGCAGACTGGCATACATTGACCTCATTTGCATTCACACATATATATGTGTGTGTGTGTGTGTGTGTGTGTGTGTGTGTGTGTGTGTGTGTGGATTTGCAATAAACCAAATTATTTGGCAACTTCAAATAGCTGAATTTAAAATATATAATATAATTATGATTTCTTACAGTAAAGCCCTAGCTTTTAGGGCTAGATTTCTATACCTAGCTAAAGTTGATAAAATACTGTATACTGTATATAAATACTGTTGCTACATCAGTGAAATTGTAGGGGGTTTTTTTTAGTCCCTCGAATCTTTACTTTGTGTCATTTGGCTTCTTCTGAATAAGACACATTACTTGGAAAATGACTATTGGCATTGTAAGTGCAAAATAAATGGGGGTTCATGTTAGAACTGGGGAAGCGGGGCAGGTGGCACAATGAATAATGCATCTGACGGCAGCTCATGGCTAGCTTGGAATGAGCTTTAACTAGAAATCACTTGTTGGGCCTTTCTAAAACCCCTATTGTACATACAATGTGACAAAGTCTTTACATTTGAGATGGCCCAGTGACGTGCTTTCAACATGTGCTGAAAGGCATCAACAACATGGTTACAGTCAATCATTACGTTGGGTATCTCTGTCCCACTGCCACCTTTGTTGCATGTCATCCCACTTTTTCTCTCCCTGTCAATCCTTCCCTGTCAATCTTTACTGTCATTTGTCAAATAATGCCAAGAATTACCCCCAGAAATCTGTTCTATAATAACTAATTTCCTTTGTCAACTTTGACAACCGTGACATCCACAGATTTTGCCATCATTTAAAGCTAACAGGATGCTGACAGATTGCTTCCTCTTCATTAAACCCTACACATGGTGGTCATGAATGTGGATTACTATTCACATTATGATTGAAGTCTTTAAAACTAGAATTTCAAACAATCCAGTAACCTTTCTGCTCAGTGCTGCAGAGCCACTGCAGAGAGAATGTGTCTGAAGTCCGGGGTGACGTGAGCCTGGTAATTGTGAACCTCTCTCCCCTTTTCTCCGCTGGCTGTTGTGAGGAGGAACCGGCGAGCGTGTGCTGAGGTTGTGAGAAGCCCTACCATTCCCTCTAATAAGCCCCTGTGGGACCCACATGAACACTGCTGCAAGTACTCGCAAGCCGTCTGCAAAATGAGAGCGCTAGCTACTTTTTTTTTTGTGGGGGGGGCACTTAACAAGGCAAGTGTGAACATTCACGGTGATAGAATAATGACCTAATATCGCTCTCTGCTCCGTGACAGGTTCTTGCCAAGCGCAGCAGGGTTACAATAAGATGTCACATTCAATTACGGGTCGGCGCTCAGTGCAGCACAAAATGTTTCCTTGCACAAGAGCTGGACTGGTGAGATTTTGTGTCGAGGTGTGTGACATAATGTTACTGGTAAAGACGCTGGTGTACAAAAAGTTCTCATGCTGCTGGGCTGAGGTTACATCATGCAGTTTTCAGGGAGCTTTTCAGAGGTGCCTTTGCATTAATGCCTGGCCTTGTTTACTCTTGGGAAGCAAAGATCCTATACAGTGTGTATTGATATAGTAATAAAAAAATAAAGCATTACTTATTTTAAGTAAGACTGAAAAAAGAGCTGTGAATGAGGGATGAACATGATTTCCCTTCTCTCACATTTGCATTGAGGCAGATTCTTCCAACTTGAGTCCTCCAACCTGAGATTTCTACTCCATCCCATCTGCTGCTGATGTGCAAACCTCCACGACAGCTTGCTGTATACTCCAACCAAGATCACGATGGAGGCAGGCAGAATGTAATCAGGTGCTGAAGATAATAATTTTCTGGGAGCTTTTGGCCTCAGAGCTCCAGAGCCTTTTCCTTTTATTTTATATCAGGTCCAAGCATCTTCGCCTTCGCAGCTCTTGGTTCTGCTGAAGGGGTCTCCAGCCTTATCTGAAGCCCCGTCTTATCTGCAGCTTGTCCCTGCAACCTGACTGTGGGAAGATTAGCTCTCCACCTCTTGTCAGCTCCTGATTTTCCTTCAGTGAGGACAGAAAGGAGCCCAACACAAGCCAAGATTAAGCATGTACCGTGGGTGTGCTAACCATGTTTTTCTGGAGGTCTTCGGGAGCTACGGTGGCTCGGTTAAAGGTCAAACAAGTTTAGTTTAAGCCTTTACTTTTACCAAGTAATTACACAGAGAATAGTGAGGGAAAAAACTCACTTGGGAAGATATGGTACTTCTTTATGGACCTCGTATATCTCCACTTATAATCCCTTCCTCTTCAGTTTAAGCTTAGACCATTCCTTATGTATATTTCATAGATATTACTGATGTCAGGCTCCAATAAAAATACAAGACAGGGGAACGTGGTCTGTACAAAGCTCAGTTATGACCAGTCGTACAGTAGATGTGGGTCAGTTGCTGGCACTAAGCTGTCACAGGAAGAGGGCTAAAAGCAGGAAGTTGAAGGCTCTGATGACAGGACCTTCTGGGATAGATCACAAGCTCAGCCAATTAGCTACTGAAAGGCTGGTGTTGAACTTTGACCCCGCCTGCTGTACTTTCATTCTACAGAGAGATCTCATTTTGTTCATTAAGCCCGGTGAGACATATTCTCTGCTGTCTACAGCTTACAATTACACAAGCATCAGAGGCAGGGCAAGGCCACAAATGGTCCAATTACAATTTCACTTCAGCGTTTTGACATTTAGAAAAAAGAGAGAGAGAGAAGAAGAAGAAGAGAGTTTAGTAAAAGAAAGAAGTATGACTGAGCATTCTGTTACAGAGATAGAAATCCACACACCTCTGTGACTTTCTTGTAAACTTTTACCTCTCGGAACTTAAGTCATTATTTCAGACATACATTAATATATACATGCACATGTTGTTGATCGTACTAGTCTACACAGGATATGGAATTTTTTAGAATTTAATGAAGGACTGTTTGGTAAAAGCTTTACCAAAACTTTTACCCCCAAGACACAAACATCCAGCCCTCATTTACGATGAAATTCTGAAAGAATTAAACTGGTAAGTCTGAATTTCACTGTTGAGCCGGTTTATCAGCTTACTTTTTCTTTTGGCTTTTTTTGGGATCCTATTCTGCATGTCTGTCACTTAACAAAACCTAAAAAACCAAAAGCTGTCTGCCTCTTCTCCCAGCAGGACAAAAAATCAAAGCACTTCCTCATCTTAAATAACTGTGGTGTTTAGTAAATAAACATACTGAGGCAAATTCCTGTACAGCGAGCTGCCGCTTGAATTTTAATTATCTCATTCTCCCAATATGCACTTCAAGAATCTGTCAGTTTATAAAGTTGAGTCCTTTCTGTGGGAAACTGTATGAAACACAAAAATAGCAAAATCTTATTTACTTCTGACCTCTGAGACATAGTTTAACTGTAGAGACATGATAACTGTGTGGGCATGCTTTAACAGTGTTACAGTCTTCTTACTCATTATTATGGGCATTAGGGACATTATGAAAACATAATAACCACCATACTATGTGACAGTTTGGGACAAGACAATGTATAAGAAATTTTGATCCATGGTGACAGGAGGTATTAATACTCCAAACCATCAGAGGGCAGCAGTGTCCAGCTTTCCTACCTGTTTTTTCTTGGTTAGACAATAGGATTTGTCAAAAGCCCAAATGCATGTTAGCTTAGCTTTAGTACATTAGTTAATATATTGTAATGTTTAATTTTATCTGTTGGACCAAAGTGTCTTAAGTTTATGTAAAAAAAAAAAAAAAAAATTCCAGTCACTATGAAGAAAAGCAAGTCACGTTGCCTGAACTGTCTTGCACCTGTGTAAGATCAGGTGACAATAGATCATAAACTAGAAACTCAATCAAGCTGCATTTGTCTGAGTATGTCTATCTGCAGACTAACAGTAGCTACATGTCACATCTGTTGCATGACAGAACCTTTAAATGGTTAAAGTCAGGTAAAGATCAGAGGAGATGCTGTGGAGTGAAGTGGATATGTTGTGTTGTCTCAAAGGCTACAGATAGTTCCTGCTCTGTTTGTCTGCTTTCCTCTGCAGATGTCAACTTATAACACAGCCCATTTAATTTGCAGACAATTGTCTAAATGCTGAAAACATAATGTTTCATTGCTTCAGTTGTTTGTTCATTTTTTTAAATGTTTCAACTCCATTTTTCAATTACACCCTTTTAATTACTCCATTCCTTATCTTCAGTACATAACTATTATCATTCAACTTCAAAAGCAGCTTTGCTAGCACTGGCTTTAACTTTTCAACAAACACTAAATATTTCACTTTATAAATACATTTTTTATTTCATTCAGGTTTGAAAGTCAGCATTGCAGCATGGCTACAGTTATTCAGCTTCAGGCATTCACACTGCAGTTTCTTCAGAAATAGGATCTATGCATGTGTAGCATGAAGTGGCCACAACTTTCATTTCATTGTGCAACCTTCTCTTAACAAAAGAAAATAATGAACCTGAGTATTTTGTTTTTATTTAGTTTTGTTTTCACTAGTTATTGTTGTTTAGTTTCTGTTTCCTTATGGAGAAAAAGTATGCAGGAGTACAGTAATACATTACTTTGTTACTTTGTAATTACTTCCAACACCACCAATAGCATACCCCTTGCCCCTCAAACAACACCAGGTTTGTGCTGTAGCCAGACATGTTATTTGTAATTTATTTGCGGCAGCAATGCTCTTCTGGGCCAGTGTTTAACAACCAATCAATCAGATCAAATCAGTACACACTCCAAACTATGGCATATTGTTATCATGTAAATATAACTGTTGTGTAAATGCGTTAATGTGACATTCTTTTTTATTTCATTAGCTGTTGCATATTGCATAATGACAAAAGTGGTTATCCTTCTACAGTATACCTTATTGTCACCAAATGTAGCTTAACTGTGTGTGTGATTTCTCATCTTAGAAATGAGGCAGAGTCTTATTTGTTTGTACAGCACATGTGTGGCTCTGTGTTTGCATGTGCATCTACTGAACACACATGGATCCACAATCCTGTCATCCGCATTTAAATTAAGATTCTCTTGCGTCATTTCAAAATGCTTGACCATCTGCAGGCGTTCTCTCCACCCTCAGTGGGACTTAGACAGCATGACAGTGGCTAACAGTCAGCCCTGTGTTTGCACAGGGACACTGCCTGAAATCTGTCATGGCCTCTGCTTATGCTTCGGTCCTGTTCAGTGTCTCATCCTGTTGACATGTGGGTCTCAGTCTGAAGTTGGCCTGCTCCTTTTGTGTGGAGGTTTCTTTATACTATAGCAGTGTTCTGTTGTTCTTGACAAATTATGTCCTTTGGCCTTAAAGCAAACCCAGAAATACAGAGATTGTCACTTATGCTTTACTCTTTTACTCTTTTACTGTTTTCTTTGGGTTTGAAGGCCTCTCGAACAAAATCTATTAAAATCTACTTTGTAAAGAGTCACATGGTTATCATCGGTGCAGCTCTGCTTCCCACAAATTATGTTCTGTTTCAGATAATCTGTGTTAGTGATTTACAAGTGCTAACTTATTTGCAAATGTGACATCCACATATTAAAGAAGAAAAATGTAAGAAGGGAAGTGGTTGATCTGCTTCAGTTTTCACACAAGACTTTATATCTTAAATGATGATCATGAATGCTCTCTAACCATCCAGCTGGCAAGTCAAGACAGAAAGGAAATTTCAAACCTGATTTAAAATCAGGTCAGTTGATAATGTGCATCATGAGGTGGAAGTCTCAGATGGTAAAATTTAGGATTTCCTAATTTAACATTTCAACTGGAGCAGCCATAGATCTCCAACTCAGAAAGCAGAGGAACCTCACCAACCCTGACCTCAAAATCCGAGATGGCTGCTCTGTGCATCAAAAGCAGGGGAAGCTGTAGTGATGTACTGTTTAGTAGAGGCTCTTAACACATTTGTAACACGTTAAATCAGTCTTACACCAGGATTGTCCAACTTCTCTCTGTGAACTTGTGTTAGTAGTGTTAGTGTTAGTATTCACAAACTATTGCAAAATATATTAACTGGCATTGCTAACAGTGTCTAACCTGGTTATTGCAAACTGCAGATCTCCTTCCTTCCTTGACAAATCTTGCTTTTCAGCCTTACTGTGTCTCAACACAGTTACTCAAGTATGACGTCATTCCCAGCTTGGACTTTCAGGGTAAATGGATTACAGAATAACGGATCATTTGCAGTATGAGAACCATCACTCTAGCATGTTTCTGATTGGACAGAAGAGACTTATTGCAACTGACCCCAGTCTGCACTATATGCAAGCACACACTCTTTGTGATGTGAACTGGCATGGGCACACACATACAGATACAATAAAAATATAATAAGGCCTTTATGTAGATGCTTGCTTTTTATGTTTAAGACGCTGATAAAAACACTAATGATATTGTTATTTAACACTCCAGCACAGAGCTTTGACTACTTTGGTCACAATAAAGCGTTTAAGATTGCAACCCGTAAAAATATAGTGTGGTTCCTTTTTATAGTGTACATATTTTTGAACTAATGTTATTTAGCTACAGTGCTTACTAATACATACAAACTCACAATAGAGCAAAAACTGAAATTAAATAAGGAAGTAACAACGGGGGAACCAAAAAAATCTATTTGTAATATTTTTTTGTATTTTTTTTTTTAAATGGATACCTATTTTGTTTTGAAGGGTACAATATGACCAATATTGAGCAAAAGTCTAGTGCTCAAGAGTAATTTAAGAGCAACATACACTGAAAGCATTTTTAACTACCAGATATGTATTGATAAAGGAAAAATCCTGTAAAAGCACTTTTGGTTGTATAACAAGAATCACTCCCTTATCATGATTCATTTTCTACGTCATTACACAACACAACAACACAACATCATTACCAGTCAATATTTCCAAAAATTTGCAGTATCAGTATTCTGTGAGTTTCACTTTTCACACCACACTTACTGAGAAACTACATTAGGTAAGTACATAACCTCAGGGAGGATTTACTTGCAGCCAGTTATGGTCATTCTGCCCTCACTAAACATCTAGGAGGCACACAAACGTGATTCTTTAGAGAAAATAAAATTTCAATTTAAAAATTCAGTTGAGAAAAAGCTGAGTGCTGCCCAGCTTAATTGCTGTTTGTTACATTGAAGTTCTAAATTACAAACTTACAAACTGGCAAGCACATTGAAACAGTATTTTCATCCCTTTAGTGAACAAAATATATATTTTCAGTTTAAGTCATTAAACATAAAAAATGAGAGACAAAATCAAACTTTCATTTCTCGCCATCACTGTGGGCCACCAGACAGAGCGGGAAGCTTTACACGTACGAGAGGCGACTTTGGGATGATTGACAAGCAACAGCTGGGAAGGAGGATAACACAAGCCTGGAGTACAGTGTCACAGGAACACAGGTGTCAGTCACAACGGCTAATTAAAGTAAAGCCAGCAGTGTTAATGAGAAATGATGAGTGATTGTGCTGCAGCTCTCATTTCTGTCAGTTTGAATTTGATAAACTTATCAGCAAAGAAAAGACTCTGTGATCTAAGGAAAGTTCGTAGACAAAGGAGAATTAATTGACTCAGAAATGTATTCTCCTCAGTCTGATACACATACAGTAGTGTTGTATTGGTAGTAACCACATTTTCTGACTACGAACCTTACACGATGTCAACAAAGAATGTGCTGCATAACTCTAAGCAGAACCCTTTATTGACATGAAAGCTGCACTTGTTCCTCTTTAAATGCAGTGCAGGTTGCCCAGAGAGAGTAGCAAAACCTCACATAATGAGTCCAATTAATGAAATTTAAAATAACTCGCTAACAGCCTCTCTGGGTTTATGTATGCCAGGGCTCTTTTTGGGAAGTGGTTGGTCTGTAGAAACTATATCTACCTCCCCTCATAAGAAGGATCAGAGGAGGCCCACTGAGCACAGACATTTATGGGATTCTTTTACACTGTACTAGTGATAATAACATCTGAAAATATCCCATACATCATGTTTTGTGACTTACTGCCACGCTGGTCAGATAACAGATCAGACAACAGAAGTGACATTCCTTAATGGGGATGTGATTCCGGTGAAAACCACCTACATCTTAGCCAGAATTCAGTCAGTTTCACTTCTCTTTGTTGGGTTAAAGATTGCCATGTCAAGAAGTCTGTGGGGAAAAAAAAATTACTCAAGCAAGTACTTCTTTCATTTCATCGTAAGAACTCATACATAAGAACCAAATAGCTGATGTCGTAAAAAAAAACAGTCCACATACTTTAAGAGGAAATTGTTTATATGGGAAAGAATGAAAAACAGAAAATGGACATTTGAATTACATGCATGAAATTTTACAGCAATGTAACAGTCTTACAAAATTGTATATTTATTTCTGCATTCATTGATATATATTTTTTTGGCCACTGGTCACCGAACAACAAAAACATACTGTCACTTTTTAAAGTTGAATTGTCACATATGCTAGCAAATAGTTTATTATTTACACATCAAAACAGATGGAAAAATGAACATTTACAGCATTTTTGAAGTTGCATTTGTGCCAATCTGTTGAATGGCAGTTCAGTATGTACTTGCCATGAGTTGGTTTCAACCAGCTCCTACCTGTTTTATCTCAATAAACAGGATGTTTGACATATTATCCATATGTACATTCTTTGCATACACTTGCACATACAGTATATAGAATAATCTGTATACAGTTCTTCGCTGTTGGCATTACTGTTTATGCTGTAAGTCAGCCATTTCAAACCACTAACTAGTTGTTCTACCACACACAGACTGAAATTACAAATGTTTTACCAAAGCTCTTTTCCATTTGTAGATGTGCTTATGAATTCAATTAAATACAAAAAAACATCACAACAACAGAGAGTCACTACTTGATTATCATGGTCCAAAGTCATCCCAATAACAACATAAAGCAGTATCCATACTATACTAAAATAAAATAAAAACATACTGCTATGAGTTAAATTCATCTTTATTTTGTGCATTGTATGTTTTGTATTTTTTTTTCTGGCCCTTTTGATCTTTTCTATCTTTTTGGCATTCTGTGTTCAATTTCTGATTTAATTTAGGAGGTTGTCCAGTGAAGTTTTTAAACAATCAGAGATTGGCCTTTGGTTACAGTTTATAATGGCATCATTTATACTAAAGCATTAACTTAAGTCTGCACATATCTGACAATAATTCTATCTTTTTTGTTGCTGTGCTCTGAACAATGACAATGAAGTTACAGACAATTTTAGGGCTGCATGGACAAATGGCAGTGTGTTCATGTGGTCGCATGTCACTTCACTGTGACTTCACTGTGACTTCACTGTCACTGTCTATTTTTTTTAAATCTAAAGCAGATGTTTTAACATACAAAAGTTGAATACATTTGAACTTACATGTACATCTACACAAAATGTTACTATAACTGTAAAAAATATTTTGCAACAAAATACTCACTAATTGTAATAGTTCAGCACTCCTTGACAACACAAATTTCATATTCCAATGTGATAGGCTTGGTGCCTGCAGAGGTTCCACAGTGTGAACGTAGCTGAAGCTTCCTGATCACAGTAACATGAAGATGGCACTTGGTTTGGCCACAATCACAAACAGTCCCTCTGGCTTATGGAACATTAATCAGGCAAATTCAAACGTGGATACATGGCTGTTACATGCTTGAAGTGCTATATTTTTTAACTCTGTGCTTGGCATTGGTCTGCACTGGACTTCATTTTTACCTGCAAAAAACTGGAGACACTTCCTCCAAAATACCCGACCCAGACTCCGGGAAATAATCATCCTCTGTCATTTTGTCTCCAGTCATTTGAATGAGCTTGTTTTGTAGGACATCTCTCTCTGTTTCCAAGGCCTTGTACTCCTGTACTAGTCTTCTCAGCATGTTTTTGCAGCAGGAACATGACTGTGTAGAATTCTGTGGAGACTGGTCAATCTGGCACATGGTTGCTATTATGGAGATGTTGAAAGGTTGCTGATCTGTACTTTCTTTTGAATAAACTGGTAGAAAACAGAAACTGCAGGTTACAATTGCAAAAACCTTAGAACAGAGATTGCCAAGGCTTGTGTTACATGAATTTGACAAAACATAGTGTTGCTCACAACTTACAGGCAAGACGCAGGGATATGTTGAGAGTGGCTTGTATGATACACAACACTCCTAAAGTTAAACACCCAATTCTGAGAAGTCTTCCTTTAGTGGGTGTCCCACCTGCAAACATTCATATACACACAGTACAAATAGCCATTATGTAATTGAGGATAATCACACTGCGATGTGACCCAGCCCAAAATTTAATTATACTTTGGCATTAAATGACTAGTCTTTGGAGTTTTCTTGCAAAATTTCTTTAAATTAAGGTCCCCTCTCTTTATCTGGGAAAAAATGATTAAATCTGATTGTTGTTAACTGTTTCCATCGTTCTGGCAGTTAGATATTTAACACAAGAAGCAATCACTGATGTAATCATTGACAGACAAAGCTGTTCTGCAGGTTTCTTCCACTGGATCTCTCAATTTTTTTCATTTCTATTAGTCTGTATTTACTGGTACTCTTACCTGACTCTTCGGTTTCACGGCTGTCTGTGTTTGTTCTCCTTGGCGTTTCAATAGTGGAGTAATCAGATAGCTCAATCTCATGGGCCATTGTGATCTAGAGGTATCCTGACAATGCTATCGGTCTCTACACTGTCTGATACATTGTGGCTTTGAGGGTGATCTCAAATGTTCTTTGAGGGGAGGAAGTTGCTTTTTTTATTTCAGGAAGCAAGAACTGAGTTTCCTCAGCTTCTCAAATGACTAAATTTAGACATAAGGCAGTTTTTACACATGCACTTTGGGCTTTAATCATTGTAATTACGAGTCAATTTTAATTCTACCCTTTTTATATAAATCGTATACAGCTGATTTTTATACAGTGCCGTATTATGACAAGCTGAGAAGAAAACCAATTTATCTAATAGGCCTACAGGTCTTTAACCAGGTTGTGGTTATTGATCGGGACCCTTTTACTCCCGAAGCCTTGATGACTAATTGAAAAGTAACAGGTGCTGGTTCATGTGATGAGCCAGTGGTGAAATTGGCCGGTTGAAATTATCATTTTGATGGCTTTTGATGTGAATACATGAGATCAGTGCAACTGTGCAACTTTGTCTCACATTCTGAAGTTAGAGTATACATTTGATAAAAACTGTAGATGGTGTTTTCACAGCCATTTTGTGCTCAGAGTACAACCGCAATGGTTTTTAAACATTTGGATGTAAACCCCTGCATAGATCCTCTCAAGTCCCAGACATGGAAATGTGACATTAAATAATTTTACTTTACAGTTTTGTCAGGTAACATTGCTTTATTTTACCATAACCTAGATTGAAAGAGGAGGAATAACCCGCCTACTGTAGCCATATCATGACCAAAAATAGAAAATTTTCCCTCAATATTAGCAATCAATAATCTGAGTGCTGCATATTTATGAAAAGTCCCTTAACATGTACAGTTTCTTATGTGTCACAACAAGCTGAGCAGAAACTAACTGCATATCCTTGGTTGATATATTTTGACTTAACACAGTTAAGACATTTATTGAATGTTATGACACAGCTTAGAAACATTTGGAGACAATGAACAGTTTATTACTTGCACCCACACTTTGCCCTTCATTTTCAGCAAAGCAGGAGATCACAGTAAAATTTACAGAGGCGACTGCTGGCTGTTGAACATTAAGTGACAGTGACAGTGTGATCAACTCATAAAGGATGTGGTGAAAGTGGAATGCACAGATATAAAAACGGCTGTCGACCACCAGAAACCACTACCGGTATGAAACCATGACCATGTGCTAAGACCAACACTTACACTGATAGCTGTTCAGCTTACATTTATGAATGAACTTTGATCAACTCTGATCCATTGAATATTTTCCCTGGAGTCGAAATCCATGAGAAAAAGATGCTAATACCTGTCACTGGAGCAGGCTGTCATAGTAAACGCAAAACTTTATCAGTTCAAATTAAAGCTTCAGTGGTGCAAATGATACAAATACTGACCATAATGTACCACTCCCTTACCCTGACAACCACAGGGGAAACGTACATGATAGAGTTGTGGAGATGGTTGAAATTAATGGGTGTGTTCAGGCTAGAAAAGAGCTGCTTCATGACCCCAAGGTGGATTCCAGGGTACAAGAGTGCATTCTAGTGGCCAATAGGGAAATTACAGGAAGCATTTAAAAAATGTGCCCAGGTTAGAATATTTTTGTGAGGCTTTTCATTGCCAGTTTAATTAAATATTGCATAGCAGCACAGTGACCCAAGGCCTTTTCATTTCTGATGCTGCACAGTAGACAAAGCTTGTTTAAGTGGGCCTATTGCCTTCTTGCTGTGAGAACCATCTTTGGAGGAAGCCCACGTAACACCAGATTACTTAATAAGGCTTCACCAATGCCGCAAAGATGTTTAACTTCAGCTACATAATTGGCAATGCCATGGGTGTAGCGGTATGCTACAAATGAAGCTCATGAAATAGGAACAGAAAAGAGATGAGATTTGGAGGTGTAGTTTAGATGATACAAGTATATCAAAAATAGTATATAGAGACTATACAGTATTTATCAAGTCCATCCATGCAGAAGAAACAATCCCAAACTCAGAGGCAGAGGCACACACATACCTGAGCACATGGTCACTGCACACATTCACTAGAAAATACTGAGCCATTCATGCACGCAGCCCCTCTCACACTATTCCATACCATGCATCTGTGCACACACATTCATATTCAATTACATGAATTCAAAGGCACTCATGCAGGAGTGCACACACAAATACGTAGTTGCATGTTTACAGGTATTTTAGACGCGTGTGTGTGTGTGTGTGTGTGTGTTTGTATGCGCATGCACATGTGAGGGTTGAGCTTCTAAAAACAATACATAAATCATGGAAACAATGGCAACAGCGTGCATGTACACGTGTGCGCGTGTGCGTGCACATCCGTGTGTGTGCCTGTGTGTGTGTTGCTAGATGTGATGCACCCACTAGTGCCTACAATGCTGGAAAACAGGCCATGATGTCACTCTGCAGGTAGAGAGCCTATCACCGAAGATCTTAATTCTTTGGAGAATGATTTTTCACTGTGCTGAGCATGGCTCTATGGACGAATGTCAGCCAGTCCAGTGCTTTGCACTGTTCCAGACTGAAATTTACAATTAGAGTCCAGTACAGTATTAGATGGATTTTTTTTGGAATTTTTTTGAAAATAAAATTAATTGTCCTCATAGGATTATTTTACCTGAATTTTCCTCTAGTGGCATCAGCAGGTCACTAATTTTTGTCTTTGGTGAAATGTCTTGATGAATGAACAGATGAATTGGCAAACAATTTTTGCACAAACCTTTGCAGTTCCCTGAGGATGTGTCCTTTGATCCACTAACCACCAGGCTGGATTTGCAGTTTTACGCAAAATGGATTGATTGCTGTGAGATTTGATGTAAACATCTATTTTCCTCAGAAAAACTGAACTTTGGTTATCTCTAAACTTTTAATCTAGCACTATGATTTGGTCAAAATCTGCATTTACATTACAGTTCTTGTGACATTCACACCATCTTTAGCAGTATATTCTGTCACTGTTAATTAGCAACTTCCAGTATACTAAATAAAGTGAGTGTAATAAACATTATACCTGCTTAGAGTATGCATGCTAACATCTCCACTATGGACTTTCTTATGCAAAAACTATTAAAAGTATTATTCTGGGACTTTTGACAACAACAGACATCCTTTTTTTACATTTCATCATATTGTGGGCAGTTATGTCTATGATGAACAGGATGACCAAACAGTCGTCTTCTGTGGAAGATATGAGTCACATGTGGCATAGTGCTTCTCATTTATGACATGCAGCTCATTCTTCCCTGTTAAAACAAATACACTGCTTTGACTGTGCGTGACAGCTGGAGATGATTACTCAGTTAAGTGGAAGAAAATAAATCAAAGCACTTGCCTTCTTTTTGTGATGATTTGTCTAATTCTTGTCTGGTATGTTGGAGGGGGAGAAGAGGGAGTTGGGGAATGAGGAGTTAGTGTGCGTGAGTGTGAGTGTTTGTGTGTGTGTGTGTGTGTGTGTGCGCGTTTGTTGGGGGCTGTGGGGGGAGCAGAGCAACTCGGAGGGAAAGATGGAGAAAAAGTGTGTGTTTGGACCAGCTGCACAGCAAATCTGTTTATTCTGCACAATTTGGCATCAAACACAACAGACTGCTGAGTGCTTGCTACTGCTTGTGGTGCCCCATTAAAATGGAATTTATTGCTGCCTTAAGAGCAAGCCCGAATTACACATTTTTCCCTCTACGCTCTGTCCTCCTCTCTCTCTCCCTCTTTCACTCTCTCTCTCATTTGCACTTTATATTTTTCCCTCGGCTGAAGGTAGTGGTGTAGGGTTTTTTTTTTTTTCCTACTTCAAGCAGCAGCTGTCAGACAAGTCGTCATAACGGCTCATTACAGACCAGAGCAGGCAGGTATGGTTGCGCTGCCTACCTACCCGTCAGCGCATCAGTGCTGTCTCCACTCTCACTTGAGCTCAGACGTCACATTGATGAGAGCCTGCACTGTCCGGGAATGTGGTGGCAGCTATCACTTCCCCCTCAGAGGCCAGTCATTGGTCGAAAGGTGTCATCCGAACAAGATGACATTCTTGTCACTTGCAGGCAGCCCATGTTAGGTGGCCATTTTTGACAATTTCATGTCACATCTCTGTTTCAGCTGCATTCATATTACTAACTAAAATGATCAAGTTTCTGTTTAAGATTAAGGCCTCATAACATCACCAGCCTGACAACCTGTTACCCCTTTAATTTGCACCTATAACCAGATTTTGAACTTATGTTGTTAAAAGAGCGTGAACTCGGGGGCCACAGCTCACTCCATAAATCTCCTCAGCCAATGATAAATTCATATTTAATGACTACGGCTATCGTCTGAGAAGGAGGAGCATTCTTTCATTATTGCCTCTTTCCCCTGCTGCTTGGTCGAGATAATTGATTTCTCTGTGGTAACAAGGTATCGACCACGCATGGTAGCCGGCTAAGACGTTCGATTCAAAGGAGGGGTGGAGAGGGAGCAGAGGGGAGAAAAAATAGAGGGGAACGAAGGATGAAGACGAAAAAAGAGATAGAGTGAGAGAGCAAGAGAATTGAAAGCCAACAAGCCAGACAATTACTTGCCGTTAAAAAACTCACTGGCTTTAGGTGGATGTAGCAGGACAATGACTCTTGCCTTGGTTTTTAGGTCTTTTATAACCCGAGTGCAGAACAAATATGGGTGATATTGTAATGTTGTGTGCTTCATTTACCAAACGAAAAGCATATTGATCACAACATCTGTCAGTGCCTCTGTTCAAGCACATGGTAGTCCTGCTGGGGAAGAGCTTTTTTGGTTCTGGTCCTCATGTTTATGCATTCGCAGCATTACATGTTAATTCTTTAAACCTGTCAAACTTTTTCATCCCTGTTAAATTTTTTCAGGACTCCAAAAGCAAATCTGTATGAAGCCAAGCCCAATCCATCAAGAAATCATCCACACTAGTTTTCTACAACAACACAGCAAGAGCACAGAGATACTGCAAGCTAGTAAGAAAATATGTAAACACTCAGTATTTTATGTTACAAATGTACATACACAAGCAATCAAACACAGAACATGGAGGCACCATGTGTCTGTCGTTAACATGGTTTCTTACATCAACAAACATATTGATTATTTATATGATCAGATGGTCGGACATGACTGGCAGTTATTGAGTTAACATCTCTGAGGTGCAACATTATTGACCCTGACCTCAACACCCGCTACGTGCTGCAAAGCAGGGATCTTGACACATGAATACTGTATTTTAAATCAGTCAATAACGGCGATGGTCGAATTAATTATATATTGATCGTATTCAGCTTCCAGAGATAGTACTAGTTCTATTGGTTCCTTTGGTATCACTGCCTGCAGTTCTCTGTATAATAGAGGAATTAAATAGTGCTGTTGTTATTGTGTGTTTACCAGCTTACATTGTAATTTATTTAAGAGCTCTTAATTGGACTAGTTACTCATTTGGCCCTCGCAGGTCCCACAGCAGAGTGGAGCTCTATCACTGCACACTGGGGCATGCTGGAAATATAGAGCTACAGAGACACACTGTACACAGCCAGCTGTTTGATGTCTGCAGCCGCCGAGCGTATGCTGCACCGTACAGCATAAATAAACACACAATCCCCCGATGAGAGGACAGATCGACACACAGGAGACCTTATTTCAGGCTAATGAACTATTAATGCTGATTTGAAATTCAAACATTTTTTGGAGGCTCTTCTCTGCAGTCATTCATGGCTCTTTGGGTGTGTGAGTGAGTGAGAGAGAGAGAGAAAGGAGGCGAGAACAAACTAATTTGGATGAACTCTGCACACCATAATTTCATTTCTCTCCCAAACAGCTGAGCTTGAATCTCAAAGGGCCTCATGTGTTGTTGAAGCTCTGTATTGAATGAGGCCATATAAAAATGTATGTCAATAGGTTCAGCCTGGCTTAGCGCTCTCCGCAGCAAGTGTTAATGGAATAACTGTAAGATGTATAAATGATCCCTGCTTTAATTTATAATAATGTTGGACCTCATCGCCTGCCCACTCAGCCCAATAGATTATGGAAATGGCTGTAATGACTATTGGAACAATGAGCCAAATTGCATTATCATTCAGTGCCACGTCGGCTTTGGAATAACTGGCACTGTGCTTTTGCTCTTTCACTGAAGATCTCGAATTACAATGGCCAACATTCAATTTACACCAAGAAAATGAAGATGAAAAGTGTAAAAACACAAAAGAATGTTTTAGGCAGCGTGAAGTAGGCATTAATGACATATTCACAGCTAATAGGGTAACACTAATCCATGTCCAGGTGCAAAAGGTTTTTATTTTTTTGTGTTTTAGGTCGAATTGCTGGTAACAAAACCAACGCATTCTGCATGTATGCCTCACATGCTCTGGAGCCTCATTTCAGCAGGGTTCCTAACCCCACATGTCCAACTCATGCATGAACAACATCCACCAAGACGAGAGAGCCAGTCTTTTGATGTTTTATTTTCAGCTCCACCATAGACTTTTGTGTGATCTTATTTATGCAAGGACAAAGGCATGATTGTTAACGCTCAGTCCACAAAATCTTGAGTGAAAGTCATTTCATTAGTTAGACAATACTTCATTAGAGAAACAGAACAATACAATAGAATAAATGTACTAGAATGTATAAAACATAATGTAGTATAACTGGAGTCTCGTACTGGGCACATTTTCTTCTTCGGCAGGCAAAACATGGTTAGATTAGGTTTTAATGACTTGTCAACTTTTCTCCTCTAAATAACTAATACTAAAACAGTAATGTCATCATCACACTAAAATCTGGAGCTGATAAAAGTGACGGTGAAAGCAGCGAAGAGAAGAAATTTTCCTCAGAGGAGGCATCACATTTTGTGCACTACTGGTGATATAAACTGTACAAGAAAGCTTCTGTGGACACAAGTACTTAAAAGCATAAATGTGCATGCAAATTAGTTTTCACATTCAGAAATCAAAGGAGCTCCAGATTTTATCTTGTGATGGTGACACAGATGTGAGTCTCAGATATCTGGCCTGTGTGAGAAAATAGTGGCTGAACTTTCCTAAATTCCAAGAATAACTTACAGTATTTTCAACTTGTCAGTAATACTGACTGGTTGTGTGCATAATATACAGTAGATAATCTTCACTGGTCAAAGCTTTTTTTTTTCTATCAAAAGTGGTGCAACAGCAGCCTCTAGTGGTGAGTACTCCCTGGTAGTAAATACATTTACACACACTGTTCCAGACACAGTGCAAAATGCAACATTAGTCCCATTTAGTATCAGTGTTTACATCGTAGTATTGTTCAGTATATAAATTGTTATGATTGGTATACATCACAGCACGCAATCAACATAAATATAAAACAAAAAATGTTAAATCAGGAAAACATTAGTCAGCTTTAGGACAGAGACCAAAGCCAATAGATAAAAGGACACTGGCCAATAGTACAACTTCTTTTCTATTTGTTCAATGCAGCCGTATATTCACCTGTGCTTGAGCTCCCTTGTTGCTGTGGTTACAACCACAGGTTCAAGGATGGACCAACAACAATGAATACATAGCTTCTGAACAACAACGACCCATGTGTTAAAGCAGACAAGAATGATGCTTGAGCTGGTTGTTTGGTCTTTGAAGCCTTCAACCGTCTCACAATCACAGATGTCACCACAGCTTTGGTCAGATATAAATCATTAGTAATCAAAAGATATAAAAAAAACAAACAAACAATTGCATATGTGCAGGAATCTTTTCAAGGAAAGAATGTGGTTAGAAAGTCTTGCATAAAATATTTGAATAAAAAAATAAAAAAAAATGTTACATATTTAAATTGCACAGTAGTTTTCCCACATGATTATGAGTATATATTTAGTTATACAGTAAGTGGCCAAGAAGTACAATATGGGTTAACCTTTCTCTCTTCTGCCATTACTTCAGCTGTGGAGAAGCGAAGAAGTTGCCCTGGCGGTTAGCGGCAGCTGATGCTTTGCTCTTGCTCCCAAATCTAGGGGTGGAGGGTGGAGGGGGATCGAGGGGTTAGGGAGGGGTGGAAGGTTCACAGTTTTAAGCTTAGTAAGAGCAGTTCTAGCAAACACAATCAACAGAGTGACTTTGAAAACAAGTGTGTAGACAAAAAAAACAGATCTTCATTCTTAATATATGAGAAACTGGAGCAGCTTGTTGAAAATTTGACTTGAAGTCCACAAAAGCCTAAAATGTATCTATAGCTGCTGTTTGTGATACAGTGTCAAACCTGAAACAGTTCAAGTGTTATCAAAATTAATTCTTCAATTTTTTTTTGAAAGAGCTTAACTTTACTTCCCCTAAGGACTTCTGCTCAACCTGCACACTCCACACAGAGTAAACATGTTGTTTTACATTTAATCAGACCTGTGATCCCTCAAGCTGCTTACACAAGAAAATTATAAACGACATCTCTCATGCAATGTACACCCAAAATTGGTCGCTACATGTCTATATTACACAAGGCTGTTTATCACTCACATTTGTTCAGTGGATTGTTGTGAATTCAAGTCTCCTTCTTTTAAAGCAAGGAAGAACAGTTATTTGTCTCATTAATAAGACTCCTCTAATAACATTTTGACCTGTTACTTTCAAGAAATGGAAGTTTTGACATTGTTACATTTTTTTGTTAAGTCTCCTTGACTTTAGAGGATAACAAGCTCCATGTGGCTGTGTGAAACACACTGCATGTTTCTGATTAAGAGAGGGCAGCAAGTTAATGCAGGCAGAACGACCTTGTGTTCTTGTTCAAAAGTGGTTTGATATAGTAATCATCTTATCTCTCTTTTGTTGCACTTACAGTGGGTGTTGTTGACTCTAGTAAAATATATCCTACAGTCTGTTTCACTCCCTCTCCTGTGAGCTCTGTACTGTAACACTAACAGAACATGAGAGTGTGTGGTGATATGAATGCACTCACAAGGTGGTGCTGGACAGGGTGTGCATCACACGTTGGGACAGAGAGCTGGAGGAAGGTGTTTTGGAAATCATCTGGTGCTCTGGAGTGGTCACTGGTCCCAGTATGCTCACTGTCGATCAATGATTGAAACATCCTCAGTTTAAAACAGCTCATTTTGATATTAGTAGATAATATTAGTATAAAGAGGCTGAATTTAAATGTTTAAAGGTAGGAGAAGTTGATTTTAAACTCTCATCCATCAAATCATCTATGCTATTTTTAAAAAGAAATAGAACACTGTCGTATTTTCATTCTGTTCATTTTGGAGGAACTTTTATTATTCATCACCAGTCACTGATTTACCTTTTTGGTCCGGAGTACCAGTGTTTTGAGCATTGTCCTTGTCTGTAATATCTGGATAAGCAAACTGGCCCCAGTACTTTGCTGGAATGCTGAGCAAGCGCTCTATAACCTAAAAAACACAAAATAAATCCAGAATTTGTAATGAAAGCAATTTTAAAGAGCAGAAACACTCATCTAGAAGTAAAAAAGAGCACACACTGCCATAGCTTTTTCACCACTTGACTCTGAACGTGATGCATAGCCAGAGTCCTTATTCTTTGTTCAGATTCACCTTACCCTTGGTTGTCTGTTTGTGTCATGCAGGATGGTCATAGGGTTGGGGTCTGGAACAGCATGGCCCACTAGAGTAGGGCCAAACACTCTGGCCAGGTTGTTCACATCCATCTTGGTGTCCACACTCTGAGAGACTCTGGAAAAACAGGGGGGTGGAACATTCACAGTCTTAACTACAGTAAAAGTTGATCTGTACTGCAGAGCTGTAGGAGGTTACAAAGATGCCGTCACTTTTGTCTCAAACCCTGTACGCTGTGTAAAAAAAAGCCTTTGGCCTATCTCCCCCCCCCACCACCCCCTACACCTGTGAACTTTGTTTCTGGATCAGAACTCTCCAAGGCTGTCTTCACGGCAACAGCCGTGTCTTTGTCATCAGTATCAGGCAGCAGAGACAATAGGCGGGTCTGAGTGGAGATGAAAGCCACGGACTTACACATACGCACACACAGACATACATAACACGTACACCTCCCTCAACTCAACGCCTTCTTTGGCTCCCACCCCCCCTCCCTCCCTTCGCCGCGGTGTAGCATTGGAGGATTGTGGATGCGCCTATTGGCTGCGCCCTCCCCAGTGTCTGCGCTGTGACACCTCCCCTCCCCA
>JAQMCX010000029.1:8649194-8703728 GCA_029814765.1 Acanthurus leucopareius
TCATAGAAGGTCTTCAGGAGTGCCCCCTGCACTCCAAAAGACCTCAGTTTCCTCAGCAGGTAGAGTCTGCTCTGGCCCTTCTTATAAAGTGCAGTGGCGTACTTTATAAGATATGAGTATATCTCATGTCTTGCAGTATAAAGTACTCAAGCTGCATCTCGACAGAGGTAATGGCAGACAGTGTATTTAATAGCTAAACAAAGTGTGACAGTAAAGTACTGTTAGTTCAAGTAAAAGCTAAAGAAATGCAGAGGCACCTAAAATCATTATTGATGTGTTATCAGGACTCGCTAGGCAAATAAAACTATAATACTTGTTTCAGAACAAGACAAGGAGGATCTGACCTTCGACTGGAGTTGATGTTTTTAGCAGCCTGTGCTGCCTGTGAGTGGGCACTGAGGAAGGCCAGGGCAGAGCGCTGCTCCTCACTCAGGTGGATACTGCTGCTGCTGTTCTCCGAAAGCAGCAGATCCCGGATGAGCTGCAGCTGACGTTCCTATTAGAACCACAACCAGCAGGTGGATAAACAGAGGTTCATAAATGTGAATCACAGATAAATACAATATTTGGTGAATATATTCCAATCACAAGTTAGACAAAAACGATTCACATATATGGTGAGCTTTATTCCATGCAGTGAACAGTGGCTTTATGTGAAGATGAAATTTCAGCTTACTCGAATTTCTTAAATATATCACCCTAAAACACACAGATATACAAGATTTGTAAGTAGTGCTGTACAAACCAGTTTCTCATGCACTGCCTCAGCTTTCTGCCGCCGTCGGATCTCCACATCCACCTGGTTGCGAGCATGCTTTAGTTTGACCTCTAGGGCTCCCTTCTCAGTCTCTGTTTTAGCCAGCACCTCTTTACAGGAAACCAGCTCCTCACCAGTCTGCAGCCACTTCTTTCGGCAATCCTCAAAGTTTACTGCCATCTGGAGGAACTCTGAGTAGGACAGTGGAAATGGAGATTATTTTATTGCCTCTGTGTACAATGTGCAGCTTTCCTCTATGGTGGGCATGTGTATTAGGGCTTTTGATGGAGGACAATAAGACAAAGTGCTGTAAAGTGAACAAATGAGTAACAAGACTTTTTTTCTCTTTTGAAATGGAAATTGACAGCATTATCTGAACTATTGTGATGGAAATGTTTACCCCAACAGCTATTTCGACCCCCATTAGTGTGACTGGCTTTACAATCAGTTTCCACAGCTTGTCTGCGGTCCTGATCACATCAGCCTCTCAAAAAAGCACGCACTCAATACTCAGTACTGTTTCTGCTTTCATTGCCGGTGCTGCGGCCGATAATTCACCGCATGATCTCACACATTTTGGGACGGAAATGCATGCACTAGTAATGTCACTGATGTAAACACCATGCCACCGCGGATCAACCTGCTGCACTGACGTTGCACACATACTTCATTGTGTTTCTTGGACAGGCTTCTAACAGGGTGGCAAATACCAGAACTAAGTGTGGAAATAACTTACGTGGTTCAATGCCCTCGGTCAGACCATCCATCTGGGCTCTCAGACTCTGAAACTGGTTGTACAGGTTCACCACAGATGACTCCATGCTGTCTTGATGCAGCTGGGTTAGCTAAAGTTAGACAGATATCAACTTTGTTAGATCACTTGCGAGTAGAAATGGTTGAGCTGGGGGTTAATGCTACTTAGTGCTACTTTAATTTGTTGACTTTTGCATAGTTTTTATGGTTCTGTTCGGGATCGACTTATTGAAAAAGCTGTATCATTACAAACTTTCATTTAAGTCGGACAAACTTCAGAAACTTGTGAATCAAAACAAATGACGAACACACAATACTAATATACCACAGTTCGAAAGAAAAACAACTTGTCTCATGTTAACGTTATATCTCTGCTGTGTTCAGTACAGTTCGCTAGCGTGTTAGCTAAACTGGTGTTACGCCAGGTTTAACATGAACCTTACCGTGTTTGTCTTGTAATGCTATCGGCACGCTAACAGTATTATTAGCACGTTTGTGTCGACTTGACTTTACGTTAGCTACTCGTCGTTTCTTTCATCAAAAGAAAAAGAGCCATTACCTTTGCAATACTTTCTCCCGTGGTAGTGCGTCTGACATGTACGATGTAATATGGATGGCTATGCCCACACCAGCAACAGCAGTGCCACACCTGCCTGATAAAGTTTGCACATTCTTCTTCAAAGTTCAAAATCAGCGCCGGATTTCTTCCTCGTCAGCTGCTGTGGCGGAAATGGGAGCACTCTGTCGCCCCCACACGCCCAAAGTCGTAGTTACAGGGTAAGGGTAATTAACAGATAAGTATCCTCTACCTTTTACAATGGGACTCCAAAGATTCCCCGACGTGAGAGGGTTAGAGGTGTCATTATCAACATAATTAAGTTTAAGCAGCCCTGTGAGATAAAGTGTTGTATGAGTAATATTCGTAATACACTTATTATATGATATTATGTCATTACTATAGATGGCAAATAGAGACAGGAATTGCATTGAACAATTCAAACAGAAATGAACATTTTATTTTATAATGCATTTAGATATTTTAAAAACTTTTTTTTCAATATATCAGTCAATCATTACATAATGTATTGATTTTTCATGTCATCGTGCATGTCTTTTTAAATAAATTAGCCAACATGGAGTTGGTTATCATATTATATCTCATTCCTTAGTCCAATTAATTAAATACACTGCTTTTTAATCATTTCAAGACTTTGGAGGTCCTCCATAAATCACAGAAGGACATTAAGGACTTAAATTATTAGCATTTGATGACCCTGTGTATCTTTTTATCCAAGGTATTGTGAGATATCAAAACATTTAGACAGGGATCTCTGAGGTCATTTTCTTTCAACTTTATTCTCTAACCCTATTAATAATACCAATAGCTTTGATATATGAGTGACCGGTTTTTGGGTTCTTTTTGTTCGTTTATTTTTTGGTTTTTGTCTTTGTTTTGTTTTTGTTTTTTGCACAAAAATAGAAAAAGCTGTTTTTCTTAAGGTGAATCATTTTGATATCTGTGCCAACCGCTCTCCTTGCTGTGTATCAAAGTAAGTATGGTGAAATTATGTGTGAAATCATAAAATTCCTTTGAAACAGTCAGCAACTGTTTTCTATTGTCATAGGCCTGGCACATGTGATGCTCACAACAGCACCATTAATCAGCCACGGATGGCATATCTGGGTGCAGCAGCAGCTCTACTGTGCAACATTTAATGAGGGTAACACACACACTCAAATACTAAATCAAATGCAAGCAATTAACATGTATGTGTCTATAACACATTAGGATTTTTTAAACAACTCAACAATAGACAGCAAGTGATTTGTGTGTGCCTCTGTGTTTTTTTGATGCACTGGTGTTTTGATACGTTCCCAAAGCATTGTATTGTGTGTGTATGCGTGTGCATGTGTGTGCGTGTGTTTTGAAGACTGTGATTCTATTCAAGTTGATTTGAGGTAATAGGATTTGTCAGTCAATGTGCACTCTCTGTCTTTATAAATTATTCATCTCTGTATGTATATTTCCTTCACTCGCGGATTATTTCATCACCAAATGCTCTTTTTGAGCCTTTTACGATCTGCCCTCTCTTAAACTAAGTGAACTGTTATTGCTGTCTGTGTAATCTGCCATCAACCTTGTGCATCACCCAGTGAAAAAAGAGAAATTTATTTCAGCATTACTCAGCGGTTGTTTTCGGTGTACATTATGTCATTCACTACTATATTTTATTATTTACTATAACACAGTGCAATTAAGTCTTAATTTATTGATTATCAGAACACACAACATATGGTAAAAGGCACATTATCACTTTTCCAAGTTTATTCAGACAGGCAGCATAAATCCACATACACCCTCACAATCATATAAAGCATTGCACACTAGTAACATGTACTTTGATGCCTGCACATATACTATTTTACAAGCACTTTTAGGACAGTGTTTACCTGAATACTGTGTTCACAGATTTGTAGCAGTATTTCTAAACAGTACATGGATACAACAATGAGAAGGTCCAAATTCCATAAGTGCATCTCAGGAGTGAGCAAAGTATCAGGAGGCTCTAATGCACTGAAGTTTCAGAGGAAGCACCTGCTGACTGTGCTGACTACAGGGTTAGGCCTCTTCAGTGGCACCATTGGAAGGGTAATGGATCCACAAACAGCCTCATGGGGAACACTTGGCAGATATGCATCTACTTAGGAGGATGCATCGAAACAGAACACACCCTCTGTACATCCTGTGCATATTTGTGTTCAAGAAACAAAGTGAAGATTAAGATTCAGGTTCTGGATAAAGATAAAATAAGAAAAACTTTGACACAGTTTCTGTTCACTTTGGCTTATACCTCATAAATAAATATATGTGCTTATTATTAGTGAAAATATACAAAATCAATATCCATAGAGGAAGTGAACAAAAACAAACAATTTAATGAAATCCAATACATCAGAGCTGCAATAAATTGAAGTACTGAGATAGAGTCGACATTCAATATTTGGTTTATTTGAAGCTGTGGTTACTAATGGGTTTGTATTAGATTACTATGTATTGTTAGGTGTGCCTTTTTTTTGACCAAACTGTGATCCACATTGTACACTGCATTACAGCCTTACCTCGAAGTTAAATCAACACCTTTCTGACAGAGTCTCAACAACAAATCAACATTACAAGCTCCACAAAGGGAGTTTTTACTGCAGAAATAATTTTCATTTCATTATAGGGTTTCAGAATTTTTAGAATATAATTTTGTTACAGAATTTCATTATAATTTAAAAGCTTTCATGTGTTTTTGTGTCCACCCACTATAGATTTACAGCCTAGAATCAAAGTCAATTTAAATAAAATGTCTGCTAAGTTAACAGGATGTTTTGACAAAATGGAATGTCACAACACTGGCAAAACTACTTCCATCCTCTGTTTAATGACGCCAGATGAATCTATTGGTTCTAAGTGAGTCTGCAGGTATGTGGAAAAGCTCTAGCCAAGTGAGTATAGTGGAAAAGATAATGTGCATAGGTGCACTCCAAACATCCCATTAATTCAATTACAAGTGGAATATCCCTCTCAGAGAGTGTTTACCGGAAAAGGCTCCCTTTTTCCTTTACTGCTTTTAAAACAAGATTCTTATCTTCCATTTTTTGAAACCTGACACTACACAAGCAACCAAACCTGCTCATGAGGAAATTAAACATCTTGTAACTTATAGTTTTAAAACTGACAGTGAACTCTACAAAAATATTTTTTATTTATTTAAGCTTGTTTGAGAAGTATATCATGTTTCATAAAGGAAAGACAACAACATTCAAACTAAAAGAAAATAAAAACTCCTGTCCACAGAATCCATCAGTATTTATAAACTATAGATTTAAAACTATCTTACATGGAAGTGAAAGAAGCCCTGTAGTGTTCATATGGGAACAGCAAGAAAGATCCAGGCAGTGCTCAGATTTGAAGCTGTTTTACAATGCATTTGTAATAGTGTTGCTTCTCAGAAAAGAGCAGAAAAAATGAGAAAATGAGAAAAAATTGACACTTTTGCAATGGCTCAGTATTACTAGTTTCATGACAGAGTTGTCTTAGATTTTAAGCCTTCAACCTTAATTACTTCTTTTTGTAGCCACCTGAACATATTAAGGACAAATATCATGTAAAAAATTACAGAGAAATGCAGAAGAAACTTGGCATTGGAGATTACTTACAATTAGTTGTAACTGCATGAGGGAATGATATCAAAGTAAGCCCCAGTTTGAATCCTCGTGTTGTTTTGAAGTCATAAATAATGATGCAGCATGCAGAGAAGTTTAAGGTGCCGAAAGCTAAATGATCACTGGTCCATCTTTAGGGTCCTTATGCCACAGTCTCTCATCTACTAATTCCCAGACGACTGGTGTGCAAGTTCCTGCATACAACACAAACAGCTGCTGACAATAAACAATAAAATGTGGGCTTTCTGTGAGGATCTTCAGGATCCCATGGTGCAAATGGGAATGACGATGATGAGAATGATAACTACTGCAGTGCCAATGAGTGCAAGCAGCTTGCAAATCTTTGCCCGTCGGAGATCAGCCTCTTTACGCCTGAGTAGAGCATCATAGCCTGGAGTATAGATGTCATCCATCCAGAACTCCATGTTGTTTGGGTTTAGAGACTCCTGGCCCTGAGACACATGAGGCCATTTAAATATTTTTTTGTGCAGATATACACTCACATAGATGGATTAAACCCAAATCCTAATCTGGGTGAAATTCAAATAGTGTATACTTTAGGTTATTTCAAGACACAGAATTGTAATTTACTGTTTCTCTGAGTCTGCATTTCAAAAATACAGTATGTTGTATTAAAACAATCAAAGAAACATATTCCCATTAGTTTAGTATTAACTACAACCACTGACTAAGTATAAGATACATGCCAGGAAACAAATTGTATTTTAAAATGTTTTAAAAAATATAGCCCTTCAAAATCAACAAATCTTACCTGTAAGTCCATAGGGGTAACTCGTGCCTCTCTGTCGTCTACAGTCCATATGGGCCTTCCCCTCCCCTCAGCCAGTCTGGGGTCCATGATCTTTCCAGACGTTAGCCCGCCTGTCAGACTGCTGTCTTTGTGACGGAACAGGGACGAGTTAAACACTTGTTCCACCAGGTTGGAGGACTTCTGAGAGAGTAGGTTAGTTTGGCTGCCTGATTGATCTGCCTAGATGGAAAATAGGTCAAACAAAGATTTTAACATAGAGATAGGGGTCAAATTAAATAAATAAAACAGAATATCATAAACAAACATTACAGAGGCTAAGCCATTCACACATGACACAAGAGACCATTTAAAATATTTGATGAAACTGTAATGTAAATAAAGATGATATGGCCTTCACAGTCAACAAATCTCATCCCAAATTAACCTTGTGAAAAATTTTACAATTAACTTTGGCACTTCAATTTTTCCTTTCAGTTATCTAGTATTTGTATACTATAAACACCAAAACCTATTTTAACCTTTAATAATGTGAAATTCATGCAAAGTCAACAACATGAGGTTAAGTCAATGCCTCCACTAAACATGAATATCCCTTTGAATAGAGAAACATGTTTTTCTTTGCAGCCCTGGCCAAGACAGTGGTCACTGTAATGGTTTAAACCAATACTCTACAATTTCACCTAATCAGCTTGTCAGCTGACCACATTATCTCATTTCCACAAAGCCTACAACAAAGTGCTGTCTGCGGTTGCACGGCATGGATATACACATGGTGGGAAAAGCTATACAACTACTTTTGCGTTGAAAACATAAGTTAGAATTTAATATGTTTAAGAACTGATGCTTATAGAAACCCATCTTAATTTTTTATGTATATTGGAATATTTGTACACAGTAGAATTCTGTTACCTGTCCATGAGAAGCTTTGCCTTCTTTACTTTTCGAGAATGAAACTGTCCAGTCTCTTGCAGAGTTAGTGACATTTGCTTGTTTGGCATCAGGAACACTTTTCTCTTCTGGCTGTGTTTTGGAGGCACGACGAGATGATGCATCCTTCTTGCCCTCTTTCTTTCCCTTTGAATCGCCCTGACTTTTGCTGCCCTCTGTTTGGTCCGCAGGAGTGTTCCATCGGCTCCAGTCCAGACTACTAGTGCTGGTACCTGGAAATAGATGCCCTGATGCAGACAGAGGCTGAGGATCTGATGACTCAGAGGGGGTTAGAGGATGGCTCATAAAGGAAGAGACACCACTGAGAGGCTCCAGCCATCGCCCACTAGTGCCTTGTCCGCCGCCACTAATAGGCTGCTGGATCTTTTCATCCAGTCGCTGCAGAGCAGACAGTACCTGAGAAATCTCCGCCTTTACATCATTCAGTGACTCCAGTTGTCTTTCTATCTGACTCATACGAAGCAGTAGCTTACAGACACTGGCCTTTAGCCCATCATCACTGCTTTCCAAAGAGTGGAAAAGCCTTTGAAGTTGTCCTAGGCGACCACGTCTGGCCTCAGGGGTGTCCTGGTTAATAGCCCCTGCACCATCGTTAGGGTGCAGGACTCCTGTAGACCCGCACATGCTTATGTCATCCAAGAAACGAAAAATAGCACTAATGTCATCCTCACCAAACTCAGGGTCATCTAATGAGGTCATGAAGGACAGGCGATCAGCGTGGACCAGGCTACGGAGGCGCCGGGGGTCCGGTGGGTCTGTTTGGGTTCCCTGAGCCTTGAATACATCGCCTCCACTTGGCAATCCACTATCCCCACTTTCACCTCCTGAGGACTCCAAATTGCTGATAGCAGGGGTTGATCGTCTTGGAGGTTGTCCCCCTTGTGATTCCATCCCCATTCCAATGCTGGTCCGGCTTAGCCTGTCCTCTAGACTGTGACTCTTGTTGCTCCAGAGGGGTTTCTGAGTCCTGGGAGGCTGAAGGTGCCGGGGGGACCACTCTGGGATTGACCCGGGTCCGAAGTAAGTTGAGTCCTGTAGATCGTCGAGACTCTCATGTTTAGCCCGCTGCTCGGGCGATTGGTGAACTGTTGTTGGTGATGGGTAAGGATTTGGGATCATTTCAAAGCTGTGATTGTCAAAGCCTTTCTGGCCCTTGC
The DNA here is from genome assembly GCA_029814765.1 of Acanthurus leucopareius. Lineage (NCBI taxonomy): Eukaryota > Metazoa > Chordata > Actinopteri > Acanthuriformes > Acanthuridae > Acanthurus > Acanthurus leucopareius. The sequence continues at coordinate 8,657,794 of JAQMCX010000029.1, forward strand.
CAGGACTGGGAGACTCACTGCTAACAGTCACCTGGGGTACCAGAGGCGGCTGGTTATGGAAGTCCTTTCTAAATATGTTTCTTTTCTGGTCGACAGATGATCCAGGTTCAGGTTCAAACACCTCCATGGGCGCAGAGTCTCCACTAGACTCACTGTCTGTTTCCAAAGGCAGGTAGATATTCTTCATGATTTCGTTGGGGATTTGACCACTAGGGTACAAAAGTGTTGTGTGAGGCAAGTCAAAAGACACAGCCCTTGCCCTGATTGGAGGGGAGGACACAAGTGAGATTGGATCAGGGGGAAGGCTTCCTCGCTTGTGGGCTGAGTAATTAGGTCTCGGTAACAGCAAGTGCTGGTCAATTGGCCTGCCGCTGGAGTCAGAGTGGGCACGTGCTCTTTCTCGACCATAAATGTTCAGCTGGTGGATTCCAGGCAGACTGGGGCCTGGGGACTGGTCAACAGGGAGGACAGTCTGGGCTCTCATTGGTTGGCTGTCATCAGGGGCCCCACCCGTCATCTGAATAAGATTAAATATAGTTACAATGTCAGCAGCGACACCTATAGGTGATAGCCCCTGGCCCCTGGCTGAAACACGGTCTCTAAAGAGAGTAGCCGGGAAACAGGGATCACGGCTGGCAGCAGCAAACAGCAGACTCCTGAGCTCGATGAGGTGCTCCAGGTCAAAGCGGGTGCTGACCATACGGCAAAGGTCCTGGAAGGTCAGAAACTGGCGCATATTGGCCAGTTCCTCCAGGATCCCCAAAAGGACCCCTGGGTATTCCTGTTGTAGGTTAGCCATGGCTGCTCACCTGCAAAGGGAAACAAGGAAGTCAGCAGGGCAAATCAGTGTTATCTTACAGAAACAAGGACATGCAGAGTGCTTAACAACATAAATGAAAGCTACATCAGATGTAAAAGAGACAAACATGATAACAGGTGGACTTAAAGTCCCAAATCCAATCTTATAAGTGCACATATATCTCAAAAAGTATTTTTTAAACATTTTATTAAAGTAACATAATATATTAATGACCCAGTTTTTAATAATATAGGCTGCATTGATAAGAATGATAAAAAAAACAAGTGGGAAATACTGAAAAAAAAGAAAAATAGTTTTATTATTTCTTATTGTTTTATTAATCTTAATTAAATTAAAAATATATAATTTCAGGCGAATGTTATTGTGAGATATGAATCATTTTCATACTTCGACGACAGGAATGCAACAGCCGATTTATTAAATATTAAAATAAGGTAGCAGATCCGCAAAAATGTTTTCTAACGGACTTAATTAAAAAGTTTTATCTGGTTACATTATGGATGAATACTAACAGTTATTCAGACTCGACATGCGTCATTGTCCGGATGTAATTGATCGGAAATTTGACCATCAAATAACAGACTTTCCAACTCGGATGGAAAAAGCCCTGTGAGTTGGAATCTGGAAAGCGACCTTATTTTTGGGCCCTAAAAATAACTGATCATCTGATCCGATGACGCCGTCACACTGCGCACATCTTTACCTCACATTTATATTATTCCTTTTTCCAGTAACAGCTTTTGACCATATTAGTTACTTGATTGAACAAATGCGGGACGTATCGATGAAGATATTGACGCGCATCCAACTACTTTATTCCAGGCACAATTAGAAAACCGTTTAAAGATGTAGGACGAGTCGGGACACTGTCTTGGTGAAGGTGCAACAATCTCTACTACGAGTCCACTGTTGTGTTCGTGTACCAGCTGGGACAACAATGAAATATCACTGTTGTAAATGTAACTTCGGCTATTAACATTTAAAGGTGAAACTTAAGTGGAGGTGAGCCCGGGTGTTCTTCCACTCACCTGAATCTACTGAGAGAGGATTACAGTCACCGCAGTGTCCATGAAAAATGACGGATTAAATCCAGTTTTACGCCGATAGCGAGGCCATATTCCAAACCGATCCGGGATAGCTCATACTGTCACGCTCCTTTAATGAGCTTCTCTGTTTGTAGCAGCGAGTAGCCGGCAGCCCAGGCAGGAGAGGAGAAAATTAGAAATCAGGTCATCTTCCCACAAGTCCCTGCAGTCCCCTACGGGACCTCAAAATACATCCAAACGGTTTCCCCTCACCACATATCACTGACGACAAATTAAAAGTCAACAGTGTACCTTGATATCTAATTGATACACTGGAGGAGAGACACACACTGTCCTGACAGGTCACTCTAATGTTCGTGAGTGGGTCAGGTCCATGAGTACATTTCTCAGGGTGCCACATCAATCATTAGTTATGTGTGCAAGTTAAGGATATGAAAAAAAAGGTCAGATTAAAAATTGATGTTTACTAATTGACACTCCTAAAACTCCAAACTGACAGTAAAGCATGAGGTCCAGGGTAAATTGCCTGCTAGATTGCTACCTACATACAGAATGTCTACCGGATTTCAGCTCTCCCAGACTTTTCACCATTACTCTGCATTATCATCCATAAAGTGTTGTACTTAAAACCCCATTAGAGCAAGGCAGGGGCAAGGCTTTCATCGCTAAGTAGTAGCACTCTGCTAGAATAAGAATGGACATCACTAATTCACCAAACAACTCAGAGAGCAGGATATCCATCATCTCCCATGCTCAGGAATCACTGGGAATCAATGCAGTGAATGAGCCGTGGTATGAAAAGCAATGTGGGTGTAGGTACAGGATAATATTGTATCGTCTGCAATGCATTACTGTCAGGCCTGTGGCGTGGTACTTCAGTGAAGCAGATAATAAAAAGAACAAAGGATGAACGATGTTTTCAAAAGATGATTTTTTTCAGAGTTATTTAGTGGTATATGCATTCACAAAATAGGTCAATTGAGGAACAATATTTTTTTCATATTTGCAACATGTACACACTTCTTGGAGCTTATTTAAATCAGACTCAACAGCCCATTAACACATTAACCCCTTTGCTACATGCAAACAACTTCAAGAATATACCTGGCAACACCAGGTTCCAACATACAAGTAGTGGCAATACTTCATACAGAACCAGTTACATAAAAGAAATAATTACTTTTTTTTTGTTTGTTTCTTACAGGAATGCCTAATGTATATTTTAAAATCACTGTGTTAAGATTTCAGCTGAGATTCTCGTTCTCTTTTCTTCTTTGGTTTTGATTTCACCACTGGAGTTACAATTGTTGGAGTCAGTGAAGGATTCAAGGCTGGGTCTAATGCCGGGTTCAGGGAGAGCAGATCCAGTATAGTGGCACTGTCATTACCTGTGAAAATATGACAACATGATGGACAAGGACAGAGAACTGATGTATGAATACTACTGCATATAAGGTAAAGGTGTGTACCGGCATTTTCCTCAACATCACTAGGTTCCGGATCCATACTGTGGAGAGAAACTCGGGCCAACGCTGCCACCTTGGTTATGAAGCTTTCTTGCGCCTCCTAATGGAAACAGAAACACAGTGCTAACAGACAATAGCTTGGCCAGCTTGTAAACCAAATCATAAACCTACCAACTTATTAACAAGTATAAAAACAGAGAAGGAAAGGAAACATTCCTACCAGCAGCTCCTCTTTGATCCTTTCCATGTTCTGATCCTGGGCTATTTTCTTCTGCCTCAGTTCTTCATACATCATATCCTGTTCCAGATCACACTGCTCCAAAAGCTTCCTTTTGTGGAGTTCAACTCTGACATACAAGAAAACAAATAAACAACCCAAAATATTTGTACTTCAAGCATTTGCATGTGTGGTGTAGAAGGGTGGTGTAGTATGTGTAGTTGTTGTACCTCTGTTGAAACTCAGCAGAGGTGGGTTTCTTGCCCCAGTTCACCAACTCCCTCAGCAAGGATCTGTTCAGCTGACTGCTGCTCTCGCGTTTCTCATTCTCCTCTAAAGGGAAGGTTCATATCAGCAGAATTAACTCACAGAAGCCTTTGTAACTTTAAGTGTTTTGTCGTCTTAAAATTCTATCTACTGTTGCCTGCTTACACGTACAAGATATAAAATATTCATGAAAAAATGTCTTGCAGGGTTCTTATACATTTTCTATTTTAAAATTCCATACTTTGCCAGACTAAAACTTCCATATGTCTCAGTTGATTTTTCCAAAGATATTTGACATCTCAGTACAAATAACTACATGTTAAATATGTTAATAAATGGTAATAAAATACAACTGTTGATATGTATGTCACATTCTGTAGATTGCCAAATAAAACTGTAGAGGAAGGTTAAAAACATAATAAAAATTTAGGGTGTGGTGAGGAATATTTTTTTTGTTAAAATAAGTGCTAAATAGCGCTACATTCCGACAGCCATACTCATATATAATGTATGTCATTAATGTGGCTCTCCCAGCCCTAGATTGGGTTAAAGTTGGGAAGAGAATACAAGAAAATGTCTTTCTGTATACTGCAGAGCAGAGGACCAATGTTACTAATACAACACTATCTCAGTGATGGCTGTCTGATTGAAGAGCTATTTATCATTTATATAATTTTTGTATATCTTTAAATACCACTTACAGTACCTTAACTATGTCATAGCTTCTCATGCAACCATTATGAATCGTTAAATACCAAAGTACTTACTGAATTTGTATTATAATTGATAGTATATGTCATATGACAATGGATGGCATTTCAGTGTACTGTGGCATAGCCTAACTTATAAAATTAAAATGTTCATATTGGCTTGGGCAACCTCGGTTTCCCTGCGTCCTTACCGCAACTAAGGAAAGCAAGAAGTAAACGTTCTGATGTGTTAAGAACCGGTTCTTTTACACACAAGTATTTTGAAAGGACCATTTCTTTTTTTTTTTTGCACCAAATAGTACAATATAAGAACTGGTTCCTTTGCACATAAGCTCTGTGTAAGAACCGGTTCTTTCATACATAATTACTGCCTTTGAACTGGTTCTTTTGCACATAAGTACTGCACAAGAACTGTTTTTTTTCAAGAGCAAGTTCTGTGTAAACACCAGTTCTTTCTTGCATACTTACAGTATAAAAACTGCTACTTTCACACATAAGCACTGTGTAAGAACCAGTTCTTTCACACTTAAGTACCACGTAAGAACCGGGCTCTTTCGCACATGCATAATCTGCCCCAAGAAAAGTCCTAGTAAAAAGTGAACTATTGCAAGTATTTTTTCTACAACTATTTTATGAAAAACAGTACATGTACATTTCCTGGTGTAACTGTACATGTAAATGTAAATCAGAGTTTATACAGATGTGGACATGTGCGTATGTGTTGTAATTGTCCCTCACCATGGCTTATGCTTGACTGATCCTGTTGTAGTTTTTTGATTATGTCCTGCAGGTGGGAATAGTAGTTTTGGACCAGTGCAGTGAGAGAGTCTTTGGTGATATACACACTCTCCGAGGCAGCCTCTGTTAGGTGGTGCTGATGAGAAAAAAATGTCACAACAATATGCTTAACAAACATAACTAAAACAACAGATCACAGATAGTCAGTTCTAATAAATAAATACATAAATAAATAAATGATTCTGACAGAGAAGTAACAAAAACCCTACCTTCAAGCTGTCATCCTGTTTAGTAGCGGTCTGTTTCACATTGGGTGGGGTCTCCATCATCTGTTGGATGGAGTGGCTGAGGGCGTTGCCAAGCACCAGCTGTGCATGGCTCTGTAGAAGCTCTGTCCCCGTCTCCAGTTCAGACAGGAACTCCTGCTGGAAGCTGTGGCCCATCAGCTGACTCTCTGGACCCAGATGCCTCTCTGCTAGGCTGGCATTGCTATTCTGTGATTTGCACAAAAGCAAAAGTGTTCAATCCCCTGCGAACTTATAGATACTGTAAAGAATACATTGAAAGAATACATTTTTGCACCTTGACAGTTGAACTGACACAGGGCTGGCTTTTACCGGGCTCTTCCATTAGCACAGCTCTGAAATCAGTCTGGGAGAGTACCTTCAGCTTGGACAACCTCATTTCCTTCAGCATGTGCAGACAGAAGTGCCTGACCACAAAGTACCTCTGCACTGCTGCCAACAGGTGCTCATGTTTCTTCTCTATTAGCCTCCCCACTTGGCTGAAAAGAGGATCGTAATGCATTATTTTTCTATTTATGTGTTTCTCAGTAACTCATAAAAAATGACTTAGATACTGTATAGAAATTGTACTGTAAATCTGTTGTTGAGGCTAATTTTTTAGTTGTTGTTTTCTTTCGTACTCTCAGTATACTACAAATACTTTTGGACTGAGGTCTTGCAATCCTACCTGTTGAGTGTGTAGCTCTGTCTGGCCACCATTGCTCGGAGGATCTTCATCTGTTGTTCACTCAGATGTTTGAGACAAGCCTGCAACAGCGCCATCTCCTCACTCCACACCTACAGAAAAAAGAGCCTCACTTAGAAACACTGAAAAGTTTTAAGTACAAATACTCCTGTAAGTATGTGGATCATCACTGGTGATGGGAGTTGTGTCTACAGCTAAGACCCAAGATACAAACAGAAGTCTTCACAATGGCGAGCCCATAGTGTCCAAAACCAAAGAAAGTGTGTCATGTCAGAAGTGTAACAAAGAGCATGCTGGTGGTTTTCTTTGACATTTGCAGGGTTGTGTACTTTGAATTTATCACCCAGGGTCAGACTGTTAACGCTGAGTCATACTGCAACGTTCAGAGGAGGTAAAAAATTTAGCACCAACAAACTGAAGTCTGGCACAATGGCAACCAAGCTCCCAAAAATGACAATGCACCCACACAGAGTGCACTGGAAACACAAGTTTCTTACCCACAACAACACAGGCATCTCTCCACACCATCCTAACTCACTGGATTTTGGCCTCCTGTGATTTCTTTCTGTTACCTAAAATAAAGTTTGGTATCTGGGCCGTAGCCATAGACTCAAGTTTCAGTCCAAGCTAAAATCAAACTCAGGTGCTGATGATGATCAAGCAATGTAATTTGGAATACCTGCTCAGGGAAGTTATTGCTTGCACCTGCTATATGCACATTAATTTGCAGTGCTCAGTTTGTGCGCATGAGAAACAGTCTTAGAAATGTTTCATTGCGCATCGAATGACACAAATTCTGATTTAGGTGAAATGGAAACATTGAATACTTATTTATGATTTGGCAGATGGTTTCTACCTGTCCATCTTTATCCAACTGAGCCCTCATGTCCTCCAACTGCAGCTTGGTAGTGCACTCTGCCTGCTGCAGCTGTGAAACCAGCTCCTGCTCCAAATCCAACCACAGCTCCTCACAGCGCTCAGCAGGCAGTACTGACTGGGCAGAGACAGAGGTGACAAAGATGTCCTTTGCTAGCTCTCCAAGCTTCTTCGACCAGGAGGCACGGAGTTTCTAAAGACATAAAAAACATTCACAAGAATAAAAGAAAGACGTTTGCAGGAGTATGCATACACATACAAAGTTAATGGATTGGGATTGGATGTTTACCTTCCAGTGGTCAGAGAGAGCTTCGGCCACCCTGTTGTCCTGCTGAAGCTCCAAATCGTAAATCTGCTGCCTGTGTTTCATCAGCAGCTCCTGATACACCTGCAGGAAAGATTACAGCTCCAATTAAGTCACCAGTGGATTTACATGTGCTTTATGTTTTGTTTAACCTTGTCAGTATTTTCTTACACATCTCTAATCATTTATACTTAAGCTAAGAGCAGAGAAGGGGCTTGACAACAAAAAAGACACGTTATTAACCAGAAAGTGGCTGCTTGACCTGTTTATCATGTACCATTAATCCCTGACCTACATACTGATGTAAAGGCAAGCAAAATGCTCAGACCTTGGTGAGCTGCTCCAGGTGACCATGAGCCTGATTCATTTCCAGGGCACGGTTTTTCTCCTTGGTCTGGCTCCTTAACAGCTTCTTCCTCTTGGACTCAATTCTGCCGCACTTGTCGTTCACCAGCTCCTTTGTCTTCCTTGCGCACTCTGCAACATGATTGAACCTTTGGATGAGCTGGACTACTCGACCATTTTCTACATAGGTCTTTAATTTAACATTTAACACAGTGTAAACCTGCAACCTTTAGTGCTTACCCATGTGGACCGAGAGAGCAAAAGCTTTTATTAATATATTAATACAGTTTCAATAATTCCACAGTTAAAAAATAATTTTTCACTGTCCCAATCTAAATTTGGAGTGGCAAACTGCCAATGAGAATAATAAAAATACAACAGAAACGTAAAATAACGTAAATAAAGTAAGGAGTTAACCTATCTGGTGAAGTTCTGGTTCTGACTAATCTAACTTCTGTTAACATGATTAATTTAAATAATATTAGGGTCCATTTCATTATACAGTAAAGTAACAGCCTGTGTCAAGTGTTACAGTTTGCTAAGACGTCCTGAAAGAACCTGACCTTATTCAGGAAGATTCCCAGAAAATGGTCTATTTTCAGAGAGTACTTCATGTAAGTCTGAAAAGTAGGCAAGACATTGTCTACTCCTACCTGCCACTAGAAGCTAGCTGAATATAGTATTAGAAAATTCAACACACATTTGATCAGAATTTAAGCATTACAACATTGCATTTATCTTACTTACCACAAAAAATGCTTACTATAAAAAAATCTTATGTCGTCATCTTTATCTACTGAGACTGTCATGTTGTAAATTTACTTAGATGTACACAGACAATTTTCCTTTTAAACGTCTTACCCTCAGAGCACTGTTGAAGGCTTTCAGTCAGAGTTTCCTGAACTTTAGAAAGTATCTTTTCCATGTGGCTAAATTTCAAGACGTCATCACTTGTCAGCTGCTCCAGTGTTTTTGCTATTAAACCTTGCCTTAAAGACACTTCCCACTTAAGCAAGGCAGGTTGAGTCTGAAGAAAACCTGTCAGCTCCTCCCACCACAACAACTTCTGTTGAATCCTCTAAGAGAAGTGGAAAAGAACAGCCATGAATAAACTTTTTCATAAGTATATTCAGATCATTACTGATGACACAAGGGAAGAAAGCAAAAATAATGGCACATCAATCGATAGCTACTCCTGCCTTACCTTTAGATCAGCTGCCTGTGTGCTCATCAAGTGGTTCTCTGTTAACAGAAGAGCCTTGCTAAGTGAGAGATTTATATCCTGGGCTTCATGTGGAGAGAAAATGCTGGTATTCTTCAGCAGATTTTGGCACAAGTCCTCAACCTGTTTGCTGAAACATTTGGACTGTAAAGAGATACAGACAGCAATTTTCCCTTTAGAATCATAAGTGGCCCAAAATTAGAATAAAAGCATTGATTTTAGTAAAACTGTTACGTAATTTGCTCTCTGGGTTTTTTTTCCTTTGCTTTTACCACTTGAAGGCCATGTTCAAGAAGATCTTTCTGGGCTCTCTCAATTTCCTCCAAAGTACAGGGTTCATCACCATTTTTCTCGCTGGCAGTGTGGCCTATTGGCAACTGTTTCTTTATTTCATTTAGTTCCTGAAATGGCAGGATGATACTGTATGGTTTAAAATACAAATAACAAAACGATTATGTATGCATGTGCAAAAAGGGGATCCCCCCCCATAAAAAAAATGTGATAAGTACAAACACTCATTTGTCAATAAAAGACATCTGGGTCTACCCTTTCTTGCATTTGAAGAATGTTCTTGGAGAAGTCAGCATCATTTTTGTCTTTCGGGAAACGATGGCTGAATATCAATTTCACCATTTGAAGAAAAATCTATTGCAGGAACAAAGCATTAAGAGGGAATAAAATTAACTTTCACAAACTTAAAAAAATGCTTATTAAGATTTTTATTACTGTGAGTGTGAAAAAAAGACAAAACTTGCCATAAATTTTTCTTCTTGTAGATGGGAGCAATGTTGTTGTATGTCCTGCAGTGCCAAACAATAAAGACTGATCCTGCCTTCAAAACTGCAGAAATAATCGGTTTTATCACTTCACGTAAACTGGGGTTTGTGCATACCTGCTGTTTGGTTTAATTTTACAGACTGCTAGTTCCTACCCTGGTTGTGTCAGTGTGTGAGGGTAGTGAGAGACCCTGGTGAAGCTCTGGTTCTGCAGGCTCTTGGGGACCAGCGAGGAGGAGATAAACTGACTGCTGTCATCATTGTCCTGCTCTTGGCTCTGCGACTCTCCATCCGTGGAGGAGGATGACTCCTCGTTAGGCATTGCTGGTAACTTGGAGTGCTCATGTAGGGATGGATTTGATGCTCCATCTGCTAGAGGCTGACAGATTTAGAGAAAAGTTGCAGGTAAGACTGTAGAGCAATTTCTGTGACCAGTTTTGCAGTGTTCGAGAGGTACAACCGTAAACCACCAATGGCAACTAACTAAATAAAAAAGGAGTCAATTAAATTGTGTACTTGGCAGTAAGGCTGTGGTTATTATTGCTTTACGCTGTATATCTATGAGAGACTTACTCTGTATTTTTGGTTGATGGGATAAACAACCTTTGCTCTCGATGCAAATGCAGCCACATCGATATTCATTGGTGGCTGCTTTTTCTCCTAGACAATGAATAAACAGACCTCAGGTTAGGGAGAAGTTAATTAGTAAACAGTACCCTGAATAAAAAACAGTTTAGCAGTTATTTCCAGGTATTTGGCAACGACATGCAAGCATATATTTGATGTACATGTGATATCCGCCTGTGTAAAGCTGCAGTTAATCTCACACAGTGTGGAGCTTGTCATGGATTGATAGAAAATGATACCTTGTCATTAGTTGTGCCACTTGGAGCCTCCTTTCTGCTGTTGCTCACACAGTCACTTTGATTGTGCTCTAATTCCTCATCATCGGGTTCGAGCATCCGTCTGGCGTTGTAACCCTGTAGGGATGATACATGGCAGTATACATCCAGAGGTTGAGATTGCACCACGGTGTTAAGTTAACAAAAGTGATTTATAATGTGTTCTTGCTTACTTGTCTCGTCAGCAGTAAAGGTTTCAGACAGAAGACATATGAAAGAACAGCTGCTAATATTCCAAAAAGTCCTCCACACACTGTAGCCACCGTTAACAGTCCCGTATATATGCGCAAAGACTCGGCGAAACTAACCAACACATCAGTGTCGCATCCCGCTATCGGTTCCTGCTCAGTCATTTCCTATTAAATTATAGAAAACTACATAAAACTTACGCTGCGAATGTTAGCATTTTGTTGAGGTTATCCAGCTAGCTGTTAAGCCAGCTAACGTTAACGTTAACAGAACTATTTTGCTCGAGGAAAGTAACGTTACCTACGTCTGTCCTCGCAAGTTTCTCGCTCGCGTATGATTTCAAATGTTTTGCCCCAAAAGTTTTAACGTTACATTTTGAATCACCATTAACCCGTGATTCGTAACAACTTCTTCCAGCAGAAGTTTTTATCCTAAAATGACAAACTTGGTGAGTATTTTAGCCAATGAGTGTGCGGAGATTCAAGAGGAGGACCAAGCTGCGTCAAAGGTAAATTGAGCTAGAATCAGACCGGAAAAGGATTTGTTAGTTCATTATTAAGAAACAATGATGATTCGTGATTGAAAATGAATAAATTTTCATTCTCAATAATGTTGACGCAAAAGCAGATTGAAAAATGTCTAAAAGAAATAAATAAAATGACTGTTTCTTAAACTAATCTTATATTTTAAGTATCTATATTTCCTATTCTATTTTAATTTGAAAGTGACAACCGGAAACAAATGTATCTATTTTGATGGTCTTAACGTTCCTTGAGGAGTTCTTCCCAAGTTTTGGATATGTTCTCTGTAGTTGTGCAGCAACGGCAGCTGTGGACTTAGTGTTCGTGAACAAATTATTAAACCTACGTCCATAGTTTCTCGGTGAATATTAGCGGACACGTATAATGTTGTTGTTCGTGAGGTACGCTGTCATGGTTGATGTTTCTCGAGATAAAACTGTAGGAATTTTTTCATCGCAGATTTCAACGGCGCCAACAGCCAAAATCGATGCAGCCCGTTAGCGTTAGCAAGTGGTTCTCCTTGGTGAGGGTGGCACACCGTTTTACGAATGCTTCAGGTACATTTTATCGCGAAGAGTGTCACGATATGGTCATTTTTCTTAAATGTCCAAGTGGCATGTTTCTGTCCAAACCCTTCGTATCTCCGTTGTTGTCACAACGTAACCCGGCGTGAGAGTCGGCGTGCTGGTGTATTGGAGTCTGGTGCTGGATATCAGCCTTGTTATGACGGCACAGCTCAGGATGCATCACGGTACTCAATACTACCATCTCGCCTCTTGGAACATAAGGAGGTAAGAAGCTCAATTGTAAAATCGGTCGTGTTTTTTTATGAATTAATTCAAAATTGGTGTAACTTTGGCCCCCAGTCTCTCTTGTGATGAACGTAAAGTGAAAAAAAAAAAATATATTTAACTCTATCCCTGAAAACCCTATTATCAGCCTACATACTGTATGCAACCTTAGATACTACCTTGGCTTTAAGAGGTCCCCTCTGCAGTTTGTCATTAATTTAAGACTTGTTAAATATGTGTTAATGAGTAGTTAAGATATTAACATTACTGAATTCTCCTTTTGTCATCACCAGAGACTGTCCAGCATGCAAAATGATCCTTGTGGGCAATCAGCCAAGCTGACATTACTTCGAATGGATGGTATGTTATTTTTTAACATATCAACACTACACTTAATTACACAACTCATATTTGTGCAAATACCAATTAAACAATTGCACACTTGACTCTATGATAGGACAAAGGAATCCCTTTCAATAAAGTTGCACACTTATAGATGATTGAGGACATTTTACACTGAAAACATATGATACATATATTCTGTTGGACTAAGAATCTATAGTACACCAGTAAATTTGAAACAGTATAAGTACTGATATATTTGGGTTTTTTTTAATCACTTTTAGCCTTTACAACTGTGCTTTGCTCAGGCTAGTTGTATGCCTTTATTCCACCTGACAGGTACGATGGACATAACGACGCTCATGGTGTTGCCTGCTGAGGCACCACTCTCTTCTTCTGCTGTGGCTGGCCCATGGGCACACTCCATGTACACTTCATTTACTTACTTGTCAAACATGTTGCACTTCCGAAGACGCAGAAGCACACTCACCAGATTCAACCCAAGCCACACTCTGCCTCAGGTGTGTTTTCTCTGAGAGTTTTGCATGCATACAGTGACTTTTCATTGGGTAATTAGGTGTAGCGTCCAATAGATGTTATATCTGTTAACGGTTATTTATTGGATCGTTCCTTTTAGTTATTTTTGAAAATTTATTATACTGTCTCATCTTTTATTTTTTGGTAGATTTCTCTTATAGTTTGCAGACTTTAAAAAATTAAAAGCAATATATATTTAGTTTTGTATACTATAGAGCTTTCCTTGTATTTCTGTTCAGTGCTGGTTGTTGCAAAAGTAATGATTTATGAAATGAGTGTAAGAGAAGTGCCATAAGTAAGTAAGTGTCACAATAGGTAATAGTCACAATAGGTAAGTGTCACAATATTGCTTCATGCTACATTCTATTCAATATGCAATCAAAGCAATAACAATAATTGCTATGAATCAAAGAAGGATTATCATTTAGGAAGACATTTAAAATACTTTGTGTGGTTTGTTTCTGCAGGTACAGAGTGTGGCACCTCCCTCTACATTTGGGGTAAAATTTCACAAGTGTGCTCAGGTGCATCAACATTATTGTTTAAATACAGCTCATTGTGTCTATGTGCATTTTACTTAAAAAAAAAACAAAAAAAAAACATTTGGTACAGATTAGGCTACAAATGAACATGTTGAAGGCCATTCAGTGGTTCATACTCTTCGTGCTAACTCCCATGTTGTCCCCCAGGTAAAGCTCGACACTGATCCTCCTCAGCTGACATTCTTCCTACTGATTCACAACTTGGGCCCAGTGGGTGGCACCAACCTGTCTCAGGTGGCTATCAGGGACTCCATCTCTGGAATTGTACCCATAAAAACTGAAGGCAGGGAGGTAGAAAGAGGCTACCAGACGTTTGCCATTGATTCACTGACTGGTATGTTTGAGAGTCAGATGGGTTTTTTTTTAAATAAGAGTCTATTAGAATTTTTTGCATGTCACATCCACAGTAAATAAGCTGACTAAATTCTACCTCTTTAGCTGGATCCCAGGTAATTCTGAATTATACTGCACACATTAGGAGTCATAAGAGTGAAGTCCTGGACCTCCCAGCTTTTCTCACGTTCTCTAATGCCTCACAGGTATTTCATTTGTTAAGCGCAAATGCCCTTTCTGCTATAAATTTCACTCTGTCAATATTTGCTGTATATTAAGAGTATTTTCTCTCTTCTGAGAATTAATTTTCTTGACTTTACAGAATGATGTCAGTATGTTTGGTCCATTAACAGCTAATCTAACCTTGAGGGTAAACTCCACCAATAGGGTGAGTTATGGAAAGTTCATTGAAACACACTTGCAGCTTTAAGCATTGCACGTTTGTTCTCCTGTTGATGAAGTCTGATGTTTTTGCTGTTTTAGATTTATCCCAACCATGGGGTCCATTTTGCTGGATTTGTTGTGGGCTTTTTCGTCACACTGGTGCTTCTTTCGCTTGGGTTTCTGGCCATGAACCTGATTGGTCCCAGAACCAGACTGAACCTCCTTCAGCAAAGAGTATCACAAATTCTAAAGTCTATTTATTTTTCTAGTTAATCATTATGACAAACCTTTATTAAAATGAATGAGTTTATTAATTACATATGTTATGTACTTGGTATCTGGTATTTTAGTCCAACCAAATTGTATACAGTATGTGACAGTTTAGTTTTCTATTAACATATTTTATTTTTTAATTGTAAAGAACTGTTCGATCAAATTATTCTCTTGCTTCAGAGAAACAGGCGGTACTCAGACCCAGAGTATGCAGACTGCAACATAAATGAAACAGTCAAAGATGAGGCAACGTTTGAAGACAAGATGGTGGACACTATGGTACTGGAGGATCCCCAGAATATGTACCAGGCCTTGGAGAAGTAAGTAGACCAAAAAAAAGAAAAGAAGAAGAAAAAATAAAATCTCAAAAAAATTCTCCATCGGGTTCGATATCCTTTATTAAAACAAAAACTTTTAAAGAGCAAAAGGAAAGAAATTTGTTCTTAAATTGGTATGTAAATATTTACTGTTCTGAAAAACGTACTTACATATGTAATGTTTTATTATTCTTTAATTTTGTGTAATGTATTTATTTTTGACCAGCACAACCATAAGTGGAACTTAATATTAGGGCACCTCTTTACGTTTATTTATGCTTGTTATCGGTCTTATTTGCTCCCCTTAAGCCTTGAAATGTCGACACTGCTGCGTGCCACCAATAACCTGGAGGCCACCCGGATTCAGATTTACAAGGATGTGATGTCGTCCCTGCTCAGCGGCCTGCAGTCGAGAGGCCAGGCTAGTGCTCAGGCCCAACAGAGGCTGCTTAGTGTGCTCCATGGACAGCTGCTGGGCATGGAGGGTCGGCTGAAGGAGGAGCGAGGGGCCCGCATGGCTGCTCTGGCTGGCCGGTGTAACCTGGAGACTCGGGAAGAAATGGAGGCAGAGCATCACAGGGAAGCTGCTGAGAAGACCCAGGCTGAGCTGCTGTGTCAACATGCAGACCAACAGGTAGTAAGAATCAGTTTATCATTTGTTTCAATCTTGCTCTTGTTCTTAAAAAACAGACACACACACAAAAAATTAAAACAACAAAATAAAAGCCGTGTAAACATTTTTACTGCAGTAACTTGGAGTTAACTTGTTTATTACTTTAATTTGCATATTGCCGTTAAGCTGTAAACCTCTTTTCGTAATGTTGCCAGGAACTCCTCCGCTGCAGTGTCCTCCTGGAGAAGCTGCACAAGCTGAGCCAGAGTCAGCTCCAGCGCATCCTGTTGGTCCGACACGAAGAAGCCTCGGCAAAGGTCCAGAGGCAGATCATCGAGTGGCGCCGGGTGGAGCTCCACAAGATTTTCTCTGAGGAGGTGGAGGAGGCCACCAGGATGGGCGAGTTAGAGAAGAGCACAGCCAAGAGTCTTCAGCATGACTACTTTGCCTGTCAAGTGAGGAACCAAAGTTGCATTATTTTTTTCTTCTCTTCAGCACTCTGTATTTGTGGTAATCAGTACATTAAGCAAACATTTAAAAACATTATAAGCCATGTCCTATTTTCTGTCCAGGATCAGCTGGAGGAGGTGCTGGATGTGGTGCTTGCCAACGAGCGCTTTGTGCTAGCTGAACGCCATGCACAGAGGAAGTTCTTGGTGCACAGTCTTCACAGCCTCAACAGCCTGATTTCTGACACCTTCTCCAGTACCTCAAGCAATTTGGACAGCTGGTTCACTCATATCAGGAGGTTGGTGCACATTGTAGTTACCAATCATTTCACACGTCACTATTACATGAGACTATGTTTCAGGGATGTGCCTTATCAAATTGTTCATCAGATTGCTATTATGGGTGTAATACACAGTGTCAAATTGTTGTTGTAGTGATATCTTACCATTACACACAGCAATGCCATTTTTTCCTAAAATGAGAGCACCCACAATAGTGTGAACGTGATTTGGCTACAAAAGATCGGTTACTATAAATTTTACAATGAGGTAATCTTTCTTCCCAGGCTGTGTAAACATACTTAAAAAAATTTTTATCTCTTTTGATATCAATTCTTTTGGGAAACTAAAAACTTGAAAGTAAGCATAAATATTCCACATATGTCACAGAAGCTGTCCATGATGTCATTTTCATCTCCATCATATCATTTTTGTTTTGTGAGTGTTTGCTTGGGATCACCTTACAAACGAGATGATACATCTCAAGGGGTCTATCCTGATAAATAACTGATTTCAGATATCCTCAGTTTTGTTACTAGTTCAACCTCTCATGCCGCTCTGAAGAAAAGATGGATCAGTGATGTTTTATCCTGGCATGCTTTCCTCTCTCCACTAGAGGGAGCATCATACCTGCAGAGCAGATAGACCAGCTGCAGGAGAAAGCTCAGAAAGAGCTGTTGATGGTCAGACAGAGACTGGATGAGGCACTTAGCCAAGAGAGGAGAGCCATGCGCTGTGGACTAATTAAGAAGAGGCGAGAGCTCATCTCTGACATGGTGAGGAGATCATGCATATCTATGTTTTTAGTCCAAACATCTGCTCATATATCCAATGTGGAATGATTGCACACAACCGGTATATACCACCTTGTAAATTTCTCTCTCCAGCTCCTGGTACACAAACAGAGACAGAAAGAGCTATCAGGGCTGTCTAAAGGTCTGGAGGGGAGAGTAGATGTAGCCCAGCACCTGCACCGTTGGCAGAACCTACTGACAGCACATAGTTTGGAGCTGGCAGAGTTAATCAACAACCTGGATGAAGAGGCTGCTGCTGACATCCGCAAGGTGCTAATCTAAAAGTAGACATCAAGCACATTCATGACGTTAAATAATACATAAAAACCCACATGCGAATGTGTCACTGAGTGTGATGAACTCCCCATCTTGATCCTCTACCTGTTCTATAGGTGACCATGCGAGTGATTCAGGGGGCCATAACTGAAGTCAAAGCCATCCAGCCCTCTGCAACTCAGGCCCTGCTCACACTCTTACCTCCAGGGACACAACGCCCCCTGCTGCAAGTAGAACCAGAGGCAGGAACCGGACAAGCCCAGAGTCAAGGAGCAAGCGCCCTCCTGCAGGGTCAGGAGAAATTGCACCAGGAAGGCAAGGCAGCCTTACGCACCCTCAGCTGCACGAGGGAGGCACTGCGAGAAGCCATGGAGAGGGAGCTCCAGGAGCAGAGGGAGCTCAGGGCACACTGCAGAGCTTTCTTCAGGTCAGTGACATAATTTCCCCGGTTATTTGAATTTAAAGGTATTCAAAAGCAGGAAAGGTTTTTAAGTGTTTGTGTGAGTGTGTCTTCTTACTGACATTGATTTTCTGAAAGATTTGGATTGAGAATAAAGGGAAAAAAACTCTCTCCAGATAATTTGTGACTGTTCTTTGCCACATGTCAGTACTTGGTATTTTCTTTGATTTATTAATCTGTCTATCTGTCTTTCTTTCCTCCTCCTCTCTTAGTTGTTTGTGTTCGTCCCAGCTGACTCTGTGTGAAGATGACGAGCTCAAGATGAAACTAGAGTTTCAGAAGTGTCTCTCTGTGATGGACCACTGCCTAATGCTGCCCCACGCTGTCTCCAGAACCAAACTCCACACTGCTCTGGCAGCCTGGAGAAAGGAGAGCGAGCAACAGATGGTGAACAAAAAATCAAATGTCTCAAATTTCGTTGTTATGTTTTTCAAACCTCTGTCTGACTTTAGCTACTACTTTTAGCATCTAATAAAAAGTCACAGTGGAAGTCAGCCAAGCCCACTGTTTCTTTGTAACAGTCATTTGGAACAATAATATGCAAAGTGTTTTATGGCTCATAGCATCTAATCTATTTGATTGAAAATGCAAGGAAACAAATACTAATGAAGTGAAAGGTCACAACTATTTCCTTTTCCACGACATGAGACAATGGAAATTTAGTTCTTGTACTGAAGTTTTGAGATTATAGACAATGCTGTGTATTTAAAAAATATTTTAAATATTATATAAAATGAACATAAGACACGGATACATTATTGTATCAATGTTCCATGAGTATAGACCACTTTGGTGTTTTGAACAAGGAGAAATTCCCCGTTTTCACCATCCACAGATAGTACGCATGTTTGTCTCTGCTTACTCTAACGATGCAGCCACTGTTTTTGTTTTAAATGTCCTAATGATATGATTCTAAAAGAAATTTAAAAGGAGGAGCCCATCATATTACAGCAGGAAGTAATGGTGCGTTTAATGTTTCCTCAAATGGATAAGAAATGGTGACCACAGTTGCAAACCACACTGCAATCGGCTCAATTGTGTGGCTGCTTGTCAAATACACGTTGTTATTCAAAAATAATAAAAGGCTCCAAAGTGAGGTTTCATATCTAATCATCATCACAGCATGCTTGGAGTCTTTCGTCCAACCTCCTCATAGATATTGTGGTTTTTCCAGACTAATATTCAATCCAAGGGGAAAACCAGTGAGGCCAGACAGAAAACCAACACATCTGATCTGCTGCTTTTCCAGAGAAAGCTTGAGGACAGAATCCAACTGTTTGACAAGGAGAAGGAGATGGAGAGTGGAATCATGAACAAAGTAATATGGTCTTTTAAATGATTTCTTTCCATTAACTTAACTGTAAGTCACTTTTGAGTGCCTTAAGTTGCTGAAAGGCAAGAAAGGACCAGTGTATTAAATTCATTCATGGGCAGAAGCCATTCTCTTTGAAGCAAATGATTCTTTGTGCAGAATGACAGTGTTAACATTGCATGCAAGGTGGTTTAAGTTCATGCAAGATGACTGCAAACCATCCATTCCAATTTTGGCAGGTAATGGAAGAGATGCAGAGGGAGAGAGAGGATGATCTTCGCTCTCAGGCCGACAGCCTGGCAATTCAAATGGCCACCATCCACTATCAGAAGGCTGAAAGAAGGACCAAAGTGTTGGAGACCTGCAGAGTAATGCTAACTCTGCATACGTTGCTCATTCAGCAGCTCAGGGAGAGAAAGAGCCTGGAGAGCCAAGACATGTCCCAGAGTATACAGAGCTACGGCTTGGTAGGCAAAGATTTATCCCAAAGTTATCCCTTGTGTTGCTTAGGACTTCCTCTGAGACTTATCGCTAAACTTTGTAGAATTTGATTAGAGTGTGACTCTTTACACAGGGCCTTGAGGAAGCGGAACAACAGCTTCAGAAGGAGAGGACAGAGCTGGACAGACTGCAAATGTCTCAGTCCACACTTGGGTCAAATCCGACGCAGAGAGAGGCCTCTGATGAGGGAGAGGAGGAAAGCGACGAGGAGAGTCTGTTTGAGCTGCAGCAGGATTGCAGGATGACATCCGTCCTCCAGGAGGCACTCTACAAGTGTGATGAGGTTGTCGGGGTGCTGGCTCAGAGGTGAGCTGACATGTCAGCGTTATCTCAGGAGTAATGAAAAATGTTGTGGCTCAACACACACCATTAAATTTTACACTGTTTTCAGGTTGAAAGAAATGAATGCCAACAATCAAGCCATGGACGATTTAAGAGAGCAAATGCGGCTGAAGAGACTTTATGCAAACTGTGACCAGGTATGAATTTATCAAGACTTTTCCATTTCTAGTGTTATGTTTAAGAATCTTAAGCATATTAATGTCATGGAAAAAGTGAGGGTCATCCTCACTTCTGAGTGCCAGAGAAAACAGAGAAAAGCTGTACTTAAAGTTGGCTGTGTGCCCTGCCTCTAATCTCAGGATCTGGAGTTTGCATCTCGGCTGGTGAAGCAGAGTCAGGTGTCTGCTGAGGTTCTCCTGGAGGCGCTGCGTCTCCTCCTCCCCACCCTGCCTGAAAGTGAACTCCTGTCCATCACTGATGCCCTTTGTCCCAAACAGCACCCTGTTTCATCATCTGCAGAGCAGGAACACTCGGGGTAAGACGCAGGTTCAGCATCGTGTCTTCTGGCAGACATTTTTGAGTCTCACAGATCTAATTTATGTAGATAAAGTGCGTAAAGATAAAGGTGAGTGTGTTTGACTCATGAGAGGTGATAAATATTTTGTATTTTAATTTGTAGTATATTTTTTCCAAAATAGTCTTTTTTCATTAAATCTTTGATGCATCATTCGAAAGAGGGAAGAAAATGAGTTTAGAAATAGTCTCCCTTTGGACAATAAAATTGTTTTTAGAATCTTAAGATTTGACAAGCAACATCTTGTAATGCTGACAAAGTGTTTCTGAAGACAATTTATTGACACATACCAGCAGGCCAAGTTCCCTCCCTTGCAATTTACAGCACAACACAAAGGACACAGTACCAAAACAACACTCCATTCAGTGCTCAGCATGTGAAATACATAATGTGCCTTATTATGTAACTTTTATTCCTGTGTTTTCCTGAAATAATCCTTTCACATTTATTTATCAGAAGCCACGGGTGTGCATTTGACTTCACTCTTCCACTGACTACAAAGATTGTAGCTGATGCATTAGCACTTGCTGTGATTGACTGTGAGCAAAACCATATAAATAATCGCTCTTGTCTAGAAGTGGATATAAAAAGAATTGACCCTTTGCTAAGCTCTGCCCTTGAACATTGGCAGGCCAATCACAGTGTAGTATCTGCCAGTTCTGACCAGGGCCTGACAGCTGTACAGCTGTGCTTCATAGAAACCCATGCATTCTTTTAAAATTTTCTTCATTTTCAGGCTGGTTCTGTGGATTTTGAGCTGGTCATGGTGTGTCTGGGGCACTTTTAAAAGTGATAAATGTTATTTTTTGCAAGTTTTGGGCAGATACATGCTCTTTGCCTTACCTTAAACCCTCACAGTTTAACAAACACAAGTATGTCTCCTTCAGAAACACAAAAATAAACACTGAGACTATGTTACGTAGTTATTAACCGATATAGCATGTTAACGTGAGTTACTTATTAATTATTTACTTAGTTAGAGTTACTTAGTTACTTTTATTAAGAGCAAGCCTAGAAAGCCTAGTCAGCTAAGCTCAAGTCCATGGCTGGAGTCTGGAAATAGCAGCTCTCAACAGTTTGCAACATTGGTTACCCAAACTGTAACCCCATAAAACAGCCTAACTTTAAACGTTAAGATACAAAGAGACATGTCGTCCTCTTGTCCTAAACAGACAAGAGGACTCAAGGGCCCTTGCTTGTTTTATGAATAAAATGAAACACAAGTTGAAGCCGCTGCACTGTGATCTGTGAGGCTTTAGCATATCTTTATGTTCATAGCTTCAACCTTTTTTCGCTGCTGAGTCAGTTGGACATTCTGTGTATATCATTAAAAGTCTGATTGCAGACCCTTCTGTCAGCTTCTGTCTGAAGTTGCTTTTTTCTTTTTCCAGGAATTAGATAATATATCTCCAGGGAGTGAAGTTAGTGACAGTGTGAACTCCATGCTCCGAAAGCTTGACAGGCATAGCAACAGTAACTAAGTTGGGCGTGGCTTGGCAAAGGGTCAGTTGAATGCAGGAATCATTTGACTGCAAGAGATTAATGGTACTTAAGTACAAATACCTAACACTGGGTTATTTTAGCCATACTAAGTATTGAATATGGATACCTAGTATGACTGGTAAGTGGCTAAGGTCTGCCAACTTGCAACTTACAAACAAGGTTGTGAGTTTGGTTATTCACTGCTGTGCAGAAGCCAACATAAAGTTTCCTCTTTCGCTCATTTTTAAGTTCGTGTCATTTTCTTTTTAAAGGAAAAGTAGATGAAACAACTTGAGTACTGTGAAGACTTTTTTTGCCGAATGTATGCAGCCAGAGTATCTGAGATTCAAGTTCTGTGGTTTTAGAAAAAGTTCTGTGAGTGAAGTCACTTATTTAATGAAAGCAGCTTTGAAACATTGCTGCTGGCTAAAACAAACCCGTCTGAAAGCATTGACTAATTTTAAACAACAAATACTGTTTGAACACGGCTCCACCAGGGTCCATTCCCCGAGCCAAGATGGAGAGATAAATGATTTTACTCATCATTTAATTTCCCTCTCTTCCTGATACATTGGAACAGTCATGTCTAGCCCCTGCAGAGTTTTGATTACTTCACTGATTAATGATGCCTCTTTGGATCAGAGCTGGCTGGCCAAAGGACAAGGGAATGAAAATGCTTTAGTTTGGAACAACATACAAAACATGTGTTTTGCTTCTCTTTTTCAGCTCTTTGGTGTCTGTGTTTTGTTTGCAGAACAGAGTTTTACCTGAGCTTTATGACTGTTTTAAATCTTACTAATGTAATTTCAAGTAAACAGTAAGATGGAAAACTTGTTTTTTAAAGTATTAAGCGAATTTGATTTGAAATAAAAAACACCAAACTGAGAGTTTGTTGGAAAAAAACCCTCCAAGGCTAACACACCAGATACTTAATACTGTGAGTTCCCTAATAAAAATCACTACATTTACATCTTTGTAGTAGACCATATTAAAACACCTAATAATTATCACAGGAAGTTGAAAAGGACAGAAAACTTAGCTCCTACTTACCTCAATAAAACATGTCATGTTTTAGAAAATGACCAAATCCTTAAAGTGAGCAAACCCCAACAAAAAGATTACCCCAACACACTTTCCCATTCAAATGTCTGGCATATCTGACCTATGGGCAAACATTTAACACCGTGTCAGCTTTGATAAACCAGCTATGTAAAAACAAGTAAATACTCAAAATTTGATCCCCTGTTGCTTCTTTTTCCACTACGGTTTTTTGCCCTCCCGCTCTTTGCATTCATATTCATCAGTTTACAGTATTTAACCTCCCATTTGATCATTTACTGTATTCTGTCTAACATTTGTAGGTAAGTGTGCTAAGAGACATCTGCTTAACATGTAAGCTGACACCAGCAACCTCTGGAATGCCCTTGGTATGATAAAATAACAGCTGTTATCCCTACTGACAGACAAAAAAGCACTTTTCCATTCCGCTCAGTGAACATGGTAATCAGGTGACAGATGCTGTTCTTTATGTGTTTTGAAAAATGTCCCAAGTACATGAAATTCACATAAACCTGACGATGCACATGACTCACTGTTTCTGTTTACAATGAACATGAAACATGGTTTTAAAGCAGCCACAGTTCTATGTCTGGAAACTTTAAATCTCCTGAAGGAAAAACAGCCTCATGTGAGGGGCCTGTTGCATGGTTGGATAATGGACTCAATAAATATGTGAAATGCAGGTCCCCTTCAAAAGCAATATGAGACACACTGTAATTTTTGTGCTGAAGTCAGATGCCTTTATTTGTCTTGGCAAAATGCATTTAAAATTAACAATGTATCTTCAACAGGGTCATTGTCCATGGACTGCTTTTAAACAAGATGAAATAAGCACAGTACACCTGGAGAATTCAAATAGCACTCGTATGTGGTCATCAAAAAGACCCAGCAGCACCTCTGCTCCATTGTCCTCAAAGCCTTGTATGGTTTTGCAGTTTATTAATTAACTTGACGGGCCCTACATGCTGTGTCCTGGGAGGGAAGAGATTAAATATTGAATGTGCTCTACTTGCAGTACAAAAGACTACAGAGCTCTACCTGTAATTCAATGAAAGGTTATCAAGTAGTATCACATGGCAAGCATCCTTGAGCATTTTTTAATCAAAGCCAAAGCAGAGATTGTATCACAGTTACCAGCTCTATAACATATTGACGACTCTTTGACCAGGTGTGCTGGGGGATTGAACAGACTTCTTCCTGTCAAACTGAGAGAAGACGTGGTGTATAAAAATATGCAAAATATGCCAAGCTGCGCTGTGGAAAGACAGAGGTGAGTGTTTCTCTACCAGCCGCTGTATGAAGACTTGGTGTTACACCAACATTAAGACTAATTTTGTAGTGTGTGGTCACCGACATCATAGACAAATCCGTTATTGATGTGTGAACGTGCCTTTCATCAGTTACATGGGTGGGCTGCAGTGACCACATGCATGAATGAGGTAAGCATTTTAACACTCCAATCCCACTAACAGCAGCTTCTTTGTCCTCTGAGTCCCACAGACTCCAGGAAAAGAGGCAAAGTCTTATGGAAAAATTGCTCCCCAAATCCTGTCTGCCAGTTCCAAGAGATGTCGCACCACTGCTAGTTGAAGAGACAGCAAAGGAGGACAGTTACACTGAAGCACAGAGGCCTGATTATAAATCAAGCAGAGTCACACAGCAGCACAGTGACACTGCAGAAGAAAAGGTTGCAGACACAGCGAATGAAATGTTAGAAACCACAGCAGAGGAATATGTGACGCTGCCCTCAGCCAGCACTGCACTGGGCCTCCCTGCTGCTGGAGAGAGGTTGTTTGTGTTTCGGGATCCACCTGAGTCTTGTGACCGCGGGGACGCTCCCAAAAAAAGAAGGAAAAGGAACTTCCTCATTCTGAAGACGAGTACAGTGGCTCCAACAAACCTACCTTGAGACTTACTGACATTGTCTTCTGCAAGGTTTTATTGTTTTATAAAAGGATGGTACATTATTATTATATAAAATAATATTAAATCCAAAATAAACTGTTAGTTTTCATATGTAGCAAAAAAATCTGTGCCTTTAATGTAGCATGTGGATGTGTTTTTAAGTAAAGGCAGCTGACCTGTTTGCAGAGTTGTTTTTTGCTTCAAATTGTTGACAAGGAAAGTGTTTTGCAAGGTCATACAAGAGTTAACAATTTAATGGCATCTTAAATGGACATTTCTGAAATTTTCGAATAAAGTTCACTAAAGTACAGATCTACTGAGAAGGTTAAACTTAACAGATGTGTTTTTGGAAATGGAACAGAGGAAGCAACCTCCCTGTAGTATCTGTGTACTGTAAACAGTGTGAAAGTCTTTAATGACTGAAGTTCAAAGTTACTGTTTGTGGTTGAATGAAAAGATTGTAAACCAGTCAAGATACACAGGTACATGGATGTTAAGTCTTTCATTCAGTTGAAATTCATTCAATAAATAAACATTGTTTGTTGCTAAAACTCTCGGGTTCCCGGTGATGACTCTCATAACTACATAACTGATACATTTCAACAATATCCTATTTTAGGAATCGACAAGCTGCGATATTGGGTGCGAAAGCTGAAGAATGTCTGGCTGTGTTATCAGCAGCAGAAGCTCAATCATCCCTGGTATTTCGAGCTTGCATGATTGCTCTCCAAAACACAACAGACCCCAAATGTTTTCTTCAGCCCTTTGTGCGCTTCTACGTCACCGTCCACCTTTTTTTCCCCCCGTCTACCACTCCATCCTTAAAACTGCAGCAAGTCCCCCTCTTTCTTATTTGCAACACAGTTGAGTGTCACAGCAGCTGGAAGCGGCCCTGAGCAGCGTGTTATTGCCGACATGAGGCTCGGAGTCGCCACTCTCGTGTGTTTGTGCAGCTTTGTGCGGCTGTTGGACTGCGCACCTCCGACCTGCTACTCCAGAGCGATCAGCCTGAGCAAAGAAGTCATGGCTCTGCTGGATAAAATACACACCTACCATCGCACGGTAAGCACTTCAACGTCAAATGCACGGTCACAATCTGCTAATCATTTCAGACTGGTACACTTTATTGTGTATCCTGATGATGATGTTTGTCGGATTACAGAAAGCTTGTGCCGAGATTCTACCGACGATCTTCCTTGATGTGCATGTAAGTCTAATACTTGGCTCGTGTTCATCATGTGGGGACAAATCGTGTATTGTATCAAGGGGGTTAATAAAATTCCCGTTAGATATCAAGAGCTTTTTACCCTTGTACTTTCAGGTCTAGACTAACCCTAACCAAGACCGTGAAAATTGAAGTTTATTTGAAATGAATAGTTGCATTCAAGTTTTATTACGTGTTATTTATGACCCAGTGCTTGCACCTGAAGTTGAGTTCATCTTGAAAGAAATAACAAAGTGCATTTTATTAGGGATTGTAAAGGTGTTTAATATGATAGCTAATTACAGGAAAGCTATAAGTGCCATGAGGTGTTACATCCAGGTGAGATTAGTTCTTTATGTACATAATGGCCTTTCATAAGGACCTTTGATGTGGTGATTGATGCAGAGATAAACAAGTCTACTCATGTGCAAGTGTCCCTTTAACACTGATCAACTGAATACAAACTCAACATGTTGAATGATCTTAGTTTGATGACGGCTGCACCTTCACTCTCACCAGGCACATGAAGCAAATTCAATGCGAAATTTATAAAAACAATGCAAATGCACATTTACTGTGATATTTGTGTCAACATCTTACCTGACACGGATCCATGGCCAGTTTTTGGTATGTTTAAGGATTTTTTTAAAGAATATTTGAGTATAGGGATCTACAGTCTGTGAATTCTTTCATGCAAATATGAGGTTTTATCTTTTCAGAACTCATGTGTCACAACCAAACTCCGTGACTTTCTGTACGTGGTGCTGAACCATCCTAACCAGTACTGCAGAGAGCGTCCCAGAATGGTGTTGCTGAAACGTAAAATCCAGAACTTGTACAACATCATCACCAGAATTTGTTACCGGGTAAGAACATTGAAAACATCTGCATCGTCTCCCACCTCAGGATTCTTGTTTTCAGGCTTGAGTGGCTCATACATGCATTCATGTCTCTGTTTTATTGGCAGGACCTGGTGTTTTTCACAGATGACTGTGAGGCTATTGATACTGGACGCAGCAGCCCTTATTATGCAGAGGACAGGCTTCAGCTTCTGCAAGAGGAGAGATGAGCAACAAAAACTGCAAATGACAGACTCAATATCGGTCCGTCGCATTCATAAAAACACATATGCAAAATGGTAAAGCATGCACAGTACACACCGCAGCCTGCACTGCAATAGATGCATCATAAGCGACACACACAGTGCTGTTTTCATGTTGTACCTAGTTGGCTCTGTGTTAGCAGCAGACTCATGTTAGCGGACATGTGTGGCTACATTCCAGCAAGGAGTGCAGAACTTTCCACAGGAAATTTGCTGAATGCCAACCATGCCGAAGAAAACCTTGAAATAATAAACCAATAAGAGTTGCTTGTGAGCCAGGCTTAACCGCTGCTTACTTACCAAGGCTGATCAAAGCTACATGTGTCATTAAGAGAAATATGTTGTGTTGCCATAACCCTTGGTCTGACTAACATGTCTTAAAGGAGCACTATGCAGCATTTTGTGAAACATGGTGGTAAAAAATGTTACATAAGACATGTCCTGAGCATTGATTTCTCACATTAGGCTGTACGATGTGTTCCCTCAGAGTTTTCTCACATAGAAACGTATTTTTTTCATTTATTTTCTACCAGGAAAGTTAAGAGACTGCTGCTGCTTATACTGAAGCTGCACATAATAAATCTATTCCTTGCCTTAAGTAGAATGGATATAAAACAATAAAGCCATCATTGTCACTGACATTAAAAAAACGTGCCTGTTTTCATGCATACTTCATGACAGTCTATATATGTCTCACATTATGTAATAAAACTTCTCTTTGTGTATGAGCTTGTTTTATTGTCTGGAGTCACTTCCAAAATGCCTGCCAGTTGATTCTGGGAAAAACTACACAAACCACCAAGAGCAAGCAGGCTCATGTCCAGTCTGTGAATCAGCATGATGTCCTTTACTAAAAATTTAAAACAGGAGTGGGGTTATTTTCACCCTGACTGACACTCTGATTTTCACCCAGCATGTGACAATTACTGTTGTGTTTTACTTTTACACTGCTGGACTAAATAAAAGTTATATTTCAAGTAACTATTGTTTAGATCAAAGTGCAAAAGCATTTTGTCTCTACAATGCAAAATAAACTGGCCGTGTCTCAGAAATGAAAACGTGTTGAAAAGTAAGTGAAACAAAGGTGGTTTTTCAAACCACAGTCTCCACTCTCTCATTGTGGAGCAGCTGACAAAAATTCAATGATACATTATTTCACACAGTGAAGAAATGTAGATTTGTGGGGGTTTTGGCATCATCATTTTCTCTACCAGTACAGCTGCTTAAGTAATGTTGCATTTGGTTGGATTTGGTTGGGAACAAGACTGCCTCTCTGATTTAATGTATGGCCTCCATTGCCCTCTGTTGGCCAGACTGTGATCTGCACACAGAAAGGTTGTTGCTCAGTATATTCAGTGCGAGCACATTTGACTCACTCTGATTTGTGGGGCATTTAGATCTTGAATATGTAACATTTGCTCTTTCTTGTCTTTGGGTTTTGAAATTTAGAAAGCACGTCCAATTTAACCGATACACACCACACTGTGCACAGCCCTGGATATCAGTGAATCTATATTTAGAATACATCTGGTTATATGAGGCCATGATGTAAGAGTTAAGTGTAGTACAGTTCATTTGACTGAAACCAGGCAAAACTGAGCTGGCCTCCAGTTTGGCCCCTGCTCCGTTGGCCCTGTCGTTAATCCCTGCTTTCCATGGAAGCCACAAGTTTCGCTCCAAGTCAGAACAGTGTGAATTCCTTTATGAAAATTACGTGTGGAAACTTGAATTCACTCATGAGAGGTAATCTAACCCAGTGAACCATCATCCATCTTTTCTTTTTGTCAAATGAGACCTGCATTATGGGTGTGTGGCACTGCTGCATGTTGTTATATTGATAGACGCCAACAAGACTCGGCTGCCAAAAAGCAAAGTTTAAAATTTAAAAAAACATTTAAAATTTTCAGTTTCTGTGTTTGTGAATGATTTGTCTTCTGCACAAGTCCTTTTGATATGAGGAGTATCATTTTCTACACAAACAAACACGCATTTAACCCCATGAATTGCACCTTGGATGTTAGCAAAAGCATTTACTCAAAAAGAGGCCACAGTTTCTGTAGTTTCTGTACTGTTTTCTTTTTTACTAAAGCTCGAACTTGATTTTGCAAAAGTCATTGACATGTTTGTATCGCAAAAACAACTTCGACCATGATAAAAACTTCTTCTTTTTTGTCTTTTTTGATTTGCATATGGCTTTATTAGAGCAAATTGTGTAAAATGTCTGCCTTATGTGCCTTCAGCCTGCCAAAAGAATTCCTCACACACCTTGTGGAAAATGCAGGAGAGCTCACACACTGATGCACATGACTTAATGCTTTGTTGAGGTGCTAGTCATGCAAAAGCTCAGCTGTGCCTGGGTTGGGACCATCAGGCCCTGTTCAGACTGATTCCTGTGCAATGATCGTCCATTTCCTGTTAGCATTACTGCATGTTCTGAGTTAATCCTCAGGGGGAGTTCGATAGTGCTTTGATCTGTCACAAGGTGGCGCTGGTCGCATAGTTCCACATTGCCTCTTCAGATGAAAATGGTTCAACATCATTTTATCCTGCTGACTAAAGACTAAGATGGTGCAGATTCTTAAGCTCTCTCTTTCTGTTTGTGTTTCACTGATAGTAATTATGAACAATTACTGGATTTCTATTTTACTATTAAATTTGATAAGAGATACTGTAGTGAAATCTATCTAGAGTAAAATCTGCAGTCTTTATGTTGAAAACTTCCAGTTTCCCCGCTTTAATGAAAACTGGAGAACATAAACTTGTGTCTGCAAATATATAAAAAAAAAATGTTACTGATAAGCGATTCAGCAAAGATTTCTGAAGCTGTGATAATGCTGCAGAATGTCGATCATCAACCCCAGAGGCTCACCACTTCAAACTTTTAATTGCACCATACTCAAGTGTTGACAGATAACCATCCACAATGATGTCACAGCATCCAGCAGTCATTTGATCATTCTTTAAAGCCCGAGCCAACACTCACAGCTTCATTAGTCCTGTGCAGAAGATTTATTGAATCTTACAACACATACTAATCAGTTTATAATCACTTAACGGCCTGCAGTTTAATTTCAGCTTGGCTCGTCTTGCAATAGGCACGTTATTCTCTTTGTGCCAAGAATCAAGTCCTTGCACTTCTGAACCATCCATCAGGTCTGAACTTCTCACTGCTAATTAACCAACCTTACAAAAACGAAAATGTTAGCAGCATGTGGCTTGTTAAAGACTCAGCCCACACTGCGGTTGTAAAGCTCAATTGCTGTGCTTGTTGATCATCATTATAGGGCCGCAGAATCCGCGTTATTTTCTATCATTAAGGCAAAATGAGAACAGAACATTTAAACTCCAGGAGGCCAGAAATTAAACCATTTTAATGTTCTGTGACACTACAGCAAAAATGCTAAATGTTGCACAATAAAAGGAGCAACAACTTAGCCGAAGGGTGACAGTAATCATTCTCTGCTTTGTTGAAATAAATTGCCTTGTAAAGGACAGATCAGAAACCTATTTACAATAAAGCACTGGTGATGAAATTTCTGATTCAGGCTAGTTTATGGGGTTTTCAGGCAATTTTCCATCACATTTAAACATTTTTATTGCATCTTTAAAGAAATTTTGCCTCATTAGTCCACAAAAGAAAATATTTCCCCCTTAATTTCCAATGGGTGATTTGCCCACTCGCTACACTGCTGTAATTACAGTGGGTTTAGGTGTGTTATAATGTTCAGTGGGATTCAAAAATCTCACATATTTGGCCAAAGCTTCCCTTCCTGTTAATAGTAAATGTACCTTAAAACGCACAATTGTTCCATTTATTTCCACGCTGAAGTAATCATTCAATAAAAGGTCACCAGATGACTTGTGTGAATAAGGACTGTTCAACAAGCTGTTAACTCTTGCAAGCAGTGCCTGGGATATTATTCTTTTGGCGTCTTAGTGGTGAATACAATAACTTGCGGCTGTAATGTTAAGAGGCCAAAGTCTGGTCACCAAAAACCTTCAGGACATCACCGCCCTCTAGTGGACATTACAGGCAATATATATGCGCAACAAGAGAATGTTTATTATCACCTTTTTCTTCGTCAAAAATTCGTTTAAAATCTATATGTTTATGTGAAAAAAAATCTTCAAAATAATAACTTAAGCAGATAAACAGACTCATGTGTTTAAAATACAGTAGGCCTACCGTGGTAAATGGTACAAGCAATTTTTACTCTAAAGTCTAAAATACTATTTTATAGGGTTCTTATAGTATTTACCCGCTTGACTATCAGCATGAAAGGCCCATATGTCTGTTGGGCACCTGCCATTTTGGAAAAGAAAAGTCCAATTCAATATTAATTTTTAAAATTTTTTGCTTTATTATTAACTTGTACTGTATAAAATCTAAAAATCGGACTCCATGGTGTGCTTATTGCATTTCTTTTTTGAAAATATACCATTGCTCAAATATTTCTGTAGATTCCTTATATGAGAACATCTGGTTTTCTGCAAGGAGAATGATTTTATAGCTCTTTTGGTGTATAGGCAGCCGACAGAAATTGGTGATGATGGCTACGTTTGCTGGGAACTGAGCTGTGATTTATAACATCCCCGCTGCATTATTATTAAGAGTGTTTACAGCATGTGGCTCTGGCTGACTGAGGAGGACTCCCACCGTACTGGAGGTTACGCTTTGCTTTCATGTTAATACACTCTGCCATAGTTAAATTAGGCTGTTAGTTGTGTTTTTATTTTAAATGGAAATTGAACTATTAACTTCTCTTTCCTATTATGCGTCTGAATGCATTTATTTCAGGCAAGGGCTTCTTTCATATTAGGAGTCAGGCTTTGTATATTGTGAAAAACAGATTTAAAAGTAAGAGGTGATTCATCAAAAAATCTTCCTTTTATTTGCCTTTACATTATTAAACATTTTGACGATTAGCTCACATCACTCTAAACGTTTAAAGAAAGTATCAGGTCGTGATGAGGGTGAAGCACAACATCCACAGACTGTCAAAAGGCAAGTAAGTGCAAGATTTTGCCAGCATAGTTTTAATATTTCAGGATATGTTTAAAATTATGAATATCGCAGTGTTTTATTCACTTACGAAGCACATTTGTCTGAGAATGTTGAAAAGTTCAAAGCCAACAAATATGCCTGCTCAACTATGATTTTGTTTTGTATAAAGATTCATTGAGGTTTTTTGAGAAACGTTTAAGGATATTTTTGTGGTGTTATATAAGTTTGTGTGTGAGGTGGTTTTAGTTAATAAAACTTACTTATTAATCGGAATGAAAGTGCTACTTTAATGTTACTCCGCGTCTGAACAGAAGGTGGTGGTGTGGTATCTCAAAGAATCACAGAAAGCAGCAAATGCTTCTATATTCAAGGATTAATTTAAACTGGAGAATAGTGTAAGGGCTTTTTCCCCCCTTAATTTGTTCTATAATTAATTTGTAAATGAATTGCACATGGACCTAAATAGTCTTAAATAAAAGGCTAATATCCTGCCAACCCGGTGTCTGATATTTGGAATAAAACTATCACATTAAACTTTAGATCGCAACAGTCAGGTCAATATTAGCAAAATAAAGATAAATAAAATGTGAAGACATTTATCGAAGCTTAAATTAGAAGTCAAACTTGAAGCTTTAAGTAGAACCTAATTTAAAGAAAAAAATATTAATTGCAGCTTCATAAATTAACTCATGTAGCCAATCAAATAATTGTAGGACATTTTATGGTAAAACATCTGCCTGGTTCATAAGAAAGGTCATGTATCAGGGTCTATCGTCTAAATACTATTTGTAGGTTATCCTGATGGAAGAAACTAACCCTTATAAAACACACACACACACACACACACACACACACACACACACACACACACACACACACACACACACACACACACACACACACTCACAAAACAAACTGTGATATAGGCCTGGCTAAATATGTTGCTATAAAGGTAGTCATTTTGGTGTGTCGCTCACAAACATAAAACATACATGCATATTAAAGAATAAACACAGAGAAACTATGTTCCTGTATGTTTACTCGACGAACTTTTTTACAGCAGCCTACATTAATTCAACTTATAAAAAGTTGTTTAAAAAAAAACAAAGCAAAGGTCAAAGGTCTATCAAACATCCACTGACTCCTCCGCTCTAATAATCACTCATCCAAGTTGTATGGGCGACTCTTTAATAGCCTACCATTTTCCTTTCTCTGGGGATCAAGGGGATTTTACTACAGAGTCAAGCAGTCTCCTGTGATCTCTTTGGATGATATAAACTAGTGAGTTTTGTTTTCTCTTTGGCTCCCGGCGAGATAGAAAGTCGGGGACAAAAGAAAGAAAGAGTTAAAAGAATGGACGGATCCCCTTTGGTTCTTTTGTGTCAAGTTTCTCTTCTTTTCAGACAGAGCGTTCATCCGCGTGATTTCAGCTCATTGTCCGGGAGTGTGTATTAATTCATGCCTCGTGGATAAAATGGAACGGAGGTTGCAGGGTTAGAAACACACTGAATAAATAAAAAATAAAAGCTAAAAGTAATATAAAATCCACCATGGATTTGATCCAAATAAGTGTTACGCTTAAGTGGGCAGTGATCATGTAAAACTGAGTGTGGGATTTAAAACTTAAAAAAAAAAAAAAAAAGTATGTGAATAAATCACGACTGTTTGTTATTTAGGACAGCAGGCTGTCAGCGCTGAGAAGGAAATCACAGCGCTCAGAGGAGAAGTGTTGCCCGTCCCAGTCCCCCGTTGACATTTAAGGAATGATAAAAGTTCCGCCTTGCCTGGAGCTACAGCCTCGCTGGAGCCGGCCTCCGTCTGCGGCAGATTGCCTTTGCTCATTACAGCAATTATTTTACTCCAGTTTAACCCCTGCCTGAATGGCAGAGAAAGCCTCTGAAACTGCTGCGGAGTGGCCTGTAATTTTCTCCCTATCTGACCCCCTGTTTGTCATTTCAGTCTTCCTGATGGCTCAACATGACGTTCATTAGAGGAGTGAAAGATTTGCCTCACGCGCTCCAGTCAGGTTATATGTTCATACGTGAAGAGGCACATAATCTCTGAACACCCTGTCTTCTCCATAATGAGGTGTCACCTGGCTCATTTTACACCCTAAACACGCCATAATGACACTCTAGCGGATTGTTTACAAGCAACTTAACCCACAGAACCAATCTTCAATATTTATCGGTGTTTTTTTTTAAGTCAGCCAGCCCTCCCTCCCAGCTCTCCTGGCGCCAACAAAATCTAGGTTAGTTGTTTCAAAGCAATAGGCAACAGCTGTAGCAATAACATTCCAGCAAATAACCTGTGACAAGTTGAAATTGACAGTGAGCAGCGGCAGCGAGAGATAAAGTGTCAGAGGTCTGATTGCAATGTTGGAAGTGAATGAATGTGGATTGTCACTTATAATATATTTCACGTACGGCCTTTGGCGTCATCAATATCGTTCTATAAATATGTAAAACATTCAAGGCTCATCAGAAGGCCTTTTCTTATTTTTTTTTTTATTACGGTGGAACAGGCCTGAAAATAATAAATCCTCTCTACTTTGTCCTTTATAAACGTTTCTATGTTAAGATTCGTCAGAAGAGGTTAGGAGAGAGCAGGCCTCTGCTTCCTCCTGATATAGAATTTTTTAAAGAGCACAGATTCTCCTTTAGCTTTGTAAAATTACTATAAAGTAGTAAAATATAGCTGTAGGCACCATGCAAGTGTCAGTCAAAACGAACATCTACTTCATGAAAAAGAATAAACAATTTATTGTTAAGTTATGTCACAAATATATTCATAATATAAATGGGGATATTCTTCAAATATACATTATTTTACAGTACACATATCCCTTCCGAAGGGAATCATTCTAACAACAGACAGTGCTGTTATAAAAACAAATGCTGTGGTTCTCCAAATTCACAAAGAGCATTTATTGACACTGGATTCAGTAACCCACTATAGTTACGCATTAATATGAATGCAAAAAATGAAAAAGTATGGTTTTTACAGTGTGACAGCAGCCAAGATGCGATGATGCTGCGCAAAAGTCTCAGACTTACTCATATTAGCTAGTATTTCAGCCGCTTTACCTGGCTGCAAACAGCCGTGAAGGTAGTGGGCTTTCTTTGACACACTGTGGCACAGCCCAGTGTCCATACTTGACTGTCCAATCGTGATATATGCTAAACTGTTTTCCACTTCTGCACCACAAAAATGTCCATCTTAAAGTCATTTAGTCTCACACTCTGATTATTTTCGTTGAAAAAAAAAAAGGTTTTTCTTGTGCCACTATTTGCATGAGTCCAGTGACATAAAAAACAAATTTAAGACTCAAGATTAAATGACTAATAAGTTGGATTATTTTTGCAGTGTGTGAACTTACTGGCGAAGTCAAGAAAAGTGGATAAACTTCAAGGTCCTCAGGGGGGGTCTGTTTCGAGGTCTTTGCCCCCTGACAAGATGTGACACTGAGCTCACAGTCGGGATGCCTCTTTATTTACTACAGTGTCACCTCGTCGCTTGGAAGTGTCCCATCTCGCCCGGGGCCCTCAGAAAGTAGTCTAAACCCCCATGTGTCCCACTGTGCGAGTCCCTCGTCCCTTGTCCTTGTCAAGCGAGGTGGTACATACTGTATCCGACGTGAGCGGCGTACAGTCCCACTGGGGAAACCGGCAGTGAGTGCCTCTGGAACGGGTGCGACCCTGCGTAAGACGCGGGTACGTGCGCACCGAGAGGAAAGGAAATCCCGAAAGCTGGAGGCAGCATAGGCTTCGCTGCCATTTTCAGTTTTTCAAGTTCTGCCTCCTGCAGCCGCTTGGCTTTGGCTCTCCTGTTCTGAAACCAGATTTTGACTTGGGTCTCCGTCAAGTTGAGGGAACTTGAGAACTCTGCGCGCTCGGCGATGGAAAGGTACTGCTTCTGGCGGAACTTTCTCTCCAGAGCCAGCAGCTGGGACGTCGTGAATGGGGTCCTGGGCTTTCTGTTCGTCTTGTGTTTTCGTAATGGACATGCGGGGGGACTCAGCCTTCCTGTATGAAGACAAATTTGCTTGAAGTTAGAGGCTTGGGTTAACATACGCAAAATGCGCAAATCCACACAAGACTACTACACTGATTAAACGACCTGAAGTAAACACGTGTAATGTGAAAGACAAACGAGTTTAAACACATTTAAGAGTGAAACATAATTAGCATTAATTTGTAACTTATTTATTTATTACTATGATTCAGGCTTTAACTTGACAACAAACTTACGTGGAGGTGTGGGAGAAAAACGAGGACTCTGTATCCATGAAGCCCTCTCTTTACTGTCTGGGCTCTCAGGTTTAATCAACACGTCCTCTGGCATGTTCATGATGTCGCCCACTGAAAAAGACGAGTTCATGGCTAAACCAGGAACCGAAGTATCCAGACTACCAAAAGCACCCATCCTTGCACCCTTACCGGGCGCCTGGGACGTCCCGGGAACAGACGTGGCATCAGGGGATGCCACCTCTCTGCTGGGCTTCCTATCAGCCATCAGTGCCTCGACGCTGAAAGGCAAAATAGCAACTTTGGGCTTCCCAGTCTCCTCCGCTGGGCTCAAACTGGTCTGCATATCGCCTCTGCTGCCCAGAACCGAGCGGGGAGGAAGGTCTTCGGTTTTCAAACCAGCGGTCAAAGCTGACATGGCGATCGATGGGGCCATACAGGTCCGACTGGCACGGGTGGGGTGGCTTGTTGACTCTCGTGTGTATAGTGGAAAGAGTTACACAAAGTTACTGCGGTGCACCCGAAGGTGACGGTATCCTCATGTTTATGTGACCAAATTGGAGTGTAGGGCTATAATAAGGCAGGCGTGGAGAGAGAGGCGGCCAATCAGGGACGAGATAGGCTGGTCCCTGTGAGACTCAAAAAAAAAAAAAACCAGAGTGGGAAAGTTAACAATAGTTTTTTTAAACAACCCACTTCAGATTAACACAAACACAACAAACTCTTAATGAACCATGGTTTAATATATTTCACCAAACGGCGCTCTGTCAGAAAGTAGCTCCCACAAGAATCACTTCAGTTACTCACATTTTATAATTGGGACTAAATGCATCGTGTTCTTTAATACTCATAATTTTCAGACCATCTAAC
This sequence comes from Acanthurus leucopareius, assembly GCA_029814765.1. NCBI lineage: Eukaryota > Metazoa > Chordata > Actinopteri > Acanthuriformes > Acanthuridae > Acanthurus > Acanthurus leucopareius. Next base: position 8,695,116 of record JAQMCX010000029.1, read on the forward strand.
TTTTCTGCTCCAAACATTTTGCTGCTTTATTCATATCGACTCATATCTGCTGACTTTGACCACGTGCTCTAACTGCTGAAGTGAGTCTTGATATTACACAACATTTTACTGCCCTCTCTTTTTATGTGATGAACCTCTTGCAGCGCACTGTTTATTGATGGCTGCAGGGCTCTAATCAGATTGAAACACACAGGCCTTTGCAGTCATTTAGGGGTAATTATCGGGCTTGGGGGAGGGATCAGTAGGATTTTTTCCCCTTTGACTACATCCATTAAAGTCAAAAATTATGTGGAGTCAGGGGCAAAAGGGGGAGGAGGCAAGGAGAGATTTTAACCCAGGACTGTCATTGATTTACCTGGCTGTACCTCTGTGTGCCTCCTCATTATCTGCAGTTTGTAAAAAGAAGGGATTTTACTGTCATGATAGTTTACAGAAAATAAGTAACTGGACATTGGTGCTACATTTCATACAGGTTGGAAAAGTTCTGATGCGTGCGTGAAATTTGATTTTTATACCAAAAATAATGTTGCTGCTTTGATGTAACATCTAAACGATCAACTTCATAACCGAAGAGACAAGGTAGACCTTTTTGCCGTTAAGTCGGTTTCAAAAAGCGTCTTCGTCGCTAATTGCCAAGCATAAACAATCTGTCACGATTTGTCAGTCTCTCTAATGGGCAGACAAGTTATGTTGTTTTTAGGCGCCAGCAGCGCCCGGATCAAAGCGCTCGACTTTAGGGAGACTATTGAAAAAGTTGAACCCGCACCGAGAGCGCAGCACCGCCTCCTCCTTTACCCGCCCTAGCCCAGGGACACTGAGCCATTCAGCCTGAAAAATTTGCTTTTTCTCAGCCGATCGCACGCCACTTCCATCTATTCAAATGAGCGCTATGGTCGGGTGTAATAGCAGGCTTCTCAGAAGAAAAGGTCGGCGCCCACTGGCTAGGCCCACTCTCAGATAGTCCCCGACTCAAAAGGATTCCTCGGTGCGAGTGTTTCCCAAGATGCACACCAGACCGCAGTGCCTTGTCGGAGGAGGTGTTCGATGTTATGACTTTGTGCAGAAGTGTGTGGGATGTTAAATACAGCAAGGATTGCGAGTCCTCTATGGACCTCATCCTCATAACATATCTGTCACCGTGTCATCACTTAGGGGAAATTAAAAGAAGCCAGACCGGCTCCGGGAACCACTGCCTCATGTAGGCCAGATTATTGTGGTGTATTTTAATCATCATGGTTGACATATTAAATGGCTCCCTTCACTTGAGCATTGCAATTAGCATTCAAGGTGACACAGTGATTTAGCAGGTAGGTACCTGTTTTGCATGTATGAGCGATAAAGCTGATAGGACACGGTCAATAATTTGCTGTGTCCAGAGGCAGGCCGGTGCTGAGTTGAGAAATATTACAAGAGTTCGCCTATTTTCTAATATTAAGGAAAGAAATGTGTAGCTTAATGATTTTACAGTTGAAAACCAATTGTAGTTGCTTGAATAAAAAAGTTTCTTGCCTAACAGGTAGAGCCGGAGCGATTTCCGGCCGATACAGTTATATTCAAATTGCAGTCACGCATGTTTATTTGTTGTCACGCATGTTTTTAAACAGATTACCGGGCTCTTTTCGGTTTTTCAAAAAACTTGACAGATTGTCCCCCCCGTCCCGTGCGTGTCTCTGTGTGTGAGTGTGTGTGTGGGGGGTGCATGTATGTATGTATGTATGTATGTATGTATGTGTGTGTGTGTGTGTTTGTGTGTACAGGTAGAAGACTCCATGTGCAGCTGCAGCGTCTTTGGAAACACTTAAAACCTCTAACCTCCAAAAGAGTGGCATTGCTCCGAAAGCTTTGAAGTCAGCGGTGTCTCCGGGGCTCCCACGTCCGTCTGAAGTCCACTCTGCTTGGGGCTCAAACACTTAACCCGTCGTCCAACCCCAAGTCGTTAAACGGGCATGCGTAAACACAAATAGGCGCACATGAGACGCATTAAAAATGCACTGATTAGGTGTTGCAACAACGCGCAGTGTGCACATTTTTTCCCGGTGATGTGTAGGCCTTTCGGTCAGAACTAATAAATAAAGTTTTATTGTCAGAACACGGCACAACCACCATTTTTTTCTAATTTAATGATCAACACAGTTATTTGGAAGTTAGCTCAGCCAGAAAATTGACGAAAAGGCTTTTTTTTTTTTAGGAATTGATGAGTAAACTACTCTACAAATAATTGTTTCTACTTTGCACACCTCCTTTGTCGCCTCTCATTGTTGATGTAACTATTATCTCAGCGTTGATTCAAAAAAACAGCTGTTTTTAACTTGATTGTGGGCCTTGGTTTTTGCAGTATCCTCGTCCGCAGTTCATTTATCTTGTGAACTGAGGGGACAGCGGTGCTGGAAAACATGTTGCTGACAATTAGCATCCCAAACACTGCTCTTTAAGAAGACCGATGTGCCATGGAGAAGACAATTACCATGCCGTTTTATTTAAATCCAGAGGCAACAGATGAGGAACGAGCTGAGATACAAAACAACTGTTAGGCTCATCGGGCCTTTATTTAACTTTATAAACTATTTTGAATCGCAGTCAGGAGGCAGGGACTGCAGACAAAGGCCCATTGTTGCCTCCTCTCAAAGTTGTCTTAACCCTTCTCATGCAAGGTCTGTCAATTTAAACTGTAAAGACATAAAAGGGAGAGTCGATGTCAAAAGGCATTTTCAGGCAAAATATTTGCACTTGGTTCCAGTAAATGACTTTCGTCTGGGGACAATAACGTCGCTAATGTGAATAGCTGTCACTCCTGTGTTTTGGTCGCGTTTTGATTTATGGTGAAGTTTGCGCGCGCACAACATTTTGTAGCAGGTAGGTATTGCCCGATGAAGTGTGTGGAAGGTGTGAGGAGTCCATTCATATTTGGTGGTTACTATGAGCTTTTTTTAAGGGGTGTGTTAACTTCAGAGCGAAGGAATGATGCACCTCGAAGAGAGATGAAAGAAAACAGCCGGCAGTCCAAGCCAAAGTTACCATAATTATACATAATGTATCCTATTTCTAAGTAATTAGCGCAATCAGGCGGATCGGAGCACTTTGCTGCCAGTAAATAGCAATGCCTCACGGTCATTTAAGCTTGGAGGTGCCTTTCACACGCTGGCTCGTCCTCCTGCAGACATGTGGTCCAAGTCAGTTTGGCAGGTGTATGAGTCCCAAATCTAGAAATGTTGTGTCCTGTCAACCTTACCAAAGAAAACAAAACTTGTCACTAACAATGATAGAAATAAGAAGAATAATACTACATAATAATGAGTAGCCTGTAAGATTATTACAAATGAAGCAAAGGGCGTAGCAGAAGATCTTGGCCTTTGCATTTTTTATTCAATTTTGTTCTCAAAATTAAACAGATTAAAATAAAACGTATCCAAGGCTATGATTCAAACAGCATCTTGATACAGCCTACTCACCATGCTTTCCTTTTTAAAACAAATAATAATCATTTTATATAATAGCTAATATTTTTTAGAATATTGTCATACACACGGTTATTATACTATATTCTAATCATCTAATAATGTAATAACTTAAGGTGATTTTTACCTCGATTAACATAAAAATAAATAGCAATAAAGCTGCAGTGGGCCTATATTCAGTGGGCGAACAAACGTTCATTCAACATTTAACATTCAGTTTTATGTGAAGCTTCTGATATTTGAGAGAGAACCAGCAACAGTTGAACTTAAAGCAGCTCGCTGTAAAGTCATCCAATCCTGGTTGAACAGCAGGAAAACAGCAGCTCGGAGAGAAATAGACTCCAAATGTGAAGGCACGCCAGATGACGATGATAAATGCATTTGAAGTTTCGGCGATTAAACGACTTCATGTGGCTAAGAGAAAGAGAAGAAGACGGACTAGATGTTTTTTTCTTTAGAATTATTAACTCTCTAAGTGAATTAGATGCACCGCTTAGTGAACTTTATTCCCCATTCATCTCCCTCACCTTTCCCCCGGCTGACAGGCAGAATGAATGTGTCCCAGGGTGATGATAAAAACCCTCTTGTGGCTCAGAAAAAAGGCGTTGTCGCCAGCTAAGCGGGGGGCATATTGTCAAAAAAAAAGGAGTGTCTAAAAAGAAATATTTGCCTGGCATCCCTTCAAAATCATCCGGAAATGCTATGTGGTGATATAAGACTGTCTGGAAGAAAATAACTGCGTCCCGGCACTTATTTGACTCTGATAGCCCGTACTGACCATGAGAAACCGGACATTTCGTCTTGCAACCTCTCCGTCTTCTCAATTTTTATTCTAAAAATCATTTTGGTTCGACAAAAGACCACGTTTTATTCTGTCCACGGAATGTTGAATAGTGCCGGTGTCCGACTGTGATTTGCTGTCAAAACCGCTGCAGCACCTTTGCACACGCCTCACCTGTGACCACATCACCGTTTTTTTGTTTTTTTAAAAAATATTAATGCGGTAATTGAAAACCGCCACCGTTTCTTCAGTGTCAAAAGCTTGTTTAACCACCAGGATCATACTGTTCGTCGGGAAAAAAAAATGGCTTGTTATTCAAAGTAAATAACAAGAGATTCAATTCACTGTGCCACATTTAGGTAGTTTATTTTTGCGATGATTTGTAAGTGTCAGTTTGAGACTATCTTACTGTGGTAAAGTCATTTAGTTGTTCTCCTTTTTTTCGTTTTGCAGTCAGATCAGCAGGTTAGGTTTTTTAAAACGCAGCGAAATTTGCCAAAATATCATTTTTTAGAAATAATTTTATTAGAAAAGTAGCTTCACTTTATTTAGTCTAAGTGATGCGAAGTTCTGAAGAGGTAGGTAAGGCCTACAGTCTGTTTTTGTAGGCTGTTATACTCACTTTATTTTTGTTCGTTCGATAAAAGTTAAAAATAAATGAAGGGCATAGTCTTAATTCGTGTGCTGACTACTTTTTTCAATTATGCCGATTTTAAACGACATTATTATTATTATTATTATTATTATTATTATTATTATTATTATTATTAAAAGACTGTAGAGTCCTTAAACAAGTTCCTTTCTTATTTAAAAAAATATCACTTATCTCATTCCAAAAAAAAAAAAAAAAAAAAAATCAGCCCCGTCCGAGATGATTTAAAGTGGACTAAACTATTGGTTTGTTCCAGAAAGGCTTTTCTGAAGCTTTTATGTGGAAGGTAGTCTGTACAAAATTCCTTTTTTTCCCTCTTCGTGATCCAGCCACATACACCCCAACACACACACACACACACACACACACACACACACACACACACAGACGGTCAGATAGGATCTCTATCCCTCAAACCATGACCTCTGCATGACTTTAAAATCAAAATAATTTCATCATGTGAGCGGCAGTATCAGTATTTCTGCCCGCCGCTTACTCCTCTGTTAAACTTAGATAAAACTGCGCCTTTTAAATTTACAACATTCCATCGTTCAATCAAAGACATCTCAATTACCCGAGGTATTGGTGTGAAATTGAATTATCGCCCCTTTCTTTCTTTCACGCCATTAAACAGGAAGCATACTAAAATCATTTGCAAATCACTGGTCTGGGTAATATGATATAGGCCATCTAAATGAACTGATTAACTAATGACAAATCATGGGATTTATTTTGATAAATCGATCATTTGGGCTTTTCAAACGCACATGCGCTTGTTGATTAGAAACTAAATAGAGTCTCAAATGAAATGCTTAATAAGCGCATAACAAGCAATAGTTTTGGCAACAAATCATTCTCTAAAGATCGGGTATGCAGTGGTCTAAAAGATGCTTAATGGTGAGCTAAATGATGTGAGGCACAAAACGCTGCCACTCGTATTTCTTAGCGTTCAAAACAAATTGCAGGAATAAAGAAAACATGTTCAGTCTTATTTAAGAATAGAAATACTGCTGCAACCAACTATTTGTGCTGTTGCTACAATAGGTATGCTAAAACATTATTACCACGATGCATTATTATTATTATTATTATTATAGAGTAATGTACACAAATCTTGCTGTAAAAATCTCTATATTAAATTGAGAAAATTTAAGTTTTGAAATTTGAATTTAAATCTGTAAAAAATAGAATTTTGTTGTCTCCATAGAAAATAAAATAAAGATAATAGGTACTTATGAGTACAACCAGTAGAATCCCTTTTTGTTTGACAACACCAAACATGATATCAGATCACCAAATAATAAGAAAATAAAATAATTAAAAGTTCTAAGTAACAGACTATATATCTTCTGAAGATACAACCAATATTTGATATGTCCAATAAATCAAATTTCCCTTAAAAAAATATAATTGTTCTCCATTCTCATCAAGATAGGCAAGAATAATAACTGCAGGTAATTGTGTTGGAAATTAATTCTGTGGGAATGGACATCAGATAAAAAAACAGGTTTTGAAATGCAATCATAAGGATTTATACAGTGGTGTGTGGTTCAGTTATTTCACCGCAAAATCTCTGCCTTGCCCTTCCAGTGACACCATGTACATAAACCATCCTTCACAAAACCTGTAAGCCCATCATTTTGGGCTGTTCCCTCCTGCTTTAGATCTGGCCAAAGAAAATCAAATCAAAACAACAAAGGGGGGCAGAATTAGGGGGTTTGTCTGGGAAGTCGTACTGTGGACGGGGAGCCGCAGTGTGTCCTGTCCTTTAGATCGCAGCGAGGCAGACTTGGCTCCATCCTAATCTCACAAGTCTCAACAGTCTGCAACTCAAGTTTATCCAGAGGGGGTTGAGCCTCTAGTAGCCCCCCATCACCACCCCATCTAACCGGCTCCTGTCCTCCGCCTGCACCCACCCAGAGGAACACTTACAGTGTCAGTGACCTTTTTCTGTAGCTCTACCGGCCTAATCCTTTAAATGTGGGCAAAGCCTGAAATGATGAGGAGTTGGGCTTTCTTTATACAGGTGATGTCTTCTGCCTCTCCGTGCCTGGCTGTGGCCGGCAGGATCAGCCTAAAGACACAAGAGATCATCTGGTTGTAATGGCCCAGGCAGCGAAACCCCACATCGAGCAGTCTGCAGCAGGAATGCAGAGGATTTTTGCCACATTCAGCCAAGCAGAGTCGGGTACATCCTCTTTGACTGTGAGCAAATTTGATATGAAGACTGCTACAGTTTTATTGACTGGTTTACTTTATAGCCTATCGAGTTAAGCACCCCAACCCAAAAGTCAAACAAAGTCATACTTGATAAATGGATTTTGTTTGCTGACATGAGAGCAGAATGGTTTGAAGACAATTAATTTAAAAGAAATTATCCTGATAGTCCAAACAATTTTACGAATCCATTTTTAGGCTTTATATGCTAAATTGTAACTGCGAGATTAAGTAATTTTTTGTTGCAGTGCTGTGAGATAAAGTAAAGAATATTGTGTTTTATGGATGCATCCATGCAGCGTATTGAGGCAAATGAAACAGTACTCCATTGGATGCGGTGCAAACTGTTTGATAAATGGCTGAATCACTGAGTTCAGCATCAGTGAAAACATACTGGAGCTTTGCCTAACTGGCATTGCTTTAAAGTGACCAAATGCGTACAGATTTCATGTGTATGCAATGAGTGCAAACACTCTCCTCAGGTTAAAATTGCCTTGTGTTGCCTTTAATTTGGCGTGACAGTTAAAATTCTGGAAATTTAAATCTAGGGTGGTGCAAGATCTTGTTAAATTATATTGTTTTTTATTCCGAGGTCAGGAAAAAAACTCAGTAGGATCCCATGTTTGCCACTTGCCATAATATGACATCATATCATGTCACTTTATAGTAAAATCATTAGCCGTTTCAGGGTGTTGGCACATAGTGTTTGTCCATATACTCCAAAGATGAGCTCACCCGCGCAGCAGCACTTGTACCCCCACCTCCTTTCACAGCCCCTCCCATCTCTTATAGGAGACATATTTAATTTAATTAAGAACTGTCAACGCTATTGATTTTGGCACTTTCAATTATGGCCCAGCCGTTTATGGGCTCCATGTGCTGTGGATCTGCTGATCTGTGATGAGGGGGGCCCTATCAGCGCGGGACCACATGGACGAGGAGCCTCTCTGTCTTCCTTATGGCCCTGTGCTGTCTGCAGGAGACACTGACATATGGCCGTTGCCTCGGTCCCACTCCCCTCCTGCTTCCCATAATTAATCCCTCATTAGACAGGTCTTTATTGTTTAATTTGTGCCGTTCATAATCAAATTGGGCAGATTAATTGCTACAGAATTTAGAAACCGGGGTGAAAAATAACCGATTTTAATTGCCTTCAGGTTTTATGATGCCCAAGGCTCTTTAGTGAGCCATCATTGGACACAGTGCAATATCTCACACCCTCAAGAATTTCCCCTACATCAGTTTTTGAGTGATGAACCGTTATTGGGGTGCTCTTTTTAGAAAGCACAGCTGCTAAGCAGAAGCTCATTAAAATGTTTCTCTGAGATATATTTTCCCTTGCAGTCCTAATTGCAAAAGTCAACCTTACAAATTCTTGTGTTTATTTATGGTTGTGGCCTTTTGCTTGTGTTCTGTTTGTCAGTGGTTGGTCAGTGGTGTGTGTGTGTGTGTGTGTGTGTGTGTGTGTGTGTGTGTGTGTGTGTGTGTGTGTGTGTGTGTGTGTGTGT
>JAQMCX010000029.1:8714968-8772563 GCA_029814765.1 Acanthurus leucopareius
ATGCACACATACATGTGTATATATCTGTTTTTGATTTAGTTTTTTTTCGTGTGTGTGTGTGTGTGTGTGAGAGAGAGAGAGAGAGAGAGAGAGAGAGAGAGAGAAACAGACCTTCAGAGAGCGGGGGAGAGAAGGAGAGAAGCTGAGTGAGAGAGAGCAGGAACGTCCTCTGGTATCTAAATGATTACAATGAGTCCCTTTCAAGCTGTAGCGCCCATTGCTGTGACTTGATATGATTTTTATCAGATGCTGAAATGCTACATTACCAAGTGGGCAGTAAATTATGTCTAAACCAATTACAGTGGGACCCTGTGCGGCCCAACGGCCACAGAGGGCCAAGTGGGAGGGGATGAGGGAGGATGGAGGGTGGAGGGAGGCAGGAATGAAAGAAGGATATGATAGGGTGGGTTTTGGGGGGTGAGGGGAATGGCTGGAGTTTGTCTTGATTAGTGGAGTCTGGGGGCACATGAGAGTCTGGCGATAAGGCCATTTGCAGGGTGTGTGTGTGTGTGAGCGAGAGAATTGCAGTAGAAATACACATAAACAAAGGTTAGCGTGTGTGTGTATGTTTCCGTGCATGTGTGTGGATAGGCATGGATTTATGCGTGCATATGGGGAAGGTGTGTGTCTGTCAGAGGTCAGAGAAATCAAAGCAGAGAGTCATGGGAAAATGTGTTTCAGACTGCCCCCAATAAAGCAATAAATAAGCTTCAGTTGCCTAATGCAGGTCAAGTAAGACTTCTGAATTGCTTTCATATCTCTGGCCAGTGAGGGAGAGCGTATTCCCATTTTTATTGTCTATAAAATAAAAATATCTAAAATAAATAATCAAAAATGCTATGTCATCTCAGAATTATCACACTTTGAGAAACAGACGTTTTGCTTAATAATAGAAAATTTTTCCTATGAATAATGTAATATTTTCTGAAACTATTGATTTTAAAAAAATTATTGCAAATTTATATATGATTTTAGGTTTCAGGGAAACCATCATTGTTTCACAATTGATTAAAAAATCAAAGTTATTTTTGGCTAGTAAATCTATGTATGCATAACCTTGGTGTTTTGACTTATTTGATCAAACTTTTAATTTCTTTTCTTTTTTTTTTTTTGGCCATAATAAAACTACTCGTGAGTTTGCTAAGAGGCATTTTTGGTTCCGACTGACAGCTTAGACTACTGGTAATAATACTGGTGCAATACTAATGGGGGCAGGTGTAAAAATGGTTTGTAATATCACAATATTTCAAATAGCTGTGCAGGCTGTTAACCAGCTAAGGGGTCAGCATTTTTTTGTTATTGTTACTTTGTCCTATTTGCCCTAACAAATATTTTATAATGTAAATAAAGAAATGTCTTAAATTGTTAATAGTTCATAACTAACACTATGTGTGCTTGATTTAAAAGAGGGATAATTGTCATGCAGGAAGTTTTAATACTCTACTTATTTACCAGCCTGTTGCCACAACTCGACTCATTAAACAGACAACTAACACTAGCAAGACTCCACTCCTTCACATAATGCTTTGTAAAAAAAACAGCACTGAGTTTGTGAGAGCTGCCAGTAACTCAACAAGTGTTGAAATTACATGATTGTCGTAAGCCAACTACTACCAAATGTTAAAAATTGTAAGGGACAGACAGCTTTACTTGCCAACTGTAGGTTACATAATTAATGCTCGGTGTGCTTGTTAATGTAGGTGGAAAAACATCATGCATGAATGTTCATACAGAGCTAAGATGTGCTCCAGTCAGTACTGCAGGACAGAAGTTGTTTGTGTGTATCACAACAATGCTGTACCTCAAATGGTTTGACGCAGAGACAGTTTCCACAGTTGTGTCCAAAAAAGGTTTTAAAAAATGGAAAATTGTAAGCAATCCCTGCAGAATCAATGAGCTGTAGTTTATATTTCCTGAGGAGGATGTCAGTTTGAGTTTGACTTTGAGTAATGCAATATCTCTGAACCTTGAATATGTGTGTGTGCGCGCGTGTGTGTGTGTGTGTTATCCAGCCCATCTACTCTAATTTGTTTATTCCCATCCTTTTCATAAACACCATTAGAGAGCAAATAGGTAAATAGCTCTTCCTCCCATTTACTCGGACAATTAAAGCAGTAAAAAAAGTGAAGAGATTGGCCAGCAGAACGTCTCCGTTGGCCTCCACTGCTTTGAAAACGAATGGAACAACTTTGCCTTGTCTCTATTGTGCAGCTGCTTCTGCAGAACTTTGCAATGTCGCTCACTGATTTATTCAGTCAGTGGGATTTCTGGTCAGACGGGGAACTCTCAAAATCTCTGTCTAGAGCAAAGATAAACGGCTACAATAAAAACAAGATCAATGGCAAAGTGCTTATGCAACTGCAGGAGTTATAATGAGCCATGTATAAAATCATCAGAAACCTGAATAGCAGCTCCAGCAGCATCTATGCTAAAGTGCTTATTACTGATGATACATTTCACCCTTCATGCTTTTATGCCTGCATATAAATTTTCTATTTGTGCACTTCATTTATTGCACTACAATGCTATTGGCCTGTCATGTTTGATTACATGTTCTTCATATGATGAAGTCCAGTTTCTGGTTGACCCTGTCATTGGCAGAGAACAGTTCATTTTCAGAAAGATGAATCACTTAAAACCACCTGAGCTGTAAAAGAGAAGAGAAATCTTTCATCCCGCAGCCAAAATTTGCCTTCTTTTCTATTTTTGTGTCTGTTCCCATTGTTAAAAAAGGCTTTAAAACTGAAATGAAAATCCCCTTTCTTTGTAATGTTTATTCTGCCTTTTCCCATATCCGCTCCCGCTCTGTCTATGGCCTCCCACCCCTATTCACCATATTCCCGGATGCAAGCGGCTTGGAGCCAGCGATAGACTGCAGATGAAAGGGGAGACAGAGGGGGGAAGATGGTAATGAAGCAGAGGGAAGAGACAAGAGGTCCCTGCGGGGACTCCGACCGCCTCTCGGGACTTGTTTCGCTGTCAGGCCACGCTGGCCCCCACGTCCACAGCTCCCTGTGGAGAAGATGTGTCAGAGGATGTTCTGGGTCAGCCATGGGAAGAGACCATGTCTGAGCAGATAACAGCGTTCTGCTAAATTACCACTGATGCTTTTGATGTCCAGAAGTGTAAATAAAAGAGACGAAGTTTGAACCGAGGACTTGAAACTGCTGAAACTGTCCAAATCTGACTTAAATCTGAGTTGCTCCAATGCCTACGTGCATGGAGGTAACTAAACAAACATGCTCAGACACAAACACACGTAGTCATTGCAGCAGGAGTAAAAGGAAATGCAAGATTTAGGTGTTAGATTAACAATATTTGAAATATTTTAATACATCCTCATTTAACCCTTTTCAATGGTGTTAGCCTAAGAGCTTCTGGGAGTGCTACGTCATCCCGTGCAGCTCTGCTTTTGCTCAACAATTTACCACTTTAAAAGGCCCAATGGCCAATCTGCAGACAATCGTCCCCTGTAACACTATCTGGGTCCTGCTGATAAAATGCAGATGTGGCTCCTCTCAATGTGAATTTGTGACCCATTAAGTAGAGCCCCTCCTCTTTCCTCACCACTCCATCCCTCCTCTTGGCAGAGACTCCAGACCGCCTTTTCACATGCATTCCCCAAAAGCAGGTATGTGGATAGTATCAGGCTAACGAGTCACAATGGTGAATTTGTTCAACAAGGAGCACCGTATTACTTAAATCCAAGTGTGGCTCTCCCTCTCTTTGAGATCTGTGGACTAGATTGGCGCGGTCTCCCTAGCGTCTCATTTAGGGAAGGACAAAAGGTGAATTCAAGCGCTCCCTTTGAGGTTCACGAGACCTGACTCTAGTCTATTGATGTCAAGTCTCCCCTCAGTCTCCCAAAATGTCTCCATCGGTCAGCCATCGCTGCTGTGTCTCTGACAACTTCGCATAAGCTTATTTGTGCTTCAGTTATAAGAAGCATTAATAAAATCTAGAACAAACGTAATTACTTCAATATAATGACTCAAATCCTTGTGCATAACCAGCGTCAGGTTTAATTGACTGAACGTGTGCTGACTTTCCCACAATTATCCGCCTACAACGCTTTAATCTTTGTGGTAACCACCTTCAGCTCTGCACTTGACATCATGTATTCTGCGTTTGTTTGCTTTGGATGATATTATATTTTAATTGCAGGGTAATTTAGAGTCAGCAATAAAACAAGTTTTGCAAGGTTACACAACGCAGCCTGTGCTGTTGCCTTTCTGCAGAGCAAAGAAATCTATGTTGGAAACAGATTAAATATGAACTTGTAAATACATTCTTAACACACAACATAATATGGGTGTGTACTGATGGTTACCACCCCAATTTAAATTAGTCTTTTGCACTTTCAATTTAATTTGAAATCTCATCGATTTGTAACAATAAAGGGAGTTTTGTTTTAGGTACCAATGAGACAACATACAATACTGGAAGGTGATAAAAGAAAAAGATCCTTAATTCTGAAGGCTGACCGGACTCCAAAATGTGTCACAGCACTTTTTATTACTGAAGACGGACTTTATATCCCTGGGAAGTTATCACAGCAAGAGTTACTTTATCCTTTATGGCAGAAATCTGTATGTAAACAGTGCAACTACTCATTTTACATTACAAAACAACATTCCTAAAAAAGTGCTGTTGTTTGTCTGAACATGGCCCAAGGGCCTCTGTATAAATTAGTTGTGTAACATTGTCTATCAGCATCGGAAATCCCCGCCCCCCCCACATCCTCCTGACATTGACTTTGCGAGGGCTGTGAAATGACAACGTTGGTAACTTTCCCAAACAGACATCTGATAATTACACCCACATCACACAGTGGTTGGCCAGGTATGCTGAGATGAGAAGGTATGCAGGATTTGAGCTTCACTCTCAAGCTTTTCTTCCACACATGAGTCACCTTCAGTCTGTACAACCAAGTCGACCCTGTGAATGTCCGTAAAAGCCCATCCTTATCACTGCTTGTGTGATTTGTAGCATTTTGCCCTTCTTTTGACCTTTGACGCGCTCTGATGACACATGTATCAAACCAGCTCTTCTAGGCCAGCAGTCTGAGCTGCACCGAGGATCAAACAGTAGGTGGGAGCGTCAGTAGTGAAATTGCTGAGATGCTTGTGTTTCTCAGCTCGACTACAAGTTAGCAACAGGAGTGAGGTTGAGTTGTGAAGCACAGCTGCCACTGAGCAAAATTTACTTTGACTAACTCTATATCTATCTGCATGGAAAGAAAATAAGTTAGATTACAGTGAACTAAGTAGCACAAAGTCACATGTATGCCCACTGTGTGCTTGTGGAGGAAGTAAAGCTGTCACACTAGAGATGATAATGAGTTTTCTCTGTGTTTTATAAGTAGTAAATTGTATTTGATGGCTCCCATATAATTCCAGTAAATTTTGTTTTGACCACCGTGACCGCTTCTGATTTGAAAGCAGCCAAGAAACAGTGTCTCAAACTGTTTATACTGACCTCATTGTTCAATTTGTAAAGATCCCCCTCTCATCTGTGGCTAGGCCCAGCACTGCCTCTGGCTATGCTTTTACATACTCTGTGATCTAGCTCATTGCACCACTTCACTGTGAATAGAGAGAGTTAAAGTCAAACCCCGGGGAAACAGAGGAGAGCATTATGGATGAGCAGCCTGTGAAAAAAGCCTATTGAAAAAAGGCCTTTGACAGTTTAATTGGTCGAATTAGTCACAATATTCAAATTGACTCTGTTGACCAGCCAATGACTGAAGTGTGTACTACTGCAGGCTGGGCCAACCACAAAACCCTGTCCAGATTGCAAACGAGACACATTAGGCATTCCCTTCCTGCCAGCGAGCCCTAGTCCTGTGTCAAAGCACTTTTGCCAGTGCAAATCCTTGAAAAAGTTTCATTGCTACTTTCTGGCTACATGGAAAACATTGAAAACTCCTTTATAATATCTGTCAGCTCCCCCAGTCTCCAACATAAACAGGTGTTCCACCCAAGCCAGTGTATTTACTTATGTCAAGGCAGTGCTTACATATACAGACACTCAACACACTTTTAACATTCTCCTCAATGCTACAGTCGAGCAGCACTTGGCATCAGTGTCTGCGGCCAGCTACACTGTTTCAAGAAGACAAATTAAAGCCATATAATTTGCCTGCTGAAAGACTCGCTCTGTATCACAGGTGTCGCAGCCCGAAGCAGGCGTTAACTCCTGCCAGGCACCCCCCCCTCAACACACACACACACGCGCGCGCACACACACACACACACACACACACACACACACACACACACACACACATGCGGTTTGTGCTCACACTAACATATATGTAAGACAGCTACAAAAAATATCTCAAGCCGTCACTTAGGTCCCTATATAGCATGGTTAACGTGGTTGTAAAACATGCTGGCCTGCACAGGGCTCCAGCTCGTAATAACTGGTGATGACAGTAATATGAGTTTGTGTGTGTGTATGTGTAGATGATGTGTGTGATTGCGAAAAATTTATATAAATGCGTCGGGGCATTGAGGAAGATTGATACTTGCATTGTAATAGATTTGTGTATGTTTTTGAAGGTCTAAGGTTATCTTTTGAAAGCATATGACAGAACTGGAATACAGTTTTTACAAATACATTTTTCTTAGAGTTTAATCACCTGAAACAATAAAAAATGCTATTATGTCATTACCTTAGAATGATCCTTTTATATCTAAAGAAGGAGCAGGTCCTCTACCGTCCTTTACTGACAAATATAATATGGACAGAGCATTGTTAACAGCTGTCACTCTCATAAATACAATGCCATCATTAGCTAATATTAACTAATGCACAGTTGTGGTATCATGCGTACAAACAACACACACAACACCGACATACAATCAAACAAACAAATCATTTACACATTCACCACATAGTGATCGATAAAACATCAATGGTATTCTCATGAATGTTAGTTCAGTATTGCCTTAGGCCTACATTTTACTTCTGTCTTGGTTTCCACCGACTCATGGGGGGGCGGAATATCAGGCCAAATGCCACACTAACTCTATACAATGTCTGATGCTAGACAAGTTGTGGGCTTATCAGAACTTTTTCTGAAAACTGCCTCCTACAATGCTACAAGGGTGAGAACGAACCTAAATAGTACTTTTGTACAGAAACATGAATATAATGACATGAACATATTCTTTCCAGCAGCTGTTGTGTGCAGTAACTGTAACAACCAAAAGTAAGGTTTGCTCACCAACCATGTAAATCAAACAAGTAACTATTGTCATTTTCACATTTCTACTTAGTTTAACTCTCTCAGGTTAAACAAACAATATACAATATGAATACACTGAGTAAACAGAACCAGCTTTAGAGCTAGCAGCTGCCTCCAGACTTTACATTAGGATCAACACACCCTGACTCCACTTCAGTAAGTGAACTACATACTGTGTTTCAAGATGAGTGTGTTGAAACTCTTACATTTTATTTGATATATTCATTTTAATATTTCCATCAATAAAAATGAATTAATATTTCTAAAGAGTCACTGGTTCGGACTTGGTAACGATTTTTGGCTTCTGGTTACCTTGTAAGGTGCAATTCCAGCTGTGGCCACAACACCAAAATTGCCTAACAGCTTAAAGCTCTTCCTGCAGACTTACTCAAACTCTCTAAATGTGATTTATATTGATCTTCTCATGTTACTCTCAGAAAAAAAGTCAAATTACCATATTTCCTAAAGTGTTGAACTATTCCTTTAAAAAGAGAGCTGGGGGCCAAAGTGTATCAGAAGCAGAGTAAAAGTGATAGAGCACTGAAATGCCTCAAGTAATAATCCTTATGAGACACAAAGGCGTGCACTCCCTGGTGTTCGAATGTGTGATAATGTGGCTTGGCCTTCAGCCACTTCCAACAGTTGAAGAAAGCACTCGAGAGGAGAACAGAGGCTGTCCCTTCCACTTACCTCCCCCCACCTCTCTCACTGACTCTCTCTATATAAATGCTTGGCAGTTTTACGCATGGCTGGGAGCAATTTCCCACAATGTGTAAATTAGTCAATCTCCCAAGTCAGTAAAGTGGCCTTTGATGGGGAGGACATTAATGAAGTGTACCATTAGGCCTCACATTTGTATTCTTAGGGGCTCTCCAAGCTTTTGATGTCGCAGGGCCCCATGGCTGATTATCCACATGCCAGCGCTGCATGCCTCTGTTACTTAGACGAGAGGGAGGGAGGGGAAGAGAGAGAGAGAAAGCAGAGATGCTGGACATTCAGTGTTGTCTCTCTTCCTTTGCTGCCCCGTTGGACTGTCCACACTGTCCTGCTGGCCATTTGATGTTGGCAAGAGAAAGAAAAAGAACGAGGGGAACGAGAGAGGAGAGGTTGCAAAAAAGTGCAGTCGCAGAGCTGGACTTCTGCGTGACACTTCAAAGCGCTGTCTGGAGTAAATTGCTGTGGACCGCTTCATTCAGAGTAGAAGGGCTTTCCCTTCGCGGATGACAGTTGCATGGTGACAAAGTTCAATTGGCACTGGTAGGAGAGGAGGAGGGGGGGGCAGATCAAAGCGGGACCATTGTAATGGTTTTGTTCCGTGGAAAATCGCTTTTTGTCCCGGGCCTTTTCAAGCCAACTCCTGGCTCCAGTCAGGGTAAATGGGATTTTTAACTCCCTTGTGTGGGTGGAAGGGTGAGGGGAGGTGGAAGAGCAGAGGGAGGGGAGATTCTTAGCCTCAGGGTAAGGAACTCAAGACCCCCCCACCCGCGCCTCCTTTAGCCCCCCCCACCAGCCCCTCTTTCCACCCTCTGACAATGCAAGGCCAACTATGTTGATGTTATTGAGCCTTTCATCTAAACTCGGAATCGTAATTTTTATAGAGAGGGTTTAGCAGAGCAACTGTGTGATAATGCTTTTTTGTAATTACAATAACGAGAAAAAATTTCTCTCTTGTGCTCTCATTTGCTCACAAACAAATTCTCTCTGTCTGTCTTTGTGTCTGTCCTCTGCCTTTTTCTTTCTCTCTCATTGATAGCCTCACACATGATATCTCATTTTGTTGTCTACTAGGAGATAAAACAGGTTGATCTCAGCCAATTATGCACAAATAAACTATCATCATCTATCTCTGAGGACCCATCTCCTCCTTCTCCCATGCTCCCTTTTCTCTAATCTGTACTTTCATAAAAATAAAGGAGATGCAAAGTCTTTGTCATCAGTTTGTTTTGAGTCAGTACAAAGGAACACATCAAAACAGTGATATAGGAAATGCTATTGTTTATTTTGGGGATTTCCAGGGATTTCAGTGGGATTTCACTGATGTTAGCATTTTCATTGTAAGCATGTTAGCAAACTGACATAGCATGCTAGTCAAAGCACTGCTGCCACACAGGTCTGCTAGCGTTGACTCTTACACAGTGTTTCCACTGTCGCTCTGCACTACTCAACTTAACTTAATTATGGTACCAAGTACTCTTTACTTTTTTATTTTCCTCAACACATGACACACGAAGACAGTACTCTCTCAATTTAGGTAAAATTCTTATCCTCCAAGCACAATTACGTGAATTAGCTACAGAGATAACAGAAATGTGTCTGCACTCTGTCAGTTGACCACAATAAGGTTTTGCTGGCTGCCATTTAAAAAAGAAGAGGCAAATTAATAAACTTGCACGGGGTGCAGAAGATCATTAAACTAGGAGACAGCCTTTTAGCTAAACAACAGTGTTTTTAAAGCCAACAAAATACAAGAAAACGCTACTACATCTTACCATGAGGTATACCATCTCATAGGTATACCATGATCATATACCATCTAGAGAAAACACAATATCAGTAGTCAAAAATGAGTTGAGAGTCAAAGACATTTCAACTAACTTAACAGCAAGTGTAAAGTTAAGCAAGTGCCTGTGATTTGAATGATTTTTAGCCTGTGACAGGAGCACAGATGTGCCAGAAACAGCACCTCTGTTAAGGTTTTGAAGGAAGTTGACACAAATATTTAAAAGAGGGACAGAACTTACTATATGCAGTCCGAGAGAAATCAGGTGCTTAATTGACCACTGCATTCTGAAATAACATTAAAGAGACTTTTAAAAAAACCAAAAAAAATTCAAGGCACTAAAAGCAAAATGCTTGTTGTAAGGCTCAATTAAGCTTCTTTTATTTCAGGTCAATTTTTGATCTGTAACAAATATTTTTCTCAAGTGGTGTCCACTATAATCATTAATACAGGTGGAATTACAACTGATGGGGCTTCAGCAAGGGCAGATGAACAGGACAAAATGGCTTTTATGGTATGCAAGAAGGTTACTGACAGATGAAATGAGTCTACTAAAATGCTGTATTATTCATCAGTGGAGTATTATGGCTTGTGTATTTTTATATGTGGGGAGTTCTGTTCTGTTATGGCCCACAGAAAAAAAATTTAGCCACCCCATTCCAATACCCTTTAATTTAGGTCTTGGCTATTCCTACATTTATAATGCTAGCTTTCTAAATTAAAATAATTAGCAGTTTTTGCATCAAATTGTCATATTCCTGGAGGCCTTCAGTACATCACTGACAGTAAGTTTTAGACCGGCTCTACACTGAGCACTGAAAAGTGTGTGCATCTGTATGCCTGCACACACACAAGGTATGAGGATATTTTAGTAGCCAAGTGCGTCAGACAGAGCTTGAGCTCGGTCTGTGTGATTGACTGTATGAGCTGCTGGCCAAATGTCTCCGTTTTTTCCCTTGAGCTCGGGGAGAAAAGTGTTATTTCTTCAAAAGCCCCATTTGAGAAACCCCGCAAGCCTGTAATTGCTAGGGAAAAGACTGGACAACCTGCCAAGCCAAACACTTGAGAGGGAATTGGAAATATTGTAAACAGTAGAGTAACCCACTCACTGTCGAGACCGAGACCGGAGGTGGGGGAGAGGGTGGCGGGGCAGTTGCAGATGAAACATGGAGTGTGTGAAGGAGAAACGCTTACAGATTTATATGCATCGACGATGACAGCGGCTCACCTTCTCCTTTGAAGCTGCACGTCTGCTATAATAGAAAAAATGATCTAATGAAGAGTTCTTCTTCTGCAACCCCAAGCTGAAGCTGCATGAGGATTCTACCTTCTACGAAACCTGCCACGACTTCAAAAACTTTTATACTGAAGTTGTCAACTCAGCAACGCCCCCCTCCCACCTCCACACTTCTTGAACAGTGAATGTTCTTTATGATCACCAGTAACCTCTTTTATGTGTTGACACAATATTTTTCTTGTGCTGTCAAATAAAAGCGGGGGATTATTTTTTTTGTGCGACCCCATTTTCCCGTCTTAATGACCCGAGCCATGCTCTCCTGGAGTAGCAACCATTAAAACCCAGTTTGGGTTCAGTGCAACTCTGCAGTTCTGCGGGGTTATTTTTCCCCCCTCCCCTGCTTTCCTCACTTGCTTTTTTTTTTTCACCTTCCCCTTTTAAAAACCAAAATCCCCCGACACCAATTAGAAGGAAAAAACGGAAATCGTCGACCAAACATGACATTTACAGGCTAGAGCTCAAGACTTTTAACAGCCACCCCACATCCCCCGCCTCACTCCCAGACTCATATGATGCAGAGGCTCACGTGCAACACACACGCTGGATTTGATGCAATTGTTGAGCAATCAAAATACCAAATTACTGCATTTTAATCAGTTATATCCTTAGAACGAGTTCAAACGTTGCAGGGTTTTTAACTTGAATGAACTCCAAGTAACACCTTGCATTTAATTTCTCAACAGCCCAGCAAATAATTCTCCTTTCACTCATTTCATCTCATGTCAGACTGCCACCCTCAGCGTCGATCCCTGTCAGTCTCCGCAAAATTACATCTACATGTGTCTGTATGCCTGCGCTTTTACCAGACTGGACCACAGCATTAAACAAGATGGAAACACATCATTAACTCAGATCCCCCCCACATACACATACAGCATTAAATAAGATGGAAACACATCATTAACTCAGATCCCCCCCTGTTCTCCTCCCCAGCCCAGAACTACAGAGCATACACAAAAACAGTTGGGTAATTACTGATAATTAAATCAATTACAGGCAGGCTCTGCCTTGCCAGCTCTGGATGGTGGCAGCCGTGTCGGGGCGCTCCAAATATTTGAACTGCACAATCCAAATATTCTCTTTGAGCTGTTTTTCTCTTCGGAGCAAATCACCGGCCAACCTCACTCTGACAGCAGCAGTCAGCGTGGCCATGTGGGCAGTGCCAGCAGACGGCAGGGACCTGATGAGCTTCAACATTAATGACGAGGTGATTAGTCAGCCTTTCCTTCCTGCGGAAGAGGCTCTGCAATTTCATCCCAATCATAGTTTGCTTTGAAAGGTTTTTGGATGACTGTAAAAAAATTGTGGGGGCAATTAAATTGTTTTTACTCTTTTTTTTTTCCCAAGATTACTATCGGGTGCTCTTGCAGTCATGGTTGACAGAAAAGAGATAAAATGGACCATTTACTGCCTCCTTTGGGGGTGGGCTCGGGCAGGGAGAGGGAGACGCTGCAGGCCGGGGGAACAGGATGCTCTGCTTCTCTTTTTCGATGTGTCTGAGGGTCAAAATGTTACTTTTTATTTTGTTTCA
Source organism: Acanthurus leucopareius (assembly GCA_029814765.1). NCBI lineage: Eukaryota > Metazoa > Chordata > Actinopteri > Acanthuriformes > Acanthuridae > Acanthurus > Acanthurus leucopareius. The sequence continues at coordinate 8,727,549 of JAQMCX010000029.1, forward strand.
AATACTGAAAATTATCATTTGAAATTGCATTTTTGTTTCCTGAAAAAAAATATTCACTGCAAATAAAACCAAAAACTGTCTCGTTTAACCCAGGAAGGATCACACCATCTTTCTTTAGTGTTGTACTTAATTGCTATTTACAACAAAAGCTGATTTATGGGAGTATACAGCCTCATTGATTTATGTTCCGACATGAGCTGCAACAAGTCTTTCAATGCCAAATCATTTTCTGTGGACTGCGGTGCCAGTGTGAGCAGCATTTTAATCGGCTACCAGGTTTTCATGACATTATTAGCCGGGTCTGATGTGGAGCAGTATGGTGGGGAGGGAGGGGGGAAGTTTATCAGATGCAGATTTGGTGGGGAAAGGCAGCCACAGTGGGGAGTGGCCACCAATGTCTCTGTGTGGTTTTGATAAAGATAGAGATTTATGCTCTTCCAGCGTTTATGGGTCTGGGCCATTGTGGCGATGCCTACTCAGACCTGCCGCCACCTCTGTCTCGACAAGCTGGGAGGGAGACGGATATTATTAACTGCTCCCTTTCCTCCTTTCTGCTTCATCTTTTACTCTATCATCCACTTCAATGCCAACTGAGGGCCAAACAGTGACAGACTGACTGACTTTGTGACTTGTCGCATGCATACAGTGGCCCTTCTGATAAAGCATTTACCATGACGAGGTAAAGAGGTGACAACTGTAGAGAGAGGCTCCCTAGGGTGTCTTTGTGAGAATAATCTCTGTTTTAAATTCAGATCCAACACAAATACTAACTTTATGTTAATCACAAAGGCCTCATTTTCACCTTTAGGTCAGTGGGGGTGTCAAAAGGAAAAATGAAGCCTCAGATCTTGCACATCCATTCTGAAGTTGTGAAAGGAATTAAACTACAAATGAAAAAAAAATGCAGTTTTTTTTCTTAAATGCAATTCCAGTGAAGTAGATCCAAAATAATTAGGAATTCTGTTTTAGTTACATGCAATTTCATCACATGGGTCGGTAAAAGGACAACCCTTGTTTAAACAAAAAAAAAAAATGTAAGAGTTTTAAACAGTACAGACATCTCTGTACTGTTGCACTTTCCTCAGCGGAAGCCCCCTCTCACCACTGCAGACTGACATTTGTTGCAGATAGCCAACAGAGGCTTCGGTCGGAAGAGTGAGGGCGCAGAGGGCAGGAGGGGGAAACAGTGCGCCGCTGCGCTTGTCCCCCCTGGCTTATTGAATTACCTAAATGAGCAAAGGAGACCAGGCTGGGGCTCTTGATCGTTTGAAGTTTACAAATCATCCTGACTGCTCTGGGGCTTTGGGGGGACGTCGCGAGGGAGGAGCGGGTGGGGGTGTCTTTTGATGCCTTAAATAAAAACATCAGGGGAAACAAACAAACAAGGGAGAGAAAGGGGATAAAGATGAAGATGGTGAAGAGGTGGTAAGGAAACACCATGTTACCCATGACAGATTGGGAGTGGTGATGGTTGAGAAACCACTTCCTGTGTGTGATGGGAAAGCTGCATGTCTGCACCGTTAACGTCTGGCCAAACTGAGGATGCTGTCTGTGTGTGTTTTTTCAAAATACATGAGTACATAAGCAGATGAATTAAGTGTGGGTGCAGGCAGAGGAGTTTGACATAAAGGAAATGTTCACCATTTTTGGTGATGTAATTATACCAATGATGGTTTAACAAATGGTTTACAATTATCCAGCTCCTCCTACTGTACAAACATAGAGTCAGAATATCCCTGATACAGACACTGCCATCTTGCACTTGTTATGTCAGTTGGAGTCTGAGCAGAAGTGATTGGTGGATAAATTCGTGGAATCGAAGTCCCACCTTTATTCACCCTGCTGACTTAGATTAGCGTTAGCTGTATGATGTCACAAGTAACTGGTTAAAAACAAACTAATCAGAAAAATTAACACTTGAACACACAAAAGTCATGATAACAACTACCTGACATGACAGAGGTTATCTTAAAGAAAATGTCATTTGATGTAAACTTTGAGAGTTGGTTTTGCCCATCTGCTAACATGCAGGGGTGGGATTTATGACCTTTACTGCTGCCAAACAACAGGGGGCAAAAGAGGTATTTGGCTTCTCTTTAACGGAGCTTTCATGTCGTCCATGTTTTTACAGTCGATCGCTTATACATATCCTTGCCATGAGTTTAACGAGAAGATTGAAACCACACTGATGTCTGTAAGATGAAGCTAGCCAGTTAGCTTAGCTTAACTTAGCTTAGCGTAAAGACTGGAAAAGGAAACAAGGTTGGTCTTTTACTGATCAGTATGTTGAAGCTCATTTGTTTAGTTCAAAACAAAAATCCAACTGTGAAAAAAAGGCACATTGTAGGTTCATAGTTGGATATGTGGACTGGTATTTCTCTGCTGGTAGAAGTGACTTTCTTAATCCACTGGTTGGCTGGGAACCTTGAGTGATGTCAGCGACTCCTTTGGTGAACTTTATGACCTTTGACAGAGCCAGTCTTGCTGTTTGCAAAGCTAAGCTGAATAGCTTCTGGCAGTAGCTTCATATTTGCAGTACACACATAAAAGAGGAATCAGTCTTGCCATCTCACTCTGTGCAAGAATGCAGTAACACATATCTCCAAAAAATGCTGTACTTTTCCTTTAATGCATAGGCAGTAGAAATAGATAAACACTGAGTCAGCTTGTTATTTGCTCACATTTTTACCTTCACTGTGATACCTGTCTAGAAATCTCTTTTTCAGTACAGGCTTCAGTAGCCCACCTACGAGACCTTTGCTCTTTTATTCCTGTGTGGATGAAATTAGAAAAAAACCATAATAAGCTGACATGATTTTTTTCGTTCTCTGATATTGGTTCAAAATTGTGTATGTGTAAAATATTTCGTTCTTGCTATTACAGATTTTGCTCTTTAAAATTAAAATAAAACTCTTTGGACTTTGCCTCTTAACAACAAAAGCCGCTCATATTCTTTTGTAAAGATCGATCAATAATTGATTGTGCCAGGACATGATGTAGAAAAGACAGCATGTTGTTAGTACAATCAGGGGCCTTTTCCAAGCTATTAAGTGGAACTAATTAATTAAGGCATGGAAATGCATTAAAATGCCTCTCTCTCACTGAAGTCAACATCCATTTTGAAAATGGAAAAGCCTGAAATGTAATTAGTTACATAATCATGGCAAAATAAGTTTGTCTTGATTTAAACCATATTGTTCACTTTGCATGTCACCATTTCCCATTTCCATTCCTCAAAGCACCCGTAATACAGTGTTTTGTTTTAAAAAGATATTTACCGTCCTCTCCGGCCGTCCCATTTGCAGTTGATTTTTCAGATTCATGAGGTCGCCTCATTTATGTAAAACACATGCACACATGCTCATGACATAAAAATCACGACGGGGAAAGAATGATTTCAGCATGTAGATTACCAGGAACCTCAATCAACAACTGTCTGGGGATGGGAGGAATCCATTTCAACTTTGTGACCCGGTGACTCCGTGTCTCTGCAACCACGCGACTCCGCTCTAATTGGACGACACAATGTCTGGGAGTTCTGAGGCTGGACAGAACTCACGGCAAATTACCGCTCACTTCCTGTTCAATCTGAGCGGGCACTGGAGCCGTCAAGGGAGCTGTTGGACTTTGAAAAGTGTTTGCTTAGCTTTGCATCTCCGGTAACCGTGACCCCGTTGTAATGAAGAATAATTTACCATTTTGGAAAGTTCATTTTTGTGCATGCCTAATTTACAACAGCAAAATCCCAATGGTGCAAAGAACGGATCCAGTGATGTTAACGGGTAAATAGAAATGTACTTATGAGATTTAGTCCTTTAAATAATCTTTTTGATTCAACATAAAAGAACAGTTAAAAAATGCTTGTCTTTGGTTTTACATGAAGAACATTTTACAAATGTGCAGTGCTGTGAGTGCAGTGGAGGAGACAAAGTTACTATGATACATTTTACTCATTTATTTGGTTTTTTTTGACACACTTTGATCTCTAAATGCTGATGGCTGTTTATTTTCTAGCAGATAATACTGATAAACATATAGAATGAAAACAAGTGCAACAGATATTGTTGCCTTGTTGAAGTCAATTTTTGTGGCTGAGCAAAAAAAATGAATAAAACAATTTCAGGATTTAAACAGAGAGATGTTAATGTGTTTTTTATGTTGTCTATCTTTTTATGTGTTGTGCCTTAATGTACAGGTACTGATGTATCGCCAAAAAAGTGCACATGAGGGTTTCAAACTGACATTTTTCTTCATTAAGATTGTATGCAATTAACTGTCTTTTATTATGAAAGTATACACACATGCATCACATAAAGTGGAAGTTACAGGTAATGCACACATGTCTAAAACATGCAGACATATCTCTCTCAGTCTTTATTTTTGCTCTGCGTTGTATCGCTGCGTTGGCTCCAGCAGGCTCCGTGTCTCCGAGCTGCTGCCTGGTGAAAGCAGCGTCCAGTGGAAGAGGATTGGTAGTGACATCTGGCAGTTTGATAAAGTGGATTTGGTTTCTTAGGGGCAATTCCAGGCTGCTCTCCCCGGGCGCCAGGCCTACTCTGGTTAGTATATGACTTACACGTGTAGGCCGCTGAGAGGGAGGACTGGTGTGTGTGTTTTGTGCATATGGGAGAGACAAAGTAGTGTGTACAGTTTACAGTATATCTAAGTAGGTATATGAGTGTATGTGTGTGTGTGCGGTTTGGTCGAACAGAGGGGAAGCGGTTAGTTCAAATGGAAAACAGCAGTCCCTCCACCATTTACATTAATGCAAGCCTTTCATCACCAGCTCGCCTAAAGCATGGCCTCTCCCCTTCTAATTTACTTTAAACACACACATTAGTCTCATCACTAAACACTAATGGCTCTTTATGAAACAGAGGCCTATTTCCCATTTTTCTAATGAAGGCCCTGTTTCCCTGCAGAGCCTCTGAGTCCGGTCTAATCCATTCGCTGAGATGGCTGATCCGTCCTTCCTTAATATCCTCCACCACTGCCGCAAAGTGAAGACAACAAACAACATGCACGCATGTCCAAATCCAGAGGCCAACACTCACTAACATGTAGCTGTTCCTCCTTCAGTTTCTCCCTCAAGGCGAGCTGCTCTGTCAGAATGCTGGCATTTTTCTAGGAAAATGGAGTTTTAAAGGTCTCATTCCATAACTTTCTCATTAAAATAATCTTCTGGTATTAATGTGATACATAAACAAAAGTCCAAATTACCTTCATATCTGCTGACATGAAGCTGCTTTGTATTTTTTTTTTCTGACTTCATTTTTCTAAATGGTTAAGAGCACTTTTGTAACACAGCCAGCTGAGCTTAACAGAAAACTTGGAAGACGAAGGCACTTTTGAAAGTATTTCGATGCAGCGTTCAACAGCACACTATTTACAGAGAGGAATCTGTAGTCTCCGAGCAGAGAGAAGAGAAAATACTGGCACTAGAATAACAGTTCATACAGGAACTGATTTTAATCACAAAACATCCCAGGAATGCCTTCTTTTTGCCATATTTTGTTTTTTATGTGGCTTGAAAACTGAATGGTTAGCGCTGCATCTGTCCGGAGCAACTGATTTATGAACATGTTGTGGGTTCCGAGGTTTGCTTTAGGATTGGGCCACATGAAAGCAGAGGTGAAGGTCAATAGCACAGGCCCACTGTGGCTATGAAAACATCATGGGTGTTTTCTTGCCAGGGCTCACACGAACTGGCCGGGCACAAGGACAGACCTCGCATTCTGCAGCGCTGCCATCAAAGGGAGAGTTCGCCCAAAAATGTAAATAAGATTTTTCATCACCAGGCAATTTCAAGTGCACCTTTAAGGCAGGAATACAATTCACGGCGTGACTTTGTGTCTTTCACACAGAAAACATGCTGAGGAGGTTGATCTTGAAATATCTTATCACTGCAGTTCAGAGCTGCTGTTCATTGCATCTTCATTTTGACATTTTTGTAACTTTTGAAATGATACATTTATTTCAGGAGAACAAAAAAATTTCATTTTTATTTCAAGTCTGAGATTTATGTTTTCACTGAAGTAAAAAAGAAAATACAAAAATTTTAACAGCAAAATGTGCTTCAAGTCAAAAAATAATTCAAAATGAAGAAAACCTATTTTCAAAGTTATTATGTTATACATTATAGAGACTTTTACAGAATTAAAAAAGGCCAGTGTAATACAGCTATTGATCCTTTTAATCCTTAAAAATGAGGCACGCTCATCTTTGGATTATTACTCATGTATGAACATATTTTTTAAAGCGGCATCATAACCTCACAGCTGTCAAAGTAGAATTATTTTAAATACTGTCTTTCATAAAACCTTTTGTTTTATTAATACAATAATAACTTAATCCCTTAAATACATGTTGGGAGGGGTGGAAAAAGCATCATAAGTGAAAGTACCATCAGTTAAATGAAGGCTACTCAAAGAAGCAAACGTTAGAATACTTAATGCTTGATGCTTAAATTCTACATCATGCAGGAAAATGGACAATGTGAGGGCTTAATCACTGTTATATTATTAAATTTTTATTGCTGATGCATTGCTACGTAAGCAGAATTTTACTGGTGTAATTTCACTGCTGAGTAGTTTAATGTAAAACAATGCAATGTATCTTATAAATCCGTCCAAGTGAAATCTTTACAAGCAAGGCAACCATTAACCACAGCTGTAAGACAAATGTAGCAAAGTAAAAAGAAAATATTCCCACAAAAATGTAGTGGAGCATAAGTACTGCACAGATTTATGCGTAAACATTTAGTAAAAAACACATAAAAGCTTGAAGTCACTTTTCTCTGTAAGGAAAGAGGGTGATTTCAGTGTATGATGGCGTGTGTGTGTCATTGAACATGGATGTTCTTCATGAAGCAGCAACATGAATTTACAGTTAGTTTCAGTAAATAAGTTACTTTTAGTTAGATTTAGTTTATTATATTAGTGGCTAAGAATCAGTATTTAGACAGTGTGAATTTTTTAATGAAAGAATAATTTAAAAGAAATTATAAAAAGCATGATTGCATTAAAAAATTCTTGAAAGAAATCAACCCTACTTTAAATTTTTAAATCGAACAAAAAATCTTGCTATCCAAAAAGTATTACTTAAAATTAGGTGAAAAAAAAATTATATGTCAATATTGAGCCGATCAAATGTGGAATCTTTTCTCCAGAGACTCTGTAATATTTAACTGTTCTGTCTGTAGAGACACTCTTGATTCAAGATCAGATGCCTTTTCGTTATTTTCTTAATGACAAAAATTTTCTTCATTTTAAATCCCTCCTAAAAAACTACATTCAATGTTTTAAATTGAATAAAATACAAAATGTGAGTGTATTACTTTAAAAATAAATGTTCTACACAAAGTAATATGTTCAAAAACTAAAACGTTTATCTCATGTTCTGTTTCACTTACAAATCTTTCTCTCCCTCTCCCTTTTCTCTTCCTCTCTCTCTCTCTCTCTGTCTCTGTGCTAAGGAGGAAAAGGATCTCCAGTCGGGCCTTACCTCACCCGTGGCATTGGAGGGGGAATTACAGGGCTTAGTTCTCTCAACTTGACCCCGCTCCTAATTACTTGTCGGATAAGTCTTTTGGCTCCTAGTGGAGTGTTGTCCTAACCTCCACTTGTCTGCTGTGTGTCCAAACATGGAGAAAGGAAAACACGTTCCAGTGGAACAGGGGGCTAAGCCTCCACGCCGCAGTTCTCACAGAGCCGAACGCCCCACCGCAGGCTCCCAGGGACCCACACAGGTTAGACTGAGGACTCCTGCTTAAACTGCTCTGCTCTGAGGATGAATGAATGGTGGGAAAAAGGACAGACACACTGTGTCTAGGATTTTATTTTGAAATTAGAGGATAGGATAGGATTTTATAACCTCTAAATGTAGTAAGTTAGGTTTCCAGGTCTCTCTTCTGTTTTCTCCCACAGTACAAGAAGCAGAGTTGTGACAGGTAAACTGCACAGTGTAAGCTGGAGGCAGCTGGCCGGCCTGTCTGGAGTATTTTGAAGCACCTCTCCTTAAAAAAAAAAAAAAAACAGTGACAGGCACCAGTGAGTGGAGGCAACCTGCAGCGAATTTGTCTTCGTCAGGCCATATTGTCTCAGACATTTCAAAACCTTTTTTGGCAACCTCCTCTGTAATTATGGCCCCTTCAAAGATGATGATCAGTGCAACAACTTAGTGTGTAATAGATGCTAATGATGGATAATAACACTGGTACAGAGAGAGAGAAAGAGAAGACTCCTCATAATCACATTTTTCTAAGCCTTTTTTGTTGTGATGTTACACTGAGCAGGAATGTGTTGTGTTTTTCTCCTTTTTAAAAGAGATTTTTTTAACAGTGATGGTTGACTGAGGGAAGCAGTGAGTCACACAGGGATCCCTACTTCAAATGGCCCACAAACATGAAAGCAGGAGAAAGTTAATTATTTTTACCAAAAGAGAAAATTAAAAAGTTAATTTCCAACATCCCAGTAGCTCCGTTTAGTTACTGATCATATCTCCTTAACCCATCCCTCCCCCGCCTGCTCTAACCCTGGGAAAGCACTCTCTTAGATTACCATACCTAAAAAACATAACTCAAAACAGGGATTATTGGGCTCAAAGATTAGTTTTTCAATGAGAGCTCCCCAAACCTTTTAGGGTATGTCATCAATTCTGTCTAAATAGAGTGATAAGCAACCTCCGTGGAAAAGGACAATCCTCCAGGGACTGAATAAGGTAAAGAAGGAGAGTTTATTCCATTATTGTCTAATAGCTTCCACAACCATCACCCTTTACCCCCAATAAAATCTCATTGGCCTGAGGATTGAGTCTGGATTACATGGTAGCTCTGCTAATAATGTCAAACACATGAAGAGGCCTGACCCCGAAACTCACCCATCACCACAGCCAGCACAAGTTTACCTTTTCACCGGAGTGTTACACTGAGTTTAACGCGTTGTGGTAATGGGAATATAAATAGCATAAGGATGTAGTTTTCTATCCAGAGTATGATGCATTTTTAATATGTTATACACAGAATATGAAACATGTTCTTACAGTATATCATCATGTTATTTGCATGTTTCAGCTTTGAAAGGAGCCATTCTGAAACAGAGACAAGGTATACAGAAAGAAAAACCTGAAAAGCCTCCACCTTTTCTTGTGTGTGTGTGTGCGTGTTTGCCTGTGTGTGTGTGTGTGTGTGTGTGTGAGAGAGTCCGTGTGTGTGTGTGTGTGCATACCTTAGTTCGTAGACTGCAGCGCTGTACGGTTCCCCCCGGGGCTGCACTGAGAGGCTGGTGCCAGAGAGTCTCACCTTGTCAGGTTAGCCTGGGAACATACTCATACTACAGGCATTTCTTCCATGCGCACACACACACACACACACACACACACACACACAAATTAACAAACACTCACACAGGCTTTCACATTCACATGTCTGCATGCACACAACGCTACCCACATCATAAGCTAATGAGCCATTATATTGTCATTAGTGTTTTATTTGCACCACCCTGTCTTTCAGCAATCTGTCACTCTGTTCACATGGCAGTGACTCAGAAACTAAACAGTTGTTGCGGATTTGACCGTGTGTGTGTGTTTCCACTCTTATGAGCACACACTCAATGCCTTTGTGCAGGTCTGCAGGCTGCACGTATATTGTCCTGTTTGTGTGTGATCGAGTGCCTCTGTCTTTTTTGGTCTATTTTTGTATGTTCTTGACGTGTACTCCATTTGTCAAAAACAAACAACATTTGAATCCATCATGGTGTCTACAGTGAATTAAGCTCATGATGATGTTTCCCGCAGGGCCTCAGAGACCATACATGATTTAAGTAGTCTTGAAATTTGTTTGGGGAACATCTACTATAAAAAGCGTGTGTTTATGTACATGGCACGTCATTATCTTTGCATCTTGATTAGATTTTCCAACGTCTCACATGTTTGTACACCTAAATAAGAGAATGTGATGGCAGGACCACCCAAACAGAGCAATCACACATGTAAAATAAGAGAAGGGATGCTCATTATGTGGCAGACAGTTTGACGCTCTCTCTTTTTATGGTCTCCATTTGCCCTCGAAAAAAAAATGCAAGACTGTAAATACAGTAAAAAGCTGATGAGGAACGTTTGGCACAAACTTCAGGCGTCATATTTTTCTTATAGGTCCCAAAAGTTGAGTAAAGTGATGTATCTTTTCACATACTAGACTTTAGAATGTGGTAAAACAGTAAAGCATCTGTCAACATCATCTCGTAACATCTTCTGGTGAACTAATTTCTCTGATGCCGCCTTTGTTTGTTCCAACAGATCCCACGCTTTTAAGGTGCGAATTTGTAAGTTAATAATCTTGTCAAAACAAACAGTCGAAACCGCAGTGTGGAGCAGAGTGATTGCTGCTGCACCTGGAGGGGAGGGGGGCAAGGAGCCGGTGCTCAAGGCGAGCGGAGGGGCTCTCCCCAGTGTTCACTCCAAGGCACTGCAGCCAGGGTTGACAAAAGCACTCAGTGTAACCTCGAACCCTCCCACACTCCAAAACACATCCACATGCTGCCGTTTATTCATCACCGTTAATTGCTGTTGAGATTAATTTAAACTCAGCATAAACTTTACATGCAAGAATAAGTTTGAGCTGTTTAAACAGCTATGATGAGAACAGCCACACCAGCATGTATTGGTTTTTATATGGAGCATTTAAAGAGCTGGCAGACGGGATAATAACTTGCAGAAAAAGGTTGCTCAATATTTTTAAGCATGCCTGATAACCATCTATGAGTTCCCATTTGGCAGCGATGCCTTAAAGACTTTTTTCTCCCTGCTAGGATCCCAGTTCAACACTGTGACTGTGCAGACTGTGCTGCATTTAGCGATACTTTTGAATATATCTATGAAACTTTTTAAGGCCCAAAATAGACAAGAATGTTTTTTTTCATTGTTGTTTTATTACATCCAATTAAAATTTATCGTTATATGGTCGCATTGCATGACTCAAATAAAAACACAGACAAGCGTTAGTCCCCGAGAAATGAATGATTACTTAAATTAACATTTGTTTGTTATATCTGGCACGAGAGCAGAGATACATCCTGCAGATTTGGTTTTTTTGTGTGATGATACATGTGGTTAATCATCCCTGGTTGTCAGGGAGTGACTCAACATTAAGCAACAAGGTAATAATGCAGCTTTCGTGCCAAGAGCCCACTTTCTCTGCCCGTGATGCATTTTCTTCTAAACCATCTTCGTCCTGCTGCCAGTTAAGCTGATTTTCCCTTCACTTAAAATCCACATAAGATATTGCTCAGTGTTTCTTTTGTGACAATTCTAAAGCAATAATTACAAGACCAACACAGCATTTTCATCAGTGAAATGCAGCCATGATGGATGTGGCTGTTTGAGTTTAGCCTTTAATTACCTTTGAGTGATTGCTTTCCTCGAACAAAGCACAATGATTGTTAAGGAAGACCTAATTAAATAGCAATTCTAATTGCAAAAAAGCAGCACATGTGATGCCATCGTGCCCTCGCAGAAAGGTTCATCGGGCAGAGTCAGCTTGTAACAAATCCCAGGAAGCGTTTATGAATATAGCATATACTTAGCTTCATTCAAAGCTGCCTCAGCTCTCACAGCCTGCACCCCTCTGAGTCAGAGTTTCAACATTACCTGAAGAAAACTTGGCACAGCCACTCAGCAAGCGATGGAAAATTAAAAAGCTCGCTTAGTGCCTATGGGTGAGAAACAATTATGGGTTTGTGTTCATTACAATGGTGTACAAAGGGAATGAAAATTCCTAAGCTGAGGGTTTTACCATCAAAATGCCAAGAGTAAAATGAATGTAATTAAGCCCACAAATACCTCCGGCTTTTGTAGCAAAGCTGTTTTACTGCTTTTAGCAGCATGCGAGTACTTTACTTAACACTAAGTGGTCAATGCCTTGGCTAGGAAAGACTCTGGAGTTAGTCATGCACATATCAACATGTCATTGTATCTTGTTGCATATTTGTTTGCAAGTCCTGAGATACTGGTGATTTACATAGGCCACTATAAGAAAAGTAAATCTCCATAAAGAGAAGAGTTTTGACTCTGCAGCTTACTCATAACACTGCAGAGTGGCAGCACAGTCTAAGAGTCAGTTTTTTGTTGTTGTTTTTTTTTTTTACATATCCTCACAGTTTCTTTTGCTCTACAGAATATTAGGAAAAAAATATTATTAGCAATGTTGTTAGCTTAGATATCATGAAGGGGAGTACACAGCAAAGTCTCCCTTTAATGTTTTTTTCCTTATTAAATGACTATCAGATGTAAAAGAGGAGATGCAGAAAACATGCAATTTAGTGAGTAAAAGGACTTAAAGCCTGGAAAAAACTAAAACATGGATCACCTGAAAGACACTGTAACTCATATACAGTATATATACATACACACACACACACATGGGTTATATTTAAAATGTAAACATGTGACAAAACAGCAAACACACAGCAGATACAACTCAGAGCCAAAACTGCTCTTACTCTGGGCATGAGGTAGAGACCATCACTGAAAAGAATTCTATAAGGAAGTTAAATGTGTTTGTTTGTGTGCTTACGATGCCTCAGATGCCTCACTGCAGTCCACACTGACAAAACCTGCTGCTGCACTGCACTGCATCATAACTGCTATGGAGTCTCTTTTTTTGAATCATCTTTGGCATTCTTCAACTTAAATGTATCCTTATTAACTTCTGGCTCTAACACAGGTGATACAGTAAGACCCAGAAACAGGCGAAAAATAAAAGTGAAAGAACGTGTTTATTTTTCTATAGAAAGAAACACCTAAATAACCCACAAGGGTATATAATTAAGAGGATATTTACTATGAATTAAAATTCCATGATTACAATGTGTTTCTGAAACAAAGAGTTAGAACCAAATATTCCACAAAGATTTTGAGTGACATGTAATCCTCCAGGTCTCCTAAGAGCTACAAATAGACTTTGATGTGTAAAAATTTCCTGTAAGCATAAGATCCTTTCAAGGAAAGTCAGCTCAGTTTGTTTCTTTTCTGTCAGTTTATGGGGGCCTTATAAACTTTTAGATTTAATATATAGATACAGAGGTGTATTAATACTATTTTTCTAAAAAAAAAAAAAAACTCAGTCTGACTTAAGGATTGAGGGAAAGTCTTTGTATATCTAAGAGCCAGATAGCAGATTAAAAAACATCCACCTACTGTGACTTTAGACATTGCAACCTTTATTGATGTTCCTCAACAGTTGTTGCAGCACAAACAGCACATGTTTGCACTGACTTTGTTACACACGGAGCTTTTTATTTATGCCAAGGAGGTTACAATGAAAATAAAGCACTGGAGTAACCTCCCATCCCTATGACCCTGAGGATATTTGCATACTGTTTAAACTTTGCGTTTTAGGCCTCAGCACTCGTGTGAAAACAGTTTTTAAACTTAGTTCCTGAAACAGCCAATAAAAAATCAACTAGTAGAGAGAGTGTGTGTGTGTGTTTGGGTGTGTGTGTTTGGCCTTTTGTTTAACAAGGGTGTGTTCTTGTTTGTGAAAATTACCAAGCATTTTGTTCTTCTCTGACATGGACTATTAATAAGCAGACGTCAGAGTCGCATTAACGTTTAGGAAGGTCACTTTGTGAGTTAAAGAGGAACTACAGAAATCTCTAAGGCCATGAGCCTATTAGACACAGCATGTTTTATTTCATGTGAGCTTTGTTATTCTATCAAACCCACACTCATGCATACCCTTATATCTGAGCACTACAATTTCTCCAATTGAAAACATCTTCATTGAGACACATAAACATATTTTAGTCCTATTTGGCTCTACGTTTGGGTCCTGTCTGTGATCTGATTTTGCTCTCTTTGATGTTCCGTTCGTATTCTTCCTCCTCCTCTGCAACATGTGTCCCTCGTTACATCACGTCATGCTAGCAAACAATCATTTTGTCAAAACACATCCCTGAGAGCTCCGAGTGAAGGGATGAGAAAGGCTAGTGAGGGGAAGATTGGCTGCAAACAGAAGGGACTGTCAGGAGTATTATTAAAGCAGTAACAGATAGCTGCTTTTAGCATCGCACGGCCAGCGGCTCCAGGGCCTTGCCCCCCTAGCACCCTCTCCTTGATGTTAGCACCGGGCCGCTCTGGGACCGGATCGGGGCGGCTCATTGAGTGACAGCTTCAATAAGGCTAATTACAGTGGGCTGCAAGGCCCAGTTATGTTGTCTGGCGACTCCACCCACTGTGGAGCCAGAGTGACTGTGTTAACTATGGTGTTAGACCAAGGTAGGCATCAGTCAGCCACCGCTGGACCTCACAGCAGTAAACACACACACACATTAAGAGCAAAAGAATACACACGGATTTGTTCATCATCATCCTCATGAGAACATAATTTTTTCACACATTTTTATTAAAACAAAAGATGATCCTGACTAATTTTTGCATGTAAAAAGAACATAATATTTTACACAGAAAAAAAAATTTTGAAAACCCTTTCAGTAATCACATGGTAAGAATAATAATGGTAATGTGAGCTATGATACCTGCTGTAGTTGAATATAATGAATGTTTCAAAAATTGTTACCCTAGTTCTAAAAGTGGAGGTAGAGCCCTCTACTGGACTCTTATTGTAATACTCTCTAATGGTGAACACCTATTTACCCAAAATTGGCATTTGCATCACTTGACAATCCATACATTGCTACCTGGATGTGTCCCGCTCCCTGTAAAAGGACCAATACAGGTACCTGTCCTCCAGTACCCCCCCTTGGGTAGGAAGAACGAGCTGCAGGGTTCAAAGGTATTGGTAATGTGCTTACAGAACAAGGGTTACAATACCGTAACCTTCATTCTATATAACACAGGCTCCACCCTTTACTGGACTCTGTGGGTGAAGTAGTATGAATGTCAGCCAGGCAAAGACAAGTCATCATACCAGTATTTTTGCGACCAACTGCAGGTATGTACTTCAGAGACAAGACTGAACCAAACAGCCCCTCAGTCACAAGGAGCCTGTGAGTCCAAGACAGATTAACATGAGCAAATGGGGAGGAAAATGGTCAGGGCTTTCTGTTTACCTAGGTGGAAATGGTGGTGGCTGGGATCATCCTGCTTGGTCACTGCTCCATGACTGCCGCCTACGAATCACCGTCATGACAGGGCATTAAAGCCAGTATGAATGCAGAATGGCTGTGATGATGAGGAGGGGGACATGTCAAGCATGAGTGTTCGTCTTAAAGTGGTGACTTCATCTTTGGAGAGATGATGCAGGTCAGGGGTTAAATTTTACTGTTGCAGCAGAGAAAACAAGATTGCAGGTAGCAGTTGCACTTCTTTTTATAGGGAACAAGATGTGTTCAGATTGTGACATCCTGAGTAGCCAGCTATGCATTTGTTTCAGTGGGTGAATGCAGGAGAGCATCCCCCACCGAGTGCACTACAGGTTGAAGCCTGTATGAGATAGAATTAAGAGCAGCGACTGAAGTACTGAACTTATGAACAAATATGAGTTACTTCATGTGCCGATTCATGTTGCCTTGTACAACTGCTTCATTGCAACCCACAGGGAAACACTAAACATCTTTTTATTCCACTAAAATTACCTGACAATTTAAGTTATAAGTGACTCTTAAGATGAAATTTTAATATAAACACCATTTTATGAGCTTATTTATAATATGTTACACTGTTAAAGAGTAAACCACCAACACATTCAGTATATGAACATAAAATAAAATGTATTAACATACATATTACTGCTGTTTACACATTAATGCATCAGAAAAAACATTATGTATGCAGAAATAAATACTAATCACGTGTTGCTTTTTTATTGCAGGACTTTTAATTCGAATGAAGTATTTCTTTATTGCAGAATTACTGTACTTAAGTGAGAGATTTAAACTTTTCTTTCACAGAAAATGTTTTGGAGAACCAACTGATCCTATGCTTCTTGTCATGTAATAAACTACTTTGCACTTAATTTGGATTTAACTGTCCCACTGCTCTTGTGTGTGTGTGGGGGGGGGGGGTAATTTTATCATATAATTTTTTTATTATAAAAAGTAGACAAATTCTTTATGGTGTTAGCAGAGTTCCTCCTTGTTTCAACTAAGGTGCAATAAAACACATTGGGAAACCTTGTGTGCAATTCTTAAGCACTGAGAGTCAGACGGTTTAAACTTGATCTTCAGTCATCAGTCATTTTGTATGAATCAGTGTGTGCATTACACATACCAAAACAAAAACTAAAACACATTGTCCCCTTTCTGTATAGTACCTGTGTATAGTATCATGTTGCTGTTTGCACGCTCATCACTGATTTACCTTACTATGTCTTATGCACAACATCTTAATATTATAAACTTTTTATGAGAAAAAAAATTTCCTTTGACTTTCTGACTCATAGCCAGCAGCCAAAGTGCTTTGCTTCCCATTAATTATAAATCAGGTGCAGTCTTGCCTGTTTATATAAAAACTAGAAATTATGTTTAATTAGAATTCTGCTTAATGACTGTCATTTTGGCATATTGTAATTCATTATGGTAAATTGTAATTATTGGTTGCTCATCACAATAACCACGCCAGTGTTTGTTTCGATAATCATTACACTGAGCTTTAGCTCAATCAAGAACCTGATGTTTTTCTGGTGCCGCAGTCGGACCACCTAAACATGTCTGACTCTGTGGAGATGATACAAAAAGTTTTTAAAATGACATTCAGCCATCCATGAGGACATTAATATTTTGTCTATTATGACTCATTCTTGAAGCCACATGACGTGACACATCAGCAGTGTTGATGTCGGTCAGCCAGCCTGGCAGTATCCAGCAGGACGCTGATGTTTGCGGGTAGGTCAGTGTGGGAGGCTCATTCCACAGTGGAGCCAGGACTGTTTAGAGGCCTGTTGTGTCTGGAGTCTCTCAGGTCACTTTAATATCAGCCCAAGGCCTTGAGTCAGCCCCCATGTCGCTCTGGCAATTATAGGAGGATCCCCTTCGTCCTCCTTCCTTCCTCCCTCTGCTGCTCTTCCTCACCCTGCTGCTGTTGTGTTTGCTGTGTCTCCTTAACTGTGGCCCCTCACATTTCACTCGCTTTCATTCCAAAAAATGTATGTCAAATAAATGAAAAAAAATGGATGCTAAACAGAAAGTATGACATAATATTATACACAAAATCCTATTTACTATTCCTCCAAACATTGTGTCTTTGAGGAGATTTGACAGAGAACTCTTAACCCTCACTTCATTATCAACCTTTTCAACTGTCTTTCTTTTGACTCAGTGTTTACTCTATCATTGATCTGCCAGTAAACCAAGTTCCTGTCTTTGTACGTGTGTTAAAGTGTACACATGCCATCCCCGTGAGCTAGCGTGTATACAATAATGCTTTTAGGGGGTTGTGCCCGACGTTGGTTCCTTTTAACTTCAGTCAGTGCTGCATCCTG
This sequence comes from Acanthurus leucopareius, assembly GCA_029814765.1. Classification (NCBI taxonomy): domain Eukaryota; kingdom Metazoa; phylum Chordata; class Actinopteri; order Acanthuriformes; family Acanthuridae; genus Acanthurus; species Acanthurus leucopareius. The sequence continues at coordinate 8,744,986 of JAQMCX010000029.1, forward strand.
ATATCCTGGTGTGACTGGTTTGAGGGGGTAATTCACTCCACCAGAAACACAGGCTTTTAGAGGTTCCACATGTTCCTTGGCACCAGACAGAAGAGAGGCCGGTAGGTTTCATTAATTGTGGCAGCATTCCTGCAGCGTTGTCAGGCGGTTTTATTAGTATTAGCTTTGCCCGCAGGCTGTCATTATGCCTCATTTAGAGCCTGAACCCTTCCCATGGCTGTCAGCTCATAACTAGGAATATTGTTAACCACTAACTACTTAATCATCAAATCAATAAAGCCATTTTAATATTATGAACTAATTGACCCAATCAGCCAAACCTTAAAACAAACCGCTGAACGCATTTAGAGTGAATTCAGTTTCAAAATTAAAATATTTCTCATCCCAAATGCCTAAAAAAAGAAGTTAGCTGCAATTTTCACATATGTTACAGATTTAAAAATCATCTTACTGTCTCAATGTTTTTATTTACAAGATACACAAGAATTACCGCAAATTGCAAATGAGGATTTAAAAGCAAACTTTGTGTACATAATATTCTCAAAAAAATATTTGCAGGATTCCCTTGTCAAACATGCCAGAAGAAATGTCAAATGCTCCTTTAATCCGACCGGCTCACTGGGTGGATTCATTGGAGCAATCATCCTAATAACAGTAAATCCACAATAATTGACATGTCAGAGTTGCTCGCAAAGATTTCCTTTTTTTCTTTTGACAGAGATCTTTTAAACAGGCTTCGATGATCAAGCAGGTTGGAAATGAGAAGCAGACTGATTGAACCAGCAGGCATTAACCCCAACGCTGGTCTGATCTCCCCGGGTCAGGCTACTGAAACAGTCGCGCTTCTGGCTGGTTTGATCCGAGCCTGTTGACAAGGTCAGCTGTAACTGGCTGTGAGGTTGTCATGACTGACTGCAAAGCTCTCCCTACTCATCTGAGCGATCATTTGACAGCATGTCATTCAGCTTAAAAGTGAGGGTTGGCTGAAAAAAGGCCAAAAATCATTGAAAATGACATTCAACAGTCTTTAGTTGGCAGACAAACAATGCATTTAAATAATCCCTAACAAATTGCTTTTTGACGCTTTGAAAATGGATCAGTTTTTAAGCATTTTTACTCAGTGTTTCATTAAGAATTAGTTTTAGTCTGCTGAAAATGCAGTTTCATAGGAATATATGCAGTTTACAACAATTCAGTCTGCCCTTTTACTTTTCTATTTTCTCTTTTCTTGGATTTTTTTTTTAACCAACACCATCTGACGCAGAAAGCAAAGAAATGTGACTAGTTAGTGGTGCTTATTGTGGTCGTCTGGACATGATTTGTTTGCACCAATAAAAACAGGCAGGAATTGTTTGTCTTTAACGACCATGATAACCACCATGGAAGCATGAAATTTTATGTCTTTTTTCCACTGAGACCTCCAAAATCACCTCGGGACGAGATAATGAAATGGAATTACACTTTATTAGAAATGTATTTTGTTTTTTAAGTGTATGAGTAAATATTTGACTTTGATCAAGTGTGTTTATGTGGGCTTTGCATGCAAGCACTTTGTTTGTTTGCCACTTTCAGAAGAAGCTGGTAAATTCATGACATTTTTATGACTCGGTCAGAGGAAGATTACAGCAAAATGCATGTACAAATCTTGCTGTAAGTGGCTGCTAATTCACATTTTACCACTGTTTTTGTGTGTATGTGTGTGAGCCCAAACTCCCTACTAGTGGTTTGCTGTCTTTCTGCACGGAGCTGACATGTGAGGAGTGAATAGGGAGCACTGCTGCCGTCCCACTGCAGATCAAATACACATCAGGAGGCAGCAGGACGACAAACAGTCAAAACAGAACCTGATCTTTGGGGCAATTACCAGTGTTTGCTTAATCTTTGGAACGGGCTGCCGAAAACTAGGGTCAATGACGCTGCTTGACTCTCCCTTTTTAGCTGGGGCAAGAATAGGGATTATTACTCATTAGGGGTTCACAGTAGAGGGGGAGTGTGTGTTTGAAGGCAAGGGGCATGAGTCCCCTCATCCAACACATAGGAGAGGGGGGTTTGTGTGTTCATGTGGAGGACAAATAAAAAAGTATGACAAAATAACAATAAGCTTAAAGTTAAAGCTAAAACATTAAGTATTGGTCAAAATGCACAACAATTAAAGCACACACTTGGTTTGGTTAATAACTTTCTTCTGCCTTCTTCTTTCAGTTTTTGTTTTAGGGAACAAAGTTGTGACACTGACTCTCTTTCAACATATTTCATCGTTAACCCGCTGGCAGGACTCTCCCACTGATTCTGTTACCTGTTTGTTACCTCAGTTTCAATTTAAGTTATTTGAAACCTCAACCACCCACAGGCTCCTGCACCGTACAATTAAGGTGGCGTGAGACTTGGGTTTGCTTCACACTAATTCCACACCGCATTTAAATGACAGCGTCAAGGGCCCTAGAGGGTTGCGTGAATGACTTCATTGGACAGCTGAAGATTTATAATTACCTGAAAAAGTAATTGCAACTAATTCCACCCAGCCCTCAGGATATTAAAGGTTTGGTATATAACTGAATGCTGAGGTGTTCTGTCTCTGATTGCCTAAAAAAGATAATGGAAAGAAGTTCCCTTTGGACTTATGTTTAAAAATGACAAACAGTTTGAGATTGAGAGTTTGGATGTGACCCATATGAATAAAATTACTATGATAAGAGAAATTTAAAAAGAAACTGATAAGGAAGAAGACTGTATGTGTGTGTTTGTATCCTTTGACTCCCCTGTCTTCTGATGGACTTTATCTTTGGCATATGTTTTGCTGTGGTCCAAGGACGTGCAGTGTCAAGTGTGAAGTAATTTGTATGAGCAGAAACATAAAAAGAAAAGTTAAAATGGCAGTCATGGACTATTTTAGGGCTGTGGTGAATAATTAATCTAATTCATTTAAATGATCAAGACAACAGCCGCTAACAAAGATGGCTTCTGTCAAGCTTGTTTACGTAACACACGTTGGTCTGGTCTTGTGAGAATGTGTTTTGAATAAAGGCCATCACAAACAGAGAGATTAAATAAAGTATCATTTAGGGGTTTTTTTCCCAAAGGTACCATTGCCATGTAACAGGGACAGTAAATAATAGTAATTGCCCTGTTAAAGGATCATTATTGTTTTAAAAGAACTGCGTTCTGTTTTACGTAACACTAGATGCCAACGCTGTTAAGTTACGTGTCGCTTCCATGACGCTTCTTAACATTCCGAGACATCAGCATGCCATTTAAAATCACACACTGGGGCAACATTATGCCAGCTTTGTCTCAATCTGTGTAAAATAAAGCAACGGCAGAGCAACAAGGAGACTTTATAGCTGTGGTATTGCACAATCTCTGTGTAAAAAGGGCTAAACTCTTCTCTTCTGTCTCTCCCTCCCTTCTCTCTCACACAGACACACACTCACATAAACATCATGTGGTCATGTAGTGACTAACCCGGGGGATGAGAAGAGGTTTCACGCTGACAGGATGTCAGTGCTCAGTGGGAGATGGCTAACTAGTGGGAGCATCAAAGAACGGCTAAATCAGCTCCCTTCCACCACAGCACAGTCACTGCATTCCTCCAAGGTGCAGATATGAAAGGGAGTATGTGCTTCCCAGAAAGAAAAAAAAATGTACAAGATAAGATTTGAGTATCTTTGACAGCAAAAGCAGCCGCCTAACAGACAAGTTTCAGTCTTCTTCTGGATTTTCTTTTCAATTGCTCATAAATCTTCATCCTTGATACGTTTTGCCAAACATACATGTATCTCTGCTTAAACAATGTTGTCTGTAACAGTACAGCTGTCTTCACTTTGTAGTTTACTGTTGGCTCCTTTCATTGCTTTGGCAGCAGTAACACAGCAACCACCATCTTTAAGAAAATCTCATATACCACTCAGCACACACACTTAGGGGCCTTATGCAAGTGGACTTCCAGCAGCACGGAGCACTAAAAGCTGTTGCGGAAAGGAAAAGGGAATAAAATGAGACATTTATTTGGTGACAGCTTCACTCACTGCGCCTCTGTTTCACACTCTTATAAAGAGATGCCATAAACGACAAAATGGAAGTCCTAAATATGAACAGAAGTTATATTTTAGAGGTAACAACTCTCAGATTAATCTCTCTCAGTGGGTGGATGTGTTTAAGGAAATGTTTTTTTAATTCTAAAAATTTAATAATTGTGGTATTCATGTTTGTTTGCATAGGTTTGCGCTCATTCATATAAGAAGTGGGGCACTTTTACAACTCTCCCTCCCTTTTTTAACACAGAGTGACTGTAGGTGAGTAAACATTGACTTTATTTCATCCAGAGAGGGTTTTTCCCCTTCTGCGCTTCATAGCCTCACTATTGTGTTCTCGTCATTCTCATTCATCCCAAACTGCCACCTCAACCCCAGCTCTCCCCTGCCAAGCCCGTCACACAGCCAAACAGAACCTGCTTTGACTGCCACTTAATTACACACCATTTTACTCCACAGTTTACCAGTCAAAAGGCGGGGGCCGGCTGGAGGTACAGGCAGGGGTGAGGGGGAGCTGAGCCAGGGGTATAAGCGGGGGCCCCCAGTATCCTCTCCATCAATGTCGGCAGCCCCCCACAAAGGCCTCATGACAGAGGATGAGTAGTTATAAAGCTGTGGCCGTGCCTGCCGCTCAAAGTCACCCCATTCCTAATTGCCCTCAGAGATGGCAGATAATAGAGGGGCTTTGAAGTGAAAATGGCCCCTAATGAGCGAGAGAGAGGGAGAGAAAAAGCAAGGGAGAGAGGTAGGGAGGATGGGGGACAGCGAGGGTGTGGATATGTGAGAGGATTGCACGTCAACCTGTTTTTTATGAAAGAGAAAGTAGAGAAAATGCAAGAGAAATGCAGAAGAATAAGGGGAGATGTGTGATGGGAGCTGCTGCACTCCTCGCTCTCTCCCACTGTGCTCACAGGAGTGCAGAGGAGTCTGAGACGGGAGTATGAGACGGACACCCAGCAGGGGTCTGCTCCATCCATCTTCCTGCCTCGCTCGCCTCCTCCTCACCCCTCCGTCTCCAGTGTAGCCTCCAGGCACCTGACTCCCCCCGATGGTTTGTTTCGGAGCTCCTCTCTCCCACTTTTGCTCTCCTTACATCATACTCTCCTTCCATTCATCCTTTCTTTTTTATGTCCCCTGTCTGTCTGCCCATCCTTCCCTTTGTTCCCATCCCTCCCTCCTTCTCTGGGTTTCTGATGGACAAACTGACAATGGCAACGCCGCTCAGTCTGGCGTCAGGGCCCTCTCATACCAGCAACATGCCTGGGATTCTTTGCAACGTCTTGCATACTTTCACATGACGCCAAGGAAACTCAAATGATTTGCATACAAAGCATTTGTCTTTTTACTGCGTGCTCCTTTTGTCATGCTCTTTGCTACTGTCTGTTGATTACCTTTTCTTTGTTATTGTGATGAAGCTCTCTCACCCTTTGCCTCTGACTTTGTCAGCAGGTTATAAAGTCAATTTACTCTCACAGTGCATTTGAATAAACAACAAGAGTAAATTAGAAACTGACATTTATTAACTGCACAAGATTGAAATTTTTTGTAAGTTAGCTGATGACACATCTAACTATTAAGAAATGTAAATTCATCCTAGACACCAACATCATTCATTAGGGTTGCCAGCCGATGTTTATGTTATTTATTGTATGTTCATTTTTGTGAACACACATCTATGTAGAATGCATGTAGCACTTTTTCAGTATTCTGTTTTTATGGTCAGGTATTAACTAGCCTCAGTATCAAATCTCTTCAAAGCTACAGAGCTTGCAGGTAATTTTTTGAAGGTATTTGTTAAAGCTCAAAGACTCTAACCATTTGCTGCTCAATGAGAAAAAATATTTTGGAACAAACTAATAAAGTTCCTAATCCAAAAGAATTAAGGTGAGAAATAACATATCTGCAATTGTGGTTTGCATCGTGTTAATCCAAACTATGACCTGTTTTGATTTATGTTGATTTTTCTGTCCAGTCTATATATTTTCATACAAAATAATAAGTTAATATTTGTGTTTACACTGAGAGCATCAATTTGATTGTTGAATAAATGATTTTAGAAAAATCAGAAAGTTGCTCCTGTGGCTGAAATGTAAGGGTAAGACATGCAAAGTTCCAACTGAATTGAAACATTGGTACACCAAACAAGATGCTATGCCCCTCATCATTTATTAGCATACTTATTGCCTTTTTCCTACTATTTCCAGTTTTTAACATTCTATTGTTGTTTTGATTCAGATACTTTTTCTGCAGTACAAAAAAACTTTCCCCATTTTAATTTGAATTAAATAAAAACTTGCATGAATTTAAATGCACAGCCTGTAATATTTAAAATCAAATGATCTGATGGCAACAATAGATTGAAGTTGATGTCACTGTCAGTTAACCTGATTTATTGAATTGTTTATTTCTTTTTAAGCGGCTATCGCTGCAGATTAAAAGGTATCTGACTGACTCAAGCTGAAAATGTTCATGAGCAAGGTAATGTATTAAAGTTTAAATCATCTTACATTTAATCACATTTCTGACTTCTTTTTTTCACTCTCTGACTGGTGTTTTCCCAAAAGTTAGTGACACGCAACAAAATGAAACACACGCTGTCTCTTCAAATGACTGAAATTACAGTTTTCTCTGCTTGGACGTAGCTGGAAACGTTCTGGAAAATGTAAGTGAACAACTCAGCGCAGTTTTTTGTTTTGTTGTGGAACTGCCACAATTTATGCGTCTTAGTCAACAATCTCTCAACATTTGCAAATAAAGTTTGCATCCAGTTGTTTAAATTCAGAGCTGTAACACTGTACAGTCCTAGCGACCTGCTTCATGACCCGTCTTTGTTGTGCAATAAAACAAAACCTACTTGAAATGGGCAGTTTACTTTAATCAGGACCCATCAACCATTGTGAAACTCCCTTTAGCCTTTATCTTCCTCTCAAACAAGTTGTGTTTTTGGTATGGCCTGCCATTTCAAAGGGGGGCCTCTCTTCTCGACAAAGACCAGAGCCAGCGGGGCCCTTCTGAATGACAATACTTTGAGGAATCAGTTGGTATTTACTGCTGAAGAGGTGGAGTGCATTAAGCCAAGAGACTGATTGTTATTATGTTTGCCTTTACTAATTGGCTTGAAGGCAGTAAGCTGCTGATACCACTTAGAGGGAAACCAGTGATCGTGGAGGGAGGGGGGGCAGAGAGGAGTGGAAACTGCAGATTAAAAAAGTGCATGGTTGGTTGGCTTTCAGAGGGCTGATGAGTACATCTGAATGTAAGGCCATGCCAGACAGTGACATGCGGTCAGACCCTGTTTATACAAGGATAAATTATACTGAGTGTATTCCCACATAGTGAATAAGGTCGTGACCCACTTTATCAATGACTTTGTGTACAATGATGTCTACATAACATATATTTACCGCCACGTGGTGAAAGATTAAAAGCAGTTTTTTTTTAAGGCTATTCACAATCCAGTGGGGTCCCTTGTTCGTGTCAGAAACCTCAGAAATCGTCACTCTGAAATACAAAGAAGGGACATGAGGACCGCAGAGTCCTGGTCCTGTCTAACCATGGGTACTTGTCTACTTAGTAATCAGGACAAGCTGTGGGGAGACTTGGCATAAGCTCATAACCGCAATTTCTCCCTCTGCAGTGGAAGAAGATGAGGAGGAATAACAGAGGGGGTGGGGGGAGGGGGAAGGCGAGCGAAGTTTTTTTTGCTGGACGAGCAGAAAAGTAGCCATGCCTGTGATGTGTTGTGAGGACCTGAGGCAAGCCGCAGGTCTAAAAGGGACACTGTTTGTGTATGTGTGTGTGTGTTTGTGTGTGTGTGTGTGTGTGTGAGTGGATGAGTGAACCAAAGACACACTTCAGTTCATTTTTTTGCTGACAAGAGCTGCCCCCAAAACAGAGACGCTACTCATCAACTTTTGGGTCAGAGGGAGCCCAAATTGAGTGTATGACATTCAGCCGAGAGGGAGACAGGAGAAGGAGCGAGGAGGGGGGGCTTGAAATCAATGTGAAAGCCAAATAGTTGGGCTGTCAAATGGTCATGGTTGAAACCAGCATTCACAGTGAATTTCCGGCCGCAGTGCCATGCCTAAGTCCCCTTGATTATTTTCTGGTTCAGGGGTTGCCTCATTTCAAAGCCTCCTCTCTGCCCACGTCTGTGATTTGGTCTTGTTAAGAGGCCTATATTTCAGCGGAGAGACAGACAGAAATCCTTAAGCAAAATTAAAAGTGACCATCAATCACACAGAGTTCTCAGTCCTCCACTCAGGGTGTGGTGGTGTGGACCTGGACGTGCAGCGGTGGAACCCTGCGACACTTGAGTGGGCTGATATTTGAGTGTGTTTTTGGAGCAGAAGGTCAAATTTACAGTGAAAGTGGGAAACTTTCAACTCTTGAAGCTCAACAGTGAGTAGGTCTTTGTCCTCGGAGAGGATGCTTCGGTGGAAATGCACAATCACTCTCTGTGAAATGGAACAGGCATGATTTGAGCCAGAGCTTTCTCACCAAAGACGATGCTTTTTGAATTAAATGTGAAGGGGATCCAGAATTGGACATTGATTACATGTAACAGGCAGTCGTGATTGAATGCATCTTAGTTGAAATATTGTTTTGATTTGTAAACACCAGAAGAAAAAGTCGTTTTTATTTTCAGCTGTGGTGAAGCTTTCAGGAAGTCGTGTCCATCCAGTATCTACTCCTTTCTTTGTTTGCATGCCCAAAAATCATGTGGGACTTTTTTAAGATCAGATTTTCCAGCATTTTTACTTGAGGCACGGTTTAATTGTCATGAGAAGTTCTACACAGCCTGCATCAATAGTTACATACTGGAGCGAACTTTCCATTACCCCTGATGATGTCATCAGGGGTATTTCAGCTTGGGCGTGAGACTTAAAATGTTTAACAGAAAGCCTGTGCCATTAAAAGTTTTTTAAAATCCCATTAACTGGAGGTGTGGGATTGATTACAATAGTTCAACTTGAAACTGATGGAAATGCTCCTGTGGGCTGTATGTTCGCAGTAGATAAAGGTCAAGACATGCAAGTAGCATTCAGTGTGTGTGAACGGTGACCTATCAGATTTTGAAAAAAATAATAATAGGCTGTGAGCTCAACTCCTGCAAGACATGAAAGGAAAAAATGAAAGCATGAAAGCATTATGATGAGGGCCCAAGTATCTGTTTGACATAGTCCCTGTCACTGTTCACGATGCCCCCCCCCCTTCATCATCAGACATGAAAGAGCAAACCTCATAATAAAATGGAATAAACCATCCTCCAAGGTTGAATTATTGTAATTACGTGTAATTGAGTGTTTGGCGGCAAAACCATTTCCTCCTCAGATCCCGCATGTACTTTTTGAAAATCACGATCACTTTGTTCTTGGCCCCAGCCACCGATTGACCTTCTCCAATTGCAGTCTTTCCTGAACGGCTGTGACATGAGACAGAGTGGGACTCGGGGGGGTGGGGGGTTGGGGAGGTAGAGGGGAGCTGCGTGCTATGTTGTCACAAGATGAGTTACTCTCCCATATGGTTTCAGTCATCTGTTGGGCTCATTTCTCTCTTTCCCCTTTTCTTTTCTGCCTATTTATAAATACATGAAGCTCTTTGCGACGTCCTGGCCTTGGCCAGGGCCTGAGGTTAAGAATGGGAGAAACCACGGAGACACAAATTAGTTCATGTTTCATTCCAGTGTCTCTGAGGAGGCTGGTTTGTTCTGGGGCAGAAGTACGTGCCTGTACAGTAGACATGCCTGAGGATGCATAATAGTGGCTATTGTTGTGGTTACGTTGGTCAGCCAACAGTCTCTCAGCAGAAGAGCACAAGTTTAATTGACCTCAAATGGCCAATTGTCGTCCTGGAAGAGTTTGTCTTCTGTGCGTCGTGGGTCAACAAAGATTATACAGAAATTACAGACTGTTATATTGATGGAGGAGAAAATTGTAGTATATGTTACCTATGCTGCCACAGTATAACAATCTCCATATAAAATAGATTTTCTCAGTGAACCCGCTGACTTGTGCCAACGCCCACGATTCTCTGAGTCATTTCAAATCCAGCACTGCACTTTAAACATAACAGCTGTCCAGTGAGGATGAGGCAATTAGACGGCCAGTGACCTGCTCTGTAAATGCTTCCATGGAGCTTTTTACCCCTCAAAGGCCATTTTGTCAGTGTGAATGTACTCATCTATGTCAGTTTTGTGACGTACAGAAGTTCTAAGTAATTATTTAGTGTATTCCCAACAAATGTGTTAAGCTTTAGCTCACTGGGTGAAGCAGTGTAGCTGTCTGTTACAGTGATGAAGAAGCAACTTGATTAATTCTGACCTGCATAACATGCTGACTTAGTTTTACACAGGGCTTTTTTTTCCTTTTTCTTCTGTGAGACTTTGTATTTCTATTGCAACAGGATGTGACTCTATATCCAGCTGAGGATTTTCTTTTTCCAGAAAAATACATAGATTTAAATTTCAGGTGAGGGGGATGGCAGGGGACATAGGGGACATCCTCTCCAATAGTTAAAACATGGAAGTTAGAACATAGCATTCGTCCATTCCAATAGAACAGTAAAGCAGCAGAGAAATTATATTTTGAGAGACCAGAACTTGCAGGTGCATGTTCGGACATCTGTATCTCAACATGCTCAAAAAACCAAGTCAGCCTCACATTCTTCACATCGTAGTTTACAGTTTACAATGCTGGGCATTTTTTTACAACATTAATAGAGAGCATCAGTCTATTTTCAAAAGCACAAGATTAAAATTGTTTAGCTGAATATGAAACCTGTAATTGTAATATTTATGGTTAAGACGTGATTTCTTGTGATTTGGGCTCTAATGACTTCCGTATAGATTAAAGTGATGGGGTTTTTTTTGATTTGTTTTAAGAATTGTTTGAAGATTTTTAACAAGGCCTCATTCTTTGATAAGTTTGATAAACATTTTAAATGTGTCATAGAATACAAGGGTATTCTATCACATGTGAAATGTGTTTTGACTGTGCAGAAAATTTTTGACAGGGGGAGAAATCCTGCTAAAAACATACCAGGCCTAAAGGTTCAGGGGCTAAAAACTATTTAAAATAAACAGTTTATCTGGTGCCACATGCACAGTTACAGAGGTTATTTTCTCAAACTGGTGACACAAAAAAGGAAAAAATGCACCAGATCACAGGAAATTCTGTTTTTTAAATGTTTGATTTCATGTGTCCTCATCAAAAACCTCGGGGGAATAAATAGGCTTAACTTTTGGGTTTCCAAAATGACTGTAAAGCATAGATTATTGGCCATAAATTGTATCAAAGATGTGGAAAAAATATTTCCACTTCAAGAGAAGAGAAAATTTCCACATTAAAAATTTGTGCATATATGATAAGTTGCAACGGTCCCTTGCCAGACATGATGTTGCAGCTGCAAACTGTATATATTGTGCCAAATACCATAAGGACTTTGGTTAGTGGTACTTACCAATAGCAGTTTAGTGGAAAACAAACACAGGATTACAGTAAGTAGCATTACTCAGGTTTCACCAAAGAAGTAATCATTATCACTATTATTGCATACATTTTATTTTGATGGATTGAACTAAATGTTGTTGATTTTTATAATAAAACATTCCAGAGTTAGAATACAGAAATTGTAATTCTAGTATTCGTAGCCGATTTGTTGGTGGGTATCATGCACACCCCCTGATTACACTGACTCCAGCTCAAAAGTAAGTTGTGATTGGGAATGTCAGGTTGCCATTTTCTTATGATTGGCTGATGAAAGGTATAATTTGGGACTGCCAAGACAGCAACTTCAAAAGCTTCCAATGCCATATTAGGCTGGAATGTGAAAGCTGTCCAGGCAAAAAATGATCCAATTTTCTCCTGGCTTTAATTACAAAGAGGATCTGCTTTCATTGGTGGGGCAATTGCTGTCCATTTCTGAAGACCATTGTGGAAAATGATTAAGTCAAGCATATCCAGAATGCTTAAATCCGGACTGCCATAGTGTGGCCATGGCATGATTATTATATTTGAAACTCACTTATCCACAGTCTCTGTAAAATGACCTCCAAAGTGATGGTAACAAAGGATCAACAGACATTTAGAGCCAGACAAGACACAATGATGACATTGATGGCCATAGTCCAATCATTCCATGTCTGAAAAGTAGTTCCTTTAATAACCATTTTGTCTGTGCATGTGGAGACGGGTAAGACAAAATAGAATTATGGGTACAGGGTAATGTGACTTGTAACCATGTCTTTCTAGAAGTTTTCCTTTCTTGGCTGTCACCAGGCCAACAAAATAAAAACGTAAATTGTGGTTAATTTCTGCAGCAGAGACATTGTGCCCAAAGCCTGTTGGTAATGGGCAATGCCCTTTCTAATCTAAATAAAGTTAAGCGTTTGTAACTGCAACTGCATTATAGAAAATCCAATTTGTGACTGCAGCATCTATACTTAACCTATGGGTAGCTATTTGTTGGTCCAAACAGCTAAGCTACATGTCTTTTCCATGATTAGTTTTCCAGGAAACTTACATGCACATGACCCTGCATGCAATTCTTATGATTCATATGCAAAAACTGGGTCCAGGTTATTATAGTGGTAAAAAAAAAATTAACATATAAATATTCTCAGACATGCAAACCCAAGCACAGAGAACAGAACCCAGAAATACTCTGTATGCACGTAAGAGCTGTATCCTTTTTCCACAGTCTGAGGCCTGAATTATACTTTGAAATGCACGTGTACACAGACAGTGTACCTGTGGACATAGTGGACATGAAGTTGTAGTCCTCATTCCATTTTATTGGCGCCCGCCAGAGGGCAATACTTGAGTAATACCATACATAGACAGTAGTTTTGTGTCTACAGGACAGATGTGTTGTGCCAAGTCTGCATGGTCAAAACAAATTTACTGCAAGCAAACGTCCACACAAAGCCACACCCTCTAATGACAAAATATATGACAGGTGAACCCTCGCTGACCATTGTTCATGCATGGACACAGAAAGGATGACATCGACAAAAAACACGGGTACACAAAAGCAAACAGTCACGTCAGTTGCTTGACAACAAATAGGAATAATACATTTATTGCACATGACATGAACACGACCTCATGTGATGAAGAAAGACACTCAAATTATTAGGACCTGACTCAAACATCTGTCCTGGTAACTCCTCTATTTGTCTTGTTGACATAGTGCTACTAAAGCAAACGAGATGAGTTAATTCACCATCTTGGCCAACGCTTGCCTCTCCACCCCCACTTGTCAAATCCTGTCAGACCATATGTCACGAAGGGAAGGACACGAAGAAAAGGGACCATTCTCACACATTTGGGATGTGTCCAGAGGCTTATTTGTAAGCCTGCAGGGTGTGGCAGGTAAGCTTCCACCTCAAAGGCAACAGCTCCCTCCCATGTAATTGCTCTTCATCAGATCAAGCTGCATGCTACAAGCTACATTCCTTCAGACCGTTTCAAATGACAACTGCCAAAAGACAGAAAGTTAACTGCCATCAAAGGGGACAATCTGCAATCTAGATCAGTGGTGGTTAATGGGATATCATTGTGTCATTAGTTCAGGTTACAGACTACACCCTGCTAATAAACAATGAAAACAGAAAATACAGTACCCTGAAGGACTCTTTGTGACCAAGCAAAATACAACAGCAAAACATAAGGCTAATAAGCCAGTGACATGCAAAAAAAAAATACTGTTACACAAAACAGTGTTTTTCACCCTAATAAGACATCCTCTTATCAAAGCTGGGACCATTCTAGCAAGTCAGAGGAAGGATGCATCCTCAGGCAAACCAGAGATAAGGGCCTTTGATAGAATTAAGCCAACGTCAAACAGCCATTAGATGAGTTCTGTGAAGATAAAGCAGCCAGGACTGACAGGTCTGATAATAGTCCAAACAAAGAGAAAGTGGAGATTAAGGGGTTCCTTTTCAGGCAGTTAAGTGGACTGCCCAGAGGACACTCCAAAACATGGCTCATCTGTCAGGGATGGGAGGAATGGATACCATCACTGACGCTTCATCCAAAGGACTGATAATATCTAGGAATGCCTGTAAAGAATGCTTAGTCTGTTTAGGCGAAGTTTAATGTTTAATCAGTTGTCTACTTCATCAGCATGCTTACATTTTACATTATTTCTTAGACATTTAGGATATGCTAATTTTATGAGAAATAAAAGTAAAACAAAATCAATGCAAAGGATAAATATGTCTATATTAAAAAAAATAATAAATTACAAGCCATGTGGCTGCATGGTTGCTATCATATGTTCCGGTCCAAGCTTTGCTGGATGCCATCATACCCATGGGCTTGAAAAATAAATAACTGTAAGAGAAATATAATACACCAAAACAAAATAAAACAGTTGAAAAGAAATAAAAGTAATAAGTTAACAGTTAATAGGCCTAGTTAAAAATGATGGATAAATGGTTAACTATTACTTATAAGTAGGCATTAGGATACATTTAGCTTACCATTTTAACTGTTTATAAATAGTGATAGCTAAAAGTAGACATGATAAACTGTTTATCAAAGTGTTGAAAGTAGCTATGATGAATAAACGGTTGAAATAGTTAGCCTAAAGGAGGCCAATGAGAGTTATGAGCCTAGCTTTGGCGTAACAGTTTTAACAGTTTAAAACATGTTATAAGCTATCAGTAAGTTTAAGGGAATGAAAACTTAAATTATTTTGAAATAATTTATAAGCAGAAAAAGTAAAGTAAGACAGTGAGTGAGTGATAGATAAATGGATGAAACTGATAAGTAATGAACAGTTCTGGACAAAAATTAGTTAGCCAAGCTAACACAAATTTATAAATGTAAAAATGGTTGTGTGTTGGTTTTATTAAAAGTAATTTAATTCAATCCAGCTGTACTGTAATTATAGCATTAAATAGCTTCCAGTTTAATCCATTTATCCTCAGATCCTCAAAAGTAGCATGTTACTTTTCACCATATGAAGGAAAATACGAACATAAAAAGTCATACTGAGATTAAATCAGAAGCTGAAGTAGCAGCCTGTCATCCTTTTTCCCATTCTAACCCAGTCCCTGAAGCAGGCTCAATTAGTGTGTTGAATTTCGTGGTAAGTTAAAAGTTAGGAAACTTTAATGCTCCATTAGTCTTCACATATCAACACATTTAAGTATCATAAGGGCAGTCAAGCCTTTTTGGGCAAATAACTTTGGTCCTTAAAAAGCTGCTCTCTCACAGTCAAAGCTTCAAGAGTGAAAGAAAAAAATGACGAGGATTTAATGCTGAGAGAGCAAAAAGGGAGAGACAGTCACAGCAGTCAGTTGTAACACAGTCTGGCACAACACTAACAAAGGAAATGAGCAAACCACACAGCAAATAACAGACTTTTATTCAACACTCTGGGCTTCACTGCTTACATCTGGGTGCCAACCTCAGTCACTTACAAATAAACGGATTTATGAGGAATATTACGCACAAATTACTAGATTTGTCTAGACAGGACATTATTGTAGCTTTACTTACATTAGTATGACCAAGTTCAATCTTCAGGAATATGTATATTGATATATGTCAAACATTTACAGCTTCCAAATTCGCTCTTAGGCGTAAATGGCATGAATCAGCATATAAACTGCATTTCTCACAGTGTAAAACTAAACATATGTTGGACACTCCTGCCAGATAAACTAAGCTACTCATACAAAGAATACATTTTGATTTCAAGAATTTAAGAATTGTTGTAATTTCAGGGTTGTACAGCACATTAAATTCCCTGGGAAAATACTGTGTTTCAAGATAATGTCAGTTTCTGTTGACTGTTATTATACATATGTACTGTATTCAAAGCAAAAAAAGATTTATAAAAGACTGTAATTTTCACCTTAAAAGAATCATAAAAGTGTATTATTTTACATAATATATGCACACACACACACACACACACACACACATATAGAGACATAGATATAGATATTTATGCTTTTTTGAAGTTTGTATTATAATTATCTGCACAAACTGCAATTATCCGTCTTTTAAACGAGGTTATAAACACACGGAACTAGCCTTGGCGCATTCTTTTTTTTTATGTCGTACATAACTAAAGCAGAAAACTATCCGATGGCACATTTTTTCAGCAGTATTTTTCATTCATGCACATTTTAAATAATCAGACAACACAAAACTTGTTGGATTATTTTATAATCTTGAGAGCACATTATTTACTCATTTAGGACTAAGTTCAAGAGCAAATTACACTGATGAGCTCCCTATTGTAGCAGTACAATATAAGAGTACAGTATGAACAATTAAAAAAGACAACTTTAAAAAGTAAATTCAAGTAAAACATAAAATTAAATGTCTAGCATAAAACAACATAGTAGTTTCATCAGGTTTGTGAGTTTTGTTTCGTACTTATTAACTGTCATCATCTATCAAAATGCACAATAGTGATATTTATTTGTGTTTTTAGCAGTGTGATTAGCAATGAGGAGCAATGAGCAGTGAGGGATGGACAGAGGGGAAAAATTAGTGGAGAAGGAATCAACTACTGCATGCAGCATACACTAATCCTGATGACCTGGCTGAGAGATGAAGAGAAGTTAATGAAATTAACAGTGAGAACAGCAGGAAAAGGACATACATTGTCATATTTTTACATCAGAGCAGGAAATGTATAGCCAGTAATGCTAGTTGTGGCTGCATTCCATTTAGGTTTCCAAGGCTTGCTGGGACACTTTGGGACACTTTATGGTATGGGGTCATCATTAATGTTATTAGTTACACTTGTGATGATCCTGCTGTGTTGAAATGTTAGCAAGATGTCCATTAGTCAAGAAGTAGAATTCATCAGTGTGCTCATGTCTCACAACAGTCTGAACTTAAATCATGAGCCCTTTTATCAGATTAACAATATATATTTGATGAATTCTGCTTTATAATGAAAGGAAGAACAGACACCAAAAAATTAAAAAGCAAGGCAAGATTTCTGAGTGGCAGAATATGCAATACTCCAGATTACAGATTTGAACTTTAACACAACAATTCATGCTTAAATAGCTGTTGACTTTAAAGGGCACATTTCACAAGTAGACACAAGTCACTAACAGGTGCAACAGGTGATTTTCTCCACAACTACTTTGGCAGCTCTTCCATTTGCTTTTTCATCAGCTTAATTTTTAGTGTGTAATATTCCTCTTGCAGCTTGAGAACAGCCTCTTGTCTTCTAAGGACGGACATTTCCAAATCCATTCGCTCTTGCAAAGTAGTGCCATGTATTGTGGTTGGAGACATAGAGCAGTTAGCATCTAGTTGCTCTGCAAAAGCATTAGAGCCAGTGGCATGATGAGTACTTAACTGCACTGCAAGTGATGCAGGAACGTTCATGACAGTAATTTCTCGTTTTGCTTGAGAAGTTGATGGTTCGGGACTTGTGGGGAGATCAAGCTCTGTCAGTGGATGTTTGTTTGAGGATTTTTTCTCTATTGTGTGGTCATCTCCATCATCATCACTGTTGCCAAAAAAAATGTCCACATTTATTTGCTTGGTGAGAATTTGTATGACATTCATAACACATATATGGTCAGTTAATGCAAATTACATAAGAATATTTTCTCACTTTCTCACTAGTTTAATTTATGTAGGGTTCTGTGATTACACCTCTGAGATTTCTGCCTACACCCCGATACAGTATAGATAATGTGAATGGATTTTTTTTCTTTCTTTTTCTTTTTTTTTTTTTAATTGTAGTTAATGGTAGCCTCTCTGTTAGTTGTACTAAACAACTCACAGACCTCGCCGTCGACATTTTGCCCAGAAACAAGAAATCCGGTACAAAATGCTCCACTAAAGACTGTTCACAGTTAGGGTTGCTCGTTATCCAAATGTAACCTGGACATTAAGCTTAGTAAGTTAAAAAAAAAAACAACTGTATGCCTCTTTTGTAATTGTGGTGAATATATCCAATTTATTATTTATTAAATAAATTGTTGCATACAATGCTGTATAAAAGTTTTGCTTTGATACAGTCCAGGCTTGTGAAAAAGAGGCCATTAAATAATACATTGAATTACCTGTAGTGCTGAGCTTCCACCATGCCTGTTATTAAGGAGTCTTCTGTATTCTGTTGCAGCATGTCTTTGAGGTTCATCACATTAATCACTACTTGAGTCACGGCACTGAACTGTTCAAGGGACAGGTCTTCTGTAAACGACAAATCATGTTGTGCATTAGGTAATGATAAACACAGTACATTAAATTCAATAGACAAGTGATTATGTGGATTTGACTCTAGGTTTTTTCTAAACTCAAAGTGTATTTCTTTGTATTCATCCCCACATTTTTGCCCTCAAGTGCTAAGCTTATTTCACAAGTCTTAGATTGTAGATTTAATTATACTAATTGTAATATTAGAATCAGATTTTTTTTTTTAACAAGCAATGATTTTCCTCACCTGTACCCACTTGTCTTTTCTGTCGTTTGATCTCCTCCCTCGACTTTGCCAGCAAATTTTCCCACTTTTTGTTACAGTCAGAAACTGTGCGCTGAATCTGTGGAAATGCACTATTAATGGCTTTGGCTATTTCCTCCCAGGCTTGTCTTTTATCTTGTATTGAAACTCCGGTGCTGCACTTCCCTCTGATTATATCTTTCCTCTCCTGCATTAACTGAGAAAGAAGAAGACACTCCTGGTCCGTCCAGTTAGGTCTTCTTTTCCTGCTGGACATCTGTTCAATAACTTGGGGCATTTTCCTAAATGACAGAGAGATGCATGAAAACACACTCACACACTCACACACACTCACACACACATACACACACACACACACACACGCACACAGACTGATTAGTTCAATGATTATCCATACATATATTTGGTCCCTAATACATCCTAGTAAGTCATGCATAAAATGCAAAAGATCAACCATTACTGAATTTAAATATAGTGTTAAACATTATCCTCTAACTGAAAGGCAAGCCTTCCACTTAAGTCTTTTTAAACTTAAGTTATTATATTTAAGATATTTTGGGAATTTTAAGATTTCTGCTACCTGCAACTTAATTAAGGCGAAATGTGCCTTGATACCAGGTCAGGCGCTTACAGGATGCAAATACAATGAGGTGCAGTCCACGCTACAATAAATAAGAACTGGTAAAACGTTAAGGTAAAATGTAAGGCTTTCTTTTCCGTCTCAGGGAAAATCCACAGCGTCGCACGACAATGACGTCCACAATTGGTGACGTGTCAGTTTGTTTACAACGGTCCCTGCGCTGCAGCTGCACAGACATGGCTGTGGATATAACTTTACTGTTTAAAGCCAGTGTCAAGACAGTAAAAACCAGAAACAAGGCGATAGGAATAGGTTTTGACTCTACCAAAGATGAAATTTTTAAAAGGAGCAGACCAAAGAGTGGCTTCACTCCGAAGGCGAAAGAAGTGGTGAGTGTTTCTTTAAGCTAACTTTGGCTAGTTGTGCTAACATCCACTCAAACCGACTGAACGTGTAATGGCAGCAACATAGTGGACTATTATAGTGAAATTAAGTCTCATGTCGTATCGTTGAAGAAGCAGTAAATCTAGGAAATGTGCAAAGCAAGGCGGATAAACGGCTGATATACTCGGTGTTGCCAAACTGAAACTCAATGCTTGAGTTTAGTAACTGTACCAGCTGTTAATAGTTAGCAAGCCCTCAGCGGTGACTGTATCATCACATAAATGTGTTGGATACAACAGGACTCAAATAGTTAGGATTCGAAGATATGGATAGAATAAATAAATCATTTTGATTAATTCTTTATGCTACAAGGACAGTTATTTTAGTTTGAAATATGTGTGTGTTTTACATAGTGTTATAGTAGATATCATCATTTTGATCGACTCTGTAGGGATTCAGTCTCGTAACTGCTTAAGCAGGTTTAGTTGGAGGGAACCATGGTATTGATAAATGAGTCAGCTGTGTTTCATTTACGTATGAGTTCACTGTGTGTACTGATGATTCCCAAAAATAGCAGTCTTCTATTTAGATCTTTTCACCTAACGGTGTTATACTGAAGACTAAAAAAGAACCGCATCTAACAAATGACCCAGTATTGTTATAATAAGCTATATATGATTTGTAAGATGTTATTCCACGTCACTCAATAGCCACTATTTTTTTTTAATTGCAAACAGGACTCTGAATTCCTGACACTGTCAGATTCACCTGTTTCAAATTTCAACAGTTTTACATATTTTTACCATCAAACCTGTAATGCATGCATGCATACATAAACAACAATTTTGTGGAGTTTGCTAAAACAGATGATTAAACAAAACTGATGATAAAACAGATTGATACATTTTTTGTCTTTTAATTTAAAAAATCTGTTGATGTAAATTTGGAATGTTGTCGGGATATTTGTGTACAGAAATTTAAAATGCTGTCCTAAAAAAATTTTAGGCCTATGTGTACTAATTAAGTCAAATGACAAAGTAATAGAAACTTTCCTGTGGTAACAACTATGATTATTTTAATACAGAATCCTGAATTCTCAAGGTGCACTTGAGTTTGCACCAGGCTTTCACTCCAATGTTACATGGCTACCGAACCATATAATTAAATACATTATTCTGATACTGTATCCTGTTCCTCATATTGCATCCATGGCCAGCAAACTCTGGCACACAAAGCATACAAAGATTTAGATTTATACATTATAGTGTAAAAAATATGCAGAAATGTAAATGCAACTCAATATTTGGCTGATACCAACACAAAGTACAGGTATTAGAATCAGTTTTGAAATGATAAAAATGGTACCAGCCATCTATTGTGTATACTTGATCATTTTCAGAGCATTAATTGAAACCAGACACCATGATCATTTTCCTCAGTGAGCCGGACCTTTATTTTCTCCCTGCAAGTGTGTTAGTTACAACTCTGGAAAAACTAAAATTACCTATCCTGTTTAAGTGATGTACTGGTTTTCCATAAACCCTAATTTTGCAGGTTACAGGATGCAATGTCAGTTCATGTATCAGCACAAAGTTGGTTTCCACAAATTTTTACCTTTACAACAGTCCTTTTTTTGTGTGTTATATACTCTTTTGAGTTTTGTACTAAAGTTAGCCCAAATGTTCCCAACAAAGTTCAAATTCAGAGAAATATGTAATTTCATTCAAAGTGAATTTATTTATTAATTTTTGGTCACCTGTTGCTAACTTCAAGAGTAAGGCTGGTCAGAGAGCAAGGAAAGAAGTTGGCTAATGTGACTAAACATAATTGTCTGTGACCGTTGCTGCCTGAGTCAATTAGATTGATTTTTATCTGCAATGGTGGCTGTTTAGCAATGAAATAAACAAATTCTGTGATCCCACGATATTTCAGGATGTTATCAAACTTTGTAATTTGCTTTCATTGTTTTGACAGAGACGCAGAAAGTCAGCCTATTTCTAAACTTGAAATCACTTCCAAAATGCCATGTACTGTACACAAAGATATACATCTTACTGAAATAACACGGCGCTCATAAAAATGCAGCTATTCATACTTGAACCTCGGACAGACACAGGAATTTTCAAATCTTGTCCAATGTGGGCAGTTTAGAATAAATGACTGCTCTGCTTGAGATTTGAAAAGACAACAGCCAAGTTGTTAGGGAAAAAAAAAAAAGATTAGTTGAACTGGCCAGACTTAGCAGCTATGAGGCCAAAATATTTTGTGCCAACTGCCAGGTTCGAGTGCCACTGCTCCCCTAAGATTGACAGGTCTGGATTCTAGGCATTAAACTGACTCGGAAAACTACCCAATGTGATCCTGACTTAGCTGAAAAAAATATTACTTTTAAAAGAAGTGGAAAGTATTCTCCTTACCTAATTTAGATTGAAAGTCCTGGTGAGCTTTTTTATAGTCTTAACAGGCATTCAGTCTTAGACAAATGTGCAACTCTGGGTTGTTATTACATTGTCAGTGTTTTGAATTAAGTACCTGTTGGTGAGAGAAAGTTGTCCTGAACGTTTTGTCATGAAACACTGACCATAAAACTTGGCCGTAAAAGGCAAGATTGGTGTTGAATTAATTCAGGAAACTACACAGAACAGCTCAAACTTTATTCTGTCATTGAGGTAAGGAGACATTGTCAATGGTTGGCAGTTGGGGATGGATTATTGGCATCTGAAAGGCTTCGCTCCAAGTTCTGAGTGTTGCTTCTACAGCCAGAAGTCTTTGGCCTGAAATGAATACTGTGAACACAAACCTCTTCAAAGGTACCTTGAGGAACCACTTTACTTTTCCCTCAGAGGAGTCAAGACTTCAAGTTGTACCTGATGTCTTCAAGCATCAGTCTGAGGCAAACCTGAGCTCTGTGGCAGAAGCTCTGCACAACCAGGTTTTTGTTATGTTCTGTTACATTGATATTAGAAATGGTGGTTTAATAAAAGCAGTGATGCTGATTCAAAGAAACCCAAACCTATCCTGTGGTGGCTGCCCTCTGCTCTCTACCCCCCCCCCCCCCACCGCTGTCTCCCTCATTCAGCAGATATAATCTCAAACCATCTAAGTGAAGCAGCTTTTGTCGAAATTGAAATTGCAAGTTTGGAATGCCCTGACTGCTTACAGTTATGTTGCGGTTTCCAGCCACAACTCAACTATCCATTCTTCTCTGTACAGTCTGACATAGGCAGCATTTTTTGTGCAAGTCCCCTCTTCACATGTATGACTCCATAAACATGCTGCAATAACATTTTCTTTCGGCTCTCGAACAATTTCTTGGGGAAAGCTGATCCTCCCAAGAGCCAGTGATTAAAGGTGGAAGATCAAAACAGAGAAAATATTAAATTAGGTCCCCAGTAACAATGTTGACGGCCGGCACCTAATGCATAACAGATGTGGGTGCCCTTCAAGACAAGCATACCTCTCCAAGTTCCCACTGCAGCTTCACAAAAATAGACAGAAAACATCAAAGTTGACAAATACACAGTGGTCCAGTGAGGCTTTTTCCCACTCAAAAAGCAGCTCACTGAGAAAGGAAATGTAGATTCTTTCAAGGCAATGCAAAAAAAAGCCTGATTGACTAATAAGAGGGCCAGTGTTTACAGGGTGTGGTGTGGTCAGGGGAATCTTTTACCTCATTGGGGTCGGTTTGGGGCACTGTGATCTCCATTTCACAGCTCACCTCGTCTTTCTCCGCAGTATGCTGCCCTTCTCGAGTTTAAATGAAGGAGGTCACTTTAAAATTGGTAAATTGTGTGGAGAAAATAGCGCTTGGCTTCCCACTGTGCCTTTGGTATTGGTATTCCAAAATTGGCTCTTTCTCACAGTGTTTTCTTAGAAAACCTGAATAAGTGTGGCCCTCAGCCAGCCTTCAAACGTATGTTGTGCTGTTAGAGATGGCGAGGGGGGGCTCTTCCCTAAGACAACTTTCACATTGAAATAATATGCTCACATATTCTCTAAGTATTTAGTTTGAATTTTAAGGGTCTGGCTTGATATGTTTTTTGTAATGAAAATCAAGTTCCAGAGTCTAAAGTATTTTTCCAAACATAAGCTGTTTTATCAAAGTTTTGTTTGTTGGTTTACTGCACTGTATCGGCCCAGGGACTGTCAGACTTTAAACTCAAAACAGATATTCTTTTTCCTTATATTATACACAGGGATACATTAAATCAGTGATCTGATCATTGCAAAGACAGAGACAAACCTTTGAAATGGTTTGTGGGGTTGATTTTCATCGTTGTCTTGGTGTTGACTTTTGTCTGAAACTTGAGTAATTGCAGAACTTTTGTCTTTAATGGTAATGCTGGTCCGCCATGGTAGCAGATAATTTACAACAATTACATTACAAGTTGTCATTATTGTCAATTATTAAGGAAATAAAATGCACAGGTGTTTAAGATCTGATCTTTTGCTTATTTTTTTTTTTTTTTGCCAGGCATCCTCTGAAAGTAAAACTTTTTAGTTCAGCAACAAACTTAAAACATTTTGTGGTAAAAGCACATAGCCTAGCTAAGATTGAGCTTCTTTAATATTCACAGAATATTCACAGCCCCACAAAGGTCCAGTTAATATCTCCAAGAGTAAAAAAGACATAAAGTCACAACCTACATTGGTCCACAGGTAAAAACATGCTCTTATGCAGCTGTCAAAGCCGAGACAATACTCAGTCAGTACTTGAGCCATGGGAAGTGATTTGCAGGGATCACCATGAGATATACGTGCTCCTAAATGGTCTCTTTACCAGTTGGCCTAATCTCCATGATGTTTTTCCATGAAAGCCAGGCAAATTGAATTTTGAGGCATCTGCTTTTAGGCCTGTGAACAGAATCATGATGTTTTTTCACTGTGTGCAACAAAATGATTTTGCATGATTCATGAAAATGAATATAAAAGAAGAAAAAGTGTTGAAACGTAGATTTAGATGTATGTCAAACTCTAAATCTTGGGATGGACACCAGATACTCCACAGACTAAATAGTTTAAGTGGAACAAAAGTAATGTTGAGCTCAATAGACAAGGCTCAACTTAAACATTTAAACATGTAGCCAAACCAAAGCAGCATCTGTTGACGCTTTATGAAGAATGTTGTCAGGCTTTGTCATTAGACAGTCTTTTTATTGTGATCTACAATGAAATTCTACAATAGTCATGACAGCAGAGTGCATACCTGACCCTGAATACAGAGAGTCGGACTCTGTAACTACAACTGATGTGTGCTCCTTTGCTTAGAGACAGCTCTAAAAAAGACTAGTGGTCTTTTTGTTCTACATTGTGATGTTATGCTATAAGACATGGGGTATTAATTACATATAGTCACTTTGCATTGATTTTGAATGTAATAAATGAAACAAAAGCTGAAAGTGTTGTTTTACTTATAGTCAACTTATTTACGTTTCAGTTGTGGTCATCAGTCATTTACAATAGATAAAAGACATTGTTTTAAGGCAAAGCTCAACAAATAGTTTGGTTTTCAAAGTCATGCAGAGTTACTCTGGTTTCTGTCTCAGAGGAACAGACTCTGTAAGTTCTGTTTTAATGTTTGTAATGAAGCCTGAACTTTCCAGTATTTTTAGAATTTGTCATCCACACAACTGAAATTTCTGTCGTTTCCAGGCATATATACGTTGCCTGTGATCCTCTTTTATGTTCCTTAAATTACATGGCTTTATATAAATCAATGTATCAGATGCTGATAGGACATTTTTTTACATGCGAGTTCCTCTGGTTTTTGTCTTACCTTGACCTTTATTATCTGTCACCAGAACTGAAGTTTGGAGACGAGAGAGTAATTTTCCTTTTCAGAAATCCACTTTTAAATTCAGCAATGGGCCTTAAATTAAAAAAAGAAAGTTTTCATGTCACTTTCTTCTGAAATTTTAATTTTGTATACTATATTTTCTAAAATTATATTTGATTACGAGTTGTCACTCATCTTCGGTTTTTTTTGTATGCATGTTTTTTTTAACGAAATGCCCTTGTCATTGTAAGGTCATTAAGTCTTGGCTGCTCTCTCCTGTATCTTGCATCAGGTGCAGAATAAGATTTTTTTTACGTTCTAATTGTTTGGAATAGCAATAATGTTTAAAAATTGACAGCAATATTTTTTTAATTTTTCTAGCATGACACCAATATCCATTTGTGAATTAGCCTCTTTAAAGTATGTACTCATGTTTTTGTTTTTTATGTTCAAAAAGTAGGTTAAAAGCCTGACCTGAAACCACCCATTCACTTGCCTTCACACACAGTTCAAATGACTCAATAGAAATCAAAAACAATGTGGGTGATGATACACTGGCAGCGCTTCAAAAGGCACCCTCCCACTGTAATTCCAAGGTGTGTGTCATTTCAGATTTCACGAGAGAGGAAGTAAGGCTTGATATATGAGTAAAGCTCTCAGGGAAAGTCAGTTACAGTACGTTTCAGTAATACAACCAGCATGTGGATGAATATGTCTTAAAGTGATTTAAATAGAAACAGTGAGTGGGAGTAAGGGAGGAAACCTGTGGATTTACTTGATCAACAGACTTCAGAGAACTTGTTCTGATTGTTCAGAAATATTTGTATTGTAGGAATCGCAAATAAATTATTACCCATTTACACTCCTTAAAAAAATATTTTTTCATACTGCACGTAACTTGCAACTTTAAAAAACACAGTTCTATCCATCTGTCTGTAACCTATATGTATATGTTATGTACTTTGGTTTCCATTTTCTTTTTTTTTGTGAGTTGAACTTGATATGTTCAGCCGATACATCTGTGTCTTATGAATTTGATTGTTGTAACGCGATTAAGCTGCCTTAAAGTGCATCAGTGTACTTTCTGTTGAATATTGTCCAAAAGACACAAACCTACAGACCTTTCTCAATGATGATGTTGCCTACAAGGTTAGTCTCATTTCTCAGATTGTGATTCACAAAGAGGCTTCTTTTACACTCTTGATTTGTTGTAAATGGGAGAAGATTAAGATACATTACACAGTCTTAGAGCAAAGTGGCAGTTATGCAGTTGTGTTTGTATTCTTTACAGCACACAGTGTCTCCTCCCATGTTCCTCAGTGCATGATCTGACCTGCATCATCAAAAATAAACAAGCACAAAAAATGTATACAAGTGCTGCTTACTATGGCTTTGAATCTAAATCAATTATCTCGAAAAATCCAAACACATTACTCCAACTTTAGCACATTTCAAAAAAGGTCAAAGATCCCGTTCATAAATAATCTTAAACATTTTGATGGTGCTTTTGTTTGTTTATAGAGCTGACTAAAGTGCTCCAACTGCAATAGACATAAGAGGACAAAACTTAACCCATTAGAGAGTCAGACATAAACATGATAATAAAATCAACATGCGGCAGGGTCTTCTTCTCTGAAGCATAAGCATCTTCTCAGTATCAGACCCAAATACCTAAACACAACACGGCATGGCGTCAGTATAGATTGCCCTCGGTCAGGACGCACAGAGACTTAAACCAAAGCACTGCAGTGATCATCAAATTCTGTCAGTTACCTGGTTTTAAGCAAACAAAGAGCCATCCAAGCTCTTTAGAAATCTGCTAGCTAAGCCTTTTCTCTTTTCTTCCTCATAATAATCCCCCCTGATGGTTTGTTTGGGCTCAATCGGGGCTGGAGGGAAGCATGAGGAAGGAGAAAGTGAGGAGGTAAAGTGGGGGTCTTTGATGATGACGAGATTAGATGTAGCCCGGCAGACTGTCTCCTTCTGCTTTTGCTGCGAGCCCTGCCTCACACACCTATGGCTGTTACACATATGCACGCACACACACTCACATACAGCTCAATGCACAAATATATGGTGAGCTGCATGCACAAGGCCACCCCCTTCCTCATTGTTGAGGAATTACTTGCTCTTTAGGTTCTTAAGTTACAAGAGCAATTGATCCCTCTGACCCCCTGCAAACCCTTGAGGTTGTGCTGGGAATCTGAGCTCCAATGTATACACACAGGAGACAGCTCAACCCCCAGAGCAGCACTCCTGACACTCCCCGGCACCCCCACAGCACACACACACACACACACACACACACACACACACACACACACACACACACACACACACACACACACACACA
>JAQMCX010000029.1:8772663-8828421 GCA_029814765.1 Acanthurus leucopareius
TGTTAGAGACTTTTAGCCCCACCCCCCCCCACCCCCCCCCCACACACACACACACACACACACACACACACACACACACACACACACACACACACACACACACAACTCCCACTATGGTTTTTTGTCTGGTTTGGCATGCTCCAATGCTGTGGATTTAGCACTGCCTGCTGGTCGAACAGGTGCAGTACCATGCAGGCAAAAATAGTTTGTATATAAATAAAGGGCTGAAGCCAAGTGCTAATTGCAAGCAGAAAACATAGTTTATAGTAAAAGATAAATTAGTCATGCCATGTAGGAGGTTATTTTTTTCACTTTGTGGCAGCCCAAGGATACTCTCAAAAACTGACAATTATTGAAACTCAAAAATGTGCTTTCATGGTGGTTTTCATGACAATAAATTACAGTATTACCACTACAGCTGGGTTTATTTGATATAGGGGAGTCAAAGGCTTCAAAAGAAGACATCATGACAACCGCCTGATCAGGGCCAAATCTTTGGTGCGTGAAGGCCGTGACAAATTTAGGCTCCTTATTCACATTAATTAACAGATTATTGTCTAGTTTCATTTATGTGATGCCTTTAGAACGTCAGCAAATGGCAAAAAATGCTGATCTTAAGTTTACAGAGCCATAGGCAACGTCATAAAACATTTTCACCCACTGACTGTCAAAAATATTTTGGTCATGATCACAGACTGAGGAAACCAGAAAATATTTGCATTAGAATATTTATCGCCAGTGTGTTGTTTTTTTATGACATTATTGCTTAAAACAACTTATTATTATGACTGATTATAGCACAAACTATGTATCAAGACTGAGTCCTTACGACAGAGGCCTTGGTTCAGTTCAAGCCCAACCTCTGTGCTGCATGTCATCCCCTCTCCTCTTCTTTCCATGACTCTCCTCACCTGTCATTTTTGAAATGAAGCAGAAAAAAGTATCTATCTAATCTTCAAAAGAATCAAATTATTGCAGATTAATTTTTGCTTCATAAGTTTACTCACTACTTGTTTCAGCTCTCTACCACAAATGTACTATTCATCTGAATTGAATGGCTTAATGCGTAATTAATTTGCTGAAGAAAACATCATTAACTTTGTTGAGAAAAAGGCAATTCTTTTGGTCCAACAGGATCACACAGGACATTATTAAAAGCAGGTTATTCGTTTAAGGTTTAACTACCAAACTCGCTGGAGCTCTCTTAAAAGTTTCCACATTCACTGAGACACCACAACATAGACAATGTTTTGAAAGAGTTTGAACCATAAGAAAGGTTTTTTTCTCCCTTGAACCCCCTTCTAAGCTCAACTGCTCAGAACAACAATTAACTCTTGACCTCAAATAATTGTATTATTACAAGGGTCGGCTTGCCTTAACAGCCTTTGCCCCACAGCAGTGTCAGACGTCATTGAATTACCTTCTGAACCACAGAAGGAGTTCTAGCTCCTAACAAATTGCTTAGCTCTGTTTGTCTTGACACCTTCTTTCTGCACTGAAAAACTTGTAATTTTTCAAACGCCAGCTCAAATAAAGCACTGCTTCGGGTCAACATGACGCTAGGAATGAATGTTTTGAGACATTATTAGACGGCTGGTGCCAGGTTACCTCTTACAGCCAAGGCAATTTGATAATTGAGGTTGTTAGAGTGAATAAGCTGAAGGCCAAAGACAGCGTCGTTATGCTGTCAAAATAATCTCCCACGCTCTGGGGTCACTGTCACAGTCAAACTCATTGTGTCATTTTTCAATCCTTCGCCTGTCTGAGTTCTGTCTTCTTCGGGATCTAACAGAGCCTGCTGTGTGCGTATTCGCACCCACTTGTGCCCTGCCAGCAGAGCTCTGTGGACGGGGGAAGCAATTTAGTCTTTTTTAATATTTGACTGAATTACAGGAGCAAATATTGGATTGAACCAAGTTTCCTCTGGTTTCCCTGTGCACACATTCACTTGGACATTTTCTCCGTGATAAATAGTAACAGATCATGAATTTAAAGCTTATTAGAGATGGCTCTGTCAGTGCTCTGTATGCAGCCGCTCATGGTTTTATTTATGAGAGCTGTTTGACGAGGAAATTGCAGGTTTGATTTTTGTATATCCCCGACTTGATGAATTGTCAAAAGCAAATATTGAGAATTCACAGAGATAGACGGACATTGGTCGCCTGTCACATCCAATAAATACACAGTTATACATTTACTCTGGCTCTGTCGAAATGTAGTTGAGAGAAAATAGTTTCCTGGTACACGTCTAAGAAGTCTTTTCTTAAGCTGTGTTGACATGGTTAACATATTTAAAGGAGCTAATGTATGGCTTTTGAAGAGAGTCATTGACATAACTGCAGTCAGTTAACGCTTCTTCTCACTTTATTTTGGCAGATCACGAACATCACCAAGCTCAAAGACTTCTTGCTGCAACACAGAAAAGATTATGTGAGCGCTGGAAGGTAAGCCTCTCTAAAGTGTCACAGTAATCCACAGCAATCAACAACAGCAGCGGAAAAAAACCTTCAAGGCTGCAGGAAATGCCGGAGAAGAGACCAACACTTTTATTCTGACAAAAATTCACAAAAGGTCAGGAGTCAGGGCTACTTGAAGGTACCGTCAGATATGTCTCCAGCGTGTATGTGTGCTGCAGGGGCTGTCTGCTGGCACAAGGTCAGCAGCAAGTAGGGTGGTCCGTAGCGGCAGGCTCCAGTCTAATTGTCTGGAATAATTGAGCTGCAACCAAGTGAAGAACAAATCATGCCCTGGGCCTAATCCAGGCCTTCCTCCCGTCAAGGTCCCCTCTGTGTTGTGTAGGTGTGGGTGTGTGGAGCAGCCTATGTTTTGTTGGGTTTGTCGATAAAGCCTCAGGAGAACACATCAAGTGAACATTAGAGATGTCAGTGGGTGGAGTGCAGCTATGTTTAGTGGTGGGAAAATTTATCATGGAGCCAGCAGTGGTATGTGCGCAAGTCTCTTCTACCTTAGGCCTCGTCATCAGCTGTTTTTGTTTTTTCCAATTTCTATATCAGCCCCCTTTTTCCATACTTTGACTTTGCCTGACAGAATAATGAGGGAGTATGTATTTGACTGTAATCACTTCCTAATGTGTATAGAATTACCGGAGGCGATCATCTTTTCGGACCAAGAATATCTGCAGTTCAAGTACATCCCTGATTCCAAAAATGGTGGGATGGTGTGTTTAAAAGTAAACATATCATAATGACAGTATTTAAGTGTTGGCAAATCATTTTGGACCAATATTAAACTGGATACAGCACAGAGATAATACTTGGAACTGCATATCCTTTGCAGGGTCATGGGGGGCTGGAGCTGATCCCAGCATCCATTGGGCAAGCAGCAGCAGGGTACACCCTGAACAGGCTGCCAGCTCATCACAGGGCTAACACATTGACATTAACAACCATTCACACTCACATTCACACCCACATGCAATTCAGAGTCACCACTCAACCTAATATGCATGTTTTGGACTGTGAGGAAGCTGCAGACAGAAGGAGAACATGCAAAATGTGTCCTTGCATTGAATAATCAAGGACGCTCTGAAGACAGACGTCATTTGAATAGCAGCATATGTTTCGTAAAAACCTTTATGCACCTTTCAGGATTAACAAATGTGCAAGTCACCTGCTAACACACCTCCATGCCATCACAGATTCTTGCTTCTTAACATTGTGCTTATAACAATCCGGATGGTCTTTTTTCTCTTAAACCCAGAGGGCACGACGTCCATGTTTTCCGGGAAGGAATTTAAAATGTAGACTCGTCAGACCACAGCACACTTTTCCACTTTGCACCAGTCCTCCACAAATAAGCTCCGACTCAAGAGAGATCACATTTCTGAATGTTATAGATACATGGGTATCAACAGCAGAGAAAGTCTTAACTTGCATATGTAGATGCAGCGTTTAACGGTGTTTAACAACAACAGCTTTCTGAGCATTCCCAAGTCCATGTAGTAAAACCTTTTTTACTATCATATTGGTCTTATATGCAGTGTGGCCCGAGAGACTGAAGGTCACTGGCATTTAATGTTAGGAATTCTTTAGATTCCCTGTATCTTTGAGGGATGTTATGGGTCAAAGTATTATTTTTTCTGTCAACTGACTAATCGTTTCATTTTTTTTTTTTTGTCCTAGTTTGTGTTTATATTAAGGTTCTTAACCAGAATTGGTTTGTTTAATCTAGCAAATTCAAAATCCAGTTTAACCAATCAAAACTCACCATCGCAACAGAACAAATCATCACTTTCGTCACCTTTATGGTCTAAGGACTGTCATTGTGTCTTGAGATGTATCTCATGTCCACCAGAGGGAGACATTAAGTCACAATCACACACTGTCATAGCTGTGTCTGAGTCACTGTAATACTATGACTATATAATTATGTAACTGTGTGGAGTTTTCATGTTTTGCTCATGTTTGTTTGTTTGTGCAGCTTTCCTGAGATTATTTACTCGCCCATTCGTGGGGGCTTGAATATATGTAGGACTATTCAAGGGTTTCTCTGCCATCTGCCCAGTGCATGCTGGGATAGCAATCTGCCTTTCATAATGTTAAACAAGAATATCTGGGGAGCGCAAAAAGTGGTTGAAAGCATGAATCAGCCGGAGGAAGGCAGTGCTCATAAGAGTTTTTGCTTGCATGTCAGATAAATGATCAGCTTTTGATACTTGCACTGAAAGTTTTTAAACTTGTTGTGATTGTTTTGTGTTTTGTGTGTTTCACAGTCTCATCTCATCAGATCTCACCCGTATGACGGAGAGTGAACGTGATCAGATTGACCAGGATGCTCAGATTTTCATGAGGACATGTTCTGAGGCCATCAAGCAGCTTCGCAATGAAGGTGTGTGCTTGTTTACTCAGCAGCAAATCAACTATTTAGTATATTATTGTTAATAAAAATGTTTTTCAACATACATTAAAGAGATCTCAACCCAGATTTTATTTTCAAAATTTACCTCTCACCTGTGTTAACTTTCAAAATATCAACTGAAACTGAAACTTAATTGGATTTGTTGTTTACTTTCTTATACTTGAACCAGTCGGATTATCTTTAACTAGCAAATTTGTTGTTGTTGTCCCTGTAGCGGAGAAGCAGGTGACATCAGCTCAGATAAAGGAGCACAGAGGGGCGGTGCTGGACCTCATTGAAATGTATCTAAAAGGTAAGTATGTGCAGCTCATCGCACTTTAGATGGCATATGTCTTATAGATTGTCTTCTGTGGACTATTTTGTATGCATTCATTTGTTTATCTCAAGGAAATTTACTGGTTCAAGGAGCAGTGTGTCGTGGTGTGTGATCCCAACAGATTGGTTGCATTGCTTTCAACATGAGCTGCTGAACACATGATGCATACCTAAAATTACTGAACCAATACTTTAATAACAGGAATGCATGGTTATATTATGTGTATCTTAATTTTTTTTAGGAGTCTGTAAACTGTATTCTGAGCAGAGAGCAATAAGAGTCAAGAGAATGGTGGACAAGAAGCGGCTGTGAGTATTTGCAAAAAAAGACCTTTAATAAGTTCCTCATCCACATCAGTTACCATTGCTTAGCATCATTTTAGGACTGCAGCTTTAAAAAATTGCTCCTGATTGGCATGACCATGTGCTCTGGGGTTTTAGATCAAGACTGGCACCAGAGTACCCAAGTCGAGTGGAGAAAATGCCAGAGGTGGAGCCCACGGAGGAGAAGACTGTCAAGGAGGAAAGTTCTGGTAAGTCAGTGAGTCCCCTGAGACACGAGAATCTGCTGCTGTGGCGTCACAAAGACTGGCACAAGAAACGCTTATCCATGTTCATGCTTTACTGACCATGGCCTCTTCTCTATTGTGTATTTAGCTATTTCTGTGCCCTTTTAAGTGCACTGGATTTCTTGTGTCTCAGGAAAATATAGGACTACTGACAGAAATGGACTGTGACTGTGTAAATATAAAAAGAAACATACTGGCTGGACATACTCACACTAGTAGACACATTTGCAAATATAACACTAAAAGAATTATAGCAAGAATACCAGGAAAGCAGTCTATAGTGCATTTTAGTTGGTTATTATTTGTATGTTGTATATAAGTGATCCCTTCATTGTTTGCTTTTCTACAGTCATCTAAAGGCAGCATCTACTACACATCCACATGTTTCAGCCTCTAATTTACAAGTGCTGTGCCACAGCGCTACACCATTATGCCTGATGATTCATTGTGGGTGCTTTGATTAAATCACAACCATTAACTTTACATAATACAAACCACTGGGTGCAGGGAATTGTTAACATGTAAGGATGTACTCCATAGTTTACAGTGGCAACTCTTCAGATAAATGTTGCCAGTCCTTTCTACATAACTAGTTGTTCTGGATACCATCTTCACCCATATCATCAGCCAAAAGCATGGCTTACAGGAAGCAACAGCTGCTTGCATTGTCAGCTCTATTCTAGATTTACCAGTAACATGGCATTATGATATGTTACTATCAAATTTAACCATAATGGTTTTGGTTAAGTTTGATAGTAGTGAGTCAGAAAGCAAAGTGTCTTCACTGTTTTTATCATGTTAACATGATCATTATGGGAGCCATTAAAACGACTTAAAGAAACCACCTCTCAACCTTATTATCACTTAAGAGAAACAAAAAAGGGCACCAGGATAAATGTAGCACATTTGTTATAGACATGTGTTTTGCTAATTTAAAAAAAAACCACTTCAAATAATTGTGATTTTATTTGTAAATGCTGTCCCTGTGTTTTAAACTCAAAACCATGACTTATTTTATGTGTGAGGGAAACATGGTAACTGCTCTTAATGTAGCTCACAAACAGTCAACATAAAAAGACTCATCATTTGCCTTCAGCAGCGTATTTTTTTAATGTATATGGTCACCTTGCTACTGAACCTTTTATACAACAACATTATTCCTGAGCTTTGAGAAGCCCCTCTTCACTCTCCTCCATTTAATGAGCCATTTCCATCAAGTACCAATGAGGGTGTACAGCCAAGGTATGAGGCGAGTAATGTCTCATGATAATGATGATCACCACACTGCTACAATCCATACCGCATCTACTCCCACTCGCTGCTACACTATTTCACACTATTGAGTGCAATTTGGTTGAATGTAAAGTGACTATAAATGTATCCTATTTAAATAAGCATTGGAATAAATTCACGTAAATAAACACAAAGATTATATTTGTCTCCTTCCATGAAAGAATTAGCTGCAAACGAGCAAACCAAATGAAAATAAGCTATAACAGAGTACATGTTCATTGTTTCTGTAGACAACTCTTCAAGTTGTCTGTTTGTTTTCTGTCTTGTAGAAAAGAGTGTGTCAGAGGTCCAAAACAACCCTGTCAACCTGTGGGAGGAGGGCCGGATTGAGGATGAGCTCTCTCCTGAGGAGATCCAGATGGTGTGCTATTATTTACTTTGTAGAGGTCAAAACAGTTCTAATAAAACAGTCGAGTGTATTTGTACAAAAGCACACAGTAAATTTAATGGTGCCTTTTTCCTGAATTCTCTTTGAGGGTTTGTGGTTCAGACATTTGGAAGTAAATTCCACGGTCTAGTTACACTGCATTAAGATGTGACATCGACTTAAGCTTTATTGATGCAGAGTTTAAGGATTCTGTGTTTCTGTCTAGTTTGAGCAGGAGAACCAGAGGCTGGTGAGTGAGATGAACAGCCTGGTGGATGAAGTGAGGTGAGTCCCCAACAGCACACCTGTCACTTTCCCTTTTTATTAGGTTTGCTCTGTACAGCATAACTATTACCAGGAGAGGTCAGTAATTACCCTTTTTAAACAGTGATGGGAATGGTGAAATTGTTTACTAGAGAACTGTGGCAAAATCCAGAGACACTCTAGTGTGAATGTGTTACACAATATCACTCCCTCTCCTACTGCATTATTATAGCAAGACGACAATTACGTGAAATGCCAGATGTGGATTCAGGCTGGATTATAATTACCATAGACATAGGTGTTTTCAGATGAAATTATTACTGTTTTAGCCTGAGAAAATCACTGACATGTTTGTCCCACAGGGAACAAAATGGTCCTGAGGTGAAAATTACCAAACACCAGACCTGCCCCTGCAATGCTTATGTCATCTGCAGCGGTTAAATATGCTATGCACACTATTATAATGGGTAATGGGGTAATTACAATGGTTTTATGCTTTCCACGTCAGACAAATCGAGGGGAAGGTGGTGGAGATCTCTCGACTGCAGGAGATATTTGCTGAGAAAGTCCTGCAACAAGTGAGCTGATTTTCTTTCTTTTCAATCACTGGGTCACTTAAATGCACAAGTATTCCGAGAAGAGGTTGTACATGAACTCTCATTCTCTGTGACAGGAAACAGAGATAGACAGTATTCATCAGCTGGTTGTTGGTGCCACAGAAAACGTCAAAGAAGGCAATGAAGACATACGCGAGGTAACATTGCCAAAACAGAAACAGCCTGCTATTGACTCTGCATCTTTTCTTTATACTTTGTCATGTTTTCCTTTGGTTTATGTCAATAAAACTAACCAATGACCTGATTTTGTTTACTTCTGTCATAAGGCAATCAAAAACAACGCTGGCTTCCGGGTGTGGATCCTGTTTTTCCTCGTCATGTGCTCTTTCTCTCTCCTCTTCCTGGACTGGTACGACAGCTAACACAGTTAGCCAGCACGGACTCAACAACAGGAAACTGTCTGGCTTGTGCACATATTGGTTATCTCATAAAGAGGTGATGACATCACTGAGACTGAACGTTCAGGTGACCTTGCTGGACCTGCTTTCACAAGTAACAAAGTGTTCATGAAGATTCTGTGTTCAAGTGGAGACGGCAGCTTCTTCCCTGATGCTAACAATCCAATTTCAGTGTTTTACAGCACTTGTAAGGAGTAAAGCTATGTATGGAGCACTGTATGGAGCACTGTAACTGTGTGAGGTTGAACAGTCAGTCTCTGCACCACTAAAAGGAGTGATAATTGGCAGCAACTGTTCTTGTCTTACTAAAAAAAACAAAAAAAACACTGATTTCAGACTAGAGGATGCTGTGCAGACTGACATTACATTGACTTTGCTGTCTCTTCTTCTGTCTACTTCACTGTCAAATGTTGAGAGTGTTTTGCTTTGCAGCAATTATGAGCAGTTCAACAATTTATTTAATGTCTATCACAGCTTAACTGTACTGATACACCACTCAATTTCAAGTAAAACTAAGCAGAACTCTTAACATAAATCTGTATCTTCTTTCTTTACCACAGAATTGCACTCTATAACTTTTAATGATTTTAAAATTTATGTCATACTTTCAGATAAAATCAGCAGCAGGAAGTCGGGCTCTGTCTTGGTTGTGTCAGTTAGAGAGAGGAAGCAGTCGACAGGAGATTTGATTCTCAGCCTCCTGAGACTCCTGCTGATCTGTTTATGAGGATTTATCTTTATACTAATTCAAACATCACAGCGCTTATACATTTTTCTTTGATCTTAACCAAAGGGAACTGGAGCTCCTAACTGTGTTTATTTTCTGCACTGAGGGAGTTTCAGCATTACTGACAAGATTTCCTTTTGAAATAGTTGATGATGGATTCTACTTGGACATTGGTGTGAAATGTGGGCACTTTATTTCAGTTTTCGTTGAACATTTTTTATGTAGCAAATGCACTTTAATGGTAATCATTACATTGTTTGAAAAAGGTACATAATTTGTGACAGTTTAAGTTAAATGACAAATACATAAAAAAGCAACAGGACAAGCGACTACTGTCAGATTGTTCCACTACATCAACCTAAGTCTAGTATCTGAGATGGCTACCAACAGCCATCTATGGTGACATTAATCAATGCGAAGCATTGCACAATACAGTGTCTTCACTAGCAATGCAAAAACATTCAATACAGTAGCATAAGATGTATGCTATGAAAAATAACCATTAAGTCTCGTGTAGCCGGCAAAGAAAAGCACATGGTGTTCACAGACAGTTCAAATGGATGGAGACAATCATCAATGCTGGTTAAAAAGATTTAATGCATTAAAAAAAAATGCGCTAAGAAAAATTAATAACAGCACTACATTATATGCCAAGAGCAGTGTGGGCTGCGTCAAAACAACTGGATTAAAATCAGGGTTTTATCGCTGGTTAACAGGTTTCCTGGTTAACAGGTTTCCTCAAAGTCGAGCCTCGTTTATTCACAACATCATGACAGTAAAATATTTTGACCTCAGTTGCAAATATGCCGCAAACTTTTCTGCTTCATGAGAGATTCACCGCTCACTGCCCCCTGTGAGGTCTGACATGCTCCGTCTGAACTGGATGTATCTAAAAAGGAAGTTTCAAAGCAAACTGTTTTTTTATTTAGAGTCGAGCGTGCATGTGTGTAAAAAAAAAAAAAAAAAGGAGGAAAAAAAAGTGACGCAGTCACGAGATGGTTCACAGTCATTTCACAATGTGAGTACTAAAGTGAGTTCTGTTACATATGTGTATGTACAAAGACAGTGAGTGTGAGTCTGTGTTTGTATTCCTGTGGCTGGTTTTACATGTCTGCCACTGTTTTAAAGTTTAAATAAATAAATAACAACGTATGCGATTCAAACAAACCACGAACCCACTGAGCTGTGCGGCTTGCTTTGCTGAAAACATGTTCAAAATTTCCACATTTACCTGCTACAATATACATCAGCCAACCAAACTACGTCAGTGAGGCAGCAGAGCACCTCTGACTGGAGTAGTTGATTTTTCACCCCCATGACAGCCATGGGACTGAGGTTTGCTTGAATGGCACAGCCGTATTACTTATTTTTTCCTGCAGCAGGTGAAGCCACCTCTTAATCCCCGGTTGGTTAAGCCAGTTTCTGGGCAGTCTCCATCTCCTGCTGGGTGACCTTCTCCTCAGACATGATGGTCATCCATGGTGATACTGACCGGGTGATGGTCTGCTTGGCAATGTTGTAGTGGTTGATGAGGGTGAAGAGGCGCCCACGGCCCCCAGGGCCCTGAGGGGGGTAGTTACCATACATCCCAGCTGGCATGCAGCGACCTTGCTGCTCAAAGAAGAAGAAAAAAAGATTAAAGACAGCAAGAATAGACAATGTGAAGGAAAAAAACAAGTACACAAGGTGACAAACTTTTGACGCAGGAAACTGAAGAGGTATTATGGAAAACAAACTGGCTAGGTGACCGTGACAAAATGGAGCAGAAGACCTTGCTTAAAATTTGCAACAGACCGGAAAAAAAGGTTCAGTAAGTGCTGAGTTTCATAACTGTATCTGCACAGGTGCCCATGAAACTGGATAAAGTTTATACAGAAAATAAGTTACAAGTTTTACAGCAGGATCTGTGTGACTTTCTCTGAACGCTTGCAACTAGTGATGTGTCATTTGTGAACAAGTGGGCTCTATGAGCCGGCCCCTTCACATGAACAGTGGGAGCTAGCTCCAATCTGAAAGCCATTCTTTTTTTCTTCTCTCTTATTTTTTGAATATTTATACAAAACAAAATACCAGGATCATCCCAGAATTTGTTTGATGCAATAAGGACATAATGTTAAGGACCAAGTGTGGTGTGACATTTGTATACTGTGATGATCATGTACATGGATCAATACAACTTAAATGATCAATACATGACTAAGTTTTTAGTGTTTACATCATTAAAGGTTATTATACCAAGAATAATAAGTATAGTATAATTTTAAAATCTTTCTTGAAGTTATTGGGCTTAGCATAATTACATGATTGAATTAGTGGATTTATGAGTACACACCAATCATGGGTCAAAATGCTGCAAAATCTGGCTGAATTGAAAAAGGCTAAAGTGGTGCTAAACGGAGAGTAGTTTGGGATCAAAAGAGGCCACTCTTTTTGCTGAGGAGAGCCAAATGATCTGGCTCACTAAAAAGAGCCTGAATGCCATCACTAATGGCCACAGCTTATTGGACGATGCTAAATGCTGCTGTTAAGCATTTAGTTGAAATGCTAAGCTACTGGAACAGTTACATGATTGGAAAAGAGTCGTAAAATCAGTTCAATCAATAGCAACCCAATAAAGTTCATTGGACAGCTGTATTTATCTAAGGTTTGTTAACATTAGCTTACATTAGCCAAGTAGAAAGTGGTTCAAGCCACAGCATCAGCAAAAGCTGAACCAACAGCACCCCTGAGAGTATTAAAGTGAGCAATGGTGTCTTTTATTGCTTATTAATTTAATATTTTAGTTATCTAGAAGGCCACATAAGCTTGCTTTAAGGTCATTTAAAAGAAACCAAATGCTAATAAATGCTAGTCAGCAGTGAAATAACTGTCATTTATAACAAAATGTTACCTTTGAACAGGAAATTAGGCTATTACAGAGGATGTCTACAAAAAGAAAACTATGAAACAGTATTAATAGATTTCAGCAGGTGTCAGATGTATTTGAAAGGTGAATTAAATGGGATCTACAAATGCTTGGCTTCAGTGCATCACATTATTATTGAACACCATTTCACAGTCCAGTGATTTATCAGTATGACGCATATCACCTTTCAAAACAATCCAACTAAAATCCATTTGCGAAGTAAAGAGCATCGTTACTCTGGTAACAGTAAAATGAAATGATAATCAGATTAACACTTCACCGTCATGCAGGGTCACAAACAATGGAGCTCATGTGCATTTACCGTGTAAACGAAGCTGTCCGGGCACGGCTGCTCATACTGGTAGACCTTATAGACGACCAGGAACACCACACACACCAGGAAGGCCAGGGCACAGATCACCAGCAAGGTCACCTAAAGGAGACACACAACAGCTCCGTCATCGTCCGCACAGACCTATGAGACAGCTCAGTGGAAGGACACGGCAAATATCCTGTATATGTCTACATGACAGGAAAGTAGATCTAATTTTTTTTTTTGTTTATCTCCTCTCTCTCTCTTCATGTTACAAGTTGAACAGCAGTGCAAGGCTTGGCTGAGATGCACATTTCTGAAATTGATGCAAACACCAAGTTATATATCTAAATCTATATGTATAGTGTTGAACAATAACTGACGGCTGGTCAAGGCTTCAGGATTTTCTGCATAGCAAAACAGCTTGTGTGACCATCTTCACAGCCCAGCTCTCAGCTCTCAGGGGACTTATGTAACTGCTACTGGTGTTTCTAGGAAGCGGGAGGGGGGATTGTGAGAGAAATCACCTCATTATAACTGAAGATGTTGAGCCCCAAGGTGTGTGTGCGACTTATTTTTTATTTCTAGTTGATATAAAAATGATTTTGCTTGTGGAGCAAAAGGATTATTTCAGGCGACAGCGGAGGAATTGCTTTATACTTCTCTGATGAACAGTTGCAACTGAGGTAATATCCTGATACAAATGTTTATTTTGTGCTGAAAGAAAATCCTTAAGGATTTCTAGGATTGGAAGCAAGGTGCCATGCATCCGAGGACTTTTTGTACTGTTCCCCAGAATGTTTGGCAGAGGTCTGCTTGGATTGCTAACAGCATTTATCTGAATGAATAAAAGAATATTCTTTTTATCTGCCTGTACGAGTCCTGCAGTTGCACAGCCAAGCAGACAGTACATCCCGTACTAAGCAATGCAACAGGAGATTATGAAAGTCTATCTGCGATGAAAGGGCAGCCTGCAGCAGTTCAAAGCAGCGATGTGAGGACTCGAGCTGTTCTAACAGAGACAGTGATGTGCCACCTTGCCTTTCAGATATCTGAGAATTAAAGCTCCATTACTGAGGGAAGTGTGACACACCTTTCAGAGACGGTTTCATCTGTTGATTTTGAATGTGGAGGAGGACTATTGCACAGTCAGCCTGCAGAGAATGAATTTTTAAGATTGCAAGGAAGTCTTCTGCATATGCAATTCAATCAGCGGATTTTAGACATGGAGCCAGGATTGTTTTGACCTTTAGTTTCACATGTACATATGTTTTAATTATTCCAAACAACATGAATAGCTAAACGCATCTGCAGGCTGGGTGGGGGGGGCATTGAGGGAGGTGTGAGAGATGATGCTGTTTAGAGGCCATCTCCATGGCAGCAGTTGAATTAATGAGAGTTTCAGGGCGGGGTTAAGTGAATCATTGTGCTTTATGTCTCCATGTGCAGCCTGACAAGATGACAGGCTGCACAGAACACAGCGAAGACGAGTGTATCTTGGATTGGAGAGAGGGAATATTATGATGGTGGTGACAAATGTCCTGAGCTGCAGGGAGACAGCTGTCTGCTGTCCGACATATGCATGCGTGGGAGTATGAGAGATGTTGGAAATGAGATGATATATGAAACACAGACGATGGCAGCGACATTTTTCTTACTTTGAGTCGCTCAGATACGCCTTCAATGATGCTTATTGAGAACTCTGCAATTTTGGGAGATCGTAGCTTTCCCTTCTTGCTGTCAGCATCATAGTCTGCCTTTGTCTTCACCACCACCTGGTTAAAAACATAAAACACACAGTTGTACATGAGATAAGATCCAGTCAGTCTGCTGTCACAGCCTTAGGAGGAAATGAGAGTTCACAGAGGCATTTTTATTGTTTCACATGTAAAAAATAAAAGATCTGTGATGGTGAAAATTGGTTACCCAAAACAGTAAGTTTTCCCTCATTTTCGTCAGCTTAATTACATTGATTGGAATAAAAGAAATGCATAATAAAGACACAGGGCCCTTCAGTGTGACTCTCCATATCAATGGGAAACATGGAACAAAAAATCTTACCTTATCTGGTGGAGGAAACTGCAGCTGGCTGGCATCTAATGGTGTTATGAGGGGGATGGTGTCAAATCCATCTTCAGAAACCACCTTCCCGTTATTTTTCTCGCTGAAATTATTCCCCAGTTTAACCATTTTTCCCTGCACGAAAAAGCACCAACCTGAGGGGGGTAAACACGCGCTCATTACTCCACAAAGATATGCATCAGCGATTAGCCTCGGCTCCAGCGTGATTGCATTAATAATCAGAAATCATGAGTGTAGAAATGTAATTTTTGTTAACACGTGCAAACATCGGTACAAATAGCACAAATTAAACAAAAAGATGTGCATCATGTGAGGCGCTTTGTGGGCCACGAGAGAGCCTGTCAGCCACAAAAGCGCAGGAGAGGACAGGCAAGGCTTCGACATAAAGGGACTGATGCATCACCGTGAAAAAAACCAAACTAAACATGTCTGTGATTCACCGCATCCGAACACTTACCAGCTCAGCCGAGAAGCGTCTTCAGACAGCGTTTTCCTCCTGATGCGGTGACTTTACTGCTCCAGCGCTGCTCTGTGTCTTTTTGAGGTGTGACGCAGCCGATTTGCGGAGAGCTGGTGCACAATATGGCCAGCTGGGTTTGTGCGCCGCGTTACCTCCGAGCTGGATGCTGCTGCTGGCGTCTGGCTGCACTGCAAGTGATGTAACATCCTCATCCTCATCCATCCATCCATCCATCCATCCACATCTGATCAGAGGCAAAGCAGGAGTCCATCACAAGCTACGATTCAGAGTTTAAATAAAAGAATGTACTTTTTTAAAAAAAAAAATCTCTTTATTATTGAGGGTAAATTGGGGTGGGTGAAAAGAATGCATTTAATTCTATTTTTAAAGTGTGTCAGTATCTAGAATATTTTAATTATTGGTTATCTTGCAGACTGTAAGCATCTCTTGCAAAATAAAGTATTTTTGTGTACTCTGTATTCATGATAGTTTTTACAGCAGACTAAGTGGAAGATGGATTTAATTGGCCAGTTTCATAGAAAACTGAAGTTATATGGTAAAAAAGCTATTTGAAAATAAAAACGCATGGGCCAGTGATTTACAGCAGTTTGTATTGGTTGTCTCATAAAGAAACTACAAAACAACTGACTTTCAACCTTTTTGCATAATAATCAGTATTTTTACAGTAACACTGTTTCAAATGAAAAAGTAAAAAAAAGCTGATTTTAAACTGGTCTTTGTCATCTGTCAGCATGGCAGCAAGGTGATTTCTAAGCTTTAAGGACTTATAAATTAACATTTGTTTGTTTACAACAATCAGCTGTGAAATCAGTGTCCATCAGGTCTGTGTTTTGCTGGCTGGGTTCAGGTCTTTTTTGTTGTGGCTGAGTGTGTTCAGAGGTGTGATTTGTTGCACCTTTAACCATGGCGGACAGTGATGTCACTTTGTCCTAGAGTGCATGTGTGCATTGGTGACAGGGTGTGAGGCCAAACCACTGAAAGTCTGAACATTTTCTTTCAGTTTAAATTTTCTTTAAAAATTACTCTTTCAGGCTCCTGCAAACATGACTTAAAAACAAATATTCCTCTATAACTCTAAGCATCTGTAGCAAAATTAGCAAAAATTGAAGTTTTAAAAGGACCATTACCAAACAACTCAGCAGCTGTCCTCAGAGTCAGATTCAAAAACTGATAAATAATCATGAGAATTTCTTCTTCTTTTTACAATCTTATTAAAATATAATGTCCTGTCATTTATAATTCAAATCTCATGAAACATACATTTTTATTTAAATGTCTGAGTGCAGCTCAGCCCTGGTTACTGTGTTTATCATCTGGCAATAATGTGTGTAACATGATCGATTTTAACGTGTGCAGGGTGTTTTTTTAAGTATTTGATTCATAGGTCATTTTCTTGTGTTCTTTTCAATCTTCTGTTGCATTTTCCCACTTTCTCCTAGTCTCTTCAATCTGCATACAAATAACAGACAAGGTCCAATTTTGTATGCGGGTGGTACACCAGTCCAAAAAATT
Organism: Acanthurus leucopareius; assembly: GCA_029814765.1. Classification (NCBI taxonomy): domain Eukaryota; kingdom Metazoa; phylum Chordata; class Actinopteri; order Acanthuriformes; family Acanthuridae; genus Acanthurus; species Acanthurus leucopareius. The sequence goes on from JAQMCX010000029.1 coordinate 8,789,385, forward strand.
GTGGAGAGCAGATGTGTCCAAGTGCCAGGCATGAAAAACAAATCAGGACTTTTCCCTTTGTTCCAGTTCTGTGTGAAACCAAAAGTCATTCAGTTTGCAGAGGTCTCTCTCTCTCTTTCTCAGCATATTTGCCAAGTAAAGCTGAGTATTTCCTCTGTCTACCACCATGCAGTGAAGACTTCACTGAGAGAGAGACCCCTGAGGGTCAGAATGTAATTCAACTGCTGGTCCTGTTCACCTCAAATCAGAGAAAAGAGTTCTGGGAAAACAGCAAACTTTTCAGATTTTGGCAGATAAGGGTGTGTTGAGGAACAAATCACTTGGTGAAAATCTAATCGAGAAAATATGTTTTCAGTTTGAGTTACAGGATATCACCCTGTTACAGTAACTGTGTATGTAGTGAATCACTGTTGTCTTTTCACTGATATTATAAAGACTTGGTGCACTATTTGCTCAGATGTTCAAATGGGTCTTTTTACTATAATTGGTCACATATAGTTTCACATGTATCTGATGAGCTATGCAGTCTTTAAACATGAATCAGTCAAAAATGAATCAGTCTGTGACACTGTGACAGTAAAACTCAAAAAATGTTGGTATCCATAAGGAATCAACAATCACCTTGAGTTATTAGCGTGCACATCTTCCAGTAGACACCACATAATCCTAGTTAAAATACACAACATTTTGATTGTACTAAGCCTTTTAAGTCTCCTCATTATGAACCTAGGAAAGGCAAATGAAGCCATGTCTGTGCATATTATCCAGCAGCTTGTTGCCAGGCTACAGTATGAATGAAAGGGGATTAGGAGAGGATGCATAAATGATCATGTCCAGCTTATTAATCCTTAGTGAAAAGGAAGCAGCAGAAGAGAGAATGATAGCGATCTCATCACATATGAGACAGAAATACAGCTCTTCAGCAGACTGTTTTGCTTGGTGGCAACGTGACAGCTGCAGAGTCTCTGCGTGATGCTGCCTGCTGCTGGCTTGTCTGATAAAGAGTATGTGATGAGTCCTGTGACCTGAGAGGTGAAGTCATTGTGTTTCCTGAAAGCAAATGCAGTCAATGTACTGCTGAAGTGACTCTACACTGATACAGTTTGATAGCTCGGCACCATATATCTTTCCATATATCCTTTGAGAAATGTACTAATAGTAGAGCTGGATGGAGCAAAGCATCAGCATTGAATTAATATGCATCAATTCAAATTCTGGATAAACCAAAACTCTTTTGTGTCAATTTGGCAGATGTAGAAATAACAACATTATGAAGAGGTCAATCTATTTTAGGGATGTTCTCTGCTTTTTCGGTGTGTGTGATCATATATATATATAATCTCAGCAGGCCACTTTTGTAGCTGTCTCCTACTTCGCAGTTTTTAGACTGGCAGCTGCACAGTCGGAAAGAAAACAAAATTAAAATAAAATCTCATTTAAACAGTGATATTCTCATATATGGTAAATCATACCTGTTTCCTATTATTATTATTAGCAGTAATATATGTAGTGAATTAATTAGAATTTTCTGGTGGCACAGCAGGCAGCATGTCATAGAAGGGCCTTTTGCTGCAGTTGCATTCTCAGCAATAACCACTAGAGGGAGACACTGACTCACTAATTGCAAACCCATGGCTGTTTGTGTTAAACAAAATGTCATTACTGTCATGTAGCACATGTCCATCAACAGTAAAGTCAAAACTGTACAACTAAGGTACCAAACTCTTTTTTTGTCTGAAGAGACAATAAAAAAGCAGCACAGCAGTTACAACTGATTCAGCTGATCAACAGATGCTTCCCTTTCATTTAATTTGTGTTGTACATTTTATATCTCATTTTCAGTGGTATTGAGGTTAGTTACTAAAAAGCAAAGATGAATGGAGAGATCACTGAAGAGTGCAGTAGAATTTATATAACTTTCTGCAGTCCTGCATAATAATGGGAAGCTTGTGATATTACATCATCATTTGTGAGTTATTTATATTTTATGTCATTCATCAAAATCTGCTCAGTGACTATTAACTAGTAATAAAATCAAGTGAAAGGCTTCACCATTTGTTTGTGAATCATAGTGGAGTAAAAACCTCGAGTACCAGAAAATGGAAATGTTTCAAGGAAAGCAAAAGCACCTTTTAAACTGTACTTAAAAACTGTATTTGAGTGAAAGTAATACTATACTTTCTGCCACTGTGAGAGGGACGTTCCTGAAGTATTATTGTAATTCTCAGTTGTTAGTGTGAAGCTGTGATGTTACTTTAGGTATAAATATTTGATTATATAGTCCATTATAGTCCATTTCAGTGCTAAATGCACATTAAAGCATATGTAAAAGAATTATGCATACTATCGAAAGCAGAAACCAACTCAGCAATATTCACTGAACTGATGCAACAGCAGAAACTGTCTTTCCTTGTGACTCACGCGGTGTAAAGTGTGAGTAAACCTTACATTGCACAGCAAAGCGCCGTGTCTTTAAAACCCACTCTGTTCCTGGCTCTTTGCCCAGAAAGTTCATTTCCCATTTCCCATCCAGCCACATGGACTAAGCTCCGCCACGCAGAGAGAACAAGCATTTTCACTCTGAGAGCGGCACCTCCAACAGCAGTCTGAGCTCGGACTCCTCTGACGCTGACCACGGACTTTTACATCCAGTTTGCTCCGAAGGACACAAAAGCTCCCAGCAGATCCGTCACAGCCTGTCAACCGCCAGACAAACCGAGGTATGATTTACACTCTGAATCTGACAGCCAGTCTGCCTGTCAGGTGCTCCGTTATTCATATCATTATGTACTCTGCATGCAGCATGTTTGCCTTAGTTAACGGTGTGTTCTCTGGTATTGATCTGCTGACGTTTGGACAGTCTGTCAGTTGACTCATTGAATGTGCTGTGTCTGGTTTTAAAAACTGCTCTGCTGCCATGTGGGACCTTTTGTCTTTTGCATGAACACAAAGCCTCTTTTCACAAATCTATAATTCCCTTCACCGGTCGACCCAGCAGTTCGCGGTGGGTTTGATGTTGGGAGTAGTTAAGCACTCCTACCTATTAATGATGTTCATGTGAGGACTCACAGTAACAGGCAAGGTCACTGAAAGTTTGCTCACAAGAGATTTTTGTTCTTGAGGAAGAATTAATCAAAGATGTGAACGGACAGGACAATACTGTTCACACTCAAAGTAACATTTGTTGAGTTCTCACAGCAGGCAGCAGTAACCAGGCTGTATAAACAGGATGCAAGTCTGCACACACTCTGCTTGATGCTGTGGTTGAATGAACAGGCTGGTCCACCAACGCCCCCATGAGTGCTCAGTGAGTTGTTTTTCTGTAAACTGACAGGTTTGTTGTTGTGGATACCAGAGGCTGCATCATGTGAGCCGCTGTATTGCTAAGGTTTCTGGAGGGTTTTCTCGGAAGATGAGGTCACAGGGAGACACACCCAGAGGCCCCGGCTCTGAGCAGGAAGGGCCAGGGGTGGAAGACGTTCAACAGCCGCTCTGACTGAGTCACTTGTCGGGAGGAAGCCATAGTTTTGTTGGAATTTCCATCCAGTTCTGGTATTTGTGTGGTATTTATACAGAGACACATGGCATGACTTACATGGGAAGGGCCATTTCCCCCTCAAATACACAAACAGATGCCATAAGAGGGTTGAAGTTACATAAAGTGCCTTATTTTAACACAAATCCTAACTTCTTAAACGCTTGGAATGTTAGGAATGAGGATCGTTTAAGCCAAGAAGATCAAGTTGGATGACCTGTAAACTTTTCAATTAAACCCCCACTTCCTGGCCTCTCCTCACATAGGCTTTCACATCCAACAAGTGCATTTTTGTGTTTTACTCTCTATCGACTTCCTCCCTCCTGAGGATTCCAAACAAGTTTTAAAATAGTGCAATCTGTTGCACTATTTCACTATTTCTTTCAGCCTGTGTGCTTCATTGTGATTTACAGAGACTCAACAACCGGCGTGGACAGAAGTGGCTAGGAGGGCTGACTGGGCTGACGGAAGTGAAGGAGGGGGGGCGGTGGAGGGAGTGAGTCAACACACGAGTGTTTCTCAGACTTTTGTCGCTTCAGCTCTCATGCCTCTCAATGGAATCACAGGCACAGACTGAGATTGCGACAACACAGAGTTTCAAAAGCAGACAGGCAGAAGTTGTTTGGCTAAAATAGTAAAAGTGAGCTGATTCTGGCCAGGAACTGTCTGGATCAATGAGAGGAGCAACATGTGGTGGCTCTGATGTACAAATTACAATGACGAATTTCAGTACACAACAACAGATGTCAAATAACGAAAAACAACAACAAATCTCAAAATGTGTTATCAAAACAAATGCTATTAGCACTGGAAGAAGGGAGCAAACACTGTCTGGAAAACCTGTCATTTTCATGTTGGTCCAGTTAGTGACAGTTCTTGAGAATCGCTCACTTCCTTCATGGTAAAAAGACAGATATTGCATCCATCCAATCAGTTACAATCCTTGATGACAGGAAGTACCAACCTTTTCCAGTCAAAGTTATTGTCTTTGTGTTTTCTGCTTCGTGACTTGGTTTCATCCTGCCACTCGGATTTTTCCATTTGTTGTTGTTATTTTCTCTTTTGTTAATTTGAGTGGCATAATTGTGCTTTATGGATTTGTTATTGTGCTTTGAGATTTGTCATCACTATTTGCACTTCAGGGCCACTGTAAAAACAAGTGTAATTAAAACCAAGGCCTTAAAAAACTAAAAGACTGCCACAGTGGAACATGTACAGTATCACATCAGCAGTGGCATATCAAAGAGAACAATGGGATCAGTTTGCAGGGTTTTGATAATCAGAAACATGTTTGTGTCATCCTTAATGTGGAGTAACTTTTATCCAGACTTCTTTTCATGCTACAGTTTTCTATTCATCTCCTGATATGTGTATCACACTGATGCAATCCAGCTGGCTGCAGCAAAACATCACTGTACATGTAACAGTGGACTGGACTACAGAGACAGGACTCCCATTTGTCTGTAGAGCTATTGTCTTCATTTTGTGGCTGTTTATTTGAGCACCGTATATTACACAGGGACTCCACTCTGCCACACAGCTGTTTGACTCGCTCTGATAAACACATTGTGACTGGCGTTTCAAAGCACAACAAGCTGCGGTCGGCTCTGAGCAACGCAATACACCAGAGGAGCTCAAAGCGCACGCAACTGCTATTCAGGTCTTTTAAATAGTGAAGCCATCATGATGTTTGCCTCCCTGAACTGTACATTTGAGGTATATTTTCCAAAATTACAGACTCGGTGAGCAATGCTGGCAGCACGGTCTAGCCCAGCCCTTAACCATGATTGAAAGCTGTAGAGCAGAATGACGTCCTGCTCCCGTGTAGGGAAACTATGAATGATGATGATGATGAAGGAGGTGCTTTCTTACTATTTCTGTGTGGTCACTCTGGCACACAGCATAGTAAGACGACAGCACACAGACTGGTAGTGTTCACAATCCACCAGCTGATGTCAGGCTTCACTTTATGATAGATCAGGATAACTCTGCCTGGATAACTTTTCTTTGGGTGGCAGAGCGGAGCTGCTATTCCAGATCTTCTTGGTTTGTGAGCCCTAAAACAGAACAACGTCTTCTCCTTTGAACAGACTAACCACAGAGTTAAGTCTTTCTTCTCAGAATCTTTCATCCTATTAATATCACAGACCAAGTGGTATTTACCAAAATTTCCTAAGACTCTAGTATTTCACAAAGCCTTTTATATATCAAGTTGTAGTCAATTCAGTGCTCTGTTCAATGATTATGGCAGCTGACACATATCACTGTTTAACAAACTAGTGGCACTGAAGCTAGCTGTCCATAGATTTATCCAGGGAATGACTACCATAGCAACAGTTAATGCATCTATCTAGGAGGTGGACAAAACAACATCAGCACCTCAGACTGACCATAAAGCCATAAGTCAATGTACAATATGGTGCCAAAAATGAGATTGTATTGGCTTATAGCAGTGCAGATGGTTACTTGTTACAAAGCTCCATGCGGACAGAAATCAGACTGCCTGTATAGTAAAATCACCTAACTTTTTTTTAATTATTATCTTATAGTGTACATAATTTAACAAAATTATTTATGTAACTTTTTTTTTTCATTTATAACTTTTGTTCCTCCTGACAGTCTAGACTAGACTGGATGTAAAGATGTAATCATGGTGTAAATACCTGAAAGACTCTATTCACAGTAGAAACATACTTCTGTTATCAGCAGAGGAGACGCTCCCTTTTTCGTCGTCTAGTCTTGTTTTGTGTGTATGTGTTGTCATGTGCCGTGTAGGAAAGGGGATGATCCCCTATTGCTACTGATCTTTGACCTGTGTGCAATTCAAAGTTAGAGGGGGAGTAAAAACAGTGTCTGAATGAGTCAAACATTATAATGGCTGTTTTAGTGACTGATTAAAAATTTAAATGGTTGTGACTTTGAAACACTCCTCACACTCGCAGTGTCTACCTGCTTTGTCAGACTAATTAGCTTGACAACTTGTTTCCCTTGCTCCACAAAACACTTCCTCCTCCACCCGTTTCCACTTCCTAAAAATCTCTATTGTTTATTTAGTGTGAGAAAGATGCCTAATTATATAGATTAATTTTATTGCTATCCAAGCTGAGGCTAATCTTGAACAATTACAAGGATAAGGGGGAAAGAAGGTGTCTTGTCTGTCACATAACACAGAATCTGTTTCAGCTCAAAGACTTTTAAGGAACTTGTTTCCACTTGCATGTGACGCTACAATCCAAAGCAGAACAGTCGCCTCAGGAATAGTCACATTTTCTCACTGTGAGACAAGGGAAAGTGTATTCTCTCTAACACTGATATGCAGTGGCACTGCTTAAGTTGCATGGATTTCACTATGCTCCAGTTGGAAAATGCACTTCAACATGGCCAGAAAACACAAGATTTCCATGACCTGCACTACATTATCATGACTGGGACTCAAATCAGCTGATTTTACCCTAGAGGACTTAGTATACTTCACATGTTAAGTGTAATTACATTATAAAAAGCCTGCAGTTGGGAGAACAGTGGCCCAGTGTTCCTCCAAATTCCCTGTGTGAAGTCAGGAACTGGTCAAGCCAGATCTCTTTCAAGCTCTAAGACATCCTCACAAAAGAATGAATCCCTACTTTATCTCATGACTCACAATATTTTTTCATGGTGGAGACTTTCTACCTAACAACGAGGCAGAGGACCAAAGCCGATCCCTCCCAGTTTTATTACGCTACAGTATCAGCTGCTGTTTGTTTACGTCCAGTATGTTCAGTTAAAGGAGGAGACTTGAGCGGGGAGGGAGGGGAGGACTCACCTCACCTGTCAAGAGAGAAAACTTGACAGTAGACTTCAACTGCTTACTGAACAGTCTCAGTGGAGTAATGCCTACTAGCTAAGGGAAACACACTGGTGTCTGTCCATTGACTGGAGAGAGGGAAGATCAGAATGGGAGGCAATCAGAGTCATAAGAAAACCAGCAGGCGATCGAGCTCAAGGAGTCACACCAACAGTGTCACGTGAGTCAAATCCCTCACCTGGTTGATGTTTATTTTACGTTGCATTCCGGAAAATCTGGTGTCACTTGGTCTTAAAACTTTGTTTACAGCTGAAACAGTGAATGTGGTGTTTTCTCTCTCCCTCATGACTGGTTCATTTTGTTCATTTGTACGGTTAGAACAGTGGCGCAGGTACTGAAAATACTACATGTATATTTTGTCGTCGATATTTCTGAGCTCAAAACTGAAGTTGGATTCTTTTTCCTTTCGGTGTCAGAGTGACCTCTGTGCTAGCGTACACTTGCACACACATGCAAATATTCACACACCCTCAAATGAAACCACAGATAAGACTTCATGCTGATGGACTGTTAAACATGTCAGCTCACTGGCTTCACACAGCTCTGTGATGTGTGTGGGTCCATGTGCTTTGGAGCAAATGTACTAGTGACAACAAAACAGGGAATTCATCACAAAAAACCAGAAGGTTCAGCTTGTTTAAATTTAATGTGCAACATTTTTTTTTTTTTTTTTTTTTTTAAAAAGAGAGTTGGGAGTGTATCACACCAAACAGTTGTGACAGGTTTGACATGATCACTTACAGATCCAGTTATCTCATCATAGCACGATCTCATTGTGAGAAATATAGCTTCATCGTGTAAATATTTACTTGAGGCTATTCATGTCCTCTTTGTTCTGGGATGTGGCACAGCTGCAGCTCTGCCCTCCACTGCAGGTTGGACTACAGACTGTGACACACACACACACACACACACACACCGCTGTTCTTCTTTTTTGAGACTGAGACTGTAAACATTCCACACAGTTCGCTTATGGAGGAAACAACATATTCCACAACCACAGCTTGAGACTTTTACAAATTTTGTAAATGCACATAAGCAGACAACTGGTAGATAAAAAGTGTGTTATAATTTTACCAAAAATCAATTTGAGACAATTATGGTCACATTCTTCTCTCTAGAGTCAAGAAAAGGAGGGATAAATACTGTTTTCTATGTTCACTGTAATTTACAGTATATCACAATTCCTCACAAAGTAAATAGACTCTCTTTGGTCACACACATCATTTAAATCTGCAATTATGTTCCATACACACTCTCACTCTTTTTTCTAACTCTGACCATCTGTATCAAGACCTGGCTGTGTGTTTGTTGTCTCACTCTCTTCTGCTCTGACCCAAGCTTTGGGTGACTTGCTCTGTGTTTTAGGCGGCAACATGTCCGGCTGGCAAGAATCAGCAAATCTCTCGCGAGCTTTCTCCCAGTTCTTCTGGGACTTTGATCTGGTCACAGAGACGTTGTCAACAGACATGGCGGCAGCAGCCCCCAAACCTGACTGGGACTTTCTGATTTTCAGTACAATCTGAGGAGAAAGGAATTTGAAGAGAGAAATTCATCTTGTTGCCTCAAATACATTTTAGGCAAAACAAATATCTGCCAACAGGAATCTCCAGATTTTCTTACCGGGTCTTTCATTCCAGTTCCCTCTTTACCCAGTCCCTCTCCTTTCTTCCAGCCCATCTTTTCCAGCATTTTCCGTCCTTTGTTAACTTCACTGATCTCCCTTTAGGAAGACAAGCAAGAAACAATATATGATGACTACTTCATCCCCCATTTTCTTTCTTCAGCACTTACAGTCAGAGACAATATACTTACTCATGAACAGAAGCGGGTGCATCATCTCGTTGGAAAACACCCTCGCTGCCGACCGTCTGTCTTCGAGACTCTGCACGGTCCTTGTATTTGGGGTTCCTCAGGGCTTTGGTCTCCTCATACTCAGTGCTCTGTTTACAGAAGCAGAGAGCACAGAGAGGATTGGCTACATATAAAGAAAAAAATGACTTTAAACTTAAACTGGTTGCCGCTGGTCCTGGTAACACTCACCTGCAGGCCATATTTGGCCTTCATATGCTTCAGTTCCTTTTGTCTCAGTACTTCTTTATCCTCCTTGCTGAGGGTGGGACCTTTGGGGAAAAAGAGAGTATAGCTAAATCTTCAACTTTAAAATCATTGTCCTCTCAGATCTTCAAACACAATAAGGTAAAAAATATCGAAAGCAAGCTTGCATGGAGATTCAGAGAGAATAAACGTTTAACATAACTTAGAGCGTATTAGACATTTGAGACAAATTTTAAAAAGTTAAGGCTCAATATCAGTGGTGGCTTACCTGTATTCTCCTCCCTCCTGTACTTGCTGAGGTGAGCCATCACCTGACCAGGTTCACAGCCGTCACAGGTATCTGTTCCTGAGTGGATATGGAAGGACAGCACAGTCTCTCCCATCTTCACCTCATCACCGTGCATCAGTGCATGTGGCTCACACTTGGTTTTGGGCTGCAGAAGAAAGATGTGTTTAAGATGTCACTGCTAAGTAAAGGTTTTAAAGTTTCAATCAAAAGTCCGAAACTAAAACACAAGTAGGACCTGTAGGATCCTGTTGCCATTGATGACTGTTCCATTTTGGCTCCCCTGGTCCACCAGCACATAGCTCTGCTGCTCCTGATCAAAGTATACCTCTGCATGGAACTGAAACCAAATAATGTCTAAAGTTAGAAATGTCACATAAACCCTGAAGTATGCAAATGATTCATGTTGATCCCTGGAGAAAAATGAATGTGGATAGAGGCACCTTGCTGACTCCCATTTCTGGTATTCGGATAGCATGGTCCATATCTTTCTCTCTGCAAAAGAAAGACAGTATTTTTTTTTAAGGAATCCTCTTAGTCGTTCTCATCTCTAACTAAAAGTTGGAGCCGTGTCATTCTGTCTTTGGTACTGCAGCCTCAGCACTGATCCTAATGTGGCAACCCAGTTTAAACAAGATGCACTCTTGGTCTTGCTTAGTATAAAAGCTTTAACTCTCTTATTGTAAAGTAACTTCTCATACAACATGGCAAGAGAAGAGAAATAAGCACTAACCTGCCAACAGTGGCTGGAGAGTCGGCTGTGATGATGAACAGAGTGCCGACCTGCAGCACTGGAGATCTGACCACTGTCACTCTGATGCACGGCGGCCAAATGTCTTTGGCTGCAAAAAACATAATGAACCCACTGAATAGTCACTAAACATGGCAGCTTCAGAATGCTACATTATTAGAACCAAAGAACAGATGATGATCAAACAAACTTCAACTTGATACCATTTTAAACAAAACTACTGCAGTACCAACTGTGAAGATGTGTGTCCTGAACAAGCCCTCAAAGTGGCTCATCCTCTCTCACCTTCTTGACTTTCAGTCTCCATTTCTAACTCTGGGCTTTCCTTGGAGGGGGAGCTGGATGAGGATGAGAACGAGGGTGTGGACTCCCACTCTTCTCCCTCCGACTCTGTAATCTCACCCTCCTCTGGTTCACTGTTCCCCTCCGAATTGTCGCTCCGAGCAGGGCTCTTTTTCCTCTTCCGCTTTTTTGACTTTGATTTCTTCCGTTTCTTCTCTGATTTTTCTTTATCATCGTAACGTGAACCATTTTTCTGCTTCTTTCTCTTTGATGAAGATTTGTCTCTTTCCTCTGAGTGTTTAGAGGAAGAGTCATGTGGACTTCGAGACCTTCGCTTCAGTTTTCGTGATTCTGTGGTCCTCTTACTTGTTTTCTTTTCGACCCAGTCAGTTTCTTCTTCTTCTTCTAACTTTACCTCATCAGACATAAGTTCCTGCTGTCAGACAGGCAACAGTAAGATTACCATCTTCAGTGATGATCCCTGACAGCAGGCAAGTTGGCTTTGTAGACCCCATGTTCCGTGGCACAATTTTTGTACATGATTTCAGTCTTCAAAGACAATTCACTACAGACCTTCATCAAATCGCGAAATTTAAAGGGATATCTTCAGATATCTGACTGATGCTTCACACTCAGATTAAGTATCAAAACCAAATATGATAGTTGTTTGTGGTTCATGAGACCCTGCAGAGTAACTGGTGACTGTTTGAACAGTTTAGATTGCAAAAATAAACTCTACAGTTATGTGACTGTTTCAGTGACTGAGTGCTTTCAGATTTAAATTCCAGTTATTTTCCACTTGAGTTTAACTTTCCAAGTTTGGCCATCACTTTATCAGTTGTGATGAAATTTCATCATTTACTCTGAATTTTAATATAGACATACATTAAACATTTAAATATTTTTTTAATATTGCTTGTGTGAACCTGTCAACTTCATTAGAACTAAATCAGTTAATCACAATTATTATTTCTGACTCATTTTGTGGCAGCAAACTATTAAATTGTGGCGTTTATGCTTAGTTAAATTATATTAATGGGGTACCTCTGTGGTAAGCAGTATTCCAGTAAGAAGAAATCTTCATATTAGCCAATGAGTTAGTCACCTCTTGCACCTAGGTCAGAGGATAAACTATTAGTTAACTAATCTCATATTTGTACAAAATGGAAAAGAGCAAGCATTTGAAGACTGAGATCTATCAATTCAAATCAACTGATGAGTTGATATGTCACAATTTTAAGGGGAACTACAGAGTCAAAGCCAGCTGTCAGCTATTTAACATACCATGCATCTGTGTCATGCATCAGTAAACAACCCAGGTGTTACGTACCTTATCGTCATGATGGGAGGTTTTCTTGAACTCTTTCTTTAACTTTCTGCCCTTCTTTTCACCATTGCTTTTGTCTTGGCAAGGCTCTGCAGCAGTTTGTGCAGCAGGCACCTCAATCCTGGAATGAAACTGATATCGTCCACTTTCTGCATCATAGTAGTAGTACATGCCTGTATTGGCATCATAGTACAACTGACTGGCCTGAGGAGAAACATGTACAAGATTAAATGACTGTCACAAAATATCTGTAGCATAAAAACTGAATTGCTGCTGAAATCATTCCACTATAAAAACCCTTATTTTAAAGAAAGGATTTTTTGACAAACCGAGTCATAGTAGAAGCCTGTGCTGTGGTCATAGTACATCCCAGTAGTCTCATCAAAGACAAACCCAGTCTGTGTCATAGCCTCTTCAGCAGTGGCCCTTAACATATCAGCTATGGATCCACCATCACCCTCCTGAAGAACAAAATGCCATTTATTTATCATAACATCAACTCCAGTTAATGAATATAACTTATCTGCTTGTAATATCGCCTTATTTGCATTTTGGGATTAAGGTTGATACAAATGTCTAATTATTCATCAATTCCATTAACTCAACTTACCTCAGTTGTGGCTACAACACTGTTGTCAGGCTGACCTGACACATCAGCAGCTGTTGCTTCCTTTAGTGTTAAAACCTCTGCTGCGTCTTTGCTATCCGCTGCATCCACTGCTGCTACTGTATTAGAGCCTTCCTGAGTGTCTGAAGCCTCTGTGTTCTGACAGTATCCCCCATAGTAGTAGTTATAATAATCTGGAAAGAGATTCAATTAGTTTGATCATTTTCAGATGTACTAAAATAATCACCTTACTAAATTAATGTACAAATGAAAGCCACACACCAGTGTCTGTCCACACATATTCTTCTGTCTGAGTCTCTCTGTCAACCCTGTCTTTATCCTTCTTCTTCCTTTCATGAATCTCTGCACTTAGCTGTTCAACCTGAAAGAATAAACAATTAAGTCAATTGGAAGATTTTTTCAAATACAAATTGTAATAACATCACAAGTTCACTGCTGCAATTAAAAAAATCTGTTTTTTCTGCAGGGTTTTATAAATGTTTACCTCACGATTTAAATGATTTATACTGTGATTGTATACTGAGCATACTAGCATACTTTCACTTTTAATTTGTACCAAATTTGAATTAAACTTAAATTTAAAATTAGAGTATTTTGCTGCCTGTATATGTAAACACCGATCGTTTCAGCAGTACAATCCTACTGTGATATTGACTGAGGTCACAAAAGTTGTTATTGTCATTGTTAAGCACTTACCTGTTTCCTTAGATCTTCGTTGTAGCTTTCTGTGCTCCTCTGCAGTCTTTCGGTCTGGCTCAGTTGCTTCTGTAACTTTGCCAGCTCAGTTCTGCACTCGTGGAGCTCCTGCTTCAACGACTCTACTCTCTGACGGAGCTCAACCTCTTCTGGCTCTGTGTCCCTTTCTCCATCTTCGCTCTCCATTAGTTCAACTGAGGAAGTTTTTATAACCCATACAACGTCAGAAGGGAAGCTTTAGGACATTAGCCATAGTTAACAGAAGCTAGCTCATTAGCGTTATCTGTTTCTACTATTTCAGTCTTCTGAGACTTGTAACCTTAGCAATAACTTGGTTAATATTGCAGCACTGCTATAGAAGCGCTCTAATAAGCTAACTATTTGTCGATCCCAACTTTTCTTTCCGACTAACATAAACCTATCTACCGGTTACCTGTTAACGTTGGCTCTGTCACAAAGGTGCACTTCTTACCGTTTGCTTCGTTTTCGTCTCTTTGACAGTGAGTTTCCGGTCAGCACGGCACATGAACCGACCTGAAAGTTGAAAAAGGACATTTTGTAACTTCCCTGAATGTCGGACACACTCGAGTACATGTTTTGTGATAATTAGACAGTTACAGTTATAACCGTGGTAATGTTTACTGTTCGGCCTGTTCGCAACCGCCATTTACTATAAGGTAATTACGTCACAACGGAAGTACGTCTTCTTCTGGTTTGGCGGACTTAATTCTCCTCTGTATAGCGGACACATTTCGAGGAACTTTGCTGCCACCCATGGGTATTTTAATAGCTCATCAGTAAAAGACTACTAGACTGTCGAGCTCATTTAGATTTTTCTCATATCTGTACGTTCCTTCCAACAGTTACTTATTATCGTATCGCTTATTAACGTTAAACAATTTTGCAATACTGACATTTTGTAATTCGAGCGAAATTTGTTCTGTATGTAAGTGCTGAGTTATGAATGTAGTGGAGATGAACTCGGTTCCGAAGGCTTTAATGTATCTAATAACTTAAGATGACTCACTTGCTGTCATTATACAGCAATTATGCAAGGTGATCAGTTTTCAATGTTGCTTTTATGTATTAAGGCTGTCTGTTGGCTTCTATAACGTGTATAGGCTTAATTCAATGCAAGATTGATCTCATTAACTGTACATGTTCTTTTTTCACAAAGAGCGTTTTTACAGCTCATTGATATGTAGTCGTAAGCATAATATATAACTATATATACATATTTCTGAGTTTGCAGACCTACTGTCAAATAGATATTATGTGATGTTTTTGATGCTATTAGAATGTAAATAGCGATCTAGCAAGGGTTATGTATCGTTGTGATGAATTTTCAGGGTGTCATTTCACACCTTTAACACTAGATGTCGTTTTAACATACCAAGTCTCCTATTTGAAGCCTCTGAGTGAAACAGGAATATCACATGGTATGAGAGTACTTATATAGTCCAAGAAGCTACTTATGTCTGACAGGATGTGGTCATAACTCCAAGTCAAAGTGAGACTTTTTCTTTAGTGGTTTTAACAGCATATGAATGATTGTTTGGTTTGTTTTACTTACAACGGTCTATATTTGCTCTTTAGGAGCTGATGTTTTAGTCCTCTCCTCAGTTGTGATAAATCAAGTCATGATTAGTGTGTGATAACATTAGATAGTTGTTGCAGCCATCATCTCTGTCGATGAACTTTGCTCCACTTGTCCTTCCTCTTTGTCCTCTCTTCCTTAAACTCACACATAATTCGTTTGGTTGCACTTTGATTCACTTCCTTCTTTGTGACCAAATTTATTTTTGCCTCAAGAGGAGGAGCTCTTGTACAACAATATGGCTTCTAAGGGCCTCTTAAAATGAAACACGGTCTCCATTTATGGCAAGAATGTTTTTGAAGTATTGTACTAAAGACACAATGTAAATTTTATATCTGCATTCTTTCTACTACCTGAGCTGTGAAGTAACAGAGATACTTTTTAAAGAAATAAATATCATTACTGGATGTTGAGCTTGATGAAGAGGCTTAACAAACAAGTCGTGACTGACATATGTTCCAAGACTGGCAGAATTTGAATTGAATGAACTGGAAGAAACTTCACAACTGTGTTTAAACCACAATTGTTTTTGTCCTAGTTTTAGTAACTTTTATTTTCTCAAAAAGGCCTCTTCGGTTCGTCCCACTGCATTTGAAATCAGAGCTCTTCTGAGTTGTGTTTGGATTTTGGTGTAGCATCAGACTCCTTGGCCAGCCTTTAAGAATGGGGTGGTCTTTTATCTGGAAGCACACACAGCTGCTTTATGCTACCTACTGATTTTTATAAATGCCAATTTGGACTTCTAAAACGCAAATGAAGCTGTCATCTATGAGTCTCAGTGGTTTGTTTTTATTGGAATGGTAAAACATGACAGTATTCACTTTAGTTTTCTCGAGTGTGTTTTGTAAAACACAGTTCGCAATAGTCATGATTTTTTGTTAGGGATGGTAATAGGAGCCCTTTCTTACATAACTTACTCATCCCTGGCTATATTGAGTCTTTAGTGGATCTTCACCACTGATGCAGTGAGCCATTTAGGATAAACAGAGAAACCATGGAAACAAATGAGTTTTAATGCTCTTTCACTCTCAAACATCAATTTATTGTCAAAAGTTCCCTACACCAATGCAAAAAACATTCCTCCACCAAGCCTCCCCTTTGAGGTTTCTCAGGTGCTGCTGCATTGTAATCATACATTATCTAGGGATCAAATAATATTATATAATCTAAAGATTATATCATAGTATAGAGGCTCTAAGGATTGCTGCTTATAATTTATAGGAAAACAGTACTCTGTTGTTCTAGAAACACTTCACCATTGAGGAACGTTGACTTCAAAAAAAGTAAAGCCCTGTGCTTTTTTTTGTGAGCAAACATTTTACAGACATGAAAGAAATGCGGACTCTAGAATAAAGGCACAAATTGATCCTCATGCTCCTGAGATAATCTCTTTTTACTACCCCTTAACTATTTCTTATGCATGATCAGCGCAAGCCAGGGTCCTCCTCATCCTCACCACAACCTCAAACTCCACCAGACCCAGACAGTAAATAAGTAGCCATAGGACAAACTCCACCCTTTCTGGTCCAATGTGGAAACTCTGAGCCTGACACAGGCACGTGTGTCTCTGCTCCTTCACTGGAATTTGGGAGGAGTTTGGCTGCTGCGTGCATAGTCAAACTCTTGGGGTTTCTAAAAAGGGAGCACAGTTTCAGAAACAATACATACAGGATGCATTATCAGAGGGCATAACATTACATTATGGGTGGGTCCTATTAGTTATTTGTGAGATATTTGTCGATACTTTCTGCACCCCATATTTGTTTTTGACTTGTAAGGGCTAGTGTCTCTTTTAAGGAATCTATTTTATCTATCATTATTTATGAAACTGTTCTCTTTTACTTAATAAATCATTTTCAGTTTGTTTTACTTTTTCAACTGCAAATTAAATTATATTTATTTAGATACACATTTTTAAGTCTTAATTCAATAGTCATTTGTATGTACAATAAAAGAGTTACTGGTAGTTGTAATCATTCCTCTTCTCATTATCTGCAATAAAAACATCCCTTTTCAATGTGACTTCTATGTAGGAGATGAAGGGGGAAAAATCCACATTATGTTCAAACCAATATTTGGATCACCTGATATCAAATTTACAGAGTTTAAAAAATAGTAGTAGTAAAAATATTGTTTAAACAAATACATCAACGTGAATAAACGCACAACAACATAAACACAATAAAAATAAATAAATAAATAAAATATTTCCGCACATTAAAATGAAATAAAATCAGGCAACTAAAAGTTCAAACAGTCAATTAGAATAAAATCATCAAAATAAAATAACATTATTATTGAAAATAAGATGAAAGCAAATGTGAATTAAACTAAGACAACAGATAAAACATATTAAAATTTAGTGGTCAATACTCAAAAAAGTTCCTCCAAGGTGAAGGTAATGAAAAGTTGTGCTTGAAGATTACATGTCCTAGTTCGAGCATATGTATACAAAACAAAAGGGAACAAGGATGGAGCTTTGGGGTACACCACTGGACAACACCGCTACCACTGAAAAAGTTCTGCTCAACAAGTTTGATTTAAACAATGAGACAGAATCCCAGAGGCAGACATCAATTTCACAGCAATCCAACATATCAGTCTCTCCACTGACAGTGTCTAACAAAGAGCTCTGAGCAAGTTACACCAAAACTGCACAGTCACCAGCACCAGCTGTTAGTGATAGATCAACTGTAGCAATGTTATGATTGCGTTTATGTTACTTGGATTGTCCTTTGTAGAAAACAGTTAATAGCTTTGGCATTAGCAGCATTTGTTTTAACAGTCTGTTATGCTGTCAAGATATTTCAGACATTTATGAGTAATGTGATTATATCTTTTATTCAGAAATATGCATCAGTATCAGATGCTACAGTGGGGTTTTACTGCCCATTTATGGGTGCACCCTAAGTGGTCTAAGCTGTTACCTCAGACATAGTGAATCCAGCCAGGTATAACTCCTGGGGCTGTCCAACAGAACTGGTTCCCGTGGTCATGCATGCCTGCCACTGGATTGGATAAACAGTTAACTGTTAAAAAGCCTGGGGGAGCAAAGGAGGCTTTAAGATCCAGCCCCACATTCCTAACTTCTCTCTGAGCTATAAAATGTGGAGCCCCAACAGTTTGGCTCCTCCTCCTCCTCCCTCTGTGTTTGTTTTCTGACTCCCTCCTTCTGCTTTAGAGTGGTAGAGCAGCCTGACAGGGATGTACCATTCTCCAACCACAGGGCAACACACTGAGTAAAATAAAGAGAAGCTGATTCATTTTCATAGCTTCAAGTTTCCTGCCTCCCCTTCTGTGTTTTTTGTCAGTGGACTGGCCCGAGGTGGAGGGGACTGGTTGGAGGGGGAGTTCAGAGGAGGAGAGAGTGAGAGCAGCATTTTGAAACCCAGCTGATCAGAGCTGTGGTATTCTGCCACAGAGGCAGAGGAAGAGGGAACGTGACTGGAAAAAAGAGAAGAGAAGAGGGAAAGGGCAAATGAAATTTCCGGAATTTAAAGACTGAAAGTATCAAAATAGAAGAGTAGAAAAAAATGTCTCTTTCCTGTCATGAGAAACTGGGTGCTCATGTGAAGAGAGAGTCTCTGTGGAAAGATGTGAGAGCTGTTGGCAGGGTGGAAATCTGAAGAAGAAACGCACAGAGAAGGATCCGTCAGGCTCTGGAAATCAGCCCAGTAAATCCTTGAATCTACCCAGGGTTGAAGGACCCCAGTGGAAAGAGGAGGGATGTCTTGGCTGTCACCCGTGTCATGGGCCAAATGGACGTGGACGGCGGTGCGAGGGGGAGAGGGAGAGGAGGGTGCAGAGGGGCTGGAGGCCAGCGAGGAGAGGGAGCAACATAGAGAGAGAGGAGAGGAAGAGGAGGAGGAGGAGAGATCTCAAGGCTGCAGGCAAGTGTTGGGCTGGAGCCCTGAGACCATAACACTGTGATTCAACCTGTCTGGACTGGAGATGGGGGCATTTTCACGAGTGTTCATGTGTGTGTGTGTATGTGTGTGCCCACCTGTCAGACTGAGGACACTCTAATAATATGAAGTTCAGTTAAAATGGGCGGAAAATAACATACATACATTTCACTGCAGAAGTGTCCAACGTGTGATGTTGTCGTGCAGCTCTGACACATTTTTGGCGTGGTCGTGGTTCAGACTGTGACAGTGTTAGAACTGAATGTTTTTCTCAGCCTCACTGACACATCCTCATTTCTGTGGCTTCACAGAAATGACACACACTCCAGCACTTACAGGTACAGTTCAGTTTGATGATGTAATCATTGCTAACAGACAAACATGGCACATGGCGCTGAGAGCAACATCACCTTATTGTCTTTGCTCCTCATGGCCGCTGTGTTGACTTTTTATCTTGGCCATTGTTTACAGCTACATTGTTTGGTGATATTTAATGGACAAGATAATGTATCATTACCCTGCCAAAATCCATGTTTGCTTACTCTCTGACACAAAATCAGCACTTATCTGACCCAAATCACACTAACTTTACTGTAATGAGGCTTCCAGAAGTGATCAGATCAAATTAAGTGCTGCTCGTCTGCTTTACAGCAATACATTCACATGTAATTTGTACTCTGCAGTCTCATAAATCTTACTATACAGTGCTAAAGACGAGACAGGAAGGAGTAGGCTGCCATATTTCCTCCTTTGCTCAGTCTTTTACTTTCTTTCTGTTAGTTGCATGAATCAAATAGTGTTGAATGTTGCCAAAGCACAATGCAGTAAAAACACACCATTAGAGATCATATGGGTAGCTGGTAAGATTGAAGAAGTGACAATATAACCTTGATTGTTGTGGATATAAAGGAATGAGCTATGAGCTCCATTTTTTACAGAGACATTAAAAGTAGCAACTTGAATGTAATAGTAAAATCTTGAAACATTTTTACAAACATTTTCACATAACTTTGCTCTTTAAAAGTTGTATAAACCTCAGAAAGACCTGTAAGGGCACAACTTTCTGTATGATATTAGAAGAACTTAGAAGAACATTAGAGGGGAAAACTCTTTGGTTGATCTGGAAACTGCTGTGATGAGGGGTCTTACTAATTCACTTTAAAGGATCACAAGCTAAAACATTTTGTAAAACAGATCATGATTTCAGGATCAGATAGTTTCTCTGCATGATTGAATAGATTTGGGAGAGGATAGAAATAAGGAGTTGCTCCTTGTACTTGCACGGGTTGCCCTTTTTAATGCAGTTAGTGCAGTTCTATTTATCCAAGGTGTCTTTGCTGCTCACAGTGCTGATTCAGCCTTTTGCTTTTAGCTATAAATAGTTCCAGTATTTATCCCTGCTCCTCAGTTATATCAGGATCTTTCTGTCCTCCTACTTTCTTTCTTGTTTTGGATGTTTGTGAAGTTCATGCTCTTTCTTCCTGTGTTTCTCTGGCTTCCACAGCTCTGACTCAGAGGGTCATTTTGACACTCCTGAGGCGGCAACTCCTGTTCGAGCCCCTCCAACATTCCCAGGAGAGCTGGAGAACAACAACGCTGATCCAGACAAAACAGGTGAAGGCACTGCTGAGCAAATAGCAGACAAAGAGAGAGAGAGTGTGTTAGCTTACTGTAGAGGACATAAACACGCTGCAGTAGCTGATGGTTTTCCTCAACAAGACAAATATTAAACAGATGAGAAGACATGCTTTATTAAGTGTAGACAGAGTGTCCCTCCTTGAAGTTTCCATGGAAACAACAGTCTTTTGATGTTGCTCTAAATGTTCAGACGTCTTGTGTGTGTGCATGTGTTTGTCTTTGTGGTCAACAAAAGAAAATGTATTGCAAAAATGCGTCAACTAAATCGTCTTTATGTGTTCAAATAATCATTTTACACAGCATATTTTGGTAAACATAAATCTCACTACAGTGTCTGCACAGTGGTGTATGAGGTTCACCATGCCAGAGTAATTACATCCATATGTCTGCCTGACAGTTTCAGGAATGTACCTACCTACTGCATTTTCGCTTTTACTATGACTACCATTAGCTCTCTTAAGGATTATACAAACATGTCACTGAACCGGAGTGTTTTAGAACAGCTATCCAAGGTAGATAATACCTAACCTGCATGCTCTGTGTAAGCTGTCATGCACAATGAGTAGGAATTTTGGGTGGGTTTTGGGTGTGATGATGGCGGAAGCACGTTCATTGTCATTTGAATCACTAGTAGGAGGAGGAGGAGCCTGAAGCAGAGTGTGGGAATGGCCTTTGCTCTGGAATTCAACAGGTTCAACAAAGCTTTATTCACTCAGTTGTGTATTGGTGATTGATAGAGGTCACAGTTAGGGGAGTGACTGAACAAAGCCTCTTATCTGGCTGATATCATCATGTAGCTCACTTTTTAAGGAGGTTTTTGGGAGGCTGCGTGTTGATGTGAGCACTGTTTTAGTAGGAATTAATCCTTTCTGTAAAACTGCTCCAACACCTTTTTTTCAAAAGTGTACTTTGAAAGAGTCAACATGTGTGGAGCGAGGAGGGAGTTAACTTTTGTTTCAACCACAAACATCCCTTCCTGCAGCTGTGAATGAGGAAGTTTTGGTCCTGTCAGACAGAAGCCAAAGTGCCTCCAGAAACTTCTGGATGTAAACACGCTGATGGCTGTGTTTGTCTGTGCCCATCCAAAGCCTCCATTACTGCAGCGTTTGTCTATACATGATGACAGTTTATAAATGTTTAATAGACATAGTTAAAGCCAAAAAAGCACCTGATTAAATTAACAGAAGACGAGTTGAGGGGTACCTGGTATGCCTCCTGTATTAACGCATGATACACATTTGACTTGGGTTATTACATGTGTGATTCATTATCAACCATTTGGCAGTGTAAATTAAATGTAATGATTAATATACTACGGATGTTTGTTCAACAGAAAACAGTTACAATGCACAAGTACACAGCACTTTTTACTCATACTTAAAGCAAAGTATATCATATCAAAATGATTAAAAAAAAGCAACACTTAAAACTCCTAAATCAAATTAGACCACATGTTTAGTGTATTATTGCATACAGGCACCGAAGCTGAGTGAGATATATTCCTGCTGTGACATGTTCTGCCTTTATGAACACAAAGCTTAAAGAACAGAAAGGGAATCATATATATTTTTATTGAATATTCATGTGGCTGTGTATGTAGATATGAAGACATGTTTGTTTGGGCTCATTTTATTACAAATTACTTTGAAAATAGCACTCTGGCGACATGCTAACATGAATGAAAGTAGGTAGATACTCAGCAGGCCGAATTAGTCTCCTAGCAACATAATATTGCATGAATATAGCAGGTATGACAGACGTACTGAAATATGTTGATGTTCCCTGGAAGAAATAATTGCACCACAGTAGCGGCCGTCCCTGTTGTCATCAACACACAACACAAAATGAATCATGGCTCTCCTTTTCTCTCCTTTCTGTTTTCTAATACACTGCTTGGTTAAAATGTCATGGCCCTCATAGTAAGACATCGCCATGGCAACAGCTGCAATTGGAACAGTTGGCTAGCTTGTAGCCAATGAGATATCACCTACTTTTGAGTATAGATTTGATTGGAGAGATTATCTTATGCAGAAAAAGTGTTGATGTCATTTTATGTTTTTGCATTTTGAATGTTTTTTTTTTTTTAATGGTCAATTTTAGTCATTTTTCTCTTATTTGTGTTCAGATGTGGATAAAGAGGAGCACCTGATAGTGACTGCTCCTGTTGGGGATCAGGATTTTTTGCTAAACCACAACATGGGTCAGGACGAGCCTGTGGTCCCCACGGGTGGCCCGCTGAAAGTAAACATCCAGACCTTGGAAGCAGAAAAGACAGAGAATCTTCCAGAAGCCCTGGACTCTGTGCCTGTCCCTGCCTCATCGTCAGAGAAGGAAATGCTCGAACTGGCTGACAGCACAGAGCCATCCTGTGAGCCATCCCATGTCCCTGTCCCTGTTCTAGTTGCAGATCCTGTCCAGGATGTGGCTTCAGCTCCAGATCCAGCCCCAGATAAGAATCTTGCTCCAGCTCCAGCTCCAGCTCCAGCTCCAGCTCCAGCTCCAGCTCCAGCTTCAACTCTAGCTCAAGCTCCAGTTCAAGCTCCAGCTCTTGATCCAGATCCAGATCTAGCACCAGCTCCAATTCCAACACCAAAGGAGGACTCAGTCCAGAGCAGTGAACCTGCTGCCAGCCATGCTATAGAGCAGAAACCTCTTTCTGAACCAGAACCTCAGTGCAATGGCCTCATCCAAACAAAGCCTACTGAAAAGACTAAAACCAGCAAGTCAAAGCCCCCATCCCTGAAGGTGAAGGCCTTGCCAAATGATTTGGCTCAAACAAATGACGAAGAAGAACTTCCTGTTCCCAAGGCCACTTACAAATTTGACCCTGACCAGCTGGATGACAGCTTCAATCCTTTCACCAGCGGCGGATCCAAAATCCAGAACTCTCCCCCACCTTGTGGTCCAAGCTCTCTCCCCAGACTCGAGCCAATCGGTGGCTCATTGCCTGTTTGTGAGGCCGGCTCAGCAGCTCCAGCAGAGGCGGAGATGACAGAGACATCAACCAAGGCGACAGCTGTGGTGTTGGAGTTTGGTTTGGATGAGGGGACAGTGAGCAAGCCTCCTCCAAGGAAATCAGGCAATAAAAAGACAGTCAGCAAATTGGCAGCTAAGAAGCAGAAGCCCAAAGGATCAGAGGCTTCCAGCAAACCAACACCACCACCAGAACTTAGTGCACCAGAACTCACAATAACAACAGAACCAGATTCTCAACCAGTGTCTGAACCAGTTGCACAACCAGCATCAGATCCAGTTTCGGATCCTCTTGTAGAAACTGCTCTGCCAGTCTCAGACTCTGCCGCACCTCTGAACCTTGACGATGTCCCTATTCCTAAAGCAGGAACATATAACTTTGATCCCAGTTGCTGGGATGACCCAAACTTTAATCCGTTTGGTAGCAATAGCAAAACAAGCAGCTCTCCAGTGCTCTCAAAGGGCTCCTACAGTTTTGATCCAGAAAATTTTGATGACTCTGTGGACCCTTTTAAACCCTCCAAAGCACTGAGCAACGAGGACTCATCCAGTAGTGCCCCTCAGCCAGAGAAAACAGTAAAAGATGGAGGCAAACAGAAAGGAGGGCAACCAGCTAGGGAGAAGAAAGTGAGGCAGATTCCCAAGAAGAGCAAAGAGAAGACAATCATGTAAGCTTGTTTCTTGCTCCTGGACTTTGCAATTTTGAGACTGTAACATTATCACCAATAATACAAAATCAGGTTTCTTTTCATAGATTATATATTCTCTCATATAAGGTTTATATTTATCTTTATTAGGCTGGCTGTGATTATACATCTACTAATGGCTGGATACATACCAAACAATGCTTTGAACACATTTCAAACACTTAGCACTGCATACTGATCATAGGATCATTCTCTAGGCTCCTCATAGCTGCAGGAGTTTGGACTAGTTTCAGCTTTTCCAGGCCTGTTTGCATCTTATGTTTATGCTCTCACTTGAAACTATCTGCTGAGTGTCTAACATGCTGAGCTTAACACCTTTAGTCGCTCACACGCTCTTCTTTGTCTCTTCCCCCTGCCTCATTCTTCATTCCCTTAATCAATATCCTTCTCATCCTTCATCTTTTCTTCTCTTGTGTGTTACGCAACCCCAAACCTCTGCTTTCGTCCACTTCGATTAGCCCCAGGACATCTGAACAAGTCAAGTTTCTCTGTTTTCTGTTGTAAGTACTCTCGCTATCGACGCTCCCTTTCTTTCATGCATGCTGGCTTCCCATTTTACTCTCATCATGACGTGTGCTGGCCTCAGAAGTGACCTGTTGAAGGAGCATGTGAGCAAAATAATGTTTTCCTCTGTTTCACCTCAGCTCACAAACATGTCCACTGTTCCATCAACAAGTTAATTTGTCCCATCTTGTGATCCCTCTAGTAGTTTGGCAGCACTAGTAAAGTTATAATAGATGTGTGTGTAGCTATACCTTATATTTCAGAAGAGATTAATTTGCTTGCAACTCTATGGTTGTAAAAACAGTAGGAGGATGATGTATAGTATTTCTGCAATACTACCTTTAGATCTTTATATTCTGACACTGTTATTGCCATCATATGCTTGTTTTGTAGGAATTCCTGTAAAGTTCAGAAATATGATGAGAGCCAATCCTTGGTGCTTGACGTGTGCGATCAGGTAATGTGTGTTCCTCTGAGTGTGTGAGTGTGTGTGTGTGTTGTGGCAACTGGAACGTTTTACCTTACCGCAGTGACACTGCAACGTCTATGATTCAGCAGCTGTCTAACCTCCCTGCCTCACCTCATCACACAAACACACACACACATACACTGTGACAGGAGCTGACAGTAGCATCAGCAGTGTCTCGGTCTCTGCAGTGCTGGCTCGGCATGGTGACAGATCTGTGACTTATCACTCTGCAGTCAGATATTAGTCTGCTGTTCCAAACTGCCCTCAAGTTTATCACCTCCATCCTGAGGTGATGTTCTCAAGATATTTTATAGCACCAGAGTCTTAAAGATAACTTATTGTAAAGTTTGTCTGGGCCCATAAAAAGTTACTCTCGATTATGTTGCCTCCACTGCATAGTGCAGCTAGAATCTATACATTAATATATTCATTTTCATTATGCTGGATCACTTGGACTGTGATAAGTTGCATGCTCACCACTGAAGTAATGTATCCACATATGTTTGTATGAAGTTTAAATCCATAAGCGTAACTGCATGCTTTTTTTTCTTTGACATCTAAAGTAGTACAGTACAGTTCTTTTTTAGTTGATATTGATAGTTGATTATTACCTGCTTTTCAGAAAGATTAATAATATTCCATAACAGAGAAATAAAGATTATGTCAAAATAATTTTAATTCTTATTATTAATTTAAGTGAAATGCTTTGTCGCAATCTGTCAGTTCTTACATGTTAATGTTTTTTAAAAATCTATATAGAAATTAAGGCTTTCATAGAACCAAAAGCCTAAGGCTGCTTAGCCTGCAGATAAAATGCGATGACAAAAGGCGTAAAGCAGACTGTTGTGCTCAGTAGGGAAATGGAAAAAGGTCGGGGGACAGCTGGGCCACTCTTACAGCATGAGGTCATGGTAGATGTTTGGCTTCATACAATTGACTCTGTTAATTGGCTATGATTTCATTATAATAATACACAAGAATAGTAATTACCCATGATCAGGCTGATAATTTATTGGCCCTATATTTACTGTAGGCCTATACAATGCACATGAAATTAATCACATTGTAACATGGTTCCTACTTTCCTTCCTTGTCTCTAGGCAGAGGATGAAGTGGTGGTTCAGACCCCAGAGATCACTCAGCGAGTTCATCACGCCACTGATGAGGAGAAGCTCGCCTCCACTGGCATTATGGGCCAGACAGCAGACAGCAAGGAGGAGAGAGAGGAGCCTGAATGCGATAAAACACCTACGACAAAACTGCCAATAAAGGAAATATCTGCTATGGATGGTAGGTTTGGATCTCTCTGTGTTCTGTGATCTCTGGGCCCGATGTTTGGAGACCTTTGAGTAAGGAATTTAATGCAGTGTCTAGCATTTAAATTAACAACCATAGATACTGAAAGTATACTTTTAAGATCCACAGATGGGTGTTGTGAGGTGATTGTAAAGTTATATAAATACAGGCTAACCGTTTACAGAGAAGTTCATGTTATAAACCAGGGAGCAGTACTGGTAGACCAAATAACTCTATCCATAGTCATAATATCTGGTCTCTTTAATACCTTCTGACCCTCTACGTTTATTTGTGATGTATTGTAGTCAGCAGTATCAGCTCAGTGATTGCTTTAGGCACAGTTGTAAAGAAGTAGGGGACTGTGAAGCCCAAAAAATGTGTTGAACTATATGAAGTAGAAAAATTAAGAATGCATTCAACGCAAAAACCCTGTCCTGGATGTAAAAAGTAAAAAAAATACAAAAGGGAACAAATAATTACCACAGTTGTGGATTGAAGCCAGACTTATCATGATGGAAACAGGACAATATAATGGAAGCCAGACAAATAGTGCCCTAAGTCTTAATGTTTAAGTTCAGACATGTATACAACACTAAGCAGAGGTGGGCTGCTGTCTGATTCTCCTTCATTGTTGTCATTTAGATATAGATAATTCTTACGTTTGTAGTTATTTTTCACCGAATTCTGTTCTTTTCTCCTTTAAGGTCCTGAGTCTACCATTGCAGATCTCCTGGATGAGAAGGACACCTGCAGTCTGAAAGATGAAGTAGTGAGTAAACTTGAGGAACTATGGGAAAGAAGATGTGTGAAGACTTAAGCATGACCAGCTTATTTTGCACCAAATGTTGTTTTTAGAAAACAATTTAGTCATAATTAGAACCCTACTCTTTTATTTTAAGTTGTGTTTTACAGTCTTATGTCCCACAGGCTACTTTTACTGCAATGATCTAATAGTTTTTACTTACACAAAATTTGTCCAAGCCAAAAACACGTTCGCCTTCAGGTTATGCAAATATTGGTTTAATAAAATCAGCACAAACGTGAGTAGTCTTCCACTCCTTGCAAAGACACCATGTAATCTAAAATCAAATGTAAAAGCAGCAGAAGTAGCGAAAGTATTTGGGACATGCCATTAAGGTTCTGTTTACAAAATGAAAGGATCACTGATGTTTTTGCCAGAACTTAGACAGGGAACACTGTGTATTCTCTGCATGTTCCACAGAGTGAGATAGCCATGAACCAAACAACAAAGGTGACCAGCAGTGAGGCCCCCGACATGTCAGCCTTGTCTCAGGACAATATCCCTCTGAGTGAGATGGACAAGGCCGCAGTGCTCACCCTGATCAGAGAGGAGGTGGGTCACTGCCACACACTCACAAAGACAGCACCCGCTCTATGGGGGGAATTCATTTTTTTTAGACCTGAACTTTTTTCCTCTTCATGCCCTGTCTTCCTGTCAGATCATCACAAAAGAGATTGAGGTCAATGAGTGGAAGAGGAAGTACGAGGAGAGCAGAGTTGAAGTTTTGGAGATGAGGTATGAAGCTAAACTGTTTCTCCTGAACCTTGCTTCACATTTTAAAATATTACCGTGCAAATGCAGAAAAAAATTGAAAAAAAGTACATAATAAAAATTTGTGTACTTTTTGTCTCTTTCTGACAGGAAAATTGTTGCAGAGTATGAGAAAACAGTTGCACAGATGATTGGTAAGTTGCTGCCACCTATTGGTGGTATATTGTATTTCTTTTACAACATGGCTCTAGGCAGCCTTTTGATAAAAAGCCTGTGTATTTCATTACTGATCCTCAAACATTCCTCCTTGATACAGTAAATTTAAAATTAAATCATAGGGATACACAGTGGACAGTCAAGTCAGAGAGTGTAGTACTTTTCTACTGTGTTGACTGTGTTGCATTCATGGATTTTAAAATCAAACAATGAGAACAAGGTCTGTGTGTTAACACCCACATCACAGAGAGTCTGTAGAATTTGGGTTCCTAGTTGCTTTGTTTGTATATCTTCAATACTGACCCCCCTGTTGTTTGCAGAGGATGAGCAGCAGCAAAAGACTCTGTCCTGTAGTAAGTCGGTCAGGCAGTTGACTGCAGAGAGGGATCAGGCCATGGCAGACCTCAACTCTGTGGAGCGGTCCTTCGCTGACCTCTTCAGGAGGTATGAGAACATGAAGGGAGTCCTGGAGGGCTTCAAGAAGGTCAGTAGAGCTTTTGTATAAATCTCAGGAAATGCTATCCAGCCCACTATGACAAAATAATCCGATCCTTTGATAATCTGTACACAAATCTCTCCAGAATGAAGAAGTGCTGAAGAAGTGTGCACAGGACTACCTGATGCGAATCAAGCAGGAGGAGCAGCGATATCAAACCCTCAAAGTGCATGCTGAGGAGAAACTAGACAAGTAAGCTTTAATGATTGCAATTTGTTATTTCAGGATTCAATTCCTGAACAGATTTTTAACCCTGAAAATACACACAGAATCCTAAGAATATGGTTGTATTTTAAGGTTAGCATTGTCTCTTGTTGTAACAACCTCTAATCTCTCTCACTTCCTGTCTTGCAGGGCTAATGAAGAGATAGCCCAGGTGCGGGCCAAGGCCAACGCTGAGGCTGTCGCACTAAACGCCAGCCTGAGGAAGGAGCAGATGAAGGTCGATTCACTTGAAAGAGCTGTCCTTCAAAAGGTAAGATGAGTGCACACATGATTAGAATGGATTCACTGTGGTTGTCTGTCTGAAAAACAATTTAATTAATTGAGATTAAAGTCCTGTCAGAAGAAGAGGTTTGTGTTTATCAGTCACAGTGTTAAAAAGCTGATAAGCTGTGTTAATTACATTGATTTGAAAACTGCCTCATTTAAGTCAAGTCCTTGGAGGCTGTGAGCGCATTTACCGCCAGGGGGCAGTGTTTCATTTACTAAAACCAGAATCTGGTGGAAAAAAGTAAAGACTCAGAACCCCTTTATTAGTTCCTGAAAATTAAACAAGAAAATAAAAAATGAAAAAATTATAGGAAAAAAATGGTTTGGGGTTATTTTTTATTTAGTTTTAGTTTGTTGATGGCCGTCAGCCCACCCACTGTATGGTCTTCTACTTCTATCAGCTGATGTTGGTAGTACAAGAGGTACTCATTCAGTTTTTCAACTAAAAGTAAAATGTAAAAAACAAAAATACAAAGATACACTGCATGGTAGGATAGCATTGCATTATATCATAAAGCATATACAAAGAGCTGAGTAA
Organism: Acanthurus leucopareius; assembly: GCA_029814765.1. Lineage (NCBI taxonomy): Eukaryota > Metazoa > Chordata > Actinopteri > Acanthuriformes > Acanthuridae > Acanthurus > Acanthurus leucopareius. The sequence continues at coordinate 8,819,136 of JAQMCX010000029.1, forward strand.
AAAGCTCAACTTTTCCCTCTAAAATTTAATAGAAGTATTATTATGTCAAAAAATACTAACACCCCCCCCACATATGTCAAAATATTTCTCTAATACCATACTCCAGTAAATGTACTCAGTTACATTTCACGACTAATTAGTGTTTAGCACAGCATGCCAGTTTATACTTTGTGTGAGTGCACTTGGATTCCTCTGCTACAGGAATTTCTTCTGTGTACATTTCTTTATGTACAGTTTTAAAGAATTTTACATCTGTGCAGGATTATGTTTGCATTCTGGCCGCTTAGCTTTTACATTAATATCTGATCCTTTCCCTCTCTCTGTCTCTCACAGAACCAAGAAATTGAGGAGCTCACAAAGATCTGCGATGAATTGATTGCCAAACTGGGAACAGAATAAGAGGCCTTTTATCCAACTCTCACTGCAGTGTTGCTGTAAATTCTGTATAGGATCACATATAAGCACATGTAAACCTTTCTCTCCGCTCATGTTTTTTAACACAGGGGTTCTCTTTTGATCTTTGCAAATTAAAATAAGAGAGCACGACAATAACTGATCATTGTGTTGATCATGGCACGACAGTTGAAGAAGCACAATGTTATCATGAGATGTATTTAAATTATTTGGAAGGAGAAGCATTCTGATTTATTGATCTTTGGTTAAGGATTAACAGCTTATGTTATGGTTCAAAGATTTGAAACAGTTGAGCCTCTTTGAAATGTGTTTGCATTTGAGAAAAGTCAGCTATTTTTTTTTTATTACAAATAGGTTTCATTATCATTTTATACAGCATGTTCAACACAGAACTGTAGGGAATAAACTAAGGGAAAGACGATGTGGATACACAGCACAGACATCTTTAGCCACAATGCGTCTACATGTGAGTACCTGTGTTAATGACACATTCTTCAGAAAGGACGATCTCTCTGTTGAGTGCCTGAACTGGTCATAGTGTATTATAAGTATTTCCAGTTTAGTTCTGCTGCTTTCAACAACAAATGAACTGAAAGTAACATTATGGAGCCTCTCTTAAGTTGCCTTTAAGTTTGTTTTTCTCTCTTGTTTCACAGGATAGAGTGTGAAGTTAAACCACAGAGTCTGGATATCATGCACATTTTGCTACCCTAGAAATCTCTAGGGTTGGTAATTTTAAGAGCACTTAAGAAAATCACTTTTCAAATTCTGCTCTGTAAGTGTGATTGATAAGGTTGTGGCCCAAAGTAAAAGGAGAAGACTTATACAGCTCTCATTACATGCACATGCAGCCCAACCCTATTCTTCAAAAATTGAAGTAGACAACTTCTGTGGTGTTTCTGTTTCTGGTAGTTGGACAACACAGGTCTTTGTACAGTCGTCCAAGAATGAAGAACCCTGCCATATCCATCTGATTTCACATCTTTAGATTGCCTTTTCCCCAAGGTGAGGAGCTCAGTGGTGACCATTTACTGTAACAATGATGTCATTGCTGCTGTGAAGCACTTTCTAGAGGTCCAAGACACTGACTTCTACAAATAAGTCTAAGTGTATAAATGTCTGGGGGACTATATAAAAAAAAATGTGCTAAGTTTTCTAAAATTTACTCCTTTTATCATGGGCCATGAACTTATCAACCATGCCCTCAGTAGTTTGATAGTGAAGAGCGGAAACACGCAAGTCTGGTTTGAAGCTTAAGTAGTAAAAACTTTGCTCTTATTATACTGTAATATCAAACCATGTGCCATGTTTAATTTTCTCGCTCTATGTTGAAGTGTGGAAAAGGGAGATTTTCACTCAGTCAGCTGCCATGTAGATCTTGTTGGACTGTATTCATATTTTATCTGTGAGCCCATATTTTGCTGGTGTGCCTTTATTTTGTCTATTTTGTAAAGAAAAAGGGGTTTAATTCCTTTGTTCATTCCCGCAGCTGTTTCCAAACTCTGTTGTGTAGAGTGTGCAGAGTGTACTACATACAGTACATGTTTTATATGAAAAATGTCCTGACAGGTGAGTTATAATGGGTTTGCAGTCTTAATGCCTCACCTGCGGTAAAAGAGTGGTTGGCTATATTACTCTTTATGGTGAAGGTCTGTGTTTTGACACAATGGTTCTTTGTGTAATGATATCTTCATTGCAAACATCAGCATTTTTTTATTCATTCTATTCATTCATTTTCTATTTGGACCTGAGGGAGCACACAAGTGTTTTTTTTGGTCAGATATTTTTTCAGATATAAAAGGACAAATCTTCTGTGGGACTCTCCTTTCACATGTCAGCACAATCAGTTGCCAAATGTTATTGTAAAACAAGATGGGTTTCAATGTGAGTGTGTGTCCTGTTGTAGTGGTGTAACATCAGTCTGAAGGTGCTTTTCAATGCAAATCCATTGTTACAGTATAATATGTGTAAATTTTATACTTTATGGAAAGAGTTTTGTTTTTAATATTTGTAAAATTGAAGAATTACAGTGAGTATACTCAGATTGTATGTTACCTGCTATATTTTGTGCATTCCTGAATAAATGGTTGGATATAATATTATGTCAGTCTCCTCCTTTTGCCTGAATCATTAAAGCTGAGCACATAAAAATCAGAAACACATAGCATCTTTGTTGTTTCATAATGTGATTATCACAGTACTGATGGCCAACAAATGCCAAGCCTGTTGTTGTTTGTTTTGACGGGGAAGCCAGGAGCCATATTTTATAACTGTTTTCATGCTCCTTAGGCCAATGCAATGTCACTTTATCACAAACATGTCATTAGAGGCACTTTGTGTCTGTGAGCTGCCAACCTGCAGTTTCCCCCAGCTGTTAGATCTGACAACTGCAACGATGTAGTCATAAATAAATCAACAAAGTTGTGCGCTGTTGTGTGTGTGTATGTGTGATGTTGATTGTGTTACAACTTGACTTCAGAGCCTCCAGTGGGCTATAGCAATACTTATAAATCAACTCCTCCTAATACCTAATACCTACTACCTAATATTGACTAAATAGTCAATCAGTTTATGAGAAAAACAGCCTGCATGATATTCATAGCTTACTATCCACAACAGGTCACTTAAAGATGTTTACACAGACAAAACAAGTGGTCATCCTCATTAAATCCCAGTTGCTTTCTAAAACACGTCCCCGTCACCACACCTCTTTGAAGCAGGGAAGTTTACCAAATGTGGCTGGCAAGTTTTGCTGTTGTGGCCAGACAGTGCCGCTGATGTACTACAAACCTATTTCTCTGTGTAAAACAATGTGATAGGAATCTAAATCTTTTGGTAACAGACACATCTGATGGAGACAGAAAGCAGTCATCTTGTTGGAGAAGTCAAAAGTGCAACCTTTAAAAAATACCTACCATGCAAAAAACTGAATATATGAGCAAAAAAGGGTAGAGACTTAACTTAGCTGATCCATGTATGACTTTCAGAACAGCTTCTTGGTATGTGAGAAATTCTGATGGTGTATTAAATTAAATGACACTTAAAGTGATGATAGTTCACTGTTTGGCTCAAGAACACCACAGCTGCTTTCTATAAAAAAGACACACAAAAGACACTCAGATGTACATATGCACCTAAAAGTTAAGGTGATATGGTGATGGTAATCAAATTGGAAGGTGTAGAAGCATAAAAATCCTAAAGGTATTTGGTAGTTTAAATTTTGTGCATATAACGTACTTCTTGCTAGATGAAAGAACAGGGCAGACTTACTTTAGATGACTTAGAGGACTTCAGTGTGGCTGTGTTTTTGCTTACAACACGGGTATGTAGCCTATAGCTTTGTCCATTTGGTCGACCTTTTCCCAGGGTCAGTCTGTGTAGAGCCTGTTTCACTCTGAAACCTAATATGATTACATGTGGCAAATAAACTCGATTGATCCACCACAGTAACACAAACAACTCACAGTTCTAATGAAATCCTTGAGTTTACTCTGACATGTAAGTCAGGAGGTTTTAACTTAAGCACAGAGTACTTAATAACACAAGATGTCTAATGAAAACAGACACGAAAAAGTCCATTTTAAGCTAAAAACTGAGATGAGTCACAAAAAAAGACGTCATTGCACATGGCCTAATACTCAAATAAACAGATTAAACTAGAATAAACTAAATTCCACAGAAGCCATTAATATTAAACTTCTTGTTTTGATATAATAGGCTGTATCTGTCATGATATTACATCAGGCTTTTGGTAAAGGGAAGTGTAGAGTTTCACGACCCTCGGTTCCCGGTCCATGATCTTTCCTCCGCCCGGACTGTGTTTTTGTAACCCTGGTGACCGGACCGGAGGGGGCGGGTCCAGGATGCTGAGTCGGCCTCTCATTGGCCGCTCCGCGTGGTGAGGAGTGGGGCGGGGGCGCGCGGCCAGCTGTGAGGGGCTCGCTGAAAACAGCCAGGAGAGTACTAAAGGGACGAAGGACCGCTGCCTCACATCTCATCCCCTCCAACAGGTTGGACACCTCCAGGTCTGCGTCCAGGGAAGAGTGTGCTGCTTGTTCTCCGTCTGTCAAAGTAAGTGCTTCCTTTCATCCCTGGACATTGTCGCGCACGTGCACACATGTTTGAGACTTTGAGGTAGCAAACTTATCTGCAAAGTGTAAAATTTTCTTGTAATTACCTTCTCTAAACGTCTGGAATAATAATTTTAAAAAAGCCTGTAAATTCGCATTTTATTTCGAACGGATTATATTTAATTTTCATCTTTAAATTTGTTTTTCATTTTTGACGCAACCCCCCCAAAGCAGCTTGAGAACATGGGCTGTTGCAGTGTCGTAATGCCTAGATAATAACCCAAATCTAAAAGGAAGAAGCATCCTTCTACTATTAATACTTCACTCGTGTGACATTGGATAGAATTCCTGAAGAGGCTGCAAGTCTCTTCTGCCTCTCCAGACATTTACGAGATCTTACTTTTAACACTATCTGAAAATATTGGGATCTCCGTTGGCCAGGGTTTATTAGGCACTTGATGGCTGCTTTCTGTTCCTGGAGTGAACAATGGACTACACAAGAGCTTTGGCTTCGACTTATAAAGCAATAAATTCAGCATGTGGGACTTTTGGATTTTCCAGTTGACCTGATCATTGGCTGCTTTTCACTAGCTTTCACTTATTGTTTGGCTTCACTGTTCTTATGCAAGACTGCATGTTTTAAATGTTGTACAACTCTTCACTTTTAACCAGCTGTAAATATAAATCAAGTGTCTGAGTCAGATTAAATTATCAACCTTGAGAGTTCCTCAGTAGTAAGTAGTAAGAAGTGGATGTGGTCACTGGTTTTGTAAGCTGTGTTATCTAAAACATACATAACACATATTCAAGTGAAGGGTCCTTTTTCACAGTCGGCCATGAAGGGTTTACATGTGCAGACTGGAGTGATGTTTGTTCACTCAGAACTGTTTAGAATTATTTAGAAACTTATTAAAAACCAATAAATGATTGATTTGGTCACTTTTACTGCTCAAGAAGAGACGCATTGAAAAATATAAACAAATTAAAGTAACTCCTTCCTCATGCTAAGCTTGTTCCTTCTAAACCAGATGTTTCACATCGAGGATCACAAGCTGACAGCTTATTAACTGTGTCCTCTGTGACTGTGTTTTTTCAAGCCTGTGCACTCTGCAGTGTGTTTGGCTGTTACTATGACGTCAACTTGGAAAGCCCCCCCACCCCCTAACTCAAGATGTGGAGGTCTCCTTACTTTCACTGTTTTCCTACCTTCCCTTTAGTCCAAGAACATTCCTCCCCATAGGCGTTTTTGGTCACTAGGTTGACACTTTCATGGTTTGTCATGAAATATTGACTTGGAGTCAACTTTCCCTCTGAAGCTCAGTGTTGCAGCAGCCTCCAGGCACAAATCAGTAGATAAATGAGAGGGGCAGCACCCACCCTGCGGGAGCTCACATTTGCTCCCCATTAGGCTGTCATAAAGATAGAGAGAGGAGGAATCCCAGTCTCAGCAACATCACCTCCTCCCCTGTCTTGTTGGCAGTCAAACATATTTTCACCGTTTGCATAATATACTGTGATTCTCAAGCTTATACTTGTGGTTCCATAGAGGCCAGTGAGGGGTCTCAGGGAGCCTGAAGATGGCCAAACAAAACTGTTACTGCACTCAAATTACGGACAAAACTACCACACACCACAAATTACTGTCTGCCTCTGCAACATTCAGCCCTCAGCATAACTCTTTGGGATTGGAAAATGTAACTTTTGAGGTTCATCTCATTGAGAAATATTCAAAAAGCACACTGCCCTACAAAAAGACAGAGAGCCCTACCTTTCTTGAAGTGGAGGAAAAAAGGGTTTAACCTTGTCAGGCAAGAAGACAAACTGAAAAACTGATAAAAAAGTTCATAATGCTTTCATTTTATGTCTTTTTAGGCTGATTAGCTACAGTACCAACACGGTATCTGAAAAATACAGATACTGCTATCTTCCTTTGGATACTTTTCACAGGATGCTCAGAGAATATGCAGCTTTACATCCAAGTCTCATACAGCTTAAAACAGCTTCAGTTGTTCATGTTTGCAATATTTTCTGTTATTATCTCCCTCCAGATCACTGTCTTTGCCTCCCTCATCCAGCAATATGCTGCACCTAGGTGCCATCCACTGCCTTTTGTCCACACTGTTGTGCATGTGGGCATTGTGCAACGCCCAGTCGAACCCTGATGCCCCAGTAATCCAGGTGCGTCTAGCCGGGGAGAAGAGGAAACACTACGAGGGCCGGGTGGAAGTTTTCTACAATGGAGAGTGGGGGACGGTGTGCGATGATGACTTCTCCATATACGCTGCCCAAGTGGTGTGCAGAGAGCTTGGCTTCATGGATGCTGAGTCCTGGTCGCCCTCAGCCAAGTATGGCAGAGGAGAAGGTATGAAAACTAGCATGGAGGTTTAAGAAGTATTGGTTTTCAGGATTTGGTTGGAGCTTGTATCATCTAATCAAAACCCTCCGAGAATCATATAACAGTATTTTTGTTCACTTTTCTAAAACTGATGCTGTGGGTTATAAGGTGTTAATCTCAGCAAACTGTTAACCAGCCAACCACGTATACATCCCTTCATATGTTCCATGGAAATTCTTGAATTTCCCCAGTCTGACTGCTAGTACCCTCCGGCCCTGCTTTCCCCATTAGAGGAGAACTCAGACACACCAATCAGTTCTGAGCATGGGGGGTTGGGTCGTAAGAGGGGACTGGAAACACTGGGCGCTGAACCAGACACTCACACAGACGTAATCTCATCTCCTCGTACTTTGTCGTATATGAATTCTTCCATCACTGTAAAAACACTGATGAGATTCCCAACTCTGTAAACGGGATGGCTGCTGGCTGCTGGTGGTAAATGTCAGAGTCGGTAATTAACTCAGTGTCCCTTGTTAAAAGCACATTTTTCCCACTGAGCTGGCCACATCCAGTCAGGCCCTTCAAAAAGTGAGGCAATTAACATAGTTACTTGCTTCCCAAATCACCACGGTCATTATGGTAATTTTAAGAACTGATGAAGTAATACACCCCACACACATAATGTTGCACATGCATTTTATTTAACGAGAAATAATTAACAAGCGGTTTGATGTTTTTGTCTGTGCAGAAAGAAAACTGTTTGCATTGCATTTTGCAAGTAGCTAACTTAGTATAGCTTAGGTTTGAAAAGATGCTGTCCCTTTTTTGGCAAATTTTTTTACATTTAAAATATGAGCGAAGGAAGGGGAGAAAGACTCCCCTTTGTATGAACAATTACACTTCGGAACAAGTGTTGTTGTTGATGGCAACTGGGGTAAAGTTGCATTACTGCTGTCCATTAAGGCAAAGAGAGAACAGAAAGCAACGGAAATGATGTAAGAGGTGATGCATTATTTACAAAATAATATTATATGGTTATTATTATTAATACAGTATAAGTATTTGTTTAATAAATATGACAGTTATCACCAAATATCGGTACATCGTTACACCCTTGTATCCTCAGAAGAGACATGAAGTTAAGTTTTACCTTTATGTGTGCAGAAAAAAAACATTTATCACCAGAGAACTGCCAAACATTTTTATGTAATGATCTTTCCTGGCAAATAAATGTTTGGTCTGCAGGAGAATCATTTTAAGAGGAGAGTATTTGGGCTCAGACAAACTGTGTGCACGTGAGTGAAGGGAAACTCTTTTTATCTGTGTTTTCATGTTGTTTATGGAGACACATGGATATAAAAATTAACAAGAGCGTTTTCCATTTCCCATCATGATGACTGAGGCACTATTGGAAGAAACAACCAAATGTTTTTAATTGAAGACATGATTACATAACAAGTAAAAGGACATTGGATGCAGGGTGTTTTTCCTGCAGAGATGCTCAAATAAAATTCTCAGTAGTCCTTTTACAGCAATTATTCATAAATGTGAAAAAATCATTGTAATGTGTTAAAAAACATCAGAAACGGTGAAGGTTCTTTGGCTGACGACTAACTGACTGCAGCTGCACAAAATCTATTCTGTTTAAATGTTCTCAGAAACACTCTGCTTCATCCATTTTGTTATAATTTTGAGTTAAGGTTATGTGATTGGCTTTAAGTCCCAATAAAGTTCAGTGTGAAAATTAAGGCTCCCTGTACACTGTGCCCTCTGCTCTTTTTACTGGCTTTTGAAATTACAATCCCATAAGGCTTTTGAAGTTTAAACACAGCAGTCTAGATTCATCACAACTGGCAGTGCTGAATAATTGTTTAGACAAAGATCCTCTGAGGCCAAGCAGGTTCTCACGTGGATATTTTAGCTCCAGAGGAATTGGCTCTTGTTAAAAAAAAAAAATGTTCCAGAGGTAACCACCTCTCTTCCAGGAGGCGGCTACGTGACCGTACAACATGCAGTCATTTTCTAGGTATGATCAGGATGTTCCTCAGCAAACAAGGTGTGACTGTTGGGGTGATGAGCAATCCAATGGTGGTTTCCATGATCACTCTAACTTGATTTTAACTCATGGCTGATTCAGAGCAGCCAGCTGTATGGCAGATGATGTGCTTCAGCTCTGAATTTACTGGGCACGTTCTGGCTGAAAGAATGCGTCGGGTCCTGTTGGAGACCAAACTCAGGTTATCTCAGGTTATGCTGGAAGACAAAACACAGGTTCTGTCAGGTTACATCCAAACACATTCCCATGTGAGTAGATTTACTGTCTCTGTGCGCAGACTTTAGTGGAGATGCAGAAACAGATTTCACAAGGGTGTGACACATAATGTTTTAACTAGGGCCGGGACTTTAACGCGTTAATTTCGATCAATTAATTATAAAGATTTTAACGCGATAAAAATTTTAACGCGAT
>JAQMCX010000029.1:8834559-8986902 GCA_029814765.1 Acanthurus leucopareius
ACACACACACACACACACACACACACACACACACACACACACACACACACACACACACACACACACACTCACAAACACAGGTTCTCAGTCAAATCAGTCAGAAAAACTTGGGGCCAGTGAGGCAGAAAGTGGGGTGGGGCAGATGTGAAACTCATTTCAAAGGGCCTTGCTGTTCTCCTGCTTTTCATCTAAACTGTGGTGTGATTATCATTCATACTTGCCATGTTTTGTAAGGTGGGGCAGGGGGGTTACGTGGGTGGGTGGATGTGCAGGAGCACGTGTTGAAAAACGTGCGGCAAGTCTGGAAGGCTGAATAAAGCGGAAGAAATGCTCGCTAGTGGAAGCATTAGTCAGACACTGGCTAGACCAAAGTCTCATGTTCACACATCTACTTACTGAGGGGGGGCACAGTCAGAATAACAAGTCTGCTCTCCAGTTGGAAAGAGTTCATTAATGGTCAAAACTTTCTTCACGGAATGAATTGAGCTGTATACTCAGCTGCATGTTTTTCTGTTTTTGTAACACACCTCTTACAAACAAGACCAAGACTTTGTGACTCTATTTGGGAAATATGGCGAGAAACATTTATTTTGTTTAATCGGTAATGATTGATGTTTGTTGTGTGGCTTTTTTTTTGCTTTTTTTTTTTTTTGGCATAGACAGTCATGATTTGTTTAAAACCAGCTAACTAGGCCCAAATATTTTAGCTATGAAATACTGGCAGTTTAAAAAAAGCCGCATACAGTCAATGGAGTGACTGTAAGATGAGGAAACTTAATAAAAATGTCTAGTTGAGAATTAACCTCAGTTTGACCTGCAGAAGGGAAAATCCGCATTCTTACCTTCATCTTACATCTCAGCTGATTAGTCTGCCAAAATAGTCAAAGTTTGGAGTCAAACATGTTACAATTTCTACCCTAGGAATAATTCCTTTCCTTTTTTGTTGAGCGTTAGATGAAGAAATTGATACTATTTGCATTTCTGAGTGTTAAGTATGAAACTAACGTCGACAGCTGCTTCACCTGGCTTGACTTTATAGCTACAAATGAGGAAATGGGCCACAACAAAACATTTTTACTTTTTTGGCTCTTGTATTTATTCAGGAGAAAATATATAGTGTGTTATTAAGTGAGCTGAAGAGGTGCTAGTATGCAGATTTTGTTGTTTTTGGGTCAGAACCTTGCTAGCTGTCTTCACTGTCTTTATCCAAAGCTAAACTGACTAGCCACTGTAAGTTTCCTCCAGTATATTGCACAGAAATCACATTGGAATTAATCTTCTCATTTTCTGTACTTCCCCCTATTGTAAAGTCCACATTTTATAAAATTTCAAAGCTTTTTCGTCATGGAGTATGAAGAAATATGCTCATGGGACCATGGGCTTTTGTGCTGTATAGTAATTTTCCTGTGTTTTTTCTTTGGAGAGTGCTGAAAAAGTGACCACTGTGTAGATTTAAACTTCGTCCAAACGTGATTATGCTGAGTTTATGTCTGGTGGTCTGAGTTTGGGTGGGGAAAATACCTGGATGGATCCCAGCTGTGGGTATCTCTCCTCTCCTCTTTAGTCTCACACGTGCAGACGGCCCGTTTCCTCTGTCTGTGCCAAATACACCAGAACCACCTGAGTGCTCCATTACATACTCGCCTCACACACCCCCTGCTATTTCCCTCCTGGCTTCACTTTGATCAGTCACGTTGTCTGTTTGATTTAATGTTTTTTATTAGATGCATTTTAGCTAAGTCGTTGATAGTTTTTTTTCATTTCTCTACTTTTTTTTTCGGTGACATGTTTTTTAAATTAGCTTCAGGGTTTTTTTTATAGCATAAATAGTAATCATCATTATTCATACTGAACCAAACTTAACCAAAGCACTAAGATAGCTTTAAAATTGAGAACACTAGATCCCTGATCATGATCACGTCTCCTTACTGTCCCATCCTGCCAGGAACTGACGGAAAACACTCTGTCATGCTATGGCTCGCAGGAATCTCTTCATGAAAGAGTGGTTTTTACCCGCTCTAACCGCTGCGGTCAGTGGGAGGACCGGGGTCACTGTAGAAACAGTCTGACTTAGTCGTGGCTCCTCCTGCAGTGCAGTCTTTAGTGTTTCAGAGACCTTGAAGCCTTGAACATTCCCTCAGGCTGACGCAATCCCAGGAAACCACCCTGTGGGCAAACGTTTAATATTTCTGGGAGGCTTGCCTGGATGTTGGTTTTTTTCGCAGAGTTAAAGAAGCTGGCTGTTACAAAATTACTAGATCAGCGTTTGCATACCACAGAGCAGCTCAGAGTTCGAGCTCCTTTTGGCACCCACAGCGTGACCTCGCACCCGGCCAGGAGCAAACTGCAGGACTTGGCTCAAGGAGGGAAATGAACAATGGCAGGGTTATTAGGTAGCTGTTTTCCCATAAAGCCCCAGAGGTCAAAGGTTGCCATTCCTTGGAGATTTAGGGATCTTCAGGACATTTGATACAAACTGTGGTTGGTGACCCCCGCTTTGACCAACTGGTTTTACAGCTCTTTGTGGAAGACCACCCGCAGACCCTCTCCCAACCTGAAGTCATCATAGCCACTGTCTCTAAAATCTTGCTTTTTAATGAGAATTGATCTGATCAGTGCACTCCTTTCCTATTTGCCCAAAAAATGCAAAAGACAAGTGAGAAACCTTTGTAGAGACATTTGACCTAGATTTCTTCTACATTTGTCAATAAGAAAAACACTACAGTTTCTCCTTTTTTGCTTTATTGGTTTGTTTCCGCTTGCAGCCCACTGTTACACTGAAAATAATAGCAATATTTTTTTTACATCATAAGTGCATATTCAGCAATTTATCATTAAGTAACACTAGTACATTATCATGTATTCACTCTAAAATATTTTTAACAGAAAACCAAAACCATGTTAGCTAGTTTTTTACAGATCTGTGCTGCCATGTCACTCTGCTCCCTCAGGCCCTCACATCACAGCTCTGAACTCTAAAGACGCAACAAAGATGGAGGAGAAATTCCAGACATTCGTCCAATCTCCTAAGGCCTCTCAGCAACACTTAACATGTTTAAACAAAGATTTCATCTTTAGATTTTTCAGCTTGACTCGTTGTATTTTCTAGTGGATGTACAAACTGTGCAGTCCTTGAAAGGATTTCTTTCTCTTTTTTTCCTGAAGAACGTCTGCATTCCCTCACACTACCAACTTCCTAAATGACTCACAGGCTGGATTGTGTTTACAATACATCAAGTGGAACAGTACACGTGAAGTTCAGAGTACAAACAACAAAATGCATAATTTAAACAACATTCTTGTGTTTTAGACAGCTCACGATTATTTAAGATTATGTTTATTTCACTAACTATATGAAATGTTCATGAAGTAATGCCTTTGTCAGTGAATTTTTTGTAACTTTAAGGTAACATTATATAAGCTGAATGTAATTCAGTGCTGCAAGTCAACTGACACATTATTACTGGCAATTTTAAAAATGACTGACTGAATGTACTGGCAGTGTACGGGATGCACAACATTTTGCATGGGAACACAAAGGATTTTCAGGACAAAAAATTGCAGTCATGGGCTTTTAGGAGCTCCTCTGTTTGATTGTTCAAGCTAAGCATGATCGAGACCCTGATGAGATGCTGCTGAGAAACTGCCACAACTTCAGTCAGTTTTCATGTAACAAAGAAGCAGTAGTTTGACATTTTCCTGCAACCAATACTTTTGGTTTATCCTTTTTTAAGTCAACTATGCCCTTTTATGATTATATCTGCAAGCTTCAAATTGGGTAAAGTTTTACCTAAAGTTTTAAAAAAATGCATTGAAGTTTATGTATTCGTTAAAATGTAGTGATGTGTGATCAGTCTTTGGTGAGTGGTTGGCCGGTCTCATAACACTCTTAAGTCTGAATCTGATCTGAAAGATGAAATAAAATAATGAAATTGAATGCTATAATGAAACATTTCCTGTGTTGTGGCCTTTAGAGTTTGACGGTGCAGGTGGAGGATGTGAGGATCAGGGCCACATACTCCCACAGGAAAAGGATTCCCATCACTGACGGGTTTTTGGAGGTGAAAGATGGAGGCAAGTGGAGACAGATCTGCAGTGTGGACTGGACACCGATGAACAGCAGGGTCATCTGTGGCATGTACGGCTTCCCCGGGGAGAAACGCGTAAACACCCGACCCTACAAGTGAGTACTGGTGCTGGAGCCCAGCGGAGGGGTTCAAATAAGGCTAGTTAGACAAAATGTCAGTCTTCATAAGTTTGACTAAACAGAACCATTTAGATTTAAGTTGAGTTAATTACAGTTTAGAACATAGGCATATTGAAGTGCTGCATATATAATAAATCATTTTAATGCACTCCTGTTTAAAATAGCATGGGGTAAACCACTCATTCCACATGACACAAGCACCTTTTATGTTAAAAATACTGCGTCTCCTTAAAGTGAATTTTTTTTTTCACCGCTGATTTTTAATCTTAGTCCATTCAGGCATGTTGTACTGAATCACACTAATGTTAGGAAACATTACATAACCATGTTTGTATACACTGGTGATCATTCAACCCTTCATCCATTTTGCTCAGTGAGAATAAACAGACTTGAGTCCCGGAGTCTTGACAAGAAGCCAAACTCGGCCAGAGGAAGTTTTAGGGGATTAAAGATGGGCGTTGCTGGGAAACAACTGAGTGCAATGTGATGCAAAACAGTGGCTCTCTTGGCTCAATCTAACTGTTTCCTTCTGTGCACGAGTGTTAACATGTTGCCTTTTTTAAATGTCTTTGTCAATATGTGGCTAAACTCAAAGCCAACAATTTCCTAGAACACCTTTTTATCTGCTAAGGAGGGAACGGAGGTTCAAAACAAAACAGATGTTTACTGCAGATGAGAGAGTTACTGCGTGAGCAATTCTCCTGATCTGGCAACGACATGAAAGACAACAACATGTTTCCCTCTGAAACAGCTGAGCCTGAGGTATAAACCTAAGAATCAAATGGGGTTTTTTTTAGAAACAAATGTGGCTACCTGCCCTTCAAGAACATCACGTTTTGGTTGATTTGGTCTTCAATCGGTCGGTCTTAAGTCGGAGGTGAACTGGAGCACAACCACAGTTAAATCAAGACCAAAGAGCCATCACAAGAACCTTTATTTACAAACACAGAGTCAACAGGACGATGGTGTGTAACGTGGCCAAGGGCTGCACGTGTATTTTGATGATACACTAAGATTTAAACTTTGAGAGGACTTTGATTGAAATGTTTCTATTTTTAAAGCTCTGATAGACATTATCTCATCTGATTAGATGCATTTTAACTAAGAGAAATAAAAGATGAAACGAGCCTTCAGAGAACTCTTTGTTTTTTTTTGTTTATGACGAAAGATCACAAAGCTCGGTGGTTTTACAGCGTGTGATGCTGCTGTGGTCTCACATTTTTCACTGTTTTATGGAGGTGAAGGATCACACTCAGTCTTTTTTTTTTCTGGAACAACAAAAGACATTTCTATTCTCCAGAGCTGCCGTTAACAGTCCAACAAAAGTAAAAACTCTCAATCAAATCTGGCATCTCATCAAATTTCACAGACTACAAATTGTCCCTGTTTTCCAACCAACTTGGAGGTACGTTCCATTTACAGCATCTGGACAAGCTGCAAGAACTGAAGGGGTGTAAATGTCTCTCATGGTGGTTTCATTACATGGTCTGCTTCCTCCAAGGTCCAGACCTGCCTCAAGCTCCGCTGTTGTTGCTGCTGTTGCTGTTGTTGGGCTCCACAGTGACCTTTGGTTGATGACTCCCATTCAAGTATGGGGGTCACGAGAATGTGAGGGTATTCTCACAACAATACACCCATTGTGCTTCACAGCCTGAGATGGGCATTGTTGAATTCCTCACTAAATATTTTAACTCACTACTTCCCATAAAACAGCTGCTTATTTTTTTTTTATTAAAGTGTAAGAAAGGATTGTCAAATAATTTGTGTGCTCTTCTACATGACAGAAGAGATACTGTAGGTGGACAGATTTTGTACCACCAAACATTTTCTTAACCAAACTTGATTTTTAATTCTTTTATAGTACGAAAATCATTGTTATAGAAACTTACTTGGTATAAAAAATCCATCAGATCCATTTGTCATAGCTGTTAGGCAACCCAGTTGGTAACAGACCATTTTCAAAGATCTTCTTTGCCATTATGAAATGAGCTCGTGGAAATCTGTTAACATCCGAATCTTGGAGCACAATGTAGCGTGAAACCATTCAACGACAACATGACGTACCAGAGACCATCTTGATAGCTTGTGATACCCATCAACAATGGGCAATAATGCTCTTGCTAAGATCACACCCATCATTGAACTTTTATTTTGATCTTAACTACATCTATACAGTTTGATGACCATATCTTGCACGGCTGTAGTACATCTCATGGACAGGTGCTATATGTCCACAGACATATAGTCACCTGACAGTATTCCAATTCTGTAGAAGTTTCCGCTATAACAGGTGTCTCCAGCAGTACCAGCTGCTAAAAACAACAAGAAACCCTGAGTGCTTGTTCATTGTTATAAACTGCCTCTATGGAGCAAATTTCAAGTCTGCAGGTTTTAACACGAACTGATACCTGACACATTTGTTTCAGCAACTGGTGTCCTGACTCATGGCATGAACACAAAAATCATACAGTATCATTTGTAATAGCTTGTTTTATTGTGTTTTTCCCTCTCAGACTGCTGGCCAAGCGTCGTAAGAAGAACTATTGGGGTTTCTCCGTCAACTGCACTGGCAACGAGGCCGACCTGTCCGATTGCAAGCTGGGCCATGAGATCGTGCTGAAGGGCAACAACACCTGTGAGGAGGGCATGCCTGTTGTGGTCAGCTGTGTGCCTGGACGTGCCTTTGCTCCCAGCGTCAGTACCGGCTTCAGCAAGGCATACAGGGTGGAGGTGGGTCCGACTGTTTTGCTTGGCTGAACATGGACCAATAGTTAACTTTGCTGCTCCCTGGCAAAAAAGTCCAGGTTTTGAAACTAAGCTTTTGCTCTTTCTGTGTAGTGATTTCACTTTATTGCAGTGTAGAAGTGGACAACAGGGATCATCATCTGTTTATGTGTAGCACCTCATTAGAGTTATTGGCCATTTGTACAAGAGTAAGTCTCTGCTGCATTTATGCAAGGACAGACATCCTCCCCATTACAACAGTACATATTGAAATAATGAAACAGAAAGGAAATCTGGGCTTAATCTTCAAGTCATACCACTGACATGACGGAATCACCAAGTTACTGTGTGAATGCATGTGGCATATCCTGCAAAGTAGGGCAGTTAAGGACAATAATAAGTTGGTTTTTCAGGGTTTTGTCAGGTTTTGTGTTTTTCTGTTGGGACTGAACCCATCTGGAGGACTGAGCTTCTTCTTCTTCTTGGAAAACAACCATAAACTGAAAAAAAAACAAAAGACTTCTTGACACTTCAGCAAGCGATTTTATGGAACCATATGGCTGATATTAGTTTCACACACTGCAGATGTTTGTGACATTCCTCAAATAGTTCCTACAGGATTACTTTTAAATACACTTCATTTTATTTTTAGTAGAAAAACATATATGAGATTTTGCAGGACAAGTTTGAAGCTCCAATTTAAAATGTTGCTGCATTATTTTTATATTATAAGAGCAACAAATGTTTTTAATGTACAGATTATTAAGTTGGGTAACACCAAATACACTGTCCTATATTAGATCTCTGATATATATTACTGAGTCCAGCACTTGAGTATAATATTTTCTGCTAAGTTTATAAAGTGGCTCTGTTCAAGCATCTGGAAACATTCAAATGGATGAACAGTAAACATCTGTTATGTATACAATTAAATTCTGAGTATTCCTTCTTGGTGTTTATTATTTGCAATTTACTGCCAAGGTAACAACTATATGCTCTCAGTCCAATAAACAAGAAACAGATTTTATACAATATAGACCATATGAAGCCATAAAAGTCACAAGTTGTTTTCTTTTACAATTTAAACTTGTTTTATTTGTATACTTAATGTGGTTACTGTATATTTGTATACTGTATAAAATATGTCTAACTGATTAGAAATAATGCACTTTTACAAATTGTCCATGACCGCACTTTAACCAGTCCCAAGTTCCTACATTTTTGGCAATTACGTCCTAATTATCTGTTGATGGACCAAAAAAAAAGCTAATTAAACTGCTTCAACTGATGTAGCTATTAGCAAAAACTAGATAAAACTTTATAAAATTTTACAAATTTAAGTTTTTGATGGACTGCTTCCACAGCAACCCTTGGTGCGACTAAGAGGCGGAGCCATGATTGGTGAGGGGCGGGTGGAGGTGTTGAAGAACGGAGAGTGGGGGACAGTGTGTGATGACAACTGGAACATTCGAGCTGCGACCGTAGTGTGCCGAGAGCTGGGATTCGGCAGCGCCAAGGAGGCCTTGACTGGCGCCCGACTGGGACAAGGTATGAATCAACAGATAGTTCACCCTATAACATAGTGTCACTCTACAGGGTGGTACATGTATATGAAGTTAAGAATACCATGTTTCATATTAAAGTGACTATTAAAAGAAACTCAAAGTAAGACAATAATTGAAAACAAAAAAACAAACAAAAAACCCCAAAATTTTAAGGAGTCTTACAAATCCTCACTTAAAGGTCTTGTCCTGGAATACTCTGCTTTGAAAAATATTTTATTCTACATGATTTTTCTTCATAAAATTTTATCTGAAAAACTAGAAAAAAGGGTTGGGAGCACATCTACCATGTAGATTCTATATCTATCAATCACAGGCCTCATGCCCCGCCCATCACTACTGCTTGAGGAAGATTGACAGGTTAAAAGAGCAGGGCACCTCAAGGTGGCTAGCATTAGCAATATATTAAAAAATGGAGAGTTTAAGTCTGTCTGAGGCCACTACATGTATGGAAGTCATGTGAAGACTGTTTTTGCTCCAAAATTAGAGACTTGAGTGCAAATCAGAATAGTAGGTCTAGCTGACATCTTTTAATTGTTGTTGTTTGCTAACTTTTTGGCTTGCAACTTAAGTAGTGGAATGTAAAAAAGAGCTTAATAGTGACAAACTTTGCACAAAGTCTCTTCTTAAAATACATTTGTACAGAAAGGCTTAAAGCATGTAGACTGCTCTAAGTTAATCTCATATCTGAGGTTGGGGTAGAGTTTTTGTTTGTTTGTTTTTTGTCTTTCCATGCTCTGTGAAGCACTTTGTTATGATTGTTTTTAAACATGATCTACAAATGAAGTTTTTAGCATTATTGTTATAAAGAGGGCAGTATAATCAGTCAAAACTCTCACCTATATAAAAAAAATACATTTCTTCCACTAATTCAGTGATTTTGTCTTGAAATTATGTTGAAATGACCTGCTCATAGGTTTTTAGTTTTGCTGATATTTTCATTATAACAGCCTCTATTGTGCAACAAAAGTCTCAGAACAACTTAAAGCAGAATTCATTCCCAGCTGTAAAAATAAAAGTTGTAGATTGAACCAGATACCTCCACCTCCACCCTATCCATGGCCTCCATATCACCACCTGTTTTTGTCTTACTTTAATCAGTCTAGACTTCAAGTCAGCATATAAAGGCACTGAGAACTGAATGTAGTAGCACATTGTTGTTTATACCTTGACCCAGAACCTGCGTTTTGGCGAAATGCAATATACCGCAGCTTTATAAGAATCATATGTGAGTTGGAAGTTATTATTCTGTCCTCTGCTGTACTCTCACAGCACAACACGAAAGTGCACATAATGTTCCAGTGAAGAAAAAAAAGCTTTAATAGGTTTCAGAGGGGAATTCTTTGGATTGTGCATGCGGTTATTTCAGGGATTGCTTTATGAGCTGACCACTGGATCTGAAAATGGTGCCACACACAGACTGTGGACTTGAAATAAGTGATGGTTTGTCGTTTTCAAAAGTGATCAGAGTGGACTAAACAAACATGCAAATTAATTCTATAAATGAACTTCATATAATTATTTAATTTTTTGAGCTGGGTAAGGATAAAAACAAATGTCGAGACTTTTAATCGACCCATGTCGATTTGTCATGCATTTAATAAACAAGATGAGTATTCAATTTATTTGATCTATTATGATCATTTGTCAGACTGTGTGATTTGCAGCGCTGTGAACTTCCTGTTGTGATTTTATTGTCCTGCGCTGGCTGCCCGTCTGTCTCAGTCTCTGGCTGCAGTTTCAGGGTTCGCATCACTAGCGACATTCCTGCTCAGTCACATGGGAAGAAAACCAGCATGGAGGGAGTACTCACACATGTTTTTGTGGAAACTCTACTAAACAGAGATTACTTTTTAACATGAAAAAACTACACGGAGAGAGAAGTTTAACTTTTTTTTACAGGCCTCAAGTGTCTGATTTTACTTGAAATATCTGCCTCCTTATTTCCTCTGTAATGTAATTCTAGGAAAATTTAACATCTGTCTCAAGATGGACTTGTTGTTCTCACAAAACACACTGCTGTTGTTGTTCTCCAGGACAGCGAGCAACACCAGATTTCAATTTCTAATGAAACAGTGTAATCCAAAGATCAGCCCTCTTCTTTCCATTAATGAAAACAGATGACAGATTATTTTTGGTAATGGACATGAAGTCCAGGTTCCACTCACTTGTCCAGTATTTTGTCATGGTGTGTTTAGTCACAAGTTCAACAGAAAAAACAATTACGCATATTTTATGGTGTTCATGTGTTTTTTCTGCAGGGATTGGGCCGGTCCACATGAACGAGGTGGAGTGCTCCGGGTTCGAAAAGTCACTGACTGAATGCTACTTTAACCGTGACAGCCTGGGCTGCAGCCATGAGGAAGATGCTGCAGTCAGGTGTCACGTTCCTGCCATGGGCTTTAACCATAGAGTGAGTGTCCCCTTTCAACAACGCTCATAAAATGAAGATTTAATAGAACTGGAGGACACATCTGTCTGTCTGTCTGTGTCCTCAGCTTCGGCTAAGTGGCGGCCGTAATCCCTACGAGGGCCGTGTGGAGGTGCTGGCAGAGAGAAACGGCTCTCTGGTGTGGGGCACGGTGTGCAGTAAGAGCTGGGGGACCATGGAGGCCATGGTGGTGTGCAGACAGCTGGGCTTGGGCTTTGCCAGTGACGCTTTCCAGGTAAGGACCACATTTCCAACAAATCATTCTAAGATGAGCTTATCTTTACTGCCAAGCCTCCAGCATAAAGGATATAATTTTGGGTTTAGTTCGGGCTCTGACACAACATTGGCACTTCAAATGGGACTTTTCATTATTCATGATGATCATTCAAGTTGATTTAATATACTTATGGATGACTCACTCCCACTTTCAATTAAAGATGATATATTTTGACTCTTGTATTTGTAAAAAAAAGTTTTTTCAAAGTTCTATTTCAAGTCTCTAAACCACATCACGTCACTTTTCTGGTACGTGTGAAATACAGTGGCCCCTGCAGAAACAGAGCTTTCAACCCCAGCAGGACAAGCAGCAAGAAAAACAGTTTCACTTTTTATGCAAGCCAGATGGCAAAATTACAATAAATTAACATTATTACAGAGAAAATGCAACAATATTCAAAATAGGTGGAATCATTCTTGCCCTCACATAAAATCATACAAAAAAATAAATGAAAAAGTAAAAGGCCATCGGCTTTTACTGTGGTTCT
Organism: Acanthurus leucopareius; assembly: GCA_029814765.1. Classification (NCBI taxonomy): domain Eukaryota; kingdom Metazoa; phylum Chordata; class Actinopteri; order Acanthuriformes; family Acanthuridae; genus Acanthurus; species Acanthurus leucopareius. The sequence goes on from JAQMCX010000029.1 coordinate 8,846,248, forward strand.
GTATTAAAAATGAGAGAATTTTTTTTTAAAAAACAATAATTTGGACAAATAAAAGCATACATGTGTTAGTGAAAATGTCCCCCCAGAGTTTTTTAGAAGCTTTTTTGGAGCTTTTGATCGTATTTCACTTACAGTGGACTGTCATTGTTTGTATTTGTATTTACTAATGAATCAATGAGTGTAAGTCAATCAAAGTAAAGATTTACCATCATGGTTCTTAAGATATTTAAACAAAGTTGCTCTGTCTCAGACAGATGTATAGTCATTTCTTTTTCCATTTTCTGTGCGGCATTGATATATTTTTTTTACGTTCACATTATGCTTCTATTAAAATTAACAGTATTTCCCTTAACCACCAAATTAAATTTTGATTACATAAATGATAGTTGTCTGTTTCCAGAGTGTGCAGTGGAGTCTGTCTGCACTCAAGCCTGGCTGTTCCTCTGCTGTCTTTTTCCTCTAATAGTGCCATCGATACTAAATTAACTAGCCTATATAGTAAACCTAAACTTATTTTAAAAGATTCTTTAAGACAAACCTGATTTGAGGTAGGAGAGACGCAGAAGATAAAATAACAGTTACAGGTGAGCTGAAACCTCTGTGAGAGCTTATTTTACGCCTCTGAGTGTGTTTTTGTGTGTGCCATTGGTTGCCATGAACTCTCACTCTGATTAGCTTGATCTTTATTAATCCCAGAGGGCATAATAAGGAAGCCACTGTTTTAGAAACATCAAAAACACAGTCAGTGCAAAGAATGGGTCAGTGATGGTAAACCTGTGACACAGTTGAGCTTTAAACTCCTCAGCAGGAGTGATGGGGAAAGCCTTCGTTTGCTGTTTGAAGTTTAGTAGAATTTTCCACCACTAAAGCCTGTGGTGTGACTTAGCAGCGTCATAGGCCTGTCCTGCTTACAGTTGCCTCTCACCTTTTAATGGAGACCCCAGTGCTCCCTGTATGTCTTGAGGTAAGAGGCTGGTTAAAGTTAAAGACTTCTCTCCTCCCCTTGTGTTCCATATATACTTCTAATTTCAAGGCTGAAACCAGTGTGGTATGTGTGGTTTAAGATGAGCTGGGTCTGGAAAGTATGAGTGAATCACGGGGACATGCGTTGATAACAGCAGGGGTTTTATAAGAGGTACTTGAGACAGGATCTGTTGGGAGCTGTCTATCTCACTGAGGTGCACATTGGACAATTATATGCAATGCACTTCTAAAAGAGCAGCACATAAACATGTCTTTATGTGTTTGTAAGCCCTTTAGTCAGGAACAGTTTCACTCTGCATCTCTGAACTGGTGTAAAATCAAAATTTATGCTTGTTGGTACAAGCAAATATTTCCCTTTATTCAGTGTATAGCCAAAAAAAATCAGGTCATGGTATCATATGGCATGTCCCCTGGGCACCACATACTGAAAGTTGCCATTACATAACTGTTCTCATGTTAACGACAGCTTTAGGAGTAATAAGCGTCTGTTTTTCGTTATCATTGCAGAGCAGGGGCTCAGCCCCTCCAGAAACTCTTTCCTGTCTGACTTTTAAATACTTGTGCAGGCAAACCCCACCGCCCGATGGAACAAATGACACAGAGCTTAAACTATACAGCTGTAAGTCTGTCCACCTCAACCCACCAGCAAGTACTCCCACATCCATATGCCTCAGCTCAGATTCTGTCTCATGGATCCTCCGCTTCCTTGGAAGATGACGGAAAATATGAGTTCTGTTTAACAGGTTGTGTCATTGTGGTTTTCAACATGCTGTAATAAGGCTGAGTCAGGCCTTTGAGGACAGCGGAGCGCCCCTCACTGTGTGTGCGATGTGTAATGGACTCTCAGTTGCTTTGCTTAGAGGGAAGAACTGGCATAACATGTTTGCAAATCAAATGCAGGAGGAAAATTAAGATAGTCTTTGTGCTGAAAATGTTCCCACACAGATTTCCAAAACAGCTGGATCACGATTGTCATCTGTTAGATTCCAGCTAACTTGGCCATAAATGGTTGAGTCAATGCGATAAAGCTGTAGACCAGGGACTTAACATGAAGCAAGATTTAAAGAAATGGTTTGACGCTTTGGGAAATACATATATTAACTTTCTACTCTGACCTCTCCTATGTGTATATGATAGTGCACGGACACACAGGTTGAACATTTAAGTATAAGGAATATACAATAAACAGACTTTGCCTTTATAATGGAAAAGAACTTTAAAGAAAGTGATCATAATTCAGAGACCTGAAAGGCTTATAGATAATCTTACTTTTTGCTTATTCAGACTTGTGAATTTGACTTGACCCAAACTTTTTTTATTTCTAAAAGTTAGTTGTTTCAACAAGAAATTTACAGTATATTTTCAATTATTACAGTGTCACTTCTTAATAGTGTTACAGGTTTGTCCAAACCAAGTGAGAGGCTTATGGCTGACTTTAGCTGAGCACTATCTGTTTTCTGTGTTTCTCTTTTATCAGGAAACCCACTACTGGCAGGGAGATTCCTCTGCTGATGCAGTTGTGATGAGTGGAGTGAGATGTTCAGGAACTGAGCTTACTCTGGATCAGTGTCTACATCATGGAAAACACATCGAATGTCCGAAAGGAGGTGGACGCTTTGCTGCTGGGGTCTCCTGTACCCAGAGTAAGAAACTGTAAAATACAAGTCCCAAATGCAGTTAAATGCTTGTGTAGTATTTCATAGAACTTTGACATGTCACAGTACAACAAAATTACATGTTAATTAAAGAACTAACAATTTTTAATTTCCATCCCTCCCAGCGGCCCCAGACCTGGTCCTCAATGCTCAGGTTGTGGAGCAGACCACCTATCTGGAGGACAGACCCATGTATATTCTGAAGTGTGCCCATGAGGAGAAATGTCTGTCCAGTAGCGCTGACAATGCCGACCCCAGCTCCTACCGACGCCTCCTCCGCTTCTCCTCCCAGATCCAAAACAATGGCCAGTCAGACTTCAGGCCGCGGACGGCATACCACTCCTGGATCTGGCATGAGTGTCACAGGTGAGACCTGCAGTCTGGAGTTTGCTGCTGCTTTTATAACAGTGACTTTTTGCAGCCTGAACTGTTGCTCTCAAGTGATTATACAGCTGTAAATGTTAATGCTAAACATGAAAGTAGTAAATCTTTAGTAAAAAAGAAAAGAAAAAAGAAAAGAAAAATTTCAGACTATGCTGTGAAACTTGATTAAATCAAATGAAAACTAACCTTCCATCTTTTTTATTTAAACACATTAAATAACCATCTTAGACTCCCGTTCCAATGTCTCACTGGCTGTGGGGCCTTTCCTCTGTAGTCCTGCTGTAAAAGTTTTTTTTCAAATGGTTCCTGCATAGAGGATATGTTATTTTGGGGTTTCTAAATATATAGGATTATATAGGATGTTTAAACCTTGTGTTCTTCTGTTTCCATCCCAGACATTACCACAGTATGGAGGTTTTCACCCACTATGACTTGCTGAGTCTAAATGGCACGAAAGTGGCAGAGGGACACAAAGCCAGCTTCTGTCTGGAGGACACTCATTGTGACGAGGGTAATTATATAGCCTCCTTCCTGCACTTTTTTTCATTTTTATTACATGCTTTGGCTTTTTTGTAGAGTTATGCAACCATTTCCTTTGTTAAGATAATACAGTAAAACCAATAAAAAGCTCTGATAGCAACTTAGGAGAAAATGGAAAACTCTGGCTCTAGGCTGAGCATACCTCACTAACCCAGTTATCTCGTTTTCAAGTACACCCCTAAAGTCTGAATGGCTTAATACTACAACTCATTTTCCTCTGAATGCTGATAGGAATCCAGAAGAGGTATGAGTGTGCAAACTTTGGGGCGCAGGGCATCACGGTTGGCTGCTCGGATACTTACAGGCACGACATTGACTGTCAGTGGATCGACATCACAGACCTGAAGCCTGGCGACTACATCTTCCAGGTAAAGCACTGGCATGACAGTTCAGTCAGAGAAGATTAAAAAAAAAGTCATCTGCTGCTGAGGAGATCATCTCAACTCCAGCCAGCATAGTCTTATAGACCAAACAAATATCAAGACTTTCCACGTCTGTGCAGCTGTTTGTGTTTGGCATTTAGCCTAGGAACACTCCTATCCAGACTTATATGAACGAACAGGGGTTGTTGAAGGACACCACTCTCTGTTCCACACTTGGCTGATGGACAGACTAAATTTACAAGCTTCAGGGGAAAGAAAAACTGACATCCTCCACTTTCTGATTCAGTTGCAGCAATTAATCTTATAATCTATTCTTTATGAGACAGTCACTCTGCTAGACTCTGAGTCTACTGCCAATCGCTAAATCTGCAGGCCATTATTTCCATCATTAGTAGCTCAATACTTTAAAAATGAAAGACGTGTAAATGCAAGGGAACTTTGTCTTCAGCTGTTAACATGTTTTTTTTGTTTTTTGTTTTGCTCTCCCAGGTTGTGATAAATCCTAACTATGAGGTTGCAGAATCAGATTACACCAATAACATTATGAAATGCCGTTCCCGGTACGATGGACAACGGATGTGGACATACAACTGTCGTATAGGTGAGGTCACTACCTTACAAGCATTATAATGTCCTCTGCATTACTGTTAAAGGGTCAGACTTCACAGAGAATGAGACTGCATTATAGTTGGGCTGTTTTTTTTCATTAATAAAATTTCACCATAAAATGAATGAAAGCATGTTGCACAGTTTAGTCAAGGGGTTTGACCCTCTTTAACTGCACTGAAATAACATCATATATCAAATGTGACATTCTTAATTTTGTTTGCAAACACTGAGTTACAGTTTTACGCTGTTCAGCAGCTGTAGAAGTTAATATCTTTGTGTTAAAAGGTTAGAGTAAGTTCTTCAACATTTTAACATTTAACACTGTGTCGATGTAAGGCCAAGAGATGACTATGTGTTACAAAGCTTGCTCAAAGCTTTTCGGCTGCACTATATAAATATTTATATAAACTTAATATAAACAATACACCAAGTTAAAACTATGTGTAGTTTTCTAATTTTCATGGGTTTGTGCAGCATTTAATGCTACAATCCACTCTACTTTTCCCTGAAATTACTCAGTGGATGCAGTTCATTTACACAAGCAACTGACATGGGTAATTCATGGATACATTAACACTCACCGGATCCCGTAACTCTTACATCAGACACAAGAGTTTCACACAGAGTTTCTATTAAACATCCCATTTCAATGTGACAGAAAATAAAATAGTCAACATCTTCTTTAACAATGTACAAACATACTATGTGCAGTTCTCTCCCAACAGCATTTTGGACTTAATTTCTTACCTCTGTCAAGGTTAGACTGGTGTCAAATCAGTGACAAAAGGACAAAAAATAACAGTACAGTAACATGTTCAAAGATCCTAACACTCCAGGTTTCCATATCACAAACTTTAGTAAATCCAAAACTTCTAAAATCAAGTTTCTTCCAGTTTTCTGTAAACTGGAGTGAGAAAATAATTAAACACTTTGCTTGGCAACAACCCTCAAATAAGTTTGACTTTTGCTACTCAGAGGAAAACAATAAATATTAAAAATAATTAAACATCTCGCAACTTGTTTACAAAAAATAAAACACAGTTCTAAATGGACCTAAAATATTATAAAATATCTATTGAGTCCAGTCCAACATTTCTATTATGTTTCTTTACAATTGTGATTTTCATGAAATGCTGGCTTTAGAAAATAACATTTAGTGTTACATCTGTAAGAGTTCTCATTCTGCAGTACATATGTCAGCAAAAGTTGTGCACTCCTTATAAAAGTCTTGCTCTGAGTACAACATACAATGTAATGGTTTTATGTAACCAAAACCTGAGAATTAAACTGTGGACAAATTCAATAGAAAGAAGAATTATTACAAACGCACAATTTTGCAACCAACCCTGCAAAGCTGTGGCAAAGAGGAAACTCACACCTGAAATGCACTTCAGTTTCAAGGCAAAATGCAATCAAATCCAGACAACCTTAGAGCTCTCCCAGTGTTCCCGAGCGCCTTTTCTATTTTAAATGACTGTTCATGTCAGACTTTTTACATATAACAAAACCGCCCAGAGGGGTCAGATTCAGTGACAGAACAGCAGCTTTGATGCTGGTGGTGTTTCAGTGTCTTGTTGGCTGACACCTCTGGAGGGTGGATGTTGTTTATGTGTGCCAGTCCACTCTCGCCAGCCTCCTCCTTCACCATGTAAACCTCCTGTGTTGATCAGTGAAGCAGGCAAACGGTGCTGGACGGCTGTCATAGTCTCACTGTTTCTGGCCACTGTGGGGTCTCAACAGATGGTCAGCAGATCGAGGCAGACCCCTGCTGGACCTTTCTGTGTAAGACAGAGAAGCTGTTAGATGATAATATGCAGGTATCCAAAAAAAAAAAAATTCTAGTTGTGACATTAATGGTCACCTCATCACACACACAGGGGAGTGGTTACTGTCAGGATGGCTTGTTCAGAGGATGTAATTTTATCATTGCTGGTGTCTTGAATTTGGATTAGTTTAATCAGGGGCCTCAGCATTTGACTTGTATTATGTGATATAATATTGCTTTTGTCTTCCTCACCCTTTCACTGTCTGACTTCACAGGCGGTTCAATGAGTTCAGACACAGAGGAAATGTTCCCTGGATTGCTGACCAACCAGATTTCACACAGATAGACTAAACATGGACAACGCAGATGGACAGACATTACGGAGGTGTACATTAATATTTGTCAACCACTAGAGGGGGCTGCACTGCTGTGCATCTCGGGGCAGTGCAGCATTGTTCTTGGAATCAGGGCTCAACTGATACAACAGACAATAATTAAATGGGAATATGAACTGCTTGCTTATAAAGGTATATTAACCACATTCATCTGTATAAAAGTGTTCTTATCTCTTAGTGTCTAAGTGCCTTCATCAGTGAAATGAAGGTTTGACCTGGTGCTTATTGGAAGAAATGGCGTCCATGTAACTTATTTAATTGACTGTGCATACAGTTGTCTTCTTAGCCAAAGTTTGAGAAAAGCCTTAATCAGACCTTGACCCTTATGTTGAGTTTTGATGAAATTTGTCTACTGCTAAATCTGGTGCTACAACTGAATCTTGCACTGTATTTTTTCTTCCCCAAAATGGATAAATTTAAAGGGGGGACTTAAGTCACATTTGCTTCCACAGTAATGAATGATTGAAAGCTCTAACAAGAAAACCAACACAGTACATTGTTATGTTTACTGTGGAGCAACATGTAACAATTGATGCCAAGAACACACAAGATTTAAAACTATAGTTTTTATAAGGACAGTATTTGACTTTCAATAAAATATGACAACTTATCTGCAAAACTGTAATGTAGGCTACCAAAAGTTGGATTTATTTTTACATTTTCTATCAGGGCCCCTTTGGCGCTGAATACTTTGACAACAGTTGCTTTGATTTGTTTCCTAGTAAAGATTTTTAGTTATAGATTGTCAGAATGAAGCTGAGTGGGAAAATGCTTTTCTTCTTCTTCCAGGATTTTATGTTCCATATACTTGAGCTTACTTCTGAAAATATTTTATTTATTGATTTTTCTTGGATGCTACAGTAGACACACATTATCATCCTAATGATCTTTGCATCCACTCAGCTTCTTTCTCAGTGTCTGAATTTTGCAACATTACTACCATCAGGGACTATGATAGCGTTTGTGGACATGCTGTAAAAGCCACAAATGTATGTGAAAATGCCTCCTTGTTGTTTTGTAAATTTGTTGTTTTAATGTAACAAAGTCAAGGATCCTTCATTTTAAAAGGGTACCTATTGCTTACTGCCTGACTGTTTTCCTTTGTATGAATGGGTGAATGTGGAAATTAAATTTTTGAAATAAAAAAAAATGGTCATAGCAGATCTCAATTTATAAAATGATGCTTTAATGCTTTTTTGTAATACTTTTCAGTTTGTAGAAATGCCTCGCAATGAAATTGACATTGAAGAATCATGTGCTCCACGGTTAATGGTTTTACACCCCCCCACCCCACCCCCACCCCACCCCACCCCAAAAAAAAGCTAAAGGCAAGGACAATATGACTTACAATGCCTAAAATTTTATTCGTCACTTGTGTTTGTCTGTTCACCTGAATTGGCCGTCCGTGTTAGAACTCCCTTCAGTATCTTCGCACCCTGCCTCGCCCTTGCAGCCCCAGGGCTCTGGTCACCATCCGCTGAGCAACAGCACAGTCTGTCCTTGGACGTTCCTTCACTGGCTGGATAAACTCTGGAGCCGGCACAGAAAAGAAAAAAAAATTATCACATCATCTTGTGTTCCAGTGCTATAAAAATTCCCTGTCTGCATACTAGATACCACAGAAGGGTTCCAAGACATTAACAAAATCCTGCTTTTATTTTAAAATAATAAAAAATAATAAAACCACAACAAGCATTATTGTTGCAAGTAGCTACATGGCTCAGAGAAGTTAAGTGAATCACCCACCTGCTGATCTGACGGCCTTGGCTTTGGCTTTCCTACTTCCCTCAGTCAATGCTCTTGTCTTTAGCATTGGATGGCAGATTGAGAGGGCATGAAGAGCTACATATGACATAACTAAACATTAGTACATTTTTTTGTCACTTTTGTGTATCTTTCCACATCAACCTCAACCCTAGCAGTATTGTGGATCAGCGCTTATGACTGTCACCCTGCGTGAGAGCCCTAAGTGGAATCAAACCCAGGAACCTATAAGTAATTTTCATGTTCTCTTCTTGATTGTGTGGGTTTCCGAAGGGTGATCCAGTCTCCCCCACTATTAAAAGCATTAATGTGATAAAAAAAAAATCTTCTGCTAGTGTCTTTGACTAAAGTACTGGCTTAAAACTGGAGCTGGTTTCTGTGTGCTGAACAGGGGCTGCCCACTGCTCGAAATACTGAGCATGGGTTCAATGCAGAGAATGAATTTCACTATATGTTGTATGTGTATGTGCCAATAAACTTGATTTGATTTGACACTTATTGTGCGGTGAGAACTCTTACCTGCTGACTCACTGGAGAAAACCCCCAGAGCGTGTGTGTTGTCTATCCACTTTATCTTCATTCCACCATCACTGAGAAAGACAAGAAAGCACTTTGTGAACTGGAGAACGAAATAATTTGCTCTAGATTATCCTAATTTACATAGACTAGACAAAAAGGATGTTTTTTTCCTTTGAGTCTCAGATTTGAACTTTTCTCCTATAAAGTAAATACATTAAAAATATTTAAAACAGACATTAAAGAAAAGAATATGAAGTTAAACCCAGAGGACTCCTTTATTAAAACAGAAAATCAATTAAGACAAACTGGCAGATGTGTTGAGAGGTTTAGGATCTACACTTGCTGCTTGTACCTGTGCTCTGTAAAAGCATCCAGGAGGTCATCTGTCTTGAACATAGGCGGGAAGTTATAGATCTCGATCACGTGGCGAAACTCATCTGGGTTGATATCGATACACTCATTTGCATACACAGAATAGTCATTGTGAACAAGCTCAATGGAAACAGTCGCTGCTTCTCTCAAGTGAGCTTTGATCTGAAAGGACAAGCAGAAAATAACTGATTGCAAAATTTGGTGCTAATGTGGCCTCAACGTGACAGAGGTGAAGGTAATATGAATGTTAATTCAAAACTTCATCTAATGTAAAGGAAGGTAAAACACCTCAGTGATTAGAGATGATAACTTAACAATACATGTACATCGGTAAGATAAACAAGGGAAGCACCAGTAGGAAAATCAAGTGTAGGCTTACCTCTTCAATCACATCACTGCATGGCATACTAGCGAGATCTTCCTTGTCCTTCTTAACCTCCTCTAGAGTCATGTTAGCAAAGCTAGACAAGCTCTGGTTCCAGACTAGGGGCTCAGCTTCATGCACCATCAGCACCTGAGGACAAAGCGCTGGACTGTCAGCAACATGGTTGAGGACACCGTCTGTTTCACTGGGGAGATGTTCCTCTCTGGGTGGGGAAGAGGACTTTGTTATTTCTGTAGTTTGAGGACAGGGACAAGAGTCAGATAAGCTGCTACAGCTACTTGAGGCTGGACTGGCCAACTCTTGGTCTCCTGAGGGTCCTTGTGTGTTTTGTAAGGACAGTCTCTCCCGAGCAGCTCGTGGCATGTAAAGGGGTTTATCCGGCCTCTTAGGCCCTCGGCTTCGCGACAGGATGGAAGATTTAGGCTTGACATTGCCCTCTATTTCCTCCCTACCACTTCTTCTTTGGGGCTCCTCGTATAAGCTGTTATTGCCCCCCAATTCGATGTCTTCCTCTACCTCAGCCCTGCAGGAAAATACAAAAGTCTTTAAATAGAGGTACTAATTTAACTTACTCTACAAAAATTTTAAAAAGTTACTACTACAACTTAACACAAAAATTGGGGATTTATGAAAACTACCATGTGAGACAAATCCCCCCCCCCCTGAGTTTTTTTGTTTTTATGTATTTATTTTTTGCCCTATCATTGGCAAAGCATATATAAATGGCAATTCGACCTCAATGGTAATATTAACTTCTACAAAGTATAGCCATCTATGCACTAACACTTGTATAAAAATCTGTCTTTCATTGACATTAATCACTAAAAACATTTTTTAATTTTACAATCAAACTTTACCTGCCAGCCTTGGCTGTCGTACTGTATATTATGTACCAAATGAACAAGGACATTTCTTTCCATCTCATTATATAAATCTGCTTAAGACACTAATGATACCCTGAATAATTAGCACTAACACAATTACATGCATTAACAATATATCCCACCAGATCAGAACATCTACTTTCAGTGCATGCTCAGTACCTGAGCTCTGAATGGCAGACCACCACCTGACGGCACCAGCTTGGCCCTACCGAAAAGGTGGTGAGCTCTGGCAGCTCCTCTATGTGACTGTGGATCAGGTATCGCAGTCTGCTGGGTAGAGAGGGGAACAGGAGCACACTGGACAGAGACAAGGAGGGAATGACAACAGAGAAATACATCAATAATATTTTTTCCTCCGACAAAACAAATCAACTTCTATTGGGGCTTTAGTGATATTGTATGTAGCCTTTTTTAATCAGGTAGTCGAATTGAGACAAAGATCTCTTTTGCAATAACAAGAGAAACAGTATTGAGAGACACACAACAAACACTGTCACATACGTGCTCCTTTCAAAAGAACCACAAACACCACTTTAAAATCCCTTTAAAATCAGACAGTACAAAGCACCAGAGGCCAGTCTACTCATATGTAGTGTTTTTACTTGTGGGATATAGCACAAGTTGAACAGTCTTTGGATCTGGTTGGATGCACTTATGAATCTAAGAAGAGGAGCAAGTTACAAAGACAGCTTTTGCAAAATACATTTTATTTAAAAAATATATGGGGTGGGGTTGTCATCCCGATTCCTAACTTACAAAGTAATGAGTACTGACTACAATATTCATTTCCCTAATGAAACAGGAGGCACAGTAGGAGAAAATAGAAGCAGCAAGTCAGGAAGAGACACAATCCTCGATTGCTCAAATATTTTTTCTGTCATCAAAATAAAATCACGCTTTATTATTATTATACAATTACATCATTTTAATCTTTAGTCCGTGTGCCTGTTTTTTCAAACAAGGTATAATGTTAAGAGTGTATGACTAATTCCCAAAGTATTTATGAGATTGTGCATCTTCAGAGGAGGGTAGAAGGGAAAAGGATGGGCTCAAGAATTCAAGATATGCCGTCTAACCAGTGAATAGTTGTATTTAATCGTATGGTTAAACAGTACAGACTAATAAACGGGTCAAATACACTGCCATCTCCTAAAGGTAGTAAATTGTGACCTTACCTCCTGTGGCTGCTCTTCCGTTGGTATGTTTCCAACTCATCCTTGACCAGATGCATGAATTTACATTCTTGCTTCGGTAGTAAACCGTAAAGTTCCATCGAAACACGGAAACGCCGGATTGGCCACGGACGGACGAGTGCAGTGGGCAGTGTGGTGAAGTCAGCTCAGTGACCCATGTTAGCTGTAACGGTGAAAACAGCCTTAAGCCAAATGTGTGTCACTTTGACCAGGACTGTTACTGCTAACTACTAAGGTTTCACAAAGATTAAAAGGTTAGTCAGGATAACCATATCTACTTTAGTTAGGGGTAGATAGAGCGGGAGGCTGGTTAAGATGTGTTTTCATTTCTTTAACCACACAAAACCACTCTTATCAAAGCTAACTGTAGACACCATCAACGCACGTGAGGTAAGGTGCCTAACTAGCAAACATTAGCTAAAGCTTTAGGTAACATAAATTAAAGCAGGCTTACCATTATGTTTTAAGTTTACTCTTTTGATTTTATGTTGTTTAAATGAGCTGCTGTGCCCATGGGAGCGCAGGTGACGACAGTTAAACAAGCTGCATTACTTCAGTATTAGTAGCTAGCTGTTTAGCTTCCGTGAGCAGATGTTGGTGTTTTCGGTTGTTCCTTCGGAAGAATCGACATATCCGGTTTGGTTTCTTCAAAATAAAAGCAAAACTCTTCATAATCCCCCAAATCTAGCCTAACCGGAGAGCAAAAACACAAGCAGTCTGTACGTTAATCTGGTAAAAATTGTTCAGAAAACAAAATACCGGATTTGAACTTCACGGTCTTCATGAATTACCACTACTTGTACCCTATTAACTGAAGTCTAATGCACTCTAATATTTTTAAGGTAGTTAAACACAAGGAACTCTACAGATTTCAGGAAAATGCAATTTATTTAGATAAAACAGAACAATATTTGTAAGAAAAGTACACCAGTTGTATCAAACACCAACAATAGCAATCATCTGTGGAGTACAGAGTGTTTAAGGTTTCTGTGGTGTTTGACGATAACGTAAAGGAACAAGACATTCCCAGTATAGATATTTAAACATATGTGAAACAGGTGACAGGACTGCTGAATATGATTGAGAGATTTAGTGCAGCTGTACTATAACATGGCAGAGGCTAATATTTCTAAGAATGTAATAGATTGTATTATTATTTTGTGATAACCGTAAACATTGTCAATCTTTCGAGAAACAAGAAAACTCTGGTTCAGAACTTCCAATTTGTTTTTCGCATGACTAAGTCCCAGTTCATGCACGGATAAGAAAACATTTGCCTCAACAAAAACTACAGCCATACAGCCAACTCTATCCCAAACTACTTCTCTAACACTTCTTGGCCACAACACATTATTTGAATTTATAATATTTGCAAAACAATAAACGAGTCAAATCACTAAGATTTATCATGGTCATAAAGATGCTTTCAACAAAATGGCACAATTCAAAAAGACAGGTATTGACATGATTTATACAAGGCATGTATAAAAAAGAGATGAAACATATAAGGATAGGTAGACAGTACAGTACTTATAAATAATAGAGAAAAGAATCAGATTAAAATTATATACATCCGTTTAAGTGAAGCAGACGTCTGAATATGTACTGCCAGACAGATGAAGAGTATCTGGTCAGAGTTATCAGCCTATACAGAGGTAGAAAGAAGGAAGAAAAATCTTTTAGCAATAAGAATAAGCATAAGAATAAAAATAAACAGAAAAGACAAGGGAGATTTCAATGTTATGGCTTATTTTATGTTTACAGTAATTATTAGTAAATGTCTTGCTAAATGATAAGATAAGGCTGGCAATAAAAGGGGTCAAAGATCAATGTGACTGCTGCTAAAGAAGAACCTTTATGTCTGTAGATTCGAAAAAACACCTATATTGGAGTTTCCGTGCAGTAAACCTGATCAAAATACTTACATCACAAAAACTCCATACCCAGAGTTTCTTTATCTTCCAGAGCCAATACTTCTGTCTTCAAAAATTGTAATTTCAACCTAGAAGATTGCAAGTTAAGGGAAAAACACCAAGCTACTTACATATTTTCTCACAAAAGTTATCACATGTAACTCTTCTTGGCTTACACATGGTTGCAACAGTTATGTTTACATGTACTGGTGAGAATAATAAATAAAAAAAAAATAAATAAAGATATATTTGTGTGAATGTGAAGTGCGAAATTATGCATGCATAAATCAATAATGAAGCATCCAGATGGAAAGTTTAAAAAAAAAACCTATATAGCTTTTGTAGAATGCATTTTAGCAATATATGTAAACCTACCAGCAGACCTAATTTAACAGTTTAGCTTCAGTACTTTTCTACCCCCTGTTTACTGTCATACTTGAACACAAGTGAAGTGTTGTTAATAAACAAGTCAGCTTAAATATGAATTTAATGCAAAACAGGAAAATCAGATGATTCCACAAAATTTGTTGAAAATAGGTGCTGGTTGTAATTTCTGAGCTAAGCTGACTGATCTGATCTTCACTATAATTAGACAGAACTCCGTTCGCTAGTCAGCACTCTGTTTATCTAGGCTTGACCCTGAATTGTGGTTAATCTGGAGATAGCTCATTATAAAGACCACCTCACACCAGAATATAAAGTGCTGACAGTTCATAACAAAACAGACATACTATATCACAATGTGAACATGGTAATATCCTTTGTTCAGGAAAAAAAAAAAATTATTGACTTCAATATTATCAATAAGCCCTGTGAGAATGCAATTCATATGACATTAGCCAGTTAAAGGATACGACTCTGAGGCCTCTCTCTATGGGGTCAGTCAACAGCAAGCCCCTGGGAGCATATATCTTCTCATTCTGGTCCTTAATGTACCTGGCAATCTTCTTTAACACCTTAACACAGACAAACAGTAACACACACCAAAGATAATTAATGATGCATACATCTATTAATCAAACAAAGACAAAAATATGAGCTGATGATAAACTCATTAGTCTTAAGTAGTTTTACCTTTTCATAGTGTGTCTCCATACAAAGAAAGATTGTATAGGCAGTAAGACAAGCCAGGCAGCCCTCCAGGTAAGACTTCCCCCCTAGTTTCTCCGCCTCTGCATACAGGTTGTTTAGAGTCTGGATGGTTTCTTCAAACTGCTGCTTATCAAGCTGAATACACACAAAAAAATATACATTATACAAAATTCTTTCTTTTAAAATTCAGCAAACAATAATGACTCTTATGTCGACACTGTACACACCCTTGACTCAAGTTCAGAGGGGAACTTAGTCTGGAACTTGCAGATGGTTCCTGAGCTGTAGTCTCTCTGAATGAACACCTTGGAAGAGACAGCTGGCTGCTGGAGGTCCTGTAAGCTGTGGGTCTGGACACAGAATCCAAATTCAGACCACAGTCTTTACAAAGAGTTAAGGTCTTAAGGGTTGGCACGGTATCACCTACTGTTAAAGCTAGCTACATCTGAACAATAAGGGAAATCAATACGCTCTTATACAATGTTCGGTTATTCAGTCTTGTTTCTATAAACATAAGAAAGCGTTAATTGCCATACAAAGTCTAGCAAATCGCATTTCTTATATTGATCTACTACGACAACGAAAGAGACACAGTGCCATAAAGTAATGTTTAATACTGAAAATCGCCTATGATAAGGGGGAACGAAGGCTAACATTAGCTAATAACACGTTAGCTTACGTTCACGGACATATCAGCCTCGATGATAAGAATACTTTTTTTACTTTTGTCATTGATCAAATCAATAAATAACTCTTGCCAAGTAAAGTATTTGTGTTTTCGATGACATGCCAATCTTAAAATCCGAACAAAAAACATTACCTCAGCCATAGTGGACGTTTCCCCAAGAGCTGCTGCGTATCTCTGCTTCAGCCCAGTACGACTTCCGGTCGATTGTTGTCAAAATAAGTGTCTTTCGAACCGAGGAATTCATTAGTGAATCGATACAATACATTTCCGGCAGTTCTTTTTACATTCAGATATTATTTGATTTTTTTTGGGCATGACCATTCTTTTGAACAAGCTGGAGCTACATGTAATTAAAGTATGCAATATAATGTCATATATTAAACATCTGATCACTCGGCGACTCGCAGATCAAGGAATAGCGAATTTCAAGTTGCACAGGTTGGTTTTGTGATGCAGCAAAATATCGGCAAAAATTAGTGCTACCCAGTCAAAATATGTAATTTAACCGTTACCAAAAGCCCATCATAGAGGATTAAAAGTAGTATTGTACTCGTGTTCATTCATTGTTACTATTCGCCAGGATTTTGTTTTATTTATTATTTATTTTGAGATTTATTAGATTAGATTAGATTAAACTTTATTGATCCCTTTGGAGACTCCCTCAGGGAAATTGTGGGAGCGACTGGAAGGCTGCCGTCTCTACAGCGCCATCTTGGATTACAACGTAGAGAGCAGTATTTCGACATTTTTAAAAACTGGAATCTTATAAACTGTGTAGCAAGATATTTTTTGTAGTATTTCCATCTGATGGATATTTATCATGCATTTTCACTTTATATCTGTACATTCTTGGCAATTATGGTTTACTCAGGAGGGGATTTTAGGGTTTATATTTTGAAGGCTGACATGCCCAAGCAGAAAGTCATCAGTGGTGGTCCTTCCACTGATTTCCTAAAGAAAAAATGTTTGACGTAATACCGAACGTCACTTCCGGTAACAGATAGTACAGACAAGGAATTTCGCTGATCTGCTGTCAAAAGTGTTTACCAACAATAAACCCTTTGAAAATTCATCTGATGTTTAAAAGGACAACCAAAGCAGAGCAGTGTTTCGAGTAATTAATTCCCATTAATCTGCCACCATTGTAAGCACACATTGGACTGTATGTGATTGAGGTTAACTAAAAATTACACAAGGCTTGTGGAGTTTAAGTTTTTATTGAATCATGGTTTTTTTGACTCATTGTTCTGTTTGCTGTATTTGTATTAGTCAAACAGACCGAAGCCCATGTCGTCATCTGACTCCTCAGACTCTTCCTTAGCCTCCTCCTTTGCAGCAGCTGGAGCTGCAGCTGTTTCTGCAGCTGCTGCAGGTGCTGCAACAGCAGCAAAGGCAGATGGGTCAGCCAGGTAGGCCTTGACCTGCAAGAGAGAAGCATGACAACGTTAATTTTACACCTAGTTTCCTGAGCATGACAACCAAGTTTTATACTGACTGAAGGTTTATTTAACAATTGTAGCAAGAGTTTGAAACTGACCAAACAGCCCCGACGGACAGAATGAAACTTTTTATTTGCATGGTAATCAGCAGCGCAGTATTACTTCAAAAAAACAAAACAAAACATGTGGGTTAACTTATTGGATATTCGATTACTGGTTTGGTAAGCATACCTTCTCTGCCAGGGGGAAGGTGTAGTCTGTCTCCACAGCAACAGCCAGGACTCTCTTGTAGCCATTGATGACAGAGTGGGGCACAGAAGCCAAAGTGGGGTAGCCAATCTCCAGACACACACTAGCAATGTTCCTCACACCCTAAATCACAAGATTTCTCTCATGAACCAAAAATTTGAGGCTACAGATATTCCAAACACCACAACAAGTGAATTATTAGACACTCTATACAAACACTGCATCTCACCTCCAGGAATCTGGCATGCAGAGCAGCCTCTGTGATGTCGAGCACCTCAGGACTGTAGACACTGCCATTGTCATACACCTGCTGGATGATGAGTCCATAGGAGAAGGGCGAGATGTTCAGCATGTTGAGCAGTGTGGCCTCGCTGGCTCCAACCTTGTCGCCAGTCTTGATCAGACCGACATCACTCTGGGGACAGAAATAAGAGTCAGTTATTGATTAAAAAAAATTGTCACATTTTATTTAGTTTGACATTTGTGTTTCAAAGTAGTGGATTAAAAAAATAAGATTAAGCAACTTTTCCTTCATGTCAAGCAAAAAGTTAAGCTCCAACTACCACAGTGTAACTGTTTTCACTCACCAAGATTTCAATGGTTCCCCTAGAGATCTTGGTGGTGATACCCAGAGCCTGGAAGAAAGAGGTCTTCTCAGGACCAAGACCAGTGTTCTGGGCAGGCACAGTCACATCACAAGGGGCGATGGCTCCAGCACGGGCAGCTGCAGGTACCTTAGGGTATTGAGTGTTACAGTTTAGTCAGTCAATTTGCTAAAATTCAAGCCTAAAAGGGCATGTTCACACATTGGTGTCCAATGCATCAACACAATTAACATATTCAAACATTTTCTTCTTAATTCAGTGTCTGAAACCTTACGTCCCTGGCAGTCACAGGATGCTGACAGACAGGTATAGCGAGGAAACAGTATATTTTTTGCAGGGGGAACGACAGTGCAGTACCACACGAGCTGCACTGTAACTTAACCTGCACACTGACATGGTCAATGAATACTCCTGTCATTTTAAGTATCTGAGTAAACAGATGTGGGTTTTTGGGTACACTTAGATGTCAACACAACAGCCAAGAAATAAATCCTATTGGTTCCTTTAGGAGGCTGTAGGTTTGTGCTTTACAGTGAACTACCAGAGAGGTTATGAACACTGTCAAGAGTAGAGAGACTCAAGACAAAACCGTTCATTCGACATTCTCACAGTTGCCTACATTTGTATCAGTTACCCTTCTTAATAAGCTAGCAACTGAGTAAATGTAAGTATCTACAAAGATTTCATGAGTGAAATGACCGAGAATTCTTCAGTAAATAGCTGTATGGGTGTATAACTCGAACCAGAATTAGTGTTTGCATCTGTATCAGACACTACCTCTAGAGTCAGATTTCTCTTGAGGACTCTTACCTTGTTGGCCAGCAGCATGTCCCTGACCTCAGCCAGATCCTCCTTGGTGAAGACAAAGCCCACATTTCCTTTAATGTGGGGCAGGAGCCTGTCAAATCACAGGATGAGCCATTAGATATGTAAACAAGTTATGTTTTTACAAAGAGGATCAACGTTTAAGTGTCTGAGACCTTGCGTCCCTGGTTGTCGGGGGAGGTAGACAGACAGGGATAGCTGGAGACAAGTTATTGTTTGCAGGGGGAACGACAAAGCAGCACCACACAAGCCACATTGTAACTTATCCTGCAGGATAAAGGCGAATTCAAAATAGCATTCACATAAACAGTAAACTCACTTCTCCAGGGCAGGGTTGTTTTCCAGGTGGCCACGGATGGCTTTGCGCATCATGGTGTTTTTACCCATCAGCACCACAGCCTTTTCCCGCAGAGACAGACGGATGGTCTGCATCTGCTTGGAGCCCACATTGTCTGCACCCACGATGAAGCATTTTGGATAGTCATCCAAAAGTTGCTACAAATGAAGGGAATGAATGACAATGGAGCCAAAAAAAAAGCCCTGATGTGTGCAAATTTATTAATATACAGTTAAGATCTAAACTGGATCAAGTATAAAATAACATGAGCCTAGCTCTACTTACGATGATTTTCAGAAAATAGTTTGACTTCCACGTGGCCCTGTCTTCCCTGGGCATCTTTGCAGTGCTTCCAAGGATCGCTTAACAGCTGGTTTAAAGACAAGGTTATACCTAAAACCAAAGAATTAAAAAACATTTAATACACATTACCGAAACAGAGCAACAAATATAATCGGCCATTATGTATAAAGTCTGACGTACATGCGAGAGCTAACATTAGGTGGCTAACAACATGCTAGTTCTATTTTAACAGGCCGCACTAGATTGAGTCTCGCTACTGCGGGTTCAAAGGACAAAATACATATTTTAATGTGCTACAGGGGCATATGTCATGATTAATAAAGGCTAAATGTGTTACGATTGACTACATTTAAAGGTTTTATTTTAAAAAACAAAGCTAGGAAGTAATCGCTTACCTATCTCACGAGGGTCGCGTGAAAGAAAGAGGAAGAGGAAAGACGCAACAAGGATATATAGCGAGCAAGTGGCCAATCACAAAGGAGTTATGGACGTTCGCTGCACAAGTATTGGATGATTGCTCTGCCAATCATCTCTGTAACGAATAAGAAGAATCTTTCTGAAGCCAGCGAACGATTGACAAATATATTTCGTGACAACTCAAAACAGCATACTTAGTTTTTCTGTCCGTCGAAGAGATGGTGATGGTGGTAATTCGTATAATAATAATTAATGATAATTAATGTTGGTGTTAGCTCATTTGCTAACATGTCCAGTCGCAGAGTAAAATGACGGCACAACTTGCTCTACTACTTCCGTCAGAGGTGTGGAACCACGTTTTTGGATATCTGTCAGCGGCAGACAAGTTCAGTGTCCGGGCATCGTGCAAGTATTTCAGAAAACTTGTCGACCACGCATCTCTATGGAAGGACTGGTCAGTAGTTCTGACTTTTCAAAACGGCTCTTACAACAGACAATTCTGGGCAACTCTTCGCCGCAGAAAAGTCACCAGTGTTGTGGTGATGAGCAGCAGAGGTAAGGACTGGAAGCAGCTCGCCCAGTCCCTTCCTGCTCTCACTACGGTGGTCGTGGTTAAAAGCTCCAAAGCAAGCCTCGAGTGTTTAAAATACTTTACAAGTCTGAAGCGTCTTGCACTTAGGAACCACTCTACTGTTTCGTTTGGTGCCCTCACAGTGTGCCTACCTCAGCAGCTGACTCACCTTAGCGTGTGTGACGTTCAGTTCACCACCACGACGATAGGAAGCTTCATTTCTGCTCTCTCCCAGTTTGTAAATCTTACATCTCTGGTCTGTCACAGAGTGGCAGTCTTTGAAAGCACAGTTTGCATAATTGACTCCATACTTACCTGCCTGCCTAAGCTAAAGCATCTTTCATTATCTGTTGGGGGTATAGTGTATGTTCCTCCCAAATCCAACCCAAGTTCCTTTAATGTAAATGGACTAGCAAGTGTACCATCCTTGTCCAGTTTGGAACTTATTGACTGTACGGATCATGCCCTACCAGAGGATGTAATGAGGCTGATGCCTGGCCTGAAGAGTCTTGCTGTTTTCTTCAAGTATTTGCATCAGAAGACGCCAAAACTCGTGACTTGCATGAAAACATGGCTAAGCGACCTCCCTCAATTGTCCAGCCTGATCATTGTCATGGGCCCACCTGTTGGGAGATATGTCACCACCATTCCCGTTACAGTGACCAGTCTCACGCTGTGTGTTGCAGGAATATCCTCACAGGAAATGGCAGCCTTAGCAGTGCAGGTACCAAACCTACAGCATCTTCATATAGATCCCTGGCCCTCACATCTAGGAGCTAACACAGCTCAAATTCCACAACTTTTTCCAAAGCTCAGAAGTCTCAAACTTCGCCATGAACATGTACCGGAGAAAGATTTCCTACTCCTTCACCAGCTGCAGGACCTGGAATACCTGGAGATTCTGGATAGCCGCCCTCACCTCTCTGAGCTTTCCGAAAAGCTCCAAGCTCTCACACAGAACAGACTTCACATAGCAACCTCTCCACGCCGGAAAGATGTGTTGTCATGTTCATGCGTTTATCAGGGATGTTGATTCTATAGACAGGCCAGTCAGATTGACATATTGCTAATAGACCAGTAAAAAACCTGTCATGATTAAATTAATTCTAGAAGAATTTGGATTTTCTAAATGATTTGGACATGGCCTTACTTGAAACTAACCCTTGGATTAATAATTTAATTCATTTATACTCAGACTCATTTAAACATCTGTAGTGCCTTGACATAGGCTACTCCCTGCAGTTAACCCAAATCAATGGGTCCCAACCTCAGGATGAACACCTGACAAGGCCTGACAAAATAAATGCAAGAGGTCATGGAACATTTCCTTGTTTTAAAGGGTCGTTACATATTTGAGATGAGCTGTAATAAACTCTGTATATCAACATCTGATATGCAGCTTAGTAGGGAATTTTGTATACATGCAAAGTGCACATTATACAGAAATAATACTTTTTCTGTAATACTAACTGCTAGCATGGAATGAACACCTATTCTGTCAACCTGTTTTGTTCATTTTATTTGCAAGTGAAAATAACATTCACAAACAAATTGCTACAATCCCACATACTGGAAAAAATCAAGCTGATTACTCCCACTCAGTGTGTTTTAATCATTTTTGTGTGCTGAATAGTGTTGTTCCAGTGTCAGGCTCTGATACTGACTGAAAATATGTTAAGGGTATCTATGAGTACACAAGTCTGAGCACTTTGATACCATGTGATTTATTAATTGCAAACTGGACCCTTCTATTTCCCAGCAGCATCTTGTAAAAGTGTGTTTAACTTCACTTTTTTTTTTTTATTTTAACTGTTGAAATAGCATATATCTATAAATTGTAAGCACACCCATCCCTGGTCGGAAGTGTACAGCTGTTAAAAAATAATACTATAATATTTATAGTTTTTAAGGAACTGTTATCGTATTGGTACTTGATATCTGCTGATACAAAAAGTTGAGGTATCTGAATGGGTATCAGGAAAGGAAAAATAGCATTGACACATATGTGGTGCCGGAGATCAGGATTAATGAAAAATAATTGAAGACTGAAAGTGCTGTTAAAAAAAACAATAAAATAACTTTTCAGACAAAGCAATGCCAGAAATAAAGTACTTATTTTATTTGCAGCAGTTATAATAATCAATCAGTAATCAGGCCCCACGTAGGCTTAAACCCCACCCAAACAAAGAGCCAATAAAATTCAAGGCTCATGAGGAAATTCAGATGGTAAAAGATCACACAGACGTCTCCATTTACAAAATAAAGTTCACTGAATCTCATTAACATTAAAAAGGCTTTTGATTTTTTTTCACAAATTCTTTGACAGAAGCAAAAAACTATTAGCAATTAGATGTACATGGGGCAAAAATTAACTCATAATTCCTGTTCATTTTTCCCTGCTACTTCCTGTAAATCTGAATCAGCTACAAGTGTACGCATACAGTCTGCTTAACGACTCAGGACAGAAGGTGTCTCATTGGCTTGTCTAATACAGTGTAAACTTTTGGGCGTTCGCACCACAGCAGATGAAACCTCTCCAATCACAGGAGTGGTCGAAAACTCCACAGTGTATAAGACCTTATTGCATTGACACATTTGGCACAAGAGCAAACATCTTCTCAAAAGTAAAAGAAATCTTAATGATGATACTGTGTATGCACTTCTGGCACAGCTAGTGATCAAAATGAAAGACAAGCAAAAAAAAAAAAAAGAGAAGAAAATCACACATTGTCTCAGATATGTGGCATAACAGAGCTACAAGTGAAATAAAGAGGAAATGAGTCGTTTCTTTTGCTAAAGGCTTGACCCTGGCTTGGTGTTGTATTCTGATTCCTGACCAGCTAACACTGACATCCTGTGCTGATATCAACTCATAAGGCAGGATTATGACTCATAATAAAAAATAACAAGGGGCTGTGATTCCTTGAAAAGTCTGACACACTGGAATCCAAGCTGGTACGTGCTGTGTGTGAAAACAGAGTTAACTATTGTTAGCCTACATGCCAATAGAGCCAGCTCTTTGCATATCATTGTGAGCCCAAATGGCTGGAAAAAAAGAAGAGACAAAAAAAAAAGATATGTTCATCAAAACAGCGACAAAACACGGCTCTGTCACAAAGTCGAGCATATTACAGGTATATAAATTTAGACTGTGATTGTAACAGCAACTGGCAGCGAGTGCTGAGAAAACTCTGGATACAAGAAATCATGCTTCTAATCCAACGCACAACCACATTTTAAATCTTGAAACAGTTATATTAAAAGATTTTTTAATGCAGTTATAAAGTAACAACATAAGCATTAGTACATTATGGAAGAAATGCTGAACTGAAGCATCATTTAGTCTAAACTGGACTCTTCTGAATTCTTCTGTGTGGGTACATACAGCAGTAAAATCTCAACTGGACTTACAGACAATCAGCTTAGTTTTGAATTATTTTAAACTTGTTTACGTAACAATTTAGCCCCAATTACAGTGTAATATATATTTAAATGTCATAATAGTCTTGCATACTATATGCCAAGGGTGGATGTCTAGTTTAAACCTTCCTGTGGAAGTACAAGAGTGTTTAGCAGCATAATAAAAGACACAAAACTGCTACATAACAGGAGCTAAGCTAAGCTGAGGGTAAAAACTGAGAATCCTAACTGCTAGACCATGTGAGACCTGTGCATTATAAAAAAACTGTACTTTATATTATGAGCCATCAGTTAGGATCAAGTCAAATGAATTGAATTGGATTTGACCAAATTTTTTAGTGATAAACAAAGTTATGAGACATAAAGCGAGGAACTGCACTGTAATTGATGCTGAAATGTTACATTCGCACTTTTAATTCCCACTACAAGTTCAACATTAATAGCCATAGTACATATATTACTTTTGTTGACCTACTTTTTGTCATCATGAGTCTCAGCTGGTTAATTTTATTTTAACATTATTCATGTAAATAACAAGACAGACTCTCGGCAGCATAAGAGAAAAAAATTCAATATAGTTATTTTTTTAAAGCCTGATTAAAGATACAAGAGCACAAATGTGAATGTGATGTAGGCTGAAAGGAAAAAAAACCATCTGGGTTCATTTTTATAGTAAAACAGTAGAAAAATAAGGACTAGCTAATATCTTGCTGAAACCTGTAAAATGCACCTTAAGACGGTCTCATCAAGAGATCTGTGGTTAGAGTGTGCAAAGAGTTTGAACTGGTATTTTAAAGAAGTTAAGAGGAAGGAGGAGTTCAGTGTGTGAGTGTATATATATGGAGTGCTTTCACGGTTATTTTTAAATGGCACCTAAATAGTTTCCAAGGCTAGAAAAATACATCTTTTTCACAGATTATTCCAACACTCATTGGCCAAGCACTAGGTATTCAAAACTCAACATTTTAAAACTGCTTAAGTCAACACTCTGTGGTCCATGCAATCAAGCAGCTGTCCCATATCTGCATAAAAACCACCATATGGTGCAAGGTCTTGCCCTGCAATGGGGGAATAAAATCATTTACAAATCAGGGCTCTTAATTTGTCCCTCGTATACTTGGATATGTACACACGCACAAGGGGAAAACTAACATATTTTCTTTGCTGCACACAGGGAGAAAACTCCAAATAAAAATCTCTTTGGGCTCTGTTAAAAACGTCTTTAGCAAAAGTTTGAAAGGCTAAGCCTGAGAGGTTGGACAACCAGGGAAGTCCCTTCAGTGTCAAGGGTCAATAATGTCCAGAGACATTTCACACCCTTCTGATGTGATCCACCAGCACAACAACGCCCTTCGTCTCAAATAAACACTTCACTTCATCCATGCTGTACATGTGAGCGCACGCACATCCATAACTTGCATTCAGACATGTAATTCATCATGTAGATGCATGTACACACACATTTATGCACAAACACGCAGCCTAACTGAAGAGTTTAATGAAGCAGCCTTGGCAGTAGGGCTTGTCATTCTGCTCCTTGAAGGTGCCTTTGTTGAGCTGCTTGAGGCAGAAAGCGCACACAAAGTGCTCTGGGTGGAACTTCTTTCCCATGGCTGTGATGCAGCGGCCGGTGATGGGCTTTTGGCAGCCAGAGCACAGGGAGCCACGCCGCTCGTGGTAGTGTGATTCGCAGTACGGCTGGCCGTCGTGGTCGAAGAAGCTGCCGTTAATGAATGGGGTGAAGCACTCCTGGAAAAATCAGAGCAGAAGAGAGAGGATTTACAATGAGGAGTCCACACAAAATCTCTAGATTCATCACAGATATGTTGAGTTACTCACCCTGCAGACAAAGCATTCAGGGTGCCAGAGTGAGTTCAGAGCTGAGATGTAGTTCTCCAGGATGGCACGGGCACAGCCACCACATTTAGGGGCAAACATGTCAAAGTAGTCCTTTCTGCAGAAAGCCTTTCCATCCTTCTCATGGAAGCCTAGAGGGCAGCAAAGACAGAGTGACTCACTCTTTCTTCTGATCAAGAAATGTCAACACCACTCTTTTTCTACACAAGCCAGGTGTCATGTAATTAATTAATGAGCAGTTGGTACCTTCTGGTCCGAAAAAGGCTCCACACTGGGCACAGAAGAAGTGCTCTGGATGCCAAGTCTTGTCCAGAGCGGTCACAACTTTCTGTGAGATGAAGGGAAACAAAATGATCAGTCATTTAATTCCTGCTTAAAGGTGTGGCCCATGAATGATTGGGAAAAAAACATTCTTGTGTTGTTGTTCTAAAAAGAAAATCAATATACATTATAAGCATTTAAGCTGGTTATTATTGGAGAAAGGCATCAGAAACTCAGGAGCCAGGAGCCAGGAGAGGGCAGGCAAAGTCCATAGAGGCAGAGTGGGAGTTGCTGGAATGCTGTGACTGTTACCTCATGTTTTCCGAGCCTGATAGCATTTCTCAGCAGCTTCATCTGGCAAAACACCCATCCAGGGTCTAAAGACAGAGGGTGTCGTATGCTGTACAGACTGGAACTGCCTCTTGAGGCAAACAGTGATTTGTGATTCTGGGCTACTTAGTAAAACTGACTAGGCTTCGATTGGCTGCCCATGTAACACAAGATTTGAAAACATCCACACCTGCTAAGTTTCCACAGCACGGCAAGAATTACTCACTCTGTTACAAAACCCATTTACATTTGAGAACAAATGTGATTCTTGCCTTTGCCACTAGGGGGTGCAGTGTGAGAAAGGGGTTTTTATATGGAGCAAATTTGTAATCTGCACTGGTAGATATAGAGCAACTAAACAGAGATATTTCCTTACAACGAGGAATGTATACTTTGTATGCTATTAAGCATCAATTAAGTAAACTAGAAAAACTGGTACAAAATGATAACAAATAAGAAATTCACAATCATCCTAGATGTTTACCAAATTTATTTGCTAAATAGAATTTTCTTGGTTTGGAAATCAAAAGAGGAATAAGTCCCTTCCACAACCCTGGTAGAGACCCAAAAATCACTGTTTAACGGTTTACCAACAAAAGTTCAAAAAAAAAGGAAGAACGAGGAAACCTCTGCAGTGACTCATGTTGGCCTTTCGTGTGTGTGTCTTTGTTCGGGAGTGATGTAAGTGCAAAGCCTGGAAACCCCCGATGAGAGGGTGTCACCATGAGAACAAGGCTGAGTGCTGATGGGTGTGAGAGGAGAGGAGCATAGAGAGATGGACATATGATTTAGTCAATCTGTATGCACAAGGCAGCTGGAAGTTCCTTCACTTTTACTGCCTCTAAGACTATCTGTGTGTTTGTTTGTGTTTGTGCTTTTGTGTGTGTGTGTGTGTGCGTGTGTGCATGTGTGTGTGTGTGTGCGCGCGCATGCATGCATATGTCTAATCAACTGTCAATCTCTGCTTTAAAAAGTAAAGGCAATTTCCGATATAGTGATTTTCCACTAAGGGCCATAATCCACTAAGTTGTGAATAAATCAATATCATTATCCATCCATCTATGGTAAACATTTTAATGTGTGTGTGTGTTTGTGCTGTGTGTGTATTATAATGTATGCATTACTAACATCCAGTATGGGTCCATTACAGTAGTGGCATCGCGGTGAGAACAGGTTGTGGTAGTCTTTCTCACAGTAAGGCTGCCCCTCTCGCTCAAAGAAGTTTCTGGAGCCAATCTCCTCCTGGCAGTGGGTGCACACAAAGTGCTCAGGGTGCCATGTTCTGCCCATGGCAGTCACCACCTGGTGCGGGGGAGACACAGTGCATTAAATTAAAATGAGTTTCTTAGGGAAAGAACTGGATCAGCAGTAAAAATCACTGCAGCTTTATGTGCAAGAAGCAAAGAGAGCAGGTGCGGATCTCTTAACAACACAAAACAAGAGAATTTTACACAATATGTTCATGTTTCTCACTTCAGTCCATCTCAGTTGGATTAAGATTCACAAAAAAAGAATATGTTTCCACTAGTTAAGCCAGAAGTCTCTTGATGAGTAGGAAGAAAAATTCAACAAAACAGTTTAAGCTTAAAGTTTCAAGTTGCTCCACTTACTGGTTGTCTGTTAAATAACAGGTGGGTTATTGATAGATTGATATATATGATCTTAATCAATAAAGCCAAAGATAAGTGGAAAAACCCATCCATCTTGGGTTTATAGATTTGGACTGCAATCTAGTCATTTTTAACAGAAAAGGCCATGTTGACGTTTAATGAGCATATTTGGTGTTGTGAATTATATTTCACTTGTAAGTTTGTATGTATAGAAGCTACTATAGAAATAACGTGTGCTTGTACATTTCACAGCATGCAAGTTTAAATCAGTTTGTGCACCTTGTTTGAATGTATACTGATTGTGTGAGTACAATTCAGTGTTATCACCTGTCCAACGATGGGTTTCTTGCATGCTCCACAAACACCTTTTGCCACCGTCTGGACTCCGAGTCTGTTAAGGTCTGACTGCAAGCTTCCAAGCATGTTGTCCAGCTTGTTCGCTGGTTTGGGGGGGCCGGTTGGAGAAGTCTTTCCCTGGGATTGAATCTGACAGAATCAGACCGAAGTGATATTACTATGATATTCAGAGTTATTCACGTTGACATAATAACAGACATTTCCTTGTGCTTTACTGCTTTGTGGTAAATACTTCCAGGAGAGGCTCATGACATTCAATCAGAGGTCTTGAATCAATGGTTGGTTTTGCAGTTATAGTTTGCAATGTCATTGTCTGTCTGGCTCTGATCTGAAGACTGTTCTTCACTTAATTGGAGTTTATGTGCGTTTTAGACTTACCTTAAACTCTTACATTACTTTCTCAAGGATCACTGGTAGTACAACTAGTGAAAAATCTTAATAATGGTCAGCTGTCTCTTCCAAGAGGTAGTGAGTAAATACCAAGACAAGCCATGGACATGTTCACTGGGACAAAACATGTTCTCATCAACACTAATCCATGTCTGCAGGCTTTGATGATGTCAATAGTGTTTGTGTATGTGTGTGTGTGTGTGTGTGTGTGTGTGTGAGTGTGTGAGTGTGTGAATGTGTGGTGTGTCTGGATCTGTCTGGCTACTGTAATGTAAGCAAACGCAGACCCTCTCAGATGATTTGGTTATTGGAGCTTCATGACACTTACATTCCTCTGAGAGAGAAAATAGCAAACACTGACACATGCTCTTAATACACACACGCACAAAAATGGCCCAGCTGACCTTTGACCGAAAAAACAGCCACTGAGCCTCTGACTTGACTGCACTTACACATGTCTTTATATCAATCTTGTACTCTAAAAGACTTCACCACTACCACTTCAAAAGAGACATTATTGTTTCTAAAAATGGTTCTGTATATGTCATCCAACTTCACCATGTAGTGGGAGCTGTTGACGGAAGTGGGCGATGCTATAATTGGGGTGGTAACTGTGCTGTCATGTGGCAGATTAGGTTTCGGTTGTGCTGCGAGCCTTCCATTCCTGCACATGGCAGGACAGTTAGAGTAACCGGAACGTGGGGGGGTTACACTCCTCCAGCTTCTAAGCTCTTTAACTCTCCACTCTGAACAACCGGCCCTTGGTGGCGTCAGATGTCAGCACTGGAAAAGGGGCTAAGTCTAGCCTCAATATCAGCACCACATCATAACCTAGACTTTCTGGATCCCAGACAAAGTTTTAGAGAGGCGACCTGTTGTAGCTTGCTGTGAATAGTCACCAGAGGTCAAAACCAGAGTCAATGACCGGACAAATTCTACAGTGTAACATAGAGACAGAGGTGCAGCTGCTTGATATGACCAAGACAACGAACAAACTCATGTAATGAAACTCAAAGTGTAAAAGAAGTGGCTGGTAGAAAGGGGAAAGAGAGGTCAAAGAAAAAGAAGAGGAAAAGGGAGGTGATCCGTGCCTGCAGTGGTGGGAAGATGGGGTCATACTCAGTCTGACAACCCACTGATACAAAGACCTTGGGAGGCGGAGGTGGTGTGATGGGCTTGGGAGGAGGACTAGGTGATGGAGGGGGCTGGACAGGGGGAGGCGTGGGCTCTCTGAGGGGAGGAGTTGGCTCCCTGGGAGGAGGAGTAGGCTCCTTGGGGGGCGGAGGGGTGGGTTCTCGGGGAGGGGGAGGGGTTGGAGGGGGAGGAGGGAGCGGCGGAGGAGTCTGCTTGACTGGGGCTGGCTTTTTGGGTGCTGGGGGAGATTGCGGAGGGGGGATGACTTTTCTCTGTGGGGCAGGAGATTCTGGAGGGAGGACGATCTGAGAGAAAGAAGGATAAAAGAAACAGCAAAGACACGAGAGCAGAAAGAAAATTTACAAAACAGGAGCAAAAATGAAGAAAAAGAAATAGTGATAGAAACAGTATTAGCACCGCAAACTGAACAGTTTAAAGTGACGGCCAAAGAAAAACACAATTTTCATGCCAATGTGATGTAACGTTAAATAAAAAATTAATGTTTGCCAGTTAATTTCTTGACCATAATCTAAACAAGTTAAGCCATCAGAGGGACACATAGTTCCTTATCCTTGGTTCAACATGGTCCCAGAATAGCTGAGAGTCTTGCCCAGGGCCTCAGATGTCTACCTTATCCACAGACGGATTGACCCTTTCCTCCCATGTTCGCTGAGGATTGGACATAACGATGACTCCCTCTGTCAGCCAATCATCTGGCTGTTGTTTACGTCGGACACTTCGCTCTGCTCGCCCAATTCCCAGTTTCCCCTGCAGCTCCTCAATGAGCCGATCTTGCGAGTTGCTTTTATTCACAATGATTGGACCCATTTTACGCCGCAGCATTCCCTCCCTGTACATTGGATGCACATTGGTGGTCTCTTTGGTGCGGCGGATGACTGACTTGAGCTGGAGAGCAGATGATATAAAAAGGTATGGGAAGCTGGCCTGCCATTCGCCCAAGTCCATGATGGGTTACAAACACAAGCAGGACAGACCCAGCACAGGATGTCTCATTCAAGTGATAAAAACGCTCAAGCACTGGCTCCAGAACACACCAAGTGTTGTCAGGCACTCCGATTTACTTGCAGAAGCTAAGCACAGCCTTCCATTCCATTCAAATTCAATCTCCACTTTCAAGTGTACTTAAAACTACTCATGTTACAGCATGCTGGGTAGCTCAAGTCAAAACAACAGATCTTTCATGAGATGCTTGTACAGGCTGCATGTGCCAAAGCAAGGCCAAAGATCAAAAAAGCAGTTCTTGTAGAATTTTTTTTTTAATCCACGTGCATCTTGGTGCACATATGCATTTGCCAAAAAGAAAAATATCCACCCTATTTTTATACTGATGCCATAAGTGATGAAAACCCTTTTTTTTGCATCATCCATTTGTTGCGTAAACAAGACAGGCCAGGCCTGTGACTAACACAGCAATGTTGACTGAGGCAAGTGAGGGCGTGCGGAAACATCCTTTCAGCAAAGCTTTCAACATCATCCACAAATAGTCTCTTCAGTCCTTCAAGCCATTTTGCAATTGCAATGACACTGCATGCATGCATCACACCACACAGATAGGGAAAATTTTCTTCATTACGACGGTTTGTGTTTTTGCTCAGCTGTTAATGTTCTCCCAAAATAAGCATTTTTCCAGTGACTAGAGGTACACTGTGCTCAAAAAATTAACCAACATATAGATGATTAATATCTCAGAACACATGGTCACAACATAGAAAGACCACATGGGGGTACTGAAGCCTCCCTAGTTCAATGCCAACAGCTTATTTTGGGAGAGTCAAGTTGAGCGTCCTACTTGGCCAGAGGCAGACAGTCGCTCGACAGCAGAAGGCTGCTGTGAGGGCAGGTCCAGTGTTGCATCTGGTGTCCCTGGACAGGTGGAAGGGGTTAAACACTCGTCAATCCAGCTAGACTCAGTCATGGGTGTCAGGGTTCCCTCTCGGCTGAGGTCAGGGTAGATTCCGTCTTCCTCTCCCCAAGATCTGTCTTCATCTTCAGGCATAATGGAGGCAAGCAGCTGGTTCTCACTCGGCTGAGTGGAGTCAGGGCTCAAGAGTTTGTCTAAAGCATCATCCAATAAAGGTTCCCGGCAAGGCCAGGTTAAATCCAGTATTTTACCTCCCTGCTTTTCCCAAGGAGAGGAGAAGCTATTTGATGGTATAGCAGCAAGGTGAACTGGTGAAGCTCTGGGACTGCTGGTGCCTGGAACTGTGAAAGTTTTTCTGGTGACTAAAGCAGGACTCTTAAGACCTGCAGTTTCACTCTTTGGAACTGTCACTGGACTTGAAAGCCTTGGGAGTGCTACTGCACCAGCATTCTTTAGTAATGTTTCGGGGCTAGAACTCTTGGGTACAGATGGTGAGCTAGAGATAATAGGGACTGGCACTGGGCTTGCACTCTTTGGAACAGGACTTGAAAGTCTCTGAATCAACACTGGACTAGCACTTTTGGGAACTGTTTCTGGGCAAGCACTCTTTGGGACAGATGATGAACTAGAGATATTAGGGACTGGCACTGGACTTGCGCTTTTTGGAACTGGACTTGAAAGCCTAGGAACTGTTACAGGACTAGCCGCCTTCATCTCTGGACTATGACTGATTGACATTGGACTGTTGTTTTTAGGGATTGGGCTTGGACTTTTAAAATCAGTTGGACTAGGACTCTTGGATCTACGAATGGGACTAGGGTTCGCTGACACAGTGACAGGACTAGGGCTCTTGGAAACAACTACTGGACTCAGACTACTGGCAGTGGGTGCTGGACTAAAACTTCTGCCAACAGTACCTTGCTCTGAGACTTTGCTAGCAGAAACTTCAGTGACTGATGTATGTGCAGGGCTGTTGATATCAGTTTGACTAGAGGGATTTACGGCACTGGGGATACTGAGGCTCTTAGCTTGAGAGATTTTAGAGGTGACACTTGTACCATAATTTTTTTGTTGGGTCTGGGAATACTGAGGGCCCTTGGACGATGCAATCACTGCTGTTGAAACAGCTGAAGATGTAGGGGCTGAACTACCATCTTCATCTATATGGAGTTCCAATGGAAGAGGGGTTGAAGAGGGAGTAGTGAAACTAGAAGGCAGAAGACTATCCACTGAACCAATATAAGGATTTATAGACGGAGTGGTTACTGCTTGGATAACTGGTGACCCAGCTACCAATGAAGGATCTACTGCCTCCTGATTTACAGACAACTGAGAGCCAGACTGAAGTATGTGCAATAATGTAACGATTGCAATGTGCAAACAAAGACAAGACATACACAGTGGTGGAGAAAAAAGAAAGAGATCAGGAAAAACACACTGAGAATGAGGGAAATTAACTGAAAGTTGTCTCACACACAAAGCCAAGCAGGGGTAGAATTCACTCAATTATCTGAAAGTAACTATTGTAAAGTTTTAAAATAAACTTGAAATAAATGAAATCAACTTTTTTCAAATTACTTGCTGCCCTTAGACATGCAAGGGGAGTAGAAACACAGCAAAATTTAAAATAGTACTAGACTACTTCCTCAACGGAGAGTCAACAAAAGTAAAGACTATAATTTTTATAAAAATAAAAATTGATGGGCTTTAACTAGAAACAGTATTGGTTTGCATATGTTTCTCTGTTAACCTGTGCTGATTTTGCAACCTCATAACTTCTATAATTGAAAGTTAGCAGCAAAACTGCAGAGTCCTACAAATAAAGCACCAAAAAATGAAAAAGTCATCCAGTATTTGATTTTGGTCATCTGTAAGACCAAGTTAAAGTGAATTCTAATGCAAATGCCGGTTGTCAGTTACTATAATTCTAACATACTTTGTTCAAACAAATAAAAACAGGTTAAAAACAAAGGTTTTAAAAAATCTTTTCAGAGTTGAGGTTTATGCCAATATAAAATTGCAAAACTTCACAGTTGTATGCAAATTCTATTATAAAAACAGCAGAATATTAGTTGTAAGAGAACTTAGCCAGTTCTACTGATGAACACTGCCAGCTGGAGAAATCCATCTGACATTACAAAACCACAAATATGATGAGACACTGAATAAAATTTGTCTGATGCAATGTGTTACTACAGTAAATTTAACCATTGTAAAAATCCTTCAATATGTTTAGCACAGTCCTAAAAACCCTGTGAACCATACTTACATTGCTTTGGACTTTGAAGTCAGACAGGGAGGCCATGAGCTCATCCAGCTCTCGTGTGGCAGAGGAGGCAGACATCCGGGCTTGCTGCTGTGCTGGTGTTTCTTCTTGTCCATCTGCTTGTTCGTCTGACATGACCAACGGCGTGGGACTAAAGAAGAAAAAGAACACAATTAACTTAGACATTCATAATATCACATTCCTGAGCATTACATTTGAAAACGTGATGTAATGGACCATTCTTATTTGCTTTAATAATTTGTTGCTTACATAGGTGAGGGCACTGAACTTTCCAACTCATCCAGGAGACTCTCTACACTTGGTCGTACGTCCTCTATTCCTCGAGCTGTTGTACTGCGTTTGGGTTTCTCCAGTACAGGTGGTGCAGTCTTGCCTGCAGCAGAGACTCCGTTCTCCTGGATATGGTGGATGATGCTGCTGGCAGGCAGTGGAGGAGCTGCTTCTTCTATTACAGAAAAAAAAAAAAGCCTAATGAAATTCTTTCAAGAATTGTCAATGCATAGTTTACTGTACTGTAAATGTCGAAACATAGTGGAGAAAAAGGACAATCACACAAACAGGAAATCCCAATGTTAGATAGTGACTTCAGAGTTCTTCTAGAGAAACATCAGCACATTATTAACTGTGAAGTTTTCTTTTTGTGTACCTTCCGTGGGGAAGGCCGGGGTGCTTTGCTGGACAGCATTGAGCTCCAACAACAGGCGATCCAGCTCTGACAGGTTGCTGCCCAGGGATGAGGTCATGACAGCAGCTGATGACTCACTACTTTTCTGCTTATTAGGAAAACTTTGCAAAGTAGAGAGAAGAACCGATATTTTATCATCACAGCTATGGGCTAAGACTGCAGCTATATTTCA
This sequence comes from Acanthurus leucopareius, assembly GCA_029814765.1. NCBI lineage: Eukaryota > Metazoa > Chordata > Actinopteri > Acanthuriformes > Acanthuridae > Acanthurus > Acanthurus leucopareius. Next base: position 8,880,904 of record JAQMCX010000029.1, read on the forward strand.
ACACCAGCATCATTTGGACAGAGTTTCTGGCTCACCACAGTCAAAAGAGAACAACAAAAGGAGATTTCTATTCTATTATTTTGTTTGCGTGTCAAATAAAACATTATGTTCCCACTTTAAATGTCTCCTCATAGTTGGCACAATATGGCAGAGAGCTTTCTATAATTGTGGTGAAAGTGAAATTATTTATATTTCTCTCACGACTGTGCATACAAGCTATTGTGAGACTGTTTTTAAACCAACGGTGTTATAACATGGTTCAAATATGTACCTGTACACGTGGTCCTCTTCACCAGCAGGTTGTGTTGGACTGCTGCTATCTCTAGACCATGGACTTCTCTGAGCTGAGGTTGAACACTAATGACAGGAAGGGAAGTCAATTTAAAGTATTTAGAGGACAATTTACAGAGGAAGCCACAAATTTTAAGCTTTTTATTTATATTTAAAGTTATATTTAATTTGCTGTTGGCAAATACAATATCATTTCTCTGTTTCAAGGTAACATACCTCTGTTTCATCTAGTCCATTTTGCTCAGAGGGAGTGGGTGGGACTTGGGGTGGTGAGGTGATGTCTTGCTGAGTCTGACCTCTGACAGGGAAGGAGTAGGCGGACTCGTCAGACAGGAAAAGTGGACGCTTGGAAATGTGGGATGTTGTGGACTCAAGGTCCGCCAACAAAGCATCTGTGGAGATAAAAAATTAAGACTTCATCACCACAAGTCCAAGGCTTGCTGTTCTCTCAGATAGGGCTGGATGAATGAACAGTACACTCTGTGAAAAAACAGCGATTTATTACAATCCATTAAATATCTCTAACTTTATTAGGTCATTGTAGACAAGGTTTCAAATCAGAAAACAGAATGCTTTACGGCAAATATCAACTTTACAGGATTTTTGCATAGAATGAAGTTACTCCATTCTACAGTTATCTGCAATTCACTGCATTCTCAGTCAAGAAAACAAAATTTCCTATATGGTCATTTGGTCAACACCACTGCAATAAAAAACACGAGTATGCCCACTCCCCCAATATTAGTCAAACATAGCACAACTTGCAAGTCATCACCAGTTTTGTTTGCATACACATGATTAAACAATTACAACATCTTCCCCAACTGGTCAGGAACACATGTGCGCTGACATCAGAAGCTGTGGAGTTGTAAAACTTGAATCATGCTGACTGTCACAGCCACTCCTCTGGTTACTCATTGACCCCTGTCTGCCCGGAGGCCTGACATGTCTTAAATCCTACGAGTCACTGTCAAGTGTGCAACCAGGTCATACATGCTTGTTTTTACCATCTACACAACCCAAAGCAACTATCTCTTTCTGAAAGGGTTATTTAGTATCTTGGGAGGAACATAGGCCGAAAAAACAACTACTAATTTAGGAGGCCTAACCAGTAGGTAGGACACATAACATTATAGGGGATTTAATGAAGAGCGCAGACTGTATTACTGAATACTTGGGCTTATTTTAGCGCACACACTAACCACAGCAGTGTTTAGTTTCTCTTGCAGAATTTCACAAGTTCTAAAAAAACCCCTAGATTTACTAAACTTGCTCTATAAGAAATGTCAAAAAAAACCTGCAAAGTTATTGTCTTGTTTATACATGATTACATAATTTCTATTAAACCCATATGTTTGAGGCATTGATAATGTTATTTAAAGTACACAAAGTAATGTAAAAATGCAGATATATCCAAATGAAGCAAAACCAAACAAACCATAGTTAGAAACAGCAAATGCACAGAACAAGTACAATAAAGTTTTATTCCTAATTGCAGAAATCGTACTGAAAATAACTCACACTGCACTAAACTGTGTGGCTCTTAATATTCTTTTTATAATAATGAATTTCTGCTTGTGAAGAAGTGAAGATGTACCACAAATCAACCTCAGCATAAAATATGAAGCGAGGTAGGACAGAAAAAAAATCACAGCTAATGCTACAAACTTATGAGACATACCTTAGAAAAAGACAGGACGACCCACCGAAGAGAAGGGGAGATAAAGAAAGAAGAAGTGCAAGAGGAAGGGGGCAACCTAAACAGACTGTCTGCCAGGCAGGAACTGCCTTTCTTAACTCTACCATCAGCATAAGAGAGGAAGAGACCAGGAGGAGGAGGGGGGAGAGGGGGGTGAAAGCAGAGGAGAGGCTCAGGGAGGAGAATGAGGGGTTAAAATTAATGGCAGCGGGTAAGGCCCCTCTTCCATTTCCAACCTAGCTACCTGAAAGCTCAAGTAAGAGATATTACTCACGCAGAAGATGACCCACTGAAAACAGTCTCTGAGGACCTGAGGACGGGACTGTCCAACTTTAGCTGACCGAGTGCGTTAAAGCGGATGGAGATGAAATCACGGGTGTGAAATGAGGGAAGTTGAGAGCAAGCAGAGCTCTTATCAACGGAGGCATGCCCGACAAAAGGGAGTGGTATCACAAAGGTATATAAAGGTATTATCAGCTCCTCCTTCACACTGTCAGCACTCACTCTGCTTAGGTAACCCATGACTCACACTGAGTTTTACCACCTTTTCGTCTTGACTCCAACATTAACTTTAGTCTCTAAGTGTAAAAACAGTTTTATCAAATGCACAAATGCACTCTGCTGCAGTGTCAAGATTTCAAGTACATCTAGATTGTTATCAGGTGCAACATTAGTATCATCAGTACAGTATTTAACTTAGACCGCAATGTTTTCCAGACTGAGAGGAGACACAGCAGAGGCAGAACTAGATCAATGCCAGATCCACTTGGCTAAACTTCGCATTAGGATGGTTAGCATGGTTAACATGCCAGTTGACTAGGTTTCACAGCAGAGACTCCGTTCTGGACACAGAAGCCCAAACACATTCCACGGAGCTTCATTATGGATACAGCACAGCCCACTGTTTACACTGCTGCAGCCAGCCCTGCGCCTGGCAGCAGCAAAAACACACTGAGGTAAAGAGGTAGAAACAACACAACTGTCAATATTTATACTCCATTCCAAGTATGGTGTATGATGAGAACCTACCAGTCAAAGATGACAGGAACAGACAGGTGTATTTAACCTTGCAGTCCCTTTGCTTCTAGTCCAGGAGGAGAGGAAGTTCATATAAGTGTGAACTTCTTCTAAAGGGTTTCCTGTGTTTAAAAGGTATGGTTTGTGACTTCTTCTTTGTAACATTTCCCACGATGCACCATATTTGTATCGCAATGACATCACTCTCGACACAGAGAGGCTGGTTAGTGTGGATGTATTTTTTCAACAACAAAGGTACACATAAAGAGGAACAAACCACAGATAAACTGCATCAAGCTAGTTCAGACTAGGATGGAGTGAAAACAGGTCAAAATAGGATTTGATTTAATCAGATACTTCATCAAAATACAGAATGAATAAAAAGTAAGCTCATCTGAGGCCTCTTTAAGTATCTGCTGCTGATGTCTGAACAAAGTTTTACTGCAGCTGGTAGAGACCTGGGTCAACAGATGTTAGTCCAGATGGTTTACACAAGAGATGTTAATCAACTCAGCTCTTGAGCTGAACTGGCTTTAACTCTGGTTATTAGAAATCTTCTGTTCCAAAATAAAGTTACTATAAAACACTAACCATCAAGCTATATTATATTTAATATTCTATTAGGTAAAGCTTGTGGGAAATCTGCACTTATTGTCCCAGAGATCTTGCATCAAAATGAGGCAAATGATTCAAAATCAACAACTCATTCTTCTCATCAGAGTGGTTGAAATAAAGCTCTATAATTTAAAGGATCTGGGCTAAAAAGAAAGTGAAGAAACTAGCAGCTTGAGGGCTGCCTTTGTTCACTGAAAACTGCGTGCTAGGCATGCTCTGGCCCATCCACAAGCTACATAAACACACAGAGGTGTGTCAGCCTCCTCTGCCAAAGGAACATACCGTGACACACACTAGTTCCCCAGTGACCAAAAATGGAACTACAATAAAATGAGGAACTCATAGGAGATATCCAGGAGCTCAGTCTTAAAAATGAGCCTCCTGTATCACTGCATGCCTTCATAAGGAGAGGCAAGAACTTTTGAAGATTCTAGTTTGTGTTTTTAGGAAATGTGTCCTAGAGGGGAATCCCATGAATTATTTTCATACGGGATTAAACCTTTGTTTGATGTGTAGAGTGAACAAAGCTATGTTAAACCTTGACAGACAAATTCCTGAGCAGCAGGCAGTTTGCCTATCTGCCTAAAAAAGGCTACATCCAGATCTTACAAAGTGCCTGCATCAATTAAACACAGTGTGGCCTTTGAATGTGCTGCTAATGAACAACAAGAAACACCAGCATTCGGTTAGCTTCCATTTCCCCAACAGTAAATGTGACATGGCAGGGCACAGCTGGGCTCAAAAAATGAGGAATGGCGGCAGGAGTGTCGAGAGAGATAGCGAGTGAAGCTGGAAAGTGTGTGTGCGTGGCGCAGCAGGCAAATCCTCTGAGGCTAGAATGTGGGTTGACGCAGATTAAGGAGCCTCCCTTCCTCCCAGATGAATGGTGTGCATTTTAATTACACAAACGCTGCTCCGCATGGGGCTCATTACAGGAAAGAGAGAGGAAGAGAGACTAAAAAAAAAAGGGGGACTGGGAAGATTGGGGTGGCAGAGGAAGGGATGAAAAGGGCAGGAAAATTAGAAATGAAGGCGGGGGGCGCAGGAAATGAGGGTACAGAGAGGAAACCTTTTGAAGTCTCGAGTATCTTCAGAGCAAAATGAAATGCATCGGTTGGCTCAGCATTTAAATTACAACATTTCATTTTTAAAATAAAATGGAAAATTAAATATAACTGAGACAAAGCAGTCCTGGAGGGCTGCTTTTATTCTATGAAGTTTGATCACTATAAGTCCAGATCATCAAGGGTAGTAAGCCTCCATTATTCCTGACAGGACATCCTGTCTGCTCAACCCTGTGCACACTTCTTAAGCTCTTATCATTGCTGACCACTGCTTACAGTGAATCAATGCCTGTCTACGACTCAACACATATCTTGTTTATTTAGCCCGGCTACTAGTGGTTCATTTCAGGGAATACGTCCCTTTAGAGAGAAATCCAACAAAACACAGCCTCTGATGACCTGCAGGGGGTGATGCCGAGTCGTGTTGAAAGCCAAGCACACGCCTGGCTTCTTTCTTCTAAGTGCTGGTGTAGAGCAGGCTTTATCTAAGCAGGCTTTATCTGTGAGGGTTCATAAATGCTGGGGCATTATTTGAAATATGAGCTGACATCACAGTGAAACTAACAGGATGAATATCAGCTGCACGAATTCTGTCTGTGCAGCAACTTTTCCTGTGTTCCCTGACCTCCTTTCGGCATCTCCCTTCCCTCATTCCTTTAATTTCTTCCCTCTGTATCTGATGTGCTGCAAGGTGCACGCAGGCTGATATGAATTCCTAACATGCCACAGCTCGTCTTTAAAATATGAGAGGAACAGGGAGATGGTGAGAAATATGAGATGCGCACGAGCTGAGTGAGATAGAGTGATAAGAAAGGGAAGATGGGGGAGAAAGGCAAGATAAGACTGATTCAAAGACATTTTTATATGGTTGTTTTTGAGTAAAAGGGAGTGTCTCAATGTAATATCTGAGAAGTGAACATATAAAAACAGCCTCTGTTGTAAGGAGCAACCATCAGTTGATATCCTGTGAGTTTGCATCGACATGAAGCGACAGCCTTTCATGTTCTGTTGTGAGACAAAGATGGCCTTTGAATGTGACACAGGCTGACAGACCTTCGCAGAGATGATGAATCCCTCTTATTGCTTCCACCAGGAAAAAAAAGAGAGAGAAATCAGGACACGACGGGCACACATGCACTTACACTTTCCTCCCCTCTGGGCTCCTGTTAGACAGCAGAAGGCCTGTGTCTGTGTTCATTTGGAGCGCTTCAGCGGGCACACAAAATTAAATCACACTGGAAACACACACACACACAAACACACACAGGTGCAACAGTAGCACGACAATGCTGCACACAGGTGCCTCTCAGCTAGGCTGCCTACACATACCAGAGACAGACTGGGGCATCTAAGCCCACTAAAAATACCCTCCCTCTCGACCCTGACCTGTGGGAGCAGAGACATGCAGTAGATGATGGATGGTCATGCCAGTCAGAGCAACAGAGAAACATTACAGACCACCCAAACAGCTTGTACTAAGTGTTGCATTACATTTATGGTACTGTCTCATACACATCCAAACAGCACAAAACAAGCCTGATTGGGGTTTCCTCCTGTTCAGATCAATAGAGTGCTGTTGCTATAAATTCGGTTAAATTGAAATGGAATAACATCCCACATTTGCAGTCAAGTCATATAATATCACTGCTTACACAGCAGCTTGTACTCCACTCCAAACTGTTCAATACAGTTTTAGCGAGACTGTTCAACACATGCAATTTAAAACTCACTCAGGCCCATCATAATGCACAGTAATTGACTCCTCTGTAGAACAGAGGGATTCCTGATGAGAGACACAGCTAGTGGTATTGTTCTAGTCATATTATTCTAACTTAATATGTGACCTCATGCAAGGCAGTTTCTAAAGAAAAGTGACACTGCTGTGTGTAGCGGAAATAGATTGTGGACACAGTGCAAGTTGACACCAATTTTGAGCTGATGACAGATGCTAAAACAAAAAACACTGGCTTTATAAAGCAGGGGCCCCACTGGTTCGGCCCGGTGTTTACAACACACTCCTCAAAAGAGCTCGTTCTCCCCAGTTTAATTCCAACCAGGTGACCTTTGTTCCATGTCTCCTCTCTAATTTTTCATGTTTATTGTTCATATACAGTATGTATATGTGTGTGTGTGTGCGTGTGTGTGTGTGTGTGTGTGTGTATGTGTACAAGTATATATATAGTGACAAGCTGGTGAAGCAGCTAAAGAGTCAGAGTCACACTTGATGTGTAGACATGACAAGGGCATCAATATCCCCATCTAACACTGGGAAAGAAAATGAATTTAGCACATCTTCCAAAATATTTTATGAATTATAGTGCTAAAGAAAGAAATGTTTTTTACAGAAACCACTTTGATATTCACATGTTCACAAAACTGCATTAACTAGATTCTTTTCAAATACACTTGTTCAACAGATAACATGATGCGTAATAAAGATAAGCCCTCTGACAAGAACGCAGCCAGCCCACACAAGTCACAGCTGATCGTAGAAATAGTCACAAGTATGACACCTCGTATTTGTACATTTCCACCCTAGAAAGTAACACCCTCTCAGTCTAATGATGTGTTTGCTTACTGGAAATTGCTGCATATTTGACCTTTGTAAATATGTAAAAAAAAAACTGCAGTCTACAAGTTGTCTAAGGAAGATTTAGACACCCTCCTCTGGTCTTATTGTCTAACCAATAAACTACAATAAGACAAAGAAAACCAGAGTACCTTGTGTTCAGGCGTGGCAGAAAATTGCATAACAAGGTCATTTTAACAGCGACTACTTGAGTTAAGTTTTAGCTTTGTGAGTCATGTAGACTAAGAATATTTGTCTCAGTTTATTTCTTTTCTCTTGAAAGAGCCCCCTGTATTTCTATATCTTTTTATAACTATAACCATTACTTTCTATAGCTATTTATTCTGAAGTGGTTTTGGTTCACAACTAAACTTAAACCACACTTCATCTCTGTTTGCACTGTTACAGGATTGATGTCTAAAACTGGATAAACACTATGATTATGAATTTTTTATCTATAATCACTCTAAATCCTTTTAAATGATCTTCATCAAGATCATACTGATACATTTTCCCAATTAATATGATGTCTTCTTCACATTATTGTTAACAAAACTGATTCATTTTTTCCATTATGACTTCTAGGTTGTCTTTGTACTTTTTTTTTATTCTTGCTGCAGAGCATGAGTCCACAGGGACAGTAAACATCAATTAAACTGGATCATAACATCCAAATAAAAACATTAATTAAAGGACTTTTTAAAAATATGAATAATGTATCAAATGACTCTAAAAACTGTTAAAAAAAGTGAGACAAGAGTTTGTGTCACTGAAACAGTAGCAGTTAAAAGATAAAGCCTGCTGTCCTCTCGCTGTGTCCCACCTACTTCCCCTTTCTTGTTACTCACAGTGTAAAGCTTGCAGAGGAACATGGGGGTAGTTTGCGGGTACAAAAGCTTTCCTGTGGTTTAACATGCCCTTGCGGTTGTTTTTAAGCCTATGCGTCCCTCGCAGCCGTGCTAAAAGCATTTTACAGCATTTCAGCAGCAATAAGGGCACATTTATTAAAGACTGTATAAATTATTGCTCATTTAGAGGGTTTTGTTGATTTGCAAACAAAAGCAAAATGTGTTGTGATACTTTTGCTTTTGCTTGTTAATAACCTCTACACCAAACATTCACACAACTGAGCCAAATGGAAAATAAAAGTTAACAAAAGTGGAAATAAAACTATTAGCTGATGTTTGAAATCAAGAACATGTTCCATTTCATCAGTAATCAGGGACGCAGTATTTGGCCAGGACAGTTGTGACAAGTTCATATCCAAAACTACTGAATTGTTCTAAGCAATTATTTAGATGACAAAATTCAAATATAACCACTGTTGTCTGCCAGTGTCTGGTGAATATAACTGGTGGACAAACAAGTTAGTTTTTATATTAAAACTGGCTTTGCCACTTCCTGATAGCATGTGAGAAACTTTGTGGTTGTAAGTAGCATCAAAGCTCCATTAAACAGATGCGCATGTGGATTAAGCAGGGCTGTTCCGATACCAATACTGCTACCTCCAATATTGCCTCTGGATCGGCAGTCAGGAAGCAACCTGACTGTGTAGTAGTTCCAACAGAGGTGGAGAAGCAGGTGGAGAGGCAGGGTCACAAGTGAGGTTAGATGAGTACTTGGTGATATATGAAGTAGTGGGATTAAGTGCCGTGTGTCAAATGTATGGCTGATGCTGTGCTGTATAAAAACGGCTTGGCAATGTGCGCTTGAGATGGGACCTTTGAAAGGGCACATGTTGCCTATAATTAAGTAAAGAAAGCTAAACTGTAACGTTGTTGGTTTACATAATTAAATTTTGTGTAATTACTGTCTTAAGAACATAATGACAGGAAAAAAAATGCTTTATGGTTGCTTTAAAGAAACCATATCTATACATTTTGGCTCTAGATGACAGGAAATTGTGGACAGCAGTCTGTCATAAAAGCAAAATACCTCAGTTTCCTGTTTGGCCCCGGGGTCTGATTTCATGCCCCCACCAATGCCATTTCAAGCTTACGCCCTTGTCAGCGTTACACAGGAAATTCTCAGCGTTTTCCCTGTGGCACTGCCACTCCAACTTCACCTGCTGATGTGACTGATGCTGCAATAAGGGATGACATACTGTTTTCGCTTACTGAGGCGTCCTGTCTACAAATCTTGAGATCAGATTTTTTTTTCTGGCAAACTACTATTTTAAGGGCAAGAATGACGCCCAATAATTGAGCTACTTTGCTTACAATCATAATCCAGAGCCAGAAAACAGGCGGCTAGATGGATGGATATTTTATCCCCATTTTCCTAATCAGTTTTGTCGGGTTCTGTCTTTTCTGGGTTAAAGTAGGTCACAGCACCAGAAACAAGCTGCGCTTTGTCCCCCTCCGGCAGGACAAGGACAGAGAGGAGAGGATGGAGAGGAGGGTTTGTGAGGCTAGCAAAGCAGGCCAAATCATTCCACTGGAAAACAGTCAGTTCGATGTGGGTGCCAACGCCCACACATATATCTGTGGGTCTATATGTGTGTGTGTGTGCATAAACTCTTTATAAGTTTACATTCCTATAAACCTGTGGCATTGTAATCCTGACCTAAGCATCACTGATGCTGTCATTAACCCGAGTAGGGTCTAGATCCCGTCTGAATGATCCTCTTTAACAAGCCAGATTCTGATTGAAAATCCAACGAAAGCACAAGCAATCTGAAATACACACACACACACACGCATGCACGCACACGCACGCACGCCTAGCACACGCGCACGCGCACGCGCACACACATACACACACACACACACACACACACACACACACACACACACATACCTCTGCTCACTTTCGCTCCTCCACCTTCACAATACATCAAAGGCCTTCATTGTGGTGCCTTTATATCCCAACTAGGGCAGCACCAGCAGTGTGTTGGTGACTAGTTAAACCTGTGCCAAGGCCAGAAACCTGCCGGGCTCAAACCCATCCTAAACAGTGATGTGTTGTTATCTGAGCCCACAGCCACATCAACTATACATCCTCTTAGAAAAATAACATTAAGCCGCCAATTAGACAAAAGCCTGGGTAAGCATGCAGGTGTATTAGAAAAGTCATCTGATACTATAAGAGCTTTATTTCAAATGACAAATAAGCATTTGTCAAACTGGAACAAAGAGCCATCATGTTAAAAGCTGTTTGCTTTTTAAATACTATGGTTGGTTCTTGTTTGTGCTACCAATGCCACTATTCATAAATTACTTTGACATTTTCATCTTCTATGCAAAACTTTGGGACCAGCTGTTTTCCTATTACAGTTTGCGTTAGAGGATGAGCAGCATCACATCAACCCAGCTGTCAGTCACTGTCATAATAAGTGCCAGGATGAGAATCTCACAATGTCAGCTGGGCCTTAATTTATTAATGCAAAACACAGCAGGATGGTGGGAGGCTGGTAACAGCTTTAGGCATTTGTATGTGTACATATGTATCTGAAAACAGCAAAAATGCCATAAATTTAATGTTTTACCTCATGGATTATCTCACATGGGCTTGAGAACACTTTCAAAAACTGTTGTCAATTTAAACTTGTTCGCAAGTGATTGCATTCTGTTTTTATTCACTTTTTCCACATAGCAAACCAACTACTTTGAAATTGGAGTTGCACTAACCTAATACTTGCTACAGAATGTGTTTGAACAGCACTTTATTTTCTCCTCATTTTTGCTTAATTTCTTCATTGACAACATGCTACATCAAGCTAATGAGCTGTTCTGCGGTTGACTTGAAACCAAATGGAAACAGCGAAAAAACAAACAAACAAACAAGAAAAGTCAAGATTTAATGAGACCAAAGGAAAACCAGTTCCTTCTGCTCACATCAAGGAAGTCACTGAAAATAGGACAGGATGAGGCATGTTCACAAGTTAGGATGACTAACATGATGTCTGTGGCATCTAGTGGGCTATTCTGTTGGCTAGCAGCATCCTCCTGACTGCCACAACAGTGGAGAGGTCACAAAGGGCACTTCCTGTCATGAAACACATGTGAGGCTGGGCGAGAAGCTGCCCAATAATCAGGGCTAACTGAGGTCAGCTGACCAAAAGCAGAACAGAGGAACATGACTGCAGCATGCAGAAACTCTACTGTACGACTTGCTGCTCTACTGTTAAATCTGCACCAGTTTTAATCACGGCCAGATTTAGCTAGAATCCCTTTGAGTCTAAATATGTTTTTTGGCTTGAGGACATATTTCCACTTAAACTGTGGTTCCAAAAAAACCCACTGTAGTTGTTCAGATATCGACCCTGCAGGCTGTTGTTATGGTGCGCTGGGCCCATGAGGGATGACATGACGGTTGGCTGAGTGTGGAGCTGTCGCTGCTTAGTCAGCTTCCCCTTCAGAGCTGTCTGTCCACACCGGCAGACTGTGATCAGGAGAGTGTGTGAGTGTTTTGTGTGTCTGTCTGTGTGTGTGTGTTTTACTTGTGTGCATCCACCATATGTGACAAAACCCTTCAGCTTTTTCACTTTAAAACAGATGGACAAACGCTGGAGGAGATACAGAGGATTCTCTCAAGCCTTTGGATGCTACATTGATTCTGTGGGTGATTTATACTCATGTGTCACATTCAGGAGACTTATAATCTAATGTAGGCGTGTCCCTTGTTACATTAAGCTGATGGTTACTCAAGATGTAATTTGAAACAACAACTTGCAAGGTCTGTGAGCTTAAGTGAGGAAGAAGTTAACTGAAGGGAGATTTTTAAAAAACAGGAACTTCCACGTTAATAGGAAACGATGATAGGAAACGAAACTCCAATGATTTTATTTTTACATTTCCATTATGTTCAGGGATTTAGAGCTGGATTCAAAAAAGAAGATTCATAATTGACGCAGCAGAGGCAGAAATATTCAGACTTTTAGTCCTTAGGAAAGGTCAAACTCCATAAAACTGGATCCTACACTTCCCATAATGCAACACCTGGGCATTTTTGGGTAAAAACTGTCAGGTTAGTAAATGCCCTGCTGTTTTAAAAATCTACACTCTCATTTTGTAATTCAGGCTTTCTGACAAAAATATGTAGACTTCAAGTTGAGATACCCTTTAAAGGAGTAGTTCAACATTTCAGTAAATACCCTTATTTGCTTGCTTGGCGAGACCAGTGATAGCACTCATCCCCTCATTGATACACCAACTGCATGCTAAATATGCAGCTGGAGCAAGCAGTCGGTTAGCTTAACTTACCACAAATGCTGGAAAAAGAGGAAAAACGCTAGTAAAACTCCAAGTTTACCTGCCAAAACATTTTAAGTAGCATTATGTAGTGTGCTATTTCTTGGCTGGGGGCTATAATTTCCTTAAGCCTCCTTTTACTGTTTGGTGACTGGTTCCAGCAAAGGAGAGGTCCAGCACACAACCCTCTGTAAACCAGTTGATGCTTTAAAAATTTTCTTATCCTGCCAAGACAGCAAATATAAATATACTTCCAAAAAAATATCAAGCTACTGATTTAAAGGTTCTCTCTATCAAAGACAATAATGAAAATGGGAACAGTTTCGGAAAAAAGAAACCCTAAAACATGTTTGTGAATTCTAAAGAAAGATATTACATTTTGCAAAACATTCGTAGACTCAAAACAGATTACCTGGACGAAATCTGTACTTTTATGATCCATCACTACATTATAGTTCAACTGAGGGAGGTTAACTACTGAAAGCAATGATAACTGACAAGGCTGCACTGCTAGTAGTCAGGGGAGTTTTTAGGTTATGATACAAACTGTGTCCCTGACAGAATGAAAAACTACCACCTTAGCATAAAATGACATCCGTGTCACAGTCTAACATGCAGTCGAGTATGAAGAGGAAGCGCCAAACGTCTAAATGTGAGCTGACGTTTCTTTTGGTGCATAAACAATGAGCCAGCCTAAATTTAGACTCGGTTTAGTATCTAGGCTACATCAGATCTCATTTGGAGCTGGTTAAAAAACTACTTTCCCTGCGTGGACTCCATGAGTGACATTTCCAACACTGCAGCTGCTGGCAGAGTTCTGGGGAATCAACTCACTTCAAACGATGCCACTAAGGCTACAGCAAAAAAACATAAGCGAGCAGTTACAGTATTTGTATTCGCAGAAATTAAAAGGGAAGGAATGCTGAGAGGTGCTGCAACTCAAAGTCAGTAACAGTAAGTTAACTTTGGAGGCTATTTGACATTCATGTCTTGTTGGTGCAGGCCCAGAGCAGTGAAGCAAGGAGCAACGCTTGGCAGCGCTGATAGCTGAGGAGGGGAAGTCAATGAAAGTTTGCCTCAAAACACACTACATCACCTAAACTGCAAAGATTGCATGTGAAAAATGATACACAGATGATAATAACGTGTGTGTGTGTGTGTGTGTGTGTGTGTGTGTGTGTGTGTGTGTGTGTGTATATATATATATATATGCATGTCTAGTATAACAAAATAAAGCTCTGTGTTCCATTTCCAATGCTGAGTTTTATTAATGACTGGAGTCATTATGAACCTTATGATTGCCAGCAAGCAAACAAGCATCACAATCTGCCTTCATCCAAACCTTCCCCAAGGCTAATCTGCTCTCCTGCAAACTCAGCCAGCTTTAAGCTGTCAATAGATTGCAGCCTGCAGCTTCCTATGTGGTTCACCTCAGGAATGGTGGGGAGATGAAGGGAGAGAGGGTGAGGCAGTGCAGTGTTTAAGGGGGGGATACATTTTGGCTGTGGCCCAATCCCTGCATGAGGGTCTGATCCACCCCGACGCCCTGCCTGCGAGCAGCTCCAGTCTGCTCCCACGGCGGGTGCTGAAGGAAGCATGAGGATCAGGCAAATTGAGTGTGTGCACATGTGCAGATCACAGCAAAGATGCTTTCAGGCAGAAAGCGAACCTGCCAGCGAGAGTCAAAGCTTCATGTAACGGGAGTTGAGGCAATATGGGAATAGGGGAGACTGTTAGAGATGAACAATAAAAAAGGGGGGGAAGCGAGAAAAGAGAGATGTCTGCTGGTTGGTGGAAGGTTTCTGGGTTTCTGGGGAAGATTTCTTGGTGCTGCTGGCTCAGCACTTGACAAGGACCCCTCTGCTAAATATACATGTGAGTTTCACTGGCGTCCCAGGGGTCTTAGCTGGATGACTCCCTGCACTCCCTCACTTAAGTAGCGTTGGAAGAGCTTCTTTAGATCCACAACTGCTTTTAATAAAACCTCAACTCTTTCAATTTCCTCAATCGGATGAGAAATTCCCCCCGTTACTCCGATGCCCAAACCATCCATAAAATGCTGGACAGGAGTGTATCTGTAGCTTACACTTCTCTCAGTTTTGTGCGCCACATTTTTTGAGTGTTTTAAAAAGATGACAGAATTTACAGCCATGTGATAATTACTCGGGGTTGTGTAACACTCTTTTTTTAAGCATCTACTTTAAGGAAAGCCCTTCGCCCCTGTAAGCTGAGAAGGTATCCATAAATATTGACTGGATATCAAATGACCAACATCCTTGATATAGTCTCACTCTGAACACCAATAAAGACAGACAACTAGGTTTTGGCCTAAATGAGACCCATCCAGGTGTTTTTGCTGCGAGGGCAAACCTAATAGCAATGACTAAGAATGCACTGTTCCCAAAGGGTTTTTAAATTTAACCACTTAATGTGCAAAACAGAGCCAGTCTGATTAGCATTTTCCTGTCTGGAATGAATATGTTAACATCCTGTAGAACACAGTTGCATCTCTTATCAGAAAACAAGTCAACCTGCAGCTAGCAGAGGGCTTCTTTGACCTAATGAATGTATTCTGGTATTTTTTATAGCATTAAATAAATCCTGACTCCTTCAGTGCATAACACAGATCTCCTGCTAAACTTAACCTAGGGGTTGCCGGGGTGAAACTCGAAGCCTTGTGTTAGCTGGTTGTAAATAAATACAAAAACTTAAAGCACTGTGCAGTTATTAAGGGGTTGCCTCCTGTTCATAATTTCACTGCACACAGTTAACACCCTGAAAGATGGTCTGCATTGTTACTTTTATACATTTTTTCTTCACTACTGAAATAAACTTGGGAAAGATACCATGAAGTTTGAAGTCATCCTTTCACATCCTCTACATACAGTGCGTAGATAAAACAACAGAAAGATTATTTGGCTAGCTTGTAAAAAATCTAAACCAGTGAGATAATAAGCAAAGGAAAGCTACAGAGGAAATCTGG
The DNA here is from genome assembly GCA_029814765.1 of Acanthurus leucopareius. Lineage (NCBI taxonomy): Eukaryota > Metazoa > Chordata > Actinopteri > Acanthuriformes > Acanthuridae > Acanthurus > Acanthurus leucopareius. Next base: position 8,896,334 of record JAQMCX010000029.1, read on the forward strand.
ACAAACCAGGTTGTTGTGTACATCAAAGAGCATTGTACTGATTTCCAAACACGTCCCTGTCACCACAATCTGCCCTTAGGCACTACATTTTCCACTGTCACCAAGTGTGCCATACTCAATTAAGATGAGCTCATCTTTATGGCAAAAGGTCAGCACAGCTCCTCTGGATTAATCTGCAGTTGTATACATAGGCAAACACAGCACTTATGTGACCATCAGGTGAAATCAGGGAGGAATTCAAGGTGAAAATTAGTTGCAGGGAGCTGAAAATGGGCTGCAGATTGACTCTCTCTCCTTGATGATTGTTTTCATCGGGGGAGCCAGCTGTTACCATCCCACCTGCAGCAGGGGCAGTTATGCAACCCTGACAATCAGCAGGAGGGGCGAGAGAAAAACGTCTCATCAAATATCAAATGACACTGGTGACTCGTAGTCAAATTCATACATTTCTACCAGTTTTGAGTAGAAAAAAGTTACAGAAACCTTTCAACAGCTAAACATGCTTAGTTAAGTGATGTGGAGGAATTGTGAGGTGTTACTCGCCCACAAACACCGCTAATGCACCGGCCAGAGGACCACGTCCTCTTTTACACGGCTTTAAATGTATTAATACCAGCCAATCCACGCGATAATTGGGCTAATTATCACAACAACGATGTTGGCAGTGATTCCTTGAGTCCGCACGCGGGGCCTTTCTGGGCATGTAAGCTCGCGCTGGGCTCAGCCGAACCTGGATAACTTAACCTACCTGGACATACTGCTGCTCCAGACACACAACTACAGCCAACAACCTCATTAAAACCTTAGTTTGGTCAGAAATACGACTAATGACAGTAATGTATGCTTTCTTCAACCCTACACACACAAACACGCGGTGGAAATGTTGCGTTCACGGCGGACGAACTTACCTAAATCATCCATGTTGGCCGGAAATCGTTCCAATGCTGAGAACCGGACCGGTCCTCCTCTGTCGATCACAGCGGGACTGTAAGCAGCTGGTTCGGCCTCAAGTCGCCGAATCTCCGATCCCAGATCTGAACGCAGTGAAGTTTTAAACTTCCCCTGCAGCTCGACGAGCCTCAAACACACTCAGGCACACACATACCCTGCTGCCCCCCTGGAGTCTCCGTCAGTCTACATCCAGCCCCCTGCCTGCCCACCAGCTGCAACACAGAGGGACCAGCGACATCTAGTGACACAGAGTGGTATTGAAGCTCCCTTCACAGTAGGCTTAATTTTATTTAAACAATGTCTGCGACTCTACAGTACAAATTGGAAGCTTTTATGTGAACACCATTATAAAAACATTGAAAAGTTTTAAAGACAACAGCCTCCTAATTACCTGCACATAATAATAATAATAATAATAATAATAATAATAATAATAATAATAACAACACAAATAATTACAATTCCTTTTTAAAGATTAATTGCAGTATCAAATTTATACATTTATATGATTTTAATCGACCTATTTTTCATTGTATCTTATTTTTTATTTCATAAAATTAGTGCTTTATCTTTTTTACACTATTCTAAAATACCCTATGTCTAAATTCTATATTCCTCATCGTTTTTACTGTTGAGCACATAAAACCAATGGTTTTTTTTTGTTTACCCAAATCCAATATTGAAATTTTCCAGCTTTTGTAAAAGGGGAGACTGTACAAAATGTCAGGTGAGCCAGACCCAGAACATCTGTGTCAGTGCATTTTATTTTTTAACCTGCTGCCACAGTGCCATCTATTGGTGAAAAGCCATAGTTGTGTAGGATTACTTGAAATTGCACTTGTCCTCTAAATTCATTTGCAGCTGCACGTTTAAGAGTTTCATTAACTTAAATAATGTCAAACAAAAATGCAGAATAAAAATACTTTATGTAGCCTACTGTGTGTGTTTTTTTAAAAGAATTTTCTATTTATTGTGTGATAACAGAAATGCAACGTGCCTTGTAAAAGATTTGCTACAAGAAAAACTAATCAGGTGTCTCTCAGCCAAATTTTCCAACAATCTTTAGACACAAAAAAGAAAAGTTATTGATAGCTCATATTATTAGTTTCAGATAATGCAAGGTCTTGGTTTACCAGTTGCCCTTATAAGCAAGCCATTAGAGAAGACCTGGAATAACAAGGCTGATGATAACATTAATACAAACTCTGTTCACTTATAATTTAACACAACTCTGTTTTTGTTCTCTAATTCATAGCAACATCCAGAAAATTGAGCTAATGGATTTAAGATATGAGAGAAAAATGCTGAGGGATCAAGTGTCACTATAGACATTCGGAAAATATGGAAGAATTATATCCCACAAATGGCACAAACCAAATCAATGACAGCTGCCTATCTCATATTTGCTGTGGTGGAGCACAAAATGGAAAAATTCCAGTAAGCCATGATGGTGTGGGACAGTGAGGACAAAGCTGGGAGAGACGACATCCAAATTGCTCAGACTTAAAAAGGTTGAAACAGTGCAATCAGGCTGGGAGGGCAGGACTGATGGCTAAACCTGAAGCACTACAGGAAGTTCAAGAACACTGGTTCTACTGCCGAGTTCCTCTGAGGTGTCGTAGGCCAATCAACAAAACACTAGTGAGGAGGGGTTCACTTGAGTTTTCTGTGCCCCACTCAACACACACTCCGCACAAATTGACACTTCTTGCAGAAAATTCATCCATTATTCCTCAATAGGGGCTATGCACTAAATGGTACTTAAGAACTGTATTAAATCTCCATATGCGCCTCTGTGAGAGAGCATAAATTACATCCTTCGTGCTGAAATGCCTCTCCTGATCAATAATTGGTGTAATATTCCTAGAATCATCCTGCAGGGATTTGCAGCATGTGGAACTCTGCAGTGTAATATCAGTGATTTTATCATCATTTTACATACTTCTAGGTTTTAATGTGTGTTATCCAATAATGTCAGTGTCAGAGTTTCACAGAGTTGTGTGAAAGCTCAGATTTTTGTCTTTTTATCTTTACCCTGATCAAAGTCTCTACATGATGTTTGATACGTTTGCTTTTGAAGGTTACTCAAAATTTAAGGTTTATTAGGCCTGTAAGATTTATTTTTCATCAAGGGCTCACTGTGGATATTATGAACACTGAGGGACATTGTTGAACTTTTTGGATGCAAATTTGATTAAATTCATCTTCTGTTATCCTCAGTGGCCACTAGGGTGTGTCCATGTACAAATTTATGTAGAAAGATTCAGTGAGAGTTTCTATTCAATACAGCTGTGATGCTGTTCTCAATCCTAATGTCTGTTTGTAGTGCAAAATCTATATATGTCGCAAAGGGAGGTTTGATTTTTACTTTCTGACCAAATATGATTTTACTGATTTAATAACTGAATAGACTTGGTTATGGATATGATTTTGGTACTTTTACAGTAAATAAACACATACTCTTTCAGAATGTCTCAGTTTGAAACTAAGAAAAGCTGCATCAGAACATCAATTGAATATTTAATATGTCTGCTCCAAATAGTATTTCCTCCTAACTAGATTTATTTAGGATTTCACCCCTTATTTTAAATACGAAGCTACAACTAAGAGATGATTCCCTCAGCATAAAGACTAAAAGCAAAGGGAACTGTGTGCTGGAAAAATCTATTGGAAGCTACTGCACCCAGCCAAGAAATAGTCTTGTAACTCCCCATAAAACCATGACTAATGTGTTCATATGCTTTAGCGGAACTTGTAAAGAAACTGGATTTGTTACCAACAGGCTGATGTGAGAGCAGTATCTGTGTGCATATCTAATATTTAGAAAAGAGAATAAACATATTCTCACCAAATGTTAAACTATTTCTTTGTTACAAACCCTAAACTACCAATGACTCAAACCCCTAAACAAGAACTTTGTCCAAAATTTGACACACAAACCCTGAAACAACATGGATTACCATAAAGGTGTTACTCATTTCATCCAGCAAAAGTGAAAATTGACAGAAAGATGGTTGCAGGGCTAAACATTACAGAGAAACTGGAGGAGAGGTCCTCCCTTCCTTTGAGTTGTATTAAAAGGATTGAGCCAAGACGTCAGATGTATGTTTTTGTTGTTATTCTACAGGTCAGAGGCCGAGACCCAAATGCTGGAGGCAAAGGAGGGCATCGAGGTGGAGAGTGTTCACAGTTCACGGAGAGACAGATGAAGCTGAGGTGAGGCAGTCATCAACCATGACACCAAACTGCATGCTTTAATGTAGAGCAAGCTAAAGGAAGTCAGTCCTTTGGGAGATGGTAAAGACTTCAAAAAAAGAGAAAGGTATTATATTCCACAAGGAATCATGTATAAACGGCACATTAGAGAACAGTTTCTTAATCAAGGCTCAAAAGACCTTTGTTCGCTTAGAAAGAACAGAAGAATTTTGCTCTATCAACATTAATTAGCTGCCCAAGAGAAGGAACATGTTGAAGATTTGCACAGACAAGATGAAGGCAAGTTCAGGTCCTGTCAACATGCTTGCAGCCATAGTTTAACCTAATGGAAGTTTGTATCCTGTATGTGCATGTGTTTCTCCTGCAGAGTGCAAAACCTGCTCCTGGAGCAAGAGAACGAAGGACATGGTGAGAAGGGAAAGAACCAGCAAAGGATCTGAGGGTGAGTCTCATTTCATAATTTGTACTTTAAATAATATGACTGTATCCCGGGTGTTTTGCTAATGTCTAACTGTGATGATTACATATAATTATTGCATAACTCGAGGTAGTTCACAAGAAATGAACATGGATCTAAGCAATTTTTTAGCAGCTTGTTTTCAGGTGTAAACCTGTTTCTCCATGACCTCACCTCCTGTAGAATTAAAAAACAGCTTTGATCGCTTAAGTACAATATTTCATGACATGATCTAATCGGCTTTTGAGGACTTTTATTAGCCCTTTATTAGAGTGCAGAGGATTTTTTCAAACAACAGATTTATCAAAAAACATGAAAATGACCTACTATAAAGACAACTGAATCAATGTTTGCAGATACCCATCTCATGTTTCACTGTATCCAAATCACATGCCCCAAAATATGAAGTCTTCTTTCATTCTTATTGTATCACGCTTGAAATTAATTATTTATCACCACGTCAGAACAAGGTTCAGATGGTCCCTACCTTTCTGAGATCACGCAGCTACATACTGACTTACTCTGTAGACTTTTTTTAACTTGTAACTTGTTTAGGATTTAAATCCTCCGATCGATACTAAACTTTGGATGGAACCGTTTTGCATTGAAATTAACTTTCTTTCATTTTCCTATAATTTCATGGATCTTTTTCTGTGTAGTTGTGCTTAGTATGAGTTGGACAAGGACAGCTGTCTGGCAGACTCCCTGGAAAAGCAGTGCACTGGAGTTCTGAGAACCCTGAACCAGCTGAAGAGTGCCATCACTAGCCTTTAAGATGAAATAATGCATGAGGCTGCCATCAATGCTTTTGATGACATCCCAAGTTCCATTATTACGTGGAATAGAGAACTCTTTAACCCCATAAACTTAGCTCTGAATATACATTTTAAAGTATACACATTTTAACACTCTCATTGTCACTTTCTCTCCACTTCAGTTAACCTTGAGGAGAGCAGTAGAAGTCTACTGCTGAAGGCCCGTGATGTGAAGGACGAGGAGATGTAAATATATAAAACCTGTAACCCTGCTGGGAGTCTGTATGAAAAGACTTCAAGTGAAGCAGTTTGTTACTCTTCTTGACCAAGACTAAGATTTTATAAAAAACCATCTGCTTAGAGACCTGTTAGACCGTACATTGTTCAAGTGCTGCTTGAACATGGTTTAGTCCGAATTAAATATGAAATAAATTGACTGAAGGAAAAGGTATGAAAAACTAACAGCTGTAACATCATTACAGGTCTCAATGCTTTTTACTGTTGCTGGAAAAACAAAACCGTAACTCAGGCAAACCCATCTACTGGCAATTGGAAAGCAGTCAATCACATTCTAAAAGCAGATTTACCCACTGTTAGAAAAAAAAACAAAAAAAACAGCATATATGATTAATTAAGGTAAAAAATATATTTTCTGTCCATGACCCCCACCCCCCAACGCAGCAGGAAACAAGACAATAAGAAACAATTAGCAGAAAGACTTCTAATAAAGAGCTGGGCTATAATTCCTGAGGGATTGTCACACAAATGGATCTCAGGATTCACATCACACCAAACTATTTTTTCCTATGTTGATTTATATAATATTGATTTGTGCAGCTTTCCATTCATCTATGCCAACAGGTCCCCCAAAGGGCCCCTCCTTCAAAGGCCACAGGCTGTTCTTACAGATAAAACATGACGCACGATGGGAGCTCAAATGTCCGAGTTGATCCAAACACTTATCCCTCACCATTCCCTACATGTCTCCTCTCCAGAAGACAATACATCAGTCTGGGGTTCGACAGGCCGGCTCCCCCGCTCTGCCTCGGACCCTCCAGCTGGAACAACCAGGGGTTTTATCACCCCGCCAAGGTCTGGCAAGAGGGGTGGGTGATGGGTGGCAAGGATCACTTGGTGGCATCCTATTGTGTGACTGCGGTCGCCTTAAACTCCACAGTATAGCATTACCCTCCCCATCATCACAGCACAAAAATAACAACAGGGCTCTGTCCGTCTTAAGTCCTCTGTTTCAGGAGCCAAGCATTTTAATGCACACACACGATACACACATCTATTTGTGATAATGCACCACACATGCTCACACACAAACAATGCCACACATGATGTTGATTAATCTCTTGAGGAGACAGAGGAATACACAGCTGCTATAATGAAAGACACACACTTTCACTATCCAACAGTGAATTAAAACAATAGCTGGTTTCCTATTTTCTTCTACCAGAAATTGACTATCCTATACATGTGTAAACACCATTAATGAGACTAAAACCTTTAATTTGTCCTCTAATGTATAGTTTGTTTTTAAAAAATCAGAATGAGAGGCCAACCACTGTCTTTGAAAACTTTTATTAGATGAACATGCGTCTAACAAATGAATATTTACTTTCAAAAATACAGGTAAGTGTTTTTAAGAGTATAAAATTATAAGGAAAAACAATCTTGATTAGTCTCAGATGAAAGTGGGAGCGTACTATGGATAAAGCTGAATTGTTCATTTTTTGAGGGAAATATTGTCTTGAACCTCTTGTACTCTGGGCTGAGTACTGTACAGACACAATGCAGCCAACAAGAGGGTGTGTGAACGCACCACAGACCACGTCTCCTTAAAGAGCAGTGGTCCGCTTTCAAGTCTTGTACAGGCAAGAGACGTACTTTCAATCTGATGAACTTGCTGACAAAAAAGTTTTACTCCTGGTCCTTTTCCTCTCCATGAGTGATGATGTGAACCAGGTTCTTGTAGTCCAGGTTTCCTGCCACATCTGGAGGAAAGGCGGTGAACATCTGCTCCATCTAACCAACAGGAAGTAGGTATTAACATCACTTTTTTTTAATCAGAGCTTCACTGCTTCACAAAAAACAGCACAAAGCTCAGTTCACAGAAAGGTGCAAGGATGAATCACTGAGGTTTGTTTTTGAATGAAAATGCTTCCGATGTGGATTGCAGACTATTACCATGATGACGTTCATCCCTATACACTTTTTGGACTCATCCATCCACCCACACACACGCACGCGCACACTCACACACACCAGGCAATCTGACATAATAATGATAATTAGTTTAAAAGGATTATAGTGTACCTCTTCAGAGGAGAATCTGTCTGCTTGTGTTGTCAGCATCTGTGTCACACTGAACAGAAAAAAGAGAAAAAACACTACATGAGCAAACAGTGTGTGTGTTTACATCAGGAGAGGAAGTGCAGGTCGTGATGGCTTTGCTTTTTATTTGTCAATTGCAGTGAGGCTCAGTTGCAGCCATAAATTGAGTGAAAGCTTACATATCACCCCTTAAAATTGTTTTTCATGTTGCCATTGACGTAGTAGAGTGTAGTGTAGTGTGTTAAGTCACTTACTAGTCCTTCCTCAGCACACCTTTCCCCTCAGGGTCAAAGACTTTGAACGCATTGAGGATGGTCTCCTCTGGATCAGCACCTAGGTGCATTAAAAACAGTCAGCACAGTTCTCCAAATCCTCTGCTCAGGCAGCTTTGATTTAGTTTGTGATTAAATGCTTGTCCTTGAGCTTTAGTAAGTCTTTACCTTTCAGCTTCTCACCGAACATGGTGAGGAAGACGGTAAAGTTGATGGGGCCAGGAGCCTCTTTGAGCATATCATCAATCTCCTCCTGTTTCACGTTGAGCCGTCCTTTGATAGCAAACAATCAACATGAACATACGACACAAGAGGATGAGCAGATTTAGTCTCTGCTCACCAACAAAGTGTTGCAAATGTAGGATCTGTTTCTCTTGAACTCATAATCACTCCTTAAAGACTCATTTTTCTACATGCATCCTGTAAGATCTTTAAATATAGGTGATCTTATCGTACCTAGAGCAGCGAAAGTGTCCCTCAGATCATTCTTGTCGATGAAGCCGTCTCTGTTCTGGTCCATGATGGTGAAGGCCTGAGGTCAGTGCACAGGACAGGACATAGAAATGAGTCTCTCTGTCTTGAGAGGTGACAGAAACAAACATCTTGCAGCCGCATGCTTTTAGCCAGAAAGTAAAAAATTCAAATGTTTCAGATTTCCTCTCCTTCCTTAAATATGATGTCTATTTTTGAAGTTGAATACTGTTAAGTATTTATAACTAGAGAGCTCCTCGGGGTTTAGCCCCGGCATCCAGGGCATGCCCAGCAGTTTATCTGCAGCCTAATCACTGATGACACAGTCTGGATGTCTGAGCAGCACTGACTCTCATACCAGCATACCGCAGGTCTCACTGCTGCCAAGCTGGAGGCAGGAAAATAGACAGGTGGACATACTACAGAGAGGAACAATGGAAATGGAAAGACAAAGGACCAAGAGGGAAGAAGTAATGGAGAGCTCTGTCTGTGTTGCTGAGTATTTTTGAAGACAGAAAACCCTTGAATCATAATACTCGACTTAGTTAGCTAACATGCATACTCATACACACTTTCCACAATTCTTATTTTTTTATATGTATGTTAATCTGCAGAGTAAAAATCTGATGAGCAGCTTTCACCTCTTTAAACTCCTGGATCTGAGCCTGCTCAAACATGGAGAACACATTGGAGTTGGCTCCCTCTGCTGCCCTCTTCTTGGCTTTCTTGGGGGCCTTTTGGCACAAAGAAAAGAGGAGAGATGAAGCAGAGGCAATATGAGGCAGTTCAGGTAAAGCCAATGCCAAACAATATTAATTAAAGGGATCATGATGCTTAAAAGCAGATAATTGTAGAGACAAAAATGGGGAAATGCCTTCAAGCGTTAAAACAAGTGCATTAAATGAATTAAGCTTTTAGCTCAGTAGATAAAAATTTGCAAAAATGTGATTACTGTTTAAGCTATTAACATTTTGGCATTTATGATTTCAATTTGCTTCAGCAAGTCAAACACTTTGAATATCTTTCCTTAAAAGAAAAAGTGTTGTTTGTCATTTCAGAAGCATTAAGCACTCTGCAGATGACAACACATCCGGTGTTTGGTTTTAATTTTGGTAAAAATGAAATCTTTGCAACTGTGAGCCATCCAAAGACTTTCATTTAAATTGTTAATTACTTTTAATGTTGTTGGAGTTTTGGAAGCTAATAATTAATCACAGTAACTATTACATTAAATGCAAAATATTAATTTAATATGGTTTTAAATAACATGAGTTTTGAATTATTGCACTTGTTTGTTCAAGATAAAGTTAGCATCCTTGAAGTCTCAAAAAAAAAAAAATCACATTCCTCATCTGTCTTGCACCATCAGTCTACACGCACTCATGCACATACACACACACACTGACTTACCATGGCTGAGCAGCTGGGAGGTCAGTCCAACAATGATGGCAGTGAACAATGGGGTGATTGTGGGTAGCCTTTTGTAGTTCCAACCCTCAGCTCCACTGGATGATATTTATAAACTATGCCCTCTTTAGGAAGTGGCAGGTAAATGACACTTCATACAGCACATACAGTATTGCATGCAAAAAAAAAAACAAAAAAAAACAAAACAGCGCATACACACGCACACTCTGCTGTAGTAGCCACACGCCTTGTCTTTTCATGGACAAAGAGATTGGAATAACAGGTTTTAAATATCAAGAGCAGACCGAAGGTTAAAGCACTTAATCACTTTAAACTGCCTTGTGTCCACAGATCACCGTCTGCACTGCTTAAACTATAGACAACCAAGGCATCAACTCAGTGAAAGTGATACTGGAAATGCAAGACTAAAGCAGAATGTGAAATCAGCTGAAATGGTTTCATAATCTCAAGTCTTTCTTCATTCTCTTTAATAGACCCGGGTGTTACTGTCAGATGGGATTAAGTCTATAAATTCATTCTTAATATGGCAGCAATCAGGCAGATTTTTTTTTTCGATGACCAGCTGATTAAAGCCTCGAACTTCTTCACAGATCAGCCTTTGTAAGCCTTCTTGAAAAGAATTTCAGAAATTTGATGAGACTTCATCCGAAAACTAGGTGTTTTAAAGCGGATAACTAACCATTCAGTCATAATTGAGTTGAGTTTGAATCGGTTGATTCGATCTTGATACATTATTAAATGCAATTTGAACTCGATTGAAAAATGGCAAAGTTAAGGCAAGGTGGATTAAGACACTTAATGCATTAAATATTACTTAGACAGTGGGATAGAACTGGTATAAGCTAAAGGGCCTTGGGTTAATGAAAAAAACTGCAGAGGAGTAAGAAAGGACTGTATATACTATATAATATATGAAAAGATAAAAACAACTTACTAGTCCAGCAAAAGAGAAGACAGAGGTCAGTCTGGATTTAAAGTTTTGAAGATCTTCGCCTCGCAAAAGTTAAGACATCTTGAGCTGTCAAAGCTTGTATCCAAGGAGTGAATTTACTATGACCAAGAAAATCTTTTCCAGCTTTTGATGAAATATTCTGATCTTTCTATCAATCATTTAATGTCCTCGCTGGATTCAAGACATGATGAGAGAGTGTGAAAATCACCAGCTCATTAAGCGTATTTTATTGACCTGTCAGGACTGTGTTACCACCAACCTTTGAAGCATTTCTCACATGCTTCTTTACAAGACTGGCACCGGCTTGCCTCTGCCTGACATTGTCAGAGTATAGCACAGTATGCATGGCACACACTATTTATGAAATCTCATTTATTCTTAAAAGGTAAATGCGTGGGCTGACATTCATGCTGATGAAATGTCTAACCGGAAACTGTCTCACTTCCATTGGCTTCATCTGTGCTGTAACCTGTAGATGGAAGAGGCTTCAGCTGTTCATTCTGTCCATGAGACACATTAACATGGAGAAAACAGATTCTTAAAGCATGTCTTGGATCTACTTTGCACACTGCACTGGTGTTAGCTTTAAAGAGGCTCAGTGTTGTCAACAGCAGTGTGTGCGACATACTCAAGCGCCACATTGCTGACACTGAACACGTCCTTACAATGCGCTATGTCTCTATGCATCATTAACAAGTCATCTGGTATCACTTGTGGCTCTCGGGTCAAGAAAAGTGAAAATTAGCTGAATTGGCCGGGGTTAGAGGGTGAGGCAGCAAGTGGGTGGGTGGTCTATATAAAGAGAGTCGCTGAAAGGCTCCCTGCAATCAGTCCACTCACTGTCACACTGGATGCCTCTGACGAACTAACAGCAGTTGCTGGTGGTGTCGTCTCACAGCGAAGTGTTTGCATGGAGGTCAGAATTAGAAAAGATATTGTTAACTGACAGAGTTGATGCTATTGTTGAAAACGTTTTTACAAGCTCCCCCTCAGCATCTGATCCGAGCAGCCGCTGCAGCTACCGTGACTGGAATGGAAGGCCACGGTCGCTTCGGCTAAGCGCTGGGATCAAACACCTATAAATAGACTAACCCCAACTAACACAATGGACAGGGACAAATGGTCATTTCACAGGCAGCCTTAAGTGTAAGTGATAAGTACATAGCAGCACGAGGGAAAAGGATCGTTAATCACTTCTATGTCTGTAATTTTTAGCAACTAAACAAAGAATAGTGCTAGTTCACCGGCACACAAGCAAAATAAAAGAAGGTAAAGTAGAGGAGAAGGACAATGGTTATAATATTTAATATTCTGTGACAAAATCTCTACAGGGAACGTTAATAAAACATTTGTTAGCAGACATCAATATCATATCCAGCGTTACGGCGTTATGATTCAGGAAAAGAAACAAATTAAAAAGAGGAGACAAATAAAATAAAACAGGATAGGAAACCCTTGTTGTGTAAACCAGTGGGGAACTTGTGCAATCTGTCGCAGTAGGGGCTTTTTGTTGAACATCTGTGACCAGTGAATCCATCTTCTTGCCTTGAATATGTTAAGGGAGATTTTTATGTCTAAAATGAACCAATGTTGATTCAGAAGTTGAAGAAACATCTTTGATTTAGTGTCCTACTGTTAAAAGACACATAGGGGAAGTATAAGTTTGGGTATAAGTTTGGCATCTACACTACTGAAAAACACAAAAATACTCTTTCAACATAAATCAGATTGTGATTATACAAAATAAAATCGAATGTGTCAAGTGCAAGCACCTTGACAGTGAGAGCCAAAAACACTTGGGTGGATTTTGTTTTTTCAGGTTTGAACTGGCTATTAAACTGGCCATGAGTGCCTTGATAAGACAAAAATCATATAATTTTAATGTGCAAGTCGGAACAGATAAAAGAAAGATGTCATTCACCGCTTTGTTGTTGAGTTGTGGAATATAAATATAACCCAAATGAGGCAGAAGCAGAAGACAACACTCTGTTTCATTTCAGATATAGAACATATCCATGCCATTTACGATTCAGGAGAAAAACAAAGATTATTTTCATCTTCACCTTGAACAGTTTTGGGTTATATACAATATAAGGGACAGTGTACAAAAAGAAATGCTCAAGTACTATGCTGAAAGCTTCAAACATGATCTTTTTTTCCCTCCTGTCATATAGTTCAGCACTGAGGTTTTGCCTTTGACAGATGGAAGTGCATACATGAGTTGGATCCAGATACAATCACTCACTTGTTAAGGATGTTTGGACATATTAAAAGAATACTCATTGGACATTCAAGAGGACACGTAATCACTTTTTTTCTTTAACAAAAATAGACATGGCTTATCCAGCCTTGAAATTCCTTCTCAATATATATAAAATTATGTCTTGTTCTATGTACAGTCAGATAGCGTTCTGAAGGATTAGAAAGTCCTGCTGAGGATTGTGGGTAGTGCAGTTTTAGTGTCGACTTATCTAAGGGCAGACAGTCATCTGGTGTGTGGGGCAGGGGGGGCTCATCTATGTGTTTAAATTTTATCCAAATTTGTTTGTGCTCCAGCCAAGTTGTATCACCGTAACTAACCACAGTCTCACTGGAAGACTGAGGTTAGCGGAGAAAGATTGTAATCAGCTGATAATGATTGTGTCTTGATACATTAGCGCAGGCAGCGGCAGCCAGAAATGCTATTAGATGTACAGTACTCGCCTGCCCTAATCTGTGGCTACTGTGGACAGAGCTAAGCGCACGAGTCAACTTCTGCATTTCCTACTAACGACTGACTTTGAAAAATATTTAGGCATTGACTTGTAAGATAAAGTTGCTACTACTGTGCTTGTCTATCATAGTCACTGCTGTCTGAAGTTGACAAAAACTTGTAAACCCACTGAGTCAGGTCTAAATTTGAGAACTCATGACCTAGATTTCGTTTTGAAGAAAAAATCAAATTGAGTTATTAATCCCTTTTCAGAATACAGAGCACTTACTTACATATATCTCAAAAACCCTGCTCAGAAAGTTATTAAATATGGCATTTTGTTGACCTTTATTGACTTGGGTCAGATAATTGAGAAAAATAACCTGCTTCCAATGACATCTATGTATTTCTCTAGTTCTCTCTCGGGTCTGATGGCTACAGTTGTTTCCCTCTGTGGGTTTGTCAGCTTAGATCTCATTCAAAACTGTTGTGTGGCAGTGTTTCATCAAGATGTGGTGACATTCTCACTGGTACTCTGCTCCCTTCTTTCTCATTCCAAAGATGAATTTCTCTGTCTGCACCGGGTTTGCGGCCCTGCAGTTTCTCAAACAGATGATTGATCCCATACCTGTAGGATAAAGATAAAACAGGAGGTCAGGGTAATAAACACACAAAAACAGTGAGCAGTTAAAATTGGTGTCCGCTATAGTGCTATCACAAAAATGTTAACTTGTCATGTATATTAAGCTAAAATCCAACATTAGCATGCTCATAGTGACAGGGCTAACATGCTGATGTTTAGCAGGCAATGCCAGTATATTTACCAGGTTTTTACAGCTCAATTTAGAGCTAGTTGTTGATACTATACAAAACCAAAAATGTCAAGCTGCTGGTGGTGTTAAAGGAAAGAAGTGTGATCACTAAAGTCATCTAAATTACTCTTCTAGGCACCATAAATATATGTACTAAATTTTATAACAATCTGTCTGATAATTGTCTAGGCTATTAAATTTGGATATCAATCACCATTAAGTCATTAGAATTGATTTTTTAGAGATGAACGTCAACATTTCCATTGTAGTTGACTGGCCGACCTGTCGTTGCCCACTACAGAGCTGCTAGCACGGCCAAAAACAAGATTTGTTATCACCACTGAAACTGAGTAGCAATAGCAGGGTATCAGTATCACACAGGAACAGCAAAATATGAAACAAACAAAGATGTCAGACAAACCTTGTTAACAGGGTTTATGGGCGTGCGACCGGAGCCAGTATGAAGCCTTTGTCGCTCTTCGTATCGTCCAGGAGACCTCTCCCTGCGAACATCCATCACCCGGCCAGGAGAGCGGTCCATTCGAGGGTCTGCCATGACCCTGCCTGGGGAGCGCTCCAGCCGGGGGTCAACCATGGCTCTGCCTGGAGAGCCCACCATCCGACTCTCCAGCATCCTCCCTGGAGACTTCTCCCTCTCCAGTGGACGACTGGGGGACTTGTCCCGTCGAAACTCCGTGCGAGCCTCTCGGTAGCGGTGAGGTGTGCCGGGATCTCCATGAGCTAGTGGGTTGGCCGCCAGCCTTTTAGAGATGTGCTCATTGTAGGAAGGAGGCCCACGCTTGTTAGGGCTGTTGGGAAGGAATTGAGGCATAAAGTCGGCCAGGGAGCATTGGTCAAAGGAAAAGGGTGTTTTGTGACCCGAGTCATGGGCTCTGCATGGCAGCATCAGGTTGGTAAACACGTGGTGAGGATGATCAAGCTCATCAGCTGTAGTTAACTATTATTCAAAATCAGAAGAGACTAAACCCACTCACTTGCTTTGGTTTTCTGAATGAGAGCAGGGTAAGTGGCTGACAGTGACAAATACAGAGCAAAGCTCTGACTGGCTTCACAAGCCAGTTTTCATGTTCAGCACAGCGAGTAATGAAGGCTCAGTGGTTATTGAGCTTAAAATTGTAAGGGAGCAGTCTCGGCACATAAAAGCAGGAAGTCTTTATTCAACAATTTCCTTTTTACATTTGACAGAAGGTGTTTTAAAAGTCATTTTAATTTTTAACAGCCATCTCTCAGGATTTGTTACAGATAAAAAATGAACTCTTCCTCCTGTAAAGAGCAAAATGAAGGTGTTACGCTCCTGTTTTATAATCAGATCAAACACAACGAACGCTAGTTAACCATCACCACCTGTGAATGCCAGCCTGTGCCCAGCAGTTCCAGTTAGTCCAATTGACCCTTCAACACCAGTGAACATGGAATAAAGGAGTCCAGTATGCTTCCACTCAACAGTCTCTGCAGTATAGTGAAGACCAAATCTCACCCAAAAAATAAATGAATGAATGAATGACTACAATTCTTATAAACTGTGAAATAAACCAAAATGGATATCTTTGCCTTATTTTTTTTATTCGACTCAAGATTTATTTTCCTTCAGCAGAATGAATTTTCACTAAGCAGGATCTTCCTCTGAGTGGTTACCTGCTTTGTTTCTTTTTAATATACGGATTAAGGCACAAAATCATTTATTTGCCTCTAAATTAATAATGCAGTTGTCAATCCAATGTGAAATGTGCTGAATTCCTAGTCAGTCAATTAAATACAGAGTGAATAGAGTGTATGACGGATTAAGGTTGCAATTTATTTGTACATTGGGCTAAGTAAATTAATTTATTTATATGAATGTATAAAAACATACATAGTGTACAGTCGTGTACTATTCTGGGAATATACAGATGTATAGAGGGTATAGACTGTACAATGAAAGGTGTATGATTATGAATGGGTATGGTTTTTGGTTTAATTTATGTATGCAACATGTACATTTTGGTGCAGATAGCAAAATTATATCTTTGTACTTTTTTAGAGTCATCACCAGACATTATTTTGGGTGTTAGCTAAGGTTATTCAGTGAATTAAGAGAATAGAAAAGCAGAAAGAGTGAGTGTGAGCCGGAAAAGGTTTAAACAAACAGTGCTTGTCCTCACCTGCGGCCGGAGCCGTTCCGCTGCAGGTCTCCTACACCCTCCTGGCTCTGGACCAGGTTACCCTTGCAGCAAATGACCCGCAGCTTGTTCTGGTAGGAGGAGGCCAGGTAAATGGCCCCGGAGGAGATGGCTGGGCCAAGGTAGCGTGGGTTTGGAATATCCAGGTGGGCATATGAGTGGGGCCTGGAAACAGATGAGAAGTTTAAACACTGTGTCCTTTGAAACAATAGTGAGTGGAATAGATCACTCTTGTTGAGGTGAGTTCTGAGACCTGACAAGTTACAGGAAATTAACACTTCTATCACCACTATACACAATGGTGCAAGTAAAGAGCCATAAAATTATGATGAAGGTAACATGGAAAAAAACTAATTAAAGAAAACCTTAATTAGAAAACTAACTAAGGAAAAACCCTTACTGAAGCCCTGGTACTGATGAAGGAGCAGAAGACAATCTTACCCTAAAGCAGCATGTCCCAGAATTTCAATAACGTCCAGAGAGTTGAAGTAAGTCACAAACAGGTAAGGTTCTCTATAGGCTGAAACACAAAAAAAAGCACTTAAATTAATCAATAATTGTGTATTGACCATGACGAAAAATTTTTTTTTTAGTGTCATGGGAGAAGTTCTGAATCACACTAACCAAATGAGAGAGGCAGGCGGCTCCATTTGATGTCATCAGTTCTACTCCTGCGGCCATATGCATCCACAAACACACCAAACTCTGCAAGAAATATTCCAGCTATTATACAAACTGCCTATTTGTAGATGCTGACAATGAGGCTGTTAGAAATGTGGCATAGAAAACAACAAGCACAAGAACAATAATGTCCTATCAGAAAAAATTCAGATTTTCTCTCACAAACTATTGATTTTTTTTTTGCCTTTACATGTGTTAACATAATCAACTGCATACACAATTTAATGTGCCCACACAGACAAAAACATTTATGATTCACCGTGGAAACAGAGCAGGTATTCGTCTTTCTGTGGAGATGTGGTGACCTGGATGATCGAGATAGGGAAGCTGTGGGAGGACGCAGCAAAGACGGCCGAAGCTAGTGTAACGTCGTTTTTATCCAGGAACTCTGTTGAAAGGAATCATACTGCGTCAGCTCATCACACGTTTATTGTTGAAACCTCACAGCTATAGACTTGCTTTGAACACAGTCCTGTTGACAGAAGTGTTTATTTTACAAAGTTATATCAATAAAAGACTTGTACAAACAAATCACAAAGCAAGGGGACCTACCTTCCAGCACATACTGCTTCATCTCAATCTCATAAAACTTGTTGGTGCCAATAATGATACTGTAGCCAGTGAAGTGGATACAGCTGCAAGGCTCTGATGTCTCAATCTCCTGCAAATACAAATAAATGTCAACACTTTTTCCAAACTTGTTACTACAAATATCAAAACAGAGTATCTACATTGCTTTCAAACTCTAACCTTCAATCTATCAACCTCAAGTCAGGGACCACTCACCTTTCTAATGCAGAACTTGTTCAGACTTTCGTTTAGTCGCAGAATTGTAATCTTATTAGGCATAGCAGCACAGATACAGGTCCCATTATCAATCTGTAATGAAAGAACAGAACTGCAATCAGGACAGCGGTAAATATCTGCAATCAAACAGCCCACTGCTATGGTGTTTGTGATGTGTGGCTCATTAACTCCGACTAAATAACAGTCTAACAATGAGGATTTTGCTCCGTGTAAGTAACAAAAACCTAACTCACCTTTCCAGAGGAGAAGAGGTGGCATCCCTTGACTGTCTCAAAGATGAAGGGGTTGAGGTCAGGCTGAGCAGGGAGGTGAGACTGCGACAAAGATTGTTTCACTTTTTTGATCTCCACCAGGCACAAGGCCCTGTCCTCTCCTGAACGGAACAACAAAAACACCACCCACAATCAGAAACACAAGCATTGTCCTGTTTATTTCAGTGCATTCACACACGTAATTACTGCCAGCCTACACTATGAAATGATCCTAAATGCTACAGCACATTTTTGTGTGGGGGTTTGTAGATATCTTGGGACAACAGGAAATGAGAGATTCCCCTTGTGCATCAAATTAAAGGTAGACTAATCATTTACAACAGAGAAAAATACAAATACACATAAAACACTAGCTTGCGATGACATTAGATAATTGTCTATAATGGCTTGTTCGTAAAGATATACTGACCAGTGATCATCAGCAGCTTATCCAGTTCCTTTAGGATTTGGATCTGGAAGACGGAGGTCAGTCCAGGGATGTGGGTTAAGGAGTTTTTTATGACATTTAGGGCATACAAACCCTCCTCAGAGCCAACCAACACGATCTGAGGGGAAAAAAATAAGGTACATTACAAGAGTTTAACACATGAAACAAGCAGCAGAATGGTGTAGCAGTCAGAGTGACTGCCAGCTCACCTATTTTAGGTTACATTTGAGGACATAGCAAAAGCATTACATTTCAACTTCATCATGTCCTTGTTAGTGTTACAGGATTTTGTCCTTGTACCTGGTCAGTGAGAGGCAGAGTGCAGTTGATGTCCAAACGATCATCACCCTCCAGCTTCAGCAGAGAATTGCCCAGAAGTTTCTATTAAGGTAAGAAGCAGAGAGAAAAAGACAGAGAGAGAGGTGGAGCAGAAGGATACGGCAAGTTAGGCAGATCTTTCACAAATCAGCTGCTTCACAGCAAGAAAATGTGACCCAGCAAGGATGACAGAGACTTAATCAACCTAGACAGAGATTTCTTACTGAATGAGTGAATTAATCCTTCAATTTTAATAATTTAGTTCACATGAAGGGTCCGCACCAGCTAAATTGCATCTTTTACATACTTATAATTACTTTTAATTTTGGAAAATTATTGTTGGATATTTTTCAACAACAATTCTACTTCAATATCTAAGTAAGAATACATTTATATTTTTTAAGCTTTAGGCTAATAAAACAGAACTCAAATATGTCGCACCTGTGTAATTTGCCTTTATACTAACAACCGAAACAAACCTAGTGTTTCCCTAACTTAGAGTCAGGACCCAAAATGCACTATGGACCTGTTTCTATTGGCAAAGTAAAAAAAAAAAAGCTTTTCTTTTCTGTGTCAGACTGTTCAGCTCAGACTCTATGACCTTTAATCTAAATAAATAAACAACATTTAAATTTCCATACCCAATTAAAGAGTTACTTAACAAAACTAGGAATTAAGCAAGCATTTGATGCAAACTTTTTGTACTTGACAGTTTGTAACACTCAGTAGTGTGGACACAATTCAGTCATGCATTTTTAAAGCTGTGTAACTGTTTTTTGAGGTGGCCGTAGAAAAAAACCCAACTCAATAGCAAAAAAAGAAATAAAAAAAAATAGCTTGGCTATAAAGTAACATTAAAACGATCAGGAGTGTAAAGCTTTTGTAGTATGAGTGGCCTTTTTATGCCAGACAACAAGTTATGATGAGTAGTTGCTCCAGGGTGAAATTGATCAACTGGGTAGAAAAAGGGTAGGACTAAAAATGCATACACTATGTGGCCAAAAGTATGTAGCCACCAATTGTCTAACAAACATTGTGGCAACAGTTTGGAGAAGGCCTTTTGGGTAGCACTTATCCAGACAGTCCCTTATTTCCCACTGCTGCCACTGAGGAAGGGATCTGGTGGCTTCAAAGCAAATATCACTATTTTTAAAGACAGCTTTTTCCCTCAAACAATAAGACTTTCAAACAGTCACACAGTCTGCAGGGCACAAAGGACTAACACTCATGTTATTCAAGTCTATTAATTCTTTTTTATTGGCCTTGTTCATACTGTAACATTATAGGTGTACATAGCTCTCCGTGACAGCCACCGCATACTGTGTATACTTGTTTAAATGTGTTCATAAATGTTAATTAGCAAACAACCATGGCCCAAATTTCCAACTGTATGAAAACAAACTGGCTTAATGTGCATGACAACAGATTCCTTGAATCTAGTCAGAGCACACCAAAACACTTATTAACAAAGTTTTACAAGTTTATTACTTATCTGACTTGAACAGAGCCATCAAAATAAAGGCAATCAGACAGCTTTAGGACAAATTTACATTTTTAAAAAGGTTTTTCGGAAATATAGCAAATATTAAAAACTATTTTTAGGTCTGTGCCAAATATTTTGAAGTTTTGTTCATAACATTAACACTCCATTTTAACATATGTATTGATTGTATAGTCTATCACTCAAATTGCAGGGCTTTGACTGTTATGTTCATTGACTAAGTGAAGCAGTAAAACAGAGGCTGACAAACAGCCCTTAAAAAAATTACACCTAAAGGAGAATTGGTGGCAGCTTGGTTGAGCTTCTGAAGGAATAAACACTTGGAGTATTCTGTCCTGATCAGGAGCTGTTTATCAGCAGGAGGACAGCTCAGAATTATTTTTTTTAACAATGATATTAAAACAAGGATCTATCTTCACTTCAACCTTCAAATAATCAAGTGGTCAAACTGTACCACAAGGCAGGTTTGGATTGGGGCTGTAAATGATATCGTAAAATATGACATCAGACTTTTGAAGGAAATAAAGAGATGATCTTGAGTTTTTGAATTTTGATGTTCAGTAATGAAATGTGTTTAATATTCAGGTGGCTGCTTAAATAATTTTGGCCATGTAGTGTGTTTTGCAGTGCTCTCCAAATGCTTACACATTGAACCTTAAAATACATATTTAAACAGATAATAAAAAGAAAAAAACAAAAAACAAAGCTTCAATTTTTCTCAACCTGTTGGCTGACATACAGTTTAGAGGAAAACTAACACTATTATTTAAGATCATTTATCACAGACAGTCAGAGGTGAGGGAAATCGCCCCAAAGACATCAATAAAAACACAAACATCAACAGCAGAAGCCTGCAAACTGAAGTTGAGCTCAGGTTGTTAAGTGTAAATGTGTCTGTCATGTTTCAGTGAAGGCTACTGCAGTGCATGGCTTTTGCAGGAGCATGCATGGCATAGCATGTGACACCAGGCCAGAGGGGCGCAGCAGTACCTATTAACATTCATGCACTATGTACATTTATGAGTGTATGATATAACTGATGTGTGGGTCTGAACACTGAATACAGCTGTTTTTCACAGGACAGTTCCTTCCATGGAGCAGATTCACTACCTTAACCAGGAACTTTCCTGACCTGCAATGAACAGCTTCAGTGTTTTATATTTACAAGTGTACAGCTACAGCATGCTAAGCTGGTTGGTCACTGAAGCCCAAGCATTCGTGCAGCTACTTACTGTACCTGAACCAGAGGAGAAAGGTTCTTCTGTCTTTTAGAAACACCTGCCTATAATATGATCCACACAACCGAGTTGGATGGAGATACGAACGCAAAGTATAACCACATCAACAAAGATGATGACAACACACAAATAGGAGACGTAGATGTTGAGAACATGCAAAGAGAGAGAGAAGAGGGAGGGAGAGAAAAAGAAGTGAAGGCACTGGCAGATGAGTCATGGAGGCATTCAGTATATAAACAATACAGCCACCTTTGGGTAAAGTTACTATTTGATATATGTATAATAGAGTGAGCTTGTCTTGTATAAAGGAGACACTTTGTTGTCTTTCTTACACATCTGATAGGCCTAACATAAACAGAAAAATAAAACACGCCTACACACGCACAGACTACTTACAGCATCAGCATCCACTTTGTCTCGGGATCCACGGCTACCAGCAACCACAGACTCCAGTACAGCCACCCAGCGCTGCTTGTCAGGAAAGCTGGGAGCCATAAAGTAGAGGGACTGGCCTGGCCAGCAGGTAGTGTGGGGATGTGACTCCAGCTTCAGCACATACGGGATGTCTGCATATACACACAAAGAAAGGCGGATTGGTTGGCTGTGCTACTAACAGCTTTATTTCACAGTTGAGCAGAACTGTCAACATTTTGTTATTGTTCAGTTTTTTTTTTTTTTATATTTTGAAATTGTAATTTGTATAATCACACATGTGAATCAAATTTCAGATCAAAGGAAAGGATGAGGCTTGAAACACTTAAAATCCTACAGTAGGATGAGTGTAGCAGGATTACTGAGTATTGATCCAGTACCTGACTTGGCAGTGTTGATGAGCTCAGAGGCTCCAACAGCTCCATGAACGGTCACCTCTCCATCAGGTAGACAGAGCTCAAACTCCTCCTCCACTTTAATACAGTCTGGAAGACAGATGAACACTCCTGTATTGATCTACATGATGCTATAGAGACTTCAATTATTACATACTGTCTTGTTAAGGAATGGATAAAAGATGTTTTCTGTCAAGTTTAAAATGCATTTTTCAACATGCATCAATAATGTACTGACCTTCTCTGGGCTCAGTATCATAGATAGATACTTTGGTTCCATCTAGCACCACATATTTCCTCTCCCAGCCCTGCTGACCACGCTTGCCATTTCTGTGTGAGCGAACACAATTTCACTCCATTGTCAAAGCTGTGAAAAACACATCTATAACATTATCAACATGGTAGTTAGTGACTAAGGTCAGAGGTTACCTCGGCTGCTTCATCCATCCTTCCAAGCGAACATGCCCACTGGCCTCTTTGACCTGCAGTGCAGGAGAGTTTGCCTTTTCTCTGCACAGAGCCTCTGAAAAGTGAGTGGCATACTCAGCTGGCAGACCGCAGGTGGCTGGGAGACATGGTGAGCATTTCGGGTGACACAGGGTGTGACACTCTATAATATAAGAGAGAGGGGCGGTGAAAACATACTCATAAGTTCTTTAGAAACAGAGTCTTAAACATAAAAGGTGTTTAATTTGTGATTTTAAGAGGTTTAAGAGAGTCATGTTTGAAAGGGTAAAAGCTTTAGAGAAGTGGGGTTTATTACATATAAACGGCTGTCAAACAGCTGTTTTTATTGCTGTTATCAGAACTTACTGACAATTAGAAGATAATGGCTACTGTGTTTTTCACATTAGCATGGATACTTTCACACTGCCTCTAAACTGTTGGTTTCGAAGCATAAAATTTCATTTTTTTTCTTTTCTGGGACTTACAACAGTTGGGATGTTTTTAATCACAGCCAAAACAAGAAAAATCTGATTCCACCATGTCTTAAAGACTAATGCAATGACCATGCCACAATAGCTTTCTCTAGTATCTTTTTTAGGGCTGGCCAATAAATGTGTCTTCTGAAATGTCTTCACATTCAATATACAAACCTAGACAAGTGGCAGCCTGTCGTCCAAAATGCACAGTGTCCAGGCAGACGGCACACTTGGCAGCCCTCATGTTTAGGCCCACAGTGAAACGATGAGGGATATTGTGGTGCATTCTTTCTTTCACACGACGACCAAACTCTGCAATGCAGAAAGGGAACAAGGGATGATGGGAGAAGATTTACTGAAAAAGACAAATGATACCATAATATTTTGCTAAATCAATTAAGAAATGAGGAAGAAATTCATGATATTCAGTATTTTCAAGCAGCATTGGGCAATTTAAATAAAGAATAACTTATATTTAAGAGCGAGTATTAGTCATACCAATGTTTGAGGATACTAATATAGTCAGTCAGAAGCAGATTATGCATGCCAATGAGCATGGGAAGCATTAAAATGCTTCTGGGTGAAGAGCTCTCTATCCAACCATATGCTATCTAAATCGTGATTCCAGGAACAACGCTTAAGAAAAAGAGCCAGCACAGCATGACACATTTGACCTTTAAGAATAAAGTCTTTGGTCAGGCCACAGCCAGCTTGACAATGAGACAATGGGACAAGTGTGTACAGTATGAAATGAAAATGTGTGTATACAGGAGAACATGCATGTACGAGTAAAAGAGCTCATGCATGTGAGACGACACATTATGGTGACTGCTAACTTACTTTCAAAGGTGACCCTCCTCTTTTCTGTGAGGAGCAAGAGGAAAGAGACAGAAAGAAGAGAGCAGTCTAACAATAGCTATGTGAAGGTAAAGGAACACGGACAGTTAGGAGCTTGAATCACAAAGCAAGTCCCAATTCGTCAGGCTACTGTTGTCCAAACGTGTCTCAGATCAAATAGTGTTGTACTAGGAGATTGGCTGTTCACACATATGATATGATCCACTGAACCTGCTACACAACTTGGATATATGCAGCAAAGATTCAGTTTCCATGGTGATCAACCCCATAAAGAGTAATTTAGCACTGTGATAGCAGAAAGCCTGGATTAAAACCAACGTCACCTGGCTTATCCACTATTCTTACTTTGTGAGACAGTTTCAAGCAGGATTACAATGTTAGCTGGATAAATGCAAAGTGAATAAAAAAAGTGTTTTTTTCCATGTGCATGGAGCACAGAGTTTTCTAAATTTATTTAACTTCATAATCCTGCTTCAAGAGATAGGCCATAGAAAGAACACACAAACACACCACATAAACCAAATATGTAAACAGAGAGTCCATTTGTGCTGACACTGATAGCATAAGGATGAACAACTCCTGTGGGGGAAACTGTGCAGCTTCAAAACAGGAGACCCTTGCTTCAAATTCAGACTGACGGGCTAGGGGCAGCACTGGGTTTACCTGTTTGTTTGTTTATCAGTGTGTGTATGTGTATGTGACCAACCTTCAGGTGTTGAGGTCTCCTTGCAGCGGGTAGAGGGGTTGAGCAGGCTGCTGGGATTGGGTTGATGTTCTGGGGATTTGACAATGGCGGACATGAGGATTTGATGTCGAGCCTGTGCCGGCGTGGAGGGAGCCACATGTTCCTGGGCTTTAAAGTGAGCCGCTGTAACACCATAAACAAACAAAACAATCTAGTATTAAATCCGCAATGGCTATCAAGCTGGAAAAAAAACTGGCTCCATTAACAAAAACAAAACAAAAAAAAAGAGGCAGGAATCTCGTAGGACCTGGCAGGTGCAGATGATGGAGCAGGACGCTGCCATATCAACTCTGTTAAAATATGTCTGGGGATAGATAAGTGAGGAGTCACAAAACAGCATTTTCTAAGCTGATTTGGGTTGTCATTTCTCATCTCAGCTGGCAGAACTAACTACCCACTAGTCGGTATTAGATTTTAATAAATAATATGATTATCAAAGTAGATCATCACCTCTGACACTGTCAACAACTAAAAATTCTGTCTCTTAGAAAGTTTTGGCCCTCTCTATGGGAGGATGGCAATCCAGAGTCAGCTAAAGAGCATCTTTTTATTTTGTTCTGCCAAGGAATGCCATCAGATTAAAAGCCTATCTCATCTCTGACGCAGTAACTGTGCTGGACCTACCCTCCTCTCTGAGAGATCGTAACTCTATCCTCATTTTCTGCAGAGCTTCCTCCAGCTCTGCACATCTTGAGCGCTCCTTCTCCAAGGCCAGTTTCATGTCACCATACTGCAGGGGAACTGCCGGCTGGGACTGTGGAGCCAGTGCCCCATTAGTTGTGGTGCCTACATCCTCCCGACGCCGCCCAAATATACCCTGTCCAGAACAATACAATACATACACTTTTTAGACAGAAAATTATTGGTCTACTTTGGCTTAAAGTTATCTGAAGATATTTTTCCAGACCTTCTTTTTCTTGGTTGGCTGGTCCATTTTGGCTTGAAGGAAGTCAATGAGTTTGGTCTGCTGGGAGATGGTGCCCTCCATCTTCACCTTCTCATGGGAGTACACAGCCTGCAGAAGGGGAAAAGAGATCTTCAGGGAAGAAAGTACATCTGAAATTAACTTTTAAAGAATTCTCTTTGATGAATTAAGATTTCTATATCTTCTTGGTCTCCCAGGAATACCTTATTACTTGCCAACATAATGTGCACTGTTCTAATATCTAAGACTTTCTTTCTCCCTGGAGCATAGGCAATTCTAACCTCTTTTTAGGAGTGCTAAACTTAATATCATCAGATTTTTGTTTCTCCTTTGTGCCCCTGTGTGTGTGAATGTGTGTGTGTGTGTGTGTAATATAACTTGGATGGCCCCACCTAAACTTGTGAAACACAAAGAGAAGGGATAGTAGCACCACCAACCCTAAATGACAGCAGCAGTAAAGACTCTTGAGCTGAGCTGCAATGAAATTGGTGCACTAGGTAAATAGCATTAATAATCTGTTTCTCCCATGGGGTGAGCCACACCCCCAGGGCATTAATAGGGAAAACACTGACTGGAAGTCTCTCTGGTTATACCGTTGTAAATAGTGTCAATGAAAGCTACACTGACGTTGTTTACTAACTGACGAATCTTATCTTTTAATTCTAGCTCTGCAAGCTAGTCTCCTTGCATTACACACTTGTCAGCTCCCCAGTTCTTTTTCCTCCAAGCTCCTACCTCTTTTATACTATAAATACTCTATCTGGTTGTTATGTTTGCCTTTTGGTTAGCAGCACAAAGAGGGAGAGAGGAGGACAGAGTCAGCACAGAGAAAGAGTGAGTGTGTTATCCGGGTGATAGAGTGGACAGACTGTCGAGACTGAATAGTTGTACTGCCAAGTCAGCGACTGTTTTGCCCACATTTGTTGCACATTCCAAGTGATTTCACATTACAAAGCAATATATTAATGTGCTGTTATTATATGAAGATTCTCCACAACCTCCTTATACATTAATTTACATTATAAAAACTAAATTTAATCTGCTATCAGATAATGTTTTTCAGCTGCATACATCATGTTTGTGTGTGATTGTCTGAACAAAGAGGAAGAGGGGAGGATGGAGAGGAAGTGGACACACAGAGAGAGAGCAGGAGAGCAGGAAAATCAAGTAAGAAAGTGGGAGTCAAGATTGTTTAAGTCCAAAACAGTAACTGTTTATCCAAGAAAAGAACAAAAATATCCCCACTGACAATAGAATTTTACATAAGTGGAAGCTTAGCCCCCTCAAAGGTCTGATACTCTAACATCATGAGTGTTTTGTACTGAGAACCTGTATATTCTCCAGCTGGTACTCGAGATCGGTCCTCTCAGTCTTGAGCATGTCGGTCTGGTCAAGGGCATCTTGCAGGCCTTGGGTCAGACGGAATATGTGACTTTTCTGGAGGTCCATCTGCTGCTGCAGCTTCCCTTGCTGCAGGGACACCAGCACACAGATATTTGAATTAGAAAATTAGATTTTAGCCATATTTCACAATGGTAGCAAATACAATAAACTCAGTTTCAAAGAGATGTATTTCAAAAATATCAAACAAATGTAGCATTTAAATATAGCTTTTTTTCTTTATGTTTCATGTTTTAAATGAATGAGATATAAGAGACTAAATCCAAAAAATAAATTAATATCTAAAAATTAAAAGTAATGAATACAGGTCTGTGTTAATGCAGCTGTATTTCACTCTCTACCTCTTCCATCAGCCTCTGTTTCAGTTCCCTCTCTGTCTCCAGCTTCTGCTGTAAGCTGCGGGCGTTCATCTCCAGCATGGCATGTTTTTTCTCCAGATCATTGAGCTGTGCAAATGTTAAATTGTCACAACCAAAAAAACTGAATTCCACAATCATATATACATAATGGATTCCTCCCTCAAAATTCTAACAAATATTTGTTGTTTTAGTTAAAGTTAGATCTGAGGCAGACACTTGTGACTCACAGTATCAGACAGACTTTCAGCCTTCAGTCTCTGCTCCTTCAAAGCCTGCTGTAAGGCCAGTATCTCCGCCTTGTGCTCTTTGACTGCCAGTTCCACTGCCTGGCGGGACTCGGTACTGCGCTGGTCTGCACGCAGCCTGTGACCAACATAATAACTAGTTTTACAATAGTAATACATTTTAGCATATATATGGAACACTATAAAGCAGTCATTCTCATGTACAGTATCATAGTGCAAGTAAATGTAGGAGTGTTCATGCTTTAAATGTACCTGTTCTGCTTCTCATTGTCAAACAGTCTCTGCAGGTCTCTGGTGCGTCTCTCAGCCTGGCTTTTTTCATCCTCCAGGGCACCTCTCCAAGCCTCCCACTGCCTCTCCTTCTCCAGCAATTCGTCGTTCAGGGACTCCAGCTCCACCACCTGCTCCTCCAGCATGCTGCATGTGGTCTTCAGTGTCTCAATGTTCTGAGAGGATGAGCAAAAGAGCAAACTGAAGAGAACATCTTTCATAGCTTAAGACGTGTGATTGTTGTCTGTTGTGAATTTTCAGTGACAGCATGCAATCTTAATATTATGTGGTATAAATGTTTATTACATCTTTAGTCTGGAACATGAGGGTAAGAACACATTTTGACTTCTTATAGTCTGCCATCTAGCTGAAACATTACACTAAAAAAATTTAAACTGTCAACAATATCTATTATTTTCCACTCTATCTACCATTATTGGGTACCGTAGACACGCACTAATTTATGTTCAAGTTGTGTGTATGCGTTACCTGTTTCTGGTTGTTGAGGTGCATCTCGCGGTCAGCCACCTCCCTCCTCAGCCTGTCCACTTCCTGGCTGAGCTGCAGCTGGTCCTCCCTCTCATCTGATGCTTCATCAAGTTGTTTGGACAGGTAGAAGTTCTGGCGGTTCAACTCAGCGTTTTCCTGACTCAGCTGTGTTAGCTGCTCCTCCAGATCAGTGATCACCTGAGGCAACACAGACAGGTTGAGAGAGGTGTTTTTCTTACTTACAGCTAAAAACAGATATTATTGGGTTGGTCAGAAATTTATGTTTGTCATGTAAGAACCAAGAGAAGGATGTTTAAATGGCATTTTTTGGATGATTTCTTTGCAAGTTAAAGGAGATGATTCATGGAAAACTGTACATTCATATTATCCACCTACATGTTACTCGTCATCCATTTAGGTACAGTGAACGTGTGTGTGGGGTACGGACTCAATTATTTGGACAAAGTTGGAAAATGTCTTTTAAAAGAAAGCTGTGTTTCTTTGTAAAAGACTACATTGCTACACTGCACTGAGCTTTAAAGTTGAACATGAATCAATATACATCTGAAGGTCTTGTAAACCCTTTAGAAAATTTTTCTTCTGCTGCTGAAAGCAGACACAAAAGTCTGTGGCAACACTTACCGAGCAGCTATCTCTCAAGGCATCAAACTTGCGCTGAATTTCATCCCTGTGATTCTGTAAGAAACAAGAGCAAGTAAAAGCAAAATAAAAACACATCTGACTGCTGCAGTACAAGAAGAATGTTGTATGGCTGACGGTATTTTTTTCTAATAGCTTTCTGTCTAAACTGCTTGTGAAATACAGATTGCAGACATATAAATACATGTGTTCTGATCATACATGCACCTGTATTTCAGTGAGTGACTCTGATTGCACTGAGAATGTGCTTGCATATGTTATGTGTTTGCCTTACCCTGAGGGCAGTGATCTCCTCCTCAGCCTCAGCGGTGGTCTCCTCAAGCTCAGTCTTTGCTTGCTGCAGCTGGCTCTCCAGGGCGAGACGTGCAGCCTGCAGGCTGCTGATCTGGGACTCGCGC
Source organism: Acanthurus leucopareius (assembly GCA_029814765.1). Lineage (NCBI taxonomy): Eukaryota > Metazoa > Chordata > Actinopteri > Acanthuriformes > Acanthuridae > Acanthurus > Acanthurus leucopareius. Next base: position 8,926,204 of record JAQMCX010000029.1, read on the forward strand.
TCCTGCAGGGAGAGGGTCAACTCTGACACCTGTCTCTTGATCTCCAGCTTCTCTTCTTCATGTTCTAGGCCCATCTATGAGGAAAAAGGACAACAGTGAATATGGTGATGTTTTCAGGACATCTGGAGGATTCAGAAATTTTGAAGGACCCTAATAAACTGACTAAAAGAAAAGTAAAAGATCGGCTCAAACCCACATCTTTCTGTTGTGCTAACATTTTCTATAATGATTATTGTAAATTTAAACTTGACTACACAAGGAATTCCATGCTTTCAGAAAGTATCAGCCAATTTGTAGAATTCTGGGAGTGTTTTTTTTAGGACTTTCAGAGATTTTGGACCAATTAAAAGAATAAAAAGAGATGAAATAATGCTTAAATCATATCAAACTATTTTGTAGCTATTCAAGCTTCATGGGATTTTTTTTTAAAGGGACAAAGGAAGATAATTAGTGGATATCTGGGAACACAAGTCCAACTAGCAGACAAAGAAATGCAGATTAAAACTCTCCGACTAAATGCAAAAATTGGACAGCACAAAGAAACTTAAAAGTACACAGTGAATAATAGGATCGGTTATAAATTGTCATGCTTGTTGAAAACTGAAAATAAATTAGTTTAAGACCTTTAAAAACTTTTTAAAAAAACAGGTGTACACAGTGCTGGTACATAGTCCTAAAACAAAGTAAAGTTGACACCTAAGGGAGCTTGTAGATTCTCCATAGGTCTCTTACCACCACCAAAAGAAAAAGAAAGAACAGTAGCTCTCATCTTGTCTGAAAGTGCATATTTGTGTGTGGGAGAGCACAGTGAATATGTGTTTGCAGAAGCAGAAGGGCCAACAATTAGTGCCAATCTGTGCATCACTTCTCAGAGGAAGAGTGTGTGGAGGTAGAGATCCGACATCCAGTCAGCACCAGTAACATGGGCAGACAGCACACCAGGGGGGTGAGAGCTCTCAAATGCGAGAATGAGGGCACTGTGGTTCTCAATTACTGTAAGTCAAAACGTCTTTTTATAGAATAGGTTCCCACTGGATGCGCATTTCTTCTTCTTTAATTAAATTTAATGAAGTCTTCATTGAATTTTGTAGAAAAGAGCTCTTCACATGTATAAAGCTCTCACAGGGATGCAAAACTGAAGACCAGAGTTGACAGACAAAAAGCATCTTGCTCAAGGATGCTTCTGCAGGATGGTTGCTTAACTACATGGAAGTTTTATCTTAGACTCCTAGTTTAAAGGAGAGCTAGTCATTTTCCATGCATCAAAGTCAAGCTTTATTCTCATATGGTTGCACATATTCTCATTTGTTGTCATCAATGCAACTACATTATTCCAGAGATTACAAGCCAGGGCTTTCCTCTGGATCTGTAGATACAGCTTGTGTACAAAACCCTGTGGCAATTTTGTAGAGTTGCCATTACAGACCTGCAGTATTTAATTAGCTGTTTATCTGAGCTCAGTAGCTTATCAGCTGCCTTAATCCCTTTTGTGTATAGTAATAATTAAAGGCTACACTGTGTGTTGTTAAAGTGAATAACTTAATCTTGAGGTACCAGATTTTGAGCCATCTCTCTGCTTCCTGTAACCTCACCTCACGCAGCCTGCTCTCCAGCTCCATCAGTCGGGTCCTCTTGGTCTGCTCTTGCTGACTCATTTTCTCCAGGTGCTCCTCCAGTTTGGCATTTTGGGCTTCCAGCTTGCCTGCCTGAGACTCCAAATAGAACTTCTGCTGACGAAGCTCTGAGATCATCTCCTCTTGGGCTTTCCTGACAAAAATACACACACAAACACTTACTATAATGCCTATTTAGAAGCAGACATCTATAAAAAGCCACTGCAGTTTTCACACTATTAATCTGAGATTTAAATTCATAGATATGAAAAAAATAGTGGTGTTAACCAACAAGTCATTTGATGTGCTGTAGCTAATTCATCTTAGCGAGCAAAACCTCGTAAATTCAGCTGACAAAAACCTCATTATGGCACATACATATATAAGTTCACTTTTTCAGCCCTGTTTATGCTCTTTCCAACTCTTTAGATAAATGTCTAAGCTGATTAGCCAGCTGATAACTGTGTCTGTTTGCTGTGTGGTGCTGAGCAAGAAGTGGGCTCTTAAAGTTTTGCTGAAAACAGATGCCTGCTACAAGTGGAAACTACACTTTGTCAATGAACCAAAACAGTTGTGGGCCAGACAGCTGAAACCTACCACAAAATAATGATGCACCAATCAATTAATCTGGGTCAATAAATCAATTTAATAATCAACAATACAATACTATCGATGCAAAGTGAAAGCATTGATCATCATCTTTAATTTAAGTCTTTATTTAGAAATTCCCATGACACAACTTCACCTAATAGATAAGGCAAGCAGCCAAGAAAAAAAGCAATGAGGGTGTTTAATATTTATGCTTTTCTCTAAAATAAATCAGCAGTGTGGTATCATTTTCGATTTTTGCAACGAAAAAAAAAAATCCAGTTAAACATACAGAGAACAAACCACACGCCATATAAAAACATTGCTATATGTTACCGTGTAACTATCTTGACACTAACTTTGAATTTAACCATAGTTTTCTGTCTGGGGATGCAGTGACTTAAACCAACAAATAAGAAAAAGTATTAATAATGCATCTAATAATTTAGGCTATGATTAGAGGAGTCCACTAAGCAAATTTATGCAATTTAAAATGCTCGAGATTTAGGTTTTTTTTATGACACTTGACAAATTATTGCAAATTCTATAGTTGTGTTAAATGTTCTTGTTGTTATGATTTGTTTTACGTGTTAGTGGAGTCTTAAACTTAAAATAAACTTTACTGCAATGAACTATCTACAATTCTTTCCAAATATCTATGTCTTGTTTTTTCCATCTGTGGCCAAAATGAATGAGTGTCTCATATTGATTGCTGGCAGACTTTGTCATATTGGCTATGTCTCATTGTTGTCTTTACATCACAATTATGATAATTCATAAGGCCGAGGAGGGCTGTAGGTTCAAATAAAAATTCTCTGTAGGTTCATCACACAAGCGCATCGTTTTTCACTGTCACACTGTTTTTACATAATGATTTGATTTTTTTGTTTTATTGCTAATATTTAACAGACGCTTAACCTGAGGGGTGTTACAGAGTTTACACACTAGGGAGACAGATTAGCTACAGTACACAAAGATACAGTAAGTGCACACTAATGAAGCAATTGGAAGCTTGAGGGGACAGAGTCAGTGTGGGTGGGGGCACACATAAAAGCACAGTGTGGGCAGAAGGTCTAGTTAACTCACATATTCTTCTGAGTGTAGATGCTGCTGTTAGCAGCCAGTTTGTTAGCCTCTGACAGCTCAGCAATGCGCTGCTCCAGGTTCTTCATCTTGGAATCCATAGCATTAATGGTCTATAGGGAGACAAAGTGAAATGGCGGAATTTCCATCCCAACAAACAGGCACAAGAATATATTCTCGTTGATTGATAGCCAAATCCTAAGAATTGCGGTGCACAGCAGCACATTTTTTTGTATAGGAAACAGAATTTTGTGCCGCAGTGAAATCCTATTAGAGTCCATTAAGGTGTTGCCTGAGTCTTCTACTGTCAATGTCAGACGACTGCCTCTAAAAGCTTCTTAACTGACTCAATTCTACCACATTAACCAGATTAGGACTTGAGCCCCGGCTTTATAGCGCAACATGAAGTATACAGCAATTTAATCCAACTGTACATTCCAATACATTCGAACCACTATAACAAATTACTCTGTAAAGAAACCAAAAAACACTGGAGTCCAGATGTCAATTTCTGACAGCAAATTCGGAGGAGAATGAAAAGTATCCTATCTTTACAAAAAACTTGAACCCACTGAGACTTACACAGTACATTGAACTTACATAATTAAATAATTAAAACCAGAAAAGTATAAATATATATTAGTGCTAATGATGTAAAGTGATTCTGTAAACAACGATGCAGACGGAGACAAAATACAATACCTTGAATCGAGATATAAATGTAATAGCAAATGCCTAATATAGTTTCAAAAAGCCTGTTGCATGTTCCTTACTGCTTTCTGTTCGCTGATAAGTTTGCAGTTCTCCCTGGACTCTTCCTCCTGCTGGGCCCTTCTGGCCTCAAGACTCTCCTTGTCAGCCAGGTCTACCTTCATCTGGGCCTCCAGGACCTTGATGAGGACAGAGTCCAATAAATATAACGTTTTCTGGTGTTGATTTGACAAATTTACATTTAGGTTGAAGTCTGTAATTTTCTATGTAATGAAGCAATCATTTAAAAATAAAAAATACAAACTGACATGGTTTAAAATGTACAACGTGGTGTGGGAGCATTAATTAGTGTAATGTCAGACATCACTGTAAAACATGTGACAGCTCCGACTTACATGACACTACAACACTGATTTAAAATGGCAGGACTAACAAGAAAGTACTACATTTATATTTAAAGTAGAACACTATCATATATAAAAGTCAGTAGCCTGGATCTTATCAGCCTGGCTCACCTTGATCTTGTCCTCGTAAAGCCTCTCCTTTTGAACCAGTTGGGTCTCCATCCTCTGGGCTGTCGACTGGGCATCTCTCAGGTTCTCCTCCAGTTCCTGAAGGGAGTTACATAACAGATATGACTGGACGCATCTAACACATTTACTTTAAGTCCAGAATCCATTTTCTGTTTCTCACATTAATGATGCAGTGTAACTTTCTTTGTAAGTTACATATAAACAAACAATTCACCCAATGATTAGTTAATGCAGACTAGAACCTTGGCATGAGCATCAATGTGGCATGAAACTATTCTAATGATTCAAGTGTAATGACAAATACATTCAAATAAAAAAAAAAGAAGAACTTGCATTGAAAAGCTGAAAATCCACAAGACGGCTGAAGCGGTGCCTGTTCATGCTGACTCTGGTTAAACTATGTATAAGTTAAAATCCTTGTATAGAGTTACACTGGCTAACTAGTAACCACATTTAAGGGCTCAGCTAGCAAGGAGCTCTCTAGACAAAAGTGTGTGCAATGTGTTCATGTGTGCTAGAAGATAACTGATGAGGATAGACTGGGAGAAGGATGGATGAATGGAAGGGGTGGGCTGCAGGGTGAAATTAGGGGTTAAGTGCTTCGTCAGAGTATTAACAAGCCTTATCTGTAGCTCTCTCACCAGGATCTTTTCAGCCATCTGCTGGATCTGCTGGGATTTGGTCTGAATGTCATCTTTCAGCTTATTCTCTCGTCGCTCAACCATCTCCAGCCTCTTGACCTGGTTCTCTAGGGTTTTCCTGCCCTCCTGCTTACACAACAAAAACAATAACATACAACAAACCAGACAGGAGAAAGTGCCTTGTGTTGGGATACAGTATTTAACAGACAAACCAGTATTATCTAACACATTTGTATGATTTAGCGTTGTGGATGTACTCTGGTACCTCTGTCTCTCTCAGGCGGCGTTTTAAAGTGTCACTAGAGTCAGTTTTGCCTCGCAGGCGCTCCAGGTCTCGTTCCAGCCGCTCTTTGGCCTGCCGGACATTTTGCAGCAGCTCCGTGGCTTCTGTGCTCGCCTTCACTGCCTGGGGGAGGTCAGAAGGTCAAAGGCAGTTAGTGGATCCCAAGACAAACCTCTTGATATGCTAGGGCAATTCTATCCACAGAGATACTGAAAAAATAGCTACTCTAAGGAAAAAAAATGAAAACTACAGGAGGCTGCAGAGACTAGAAAAACTGCTGAGGTCTGTACAAACACAAGTTCTACTTATCTGCTTTAGAGAGGACTAGGAGACATGACAAATTTAAGAGAGTAACTTTTATTTAGGCAAAACAAACTTGTGATGAAAATAAAACAAAATACCTGAATAATAATTGAAAAAAAAAAATTACAGCTTTTAACAATAACAAAGACCAAAACTATTTACCTTTGCAAGTTTGTCCTGGAGTTCTTGAATTTTCACTTGCTGCTCAGAATTTGTCTAAGAAAAAAATACACACTGAACTTAGTCCAGAAACTGCAGGGTAACTACAGCCCTAAGCATGACGGTTAATCTGACGAGCCTAATATGTTACCTTCTCCAGCTTGGACAGAAGCTCCTCCACCTCAGCTTTACCCTGCTCTTTAGCCTGAAAAATAATTGGCATATAGTACAACTGATCAATAAAGTACATTCTGTCCATTTTCTGGCAGTTGTAGAGGAAAAAGGGCAAGCACAGCAGCCCAGGCAGCAACTTTTCCATACGCTTCAAGTATCTCTTGAAGTATCCCTGAGAGTTTCCTGGCAAGAACAAAAAACTCTTGAAATGTAAATGAGATACTGCTTTATTGTAAATGCAACTCACACTTGAATTACACCTAATATTAATACAGGATGACTTTAAACTCAATTGTTCTGAAATATCTTGAGATTTTACTCGGAATATAGTTGCTTCTGAGTGTTAAGAGTCTTAAATCAGATCTCTTTGTCTGTTGGCTGTAGGTTTAAATAGGTATCACATATTTTAGAGTCACTTTGAGGCAACAACAAGGATCGTAGATAAGTTAGTAATGACTTTTACAAGAAACATTTGGCATTTAAGTAGAGTGATTTGTCAGAATAACTAAATGGAATTCTACATTCAATAATGCTGGATTGATAATATCAAATTTAATCACTGCAAAACAAATCAAAAAGAAAGGACATTATAAGAAGATTTTGCATTTGCAGGCATTTTTAGCACTGCTTGAGACAAAAAGCGAGTCCTCTGCCTGTTACTTGATATTTGCATAACATGCCCTGTCATCATCTCTGGTGCAGACATACCTTCTGGATTCTCTGCTGGTATTCCACGGCTTTCCTTTTGAGTTCCTCACTTGTTTGCCTGGAGTCTCTAAGTTCAGCTTCATAGAGGTCACTGCGGCGACGTGCAGCGGAAAGGTCCTCCTCAAGCTGCCTGATGGTCACCTGCATCTCCTCCAGCTGGGCATGGTACTCCTGGGTCCAAAGATAGCACACAGTGGTCATCAATGTGGAGAGAGAAAAATAAAACTGCCCTGCTAACACTGGCTTTATATACAAGTCAGTTTCATTATCATTATAATTGTTGCAAGTATATCTAAAAAGTACTTGATATTCCTTATATAACACACTATTGTGTATTGAACCAAACTCCTGATTGCATTTATTATATTTCAAAACCTGCCCACCAGGACTTTAGGCTGTGATCACACTTACTCTTAACAAGCTGAAAACAGCTAACTGAAAGAAGATTAGTTTTTACTCTCTTGAAAATATGTTTTTCTTTCTCAGCAAAGGAAAACTGTTGTATCTAATGTAGTTAAAAAAAAGAAAAAAAAGAAAAAAGAGAGATTTTCACATTTTCCTTGTGCCACATTTAGTTCTAAAATGATGAAACTCAGCAAATGTTTCATCATATGGAAAACCTTCAGGGGGTTGGTCCAAGCACGGGACTTTAAAAATATCTACTATTTCATTTAGGCTTTTCCTGCATGTTTTGACAGGATATAACAGCAGCAGGAGTTTGTTTGGCACAGTCTGAACTCAGAAACTGAGCTCTTAGCAGCAGCGACAATTGCTGCCAATGCTATACAGACAAAGATATACTTCACAGTCCTGCTGACACTGTTTTATTGTGCAGAGTTCTATGGAAACTGCAGAGCACTGCAGCAATGATCATTTATCACCAAAAGTGTCAAAATGAAAGATAACAACTTAAGAATTACCACTTTAAAGCTGTGGTTGGCAACTTTTTTACTACAGAGACTACAAGTGAAAGAAAAGATTACTGCTTACACGTATAAAAATATTTGCAAGATAAGACAACATGTTTCATGGATGTTAGTAAACTCCTCACTCTTTGATTTGTCACTTCCTGTACACCAGGATTTTCAACCAATGGAAACATAAATGCAGTAAGTGACATCAATCTACCCGATTGCCTCCAGCCATGGCTATCATTAGAGCAGAAGCATAAAAATTGTAAATGCTGTGTGTCGTTCCCCCGGGAGGAGGGTGGGCAAACCTCTTGAGTAATGATCAAAGTCTCCTGCACTTTTGTACCTTGCGGGGATGCCATCTGCAGGGATGACCTTTAAGAGTGTTGAGGACAAGGGACTCCACAGAGGGGAAGCCCTGCCTGTGTAACAGGGACACACTGAAAAGAGTATAATCTTACTGCTGCTTCAGTTACTCTTTTATCAGCCACAATGCCATAAAGTCGACACTGTGGAAAGTGGAAGTCTCCTCAAATAAAACGAATAAGATGGCTTTTGTGGATTCATGTGTTTGAAGGCATTTTTTCCCTTTAATTCACATTTTCAGCATAAATATCTTGAAGTGTTTATAAGAAATCAGCGAATGCACCACATCATTATCGTGATGAGAAGGAGGAGACAGAGTATAGTTTGAAGGAGGACATTTACATACTTGCTCTTTAATTTCCTGCAGCTTGTTGCTCTGTTCGCGGATGTCGTGCAGCAGCTGCATGGCCTTGTCATCCTCTCTGGAGACCTCCACACGAGCCTCCTCCAAGCTTCGCTTTAGGCTCTGCAAACACATATGTGCACACAAAATCAAGGCTGCTTTTTGTTCAAATCAATACTAATTTTTGAGGTGTTGAGGATACTCAAGTTCACCTAAACATGACAAAACACACCATCACCTAAGAGCACTATCCTGTTTGAACTCTGCGCAGCTATACAGTTATGACTCACGCTGCACTCAGTAATGTAGGTGGCAAGGTCTTGCTCCAGGATGCTTCTCTGAGTCTCAGATGCCTTGAGCTCCACATCCTTCTGGTGGAGCACTGACTCCAGGTCAGTCATTTTACGCTGAAACCTGGAGATCTCCTGCTCCATCTGGATCCATCAGAGAAAACAGCACAGTTAGTTTTATTACAGCTTAACTAAAATAAAACATTTGTTGCCTTTAACAGAGCAGAAATATAAAGGCACTTAAAGTGGCAATTTAAAAAAGTGAAAAAGGGTTCCACCAGGTACTGACTCTTGTGATAAGTGATTATGTTGATGCTTATTTAACCAAATTCAGGATGCTTGAAGAAAAGAAAGAAAAAATTAGTTTTAATGTTGCACACACAACATGACTAACTTGGCTTCTTGCAGAAGCACCAGAAGCCTGCTTAATCTCAGTTAAGCCAGCCAGCCAGAAAAAAACAGGAAATCTGGTAATAAAACCCATGTCGGAATCATTTTTTGCTTAAAACAAAGTTCTACAATATGGAAACACAAAAATACAGTTTAAAAGATTCCAGATGGTCATCAGTGGCCCTACATAAGTCTTCTCTGGCTTGCTTGATGGGATTGTTCTTGCATTTGAAAATACTGGGGACTTTTTTGTTTAAAAGGCACACCCTCACCTTGTGACATTTGTCTTGAGTTTCTTGTAGTTCTCTGCTTTTAAGGTGCAGTTTCTTTTCCATTGAGTTGGTCTTAGCAGGAGAGTTGAGGCCTGCGGACACTGACCTGAGGACAGCAAAACAAAAATATGTTTATTAGCTCTATTCCAAACAAAGTACAGCATGCCTCATTACGTAGCACTTAAAACATGAAAAACATCATAATAAACATGTTGTACATGTTGAGCGTAGTACCAGTGTGACTCTTCGCAGAACTTTGAGCTGTGTCTGGACTTTCTGACAGGTCACGCACCAAAATTAAAATTTTGTGAGCATGAGTAAATGCAATTTGTTGATTTTTTTTTCTTTTGTGTAAGAATGTAGACATTAGTAAGAATGTAGACAATACTGAAATCATCACAGATTCTTAAATCATATCAGGTAACCAAAAAGGAAACGAGTGAAAGCCTAGTCATGACACTGAGCAGCATCATGTAACGTCAAGCCTTGAGGTATTGTAGCTCTAATTAAGCTGGCTGAAATGCAGACACAACACCCACACATCATAAATGAGCAACAGACACCAAGAGCACGAAAATGTGCATTGACTACAATTTCCTTTGAGAGAAAGGTACTCTGAAGAAGATCTAGTCATAACAATAAGGATACTGACAACAATTAGGATAACATTCAACAAAGCCTTTTTGAAGTGAGAAAGAGCCAAGTATATTTTATTCACTGTGGTAAATTTAGGACAAAACAGAATACAAGAACAAAATGGCCCTGCAGACCAGGGAATACTTGCTTCTTGCCTGGCAAAACAATGTGACAGAAAAATTTAATCTACGTGTTTCCTTAGGGCTGGTCTGCACAGAGCTCTCTCATGAGTCCAATGCACTAATTTTTCTTGTTTATATAGGGTGATGTCCTATTTTGTTTTTATTCCTTGGGAAATATTTAGAGCACAAAGTCAATTTTCCACCTTTCTCTTGACCAGAGGAACGACTGAAACCAAAGTCTTCTAAATAAATGAATGGCCATGTATGAATGAGTTTTCTAATACTGCAGAGAGATCTTTCATAAAGTTGACTCAGACTGAGTCACAGTGTTAAAAATAATCACAAAAGAAAGCACTGCTCCCTTTGCCTCTCTGCATCGAAAAACATCATCCTGAAATACAGACGCATATATACAGGTATATATATATCCAAAAAGAGAGAGGGTGTATATTGAAACACACACACACACGCTTGCACACATTTGGCTCATATCACTACCAAAGCAGCAATAGCCCCACCAGTGTTTTTCACAGTAATCAAAATGAAAAGGCATTGCAGCAAGCTGAAACAGTTGCCAATTAAAAATTGATGTTAGACATAAAAATGCATTAAGTTCTTTAGTGACTAGTTGAACAGATTTTGGAGGTCTACTGTACAGATAATATGACAATTTAAATCTCCTCTGCAGTGCGTTTTAATGCATTCTGTTGCATGTTTTTTATGCATTTATCCATGTCTTTCTTAATACAGCACAATACGGCGATGACTTTAAACTCTGAGTATGAAGAGAGAATGGATTTCCTTCTTCTACCGTCTTCCTCCCTCTCACTTCTATATATTTTTATTTTTAATGTATTACCATTTTAAAAATCATGTGGGAAAAAGAGAAAACATTTAATCAGTGAGAGAAAATGCCAGATCATTTTTTTCCTTACTGTGGAACGTGGTAGTTTTCATGCCTTTGTACTGGTAAAGGAAAATAGATGAGTAGCCAGTGCAGACTGCATTATTGAAGAGAATCAAAGGGAGATGGGCGACTCAGGGAACGGATGCGAGTTTAAGGTTTTTTGCAGCACTGATCAGGTAAACAAAAAAATGATAGCAAATGTACATTCACACATTCACGAACACTGTAATGAAAATTCAAATAAATACACTTAATCCTAAACACACAAGATCTGAATACCCACATGAAGGTTTACAAAAGGGACCCTCATGTATTTTTGTGCAAAGCTCAAAATCACAACTCATTTTAATCGTGTGCCTGAACCAAACTAGTTAACTTAATGACAAATAATGACAACAGCCACAAGCATTTATAAAGATTCTATTGCATTCATAAAAAAATTCATGTTATGGATATAACAGTGTCAGTGCGACCAACAAGGTAGAAGAAACCAATAACTGAATTAAGATCTCCATACATACCATATTCATATGATTACGTGGACCACAGTGGACCAAATAGAGATGATAGTACACTTTAAGAAATATTTCAAAAGAAGATAAACATGAACACAAGATACAATAAAAAGTACAACTTTGTGTTCAAGCGTATTTTAGCTCAAAAGTTTTTCGAATATATTCCATTTTAAATTCACCATCCTAAATGCCATAGGTGACTGAAACATTTCAAAATAGTTTGAAAGACAAAATGTAAAGGGACATATGGACAAATTGCATATCACTCTCTTCCTGATGGTGGCGCTACTGCGGAGGCAGTGGGTTTGTATAGATTGAAATGCATTAATCTGCTGTGGAGTAAAATTTGGCAAATTGCTAGGTGACTACCTGAGAGACTGACGCTGCAAGACAAAAAACCAAGGAAATATTCACAGCTTGTAAAATTTAGTGCATATCTTTTCCAAAACATGCTAATATTGTCCAAAGTTACCTAAGAATTTGTCATGGGCAAATTTTTTACAAGTTTGTAAGCCTACATAGACGGTTTTCTGACAAGTAGCTTCTTATATATTTCAGGCTAGTTGAAAAGGGAATTTTGTTGTTCAGTTTTATTAATGAGGCATTAGACAGCCAAGTTCACACCAAATAAGAAAAAGAATAGCAGGAACCCCTGAAACACATGATAACCAATTTATTATGCCTAGCTCTGGATTCATTCAGTTCTCTTTCCTTTTTAGGGTTTTAATGAAGAATGTGTACACATCCATATGCATGCACCCACACACAGATTTGACACATTCTCCGAGCTCTGTGCTCCTCTTAATCAAATGCAGCAGAGAAAATGACTGGCTTCAGATAAAAACCATGGGCAGATGACTGATGGTGTAACAGCAAGGGACAGAGACATTAGAAGAGGAGAAAAAAAAGAGGAGGAGATGAGACGGGTAAAGATGGGGGTGGGGACTGGGAGAAAAAAATCATCACGTTAGTAACCATAGAAATAGATTCTCTCCCCCAATCTGAGCTCTCATCCTTTTCCCTGTCTAATCTGCTAACGCTTTTTCTTCGCTTTCTGTTGCTGCTACTGCTGCTGTCATGATCCGCAGTCTCCAGGACCATTAACCTGCGAGAGCACTGCCATGGGGCTACAGAAACGAAACCCATCCTCTTGCATTATTATCAGAGGTTAAGAAGCCAAACACCATTAGGGATAATAACAGTCCCAAAACCCATGCAATAAAAGTCAGAAGCCCATTATGCTGCACAGTAACAGAGAAAGCACAATAACAGCAGCAAGGGTGGGAGTGTGTCTATGTCTGGGGTTCCACCTCTCAGCAAACCTCATTGACACAATCAGCCGCATACCAATCAGCGCCGATGGCAAGATTATGCCAGCTCCCATCCACTGGCCCATTCATATGAGCAATCTATGCATCGCGTCAACTACGTGTGATCCCAAATCACAGATTTCACATCAGGAATCAGAAAAAGGGGAGAGGACCAGAGAATAGGGAGATCCCTCCCCTCCCTCGCTCCTTGTCTGACACAGCATATGGCCAAACCAATTTTGGCCCCAACAGGCACAACACTAATGACAGCGACACAACGCCAACTGCCCAGGGCACCACACCAGGTCACCAGGAACAAGGCTACTTGGAATTTGTTGCAGTGGTAATGAGGAGTCTAATAGCAGAACAGCAGCCATGGGTAGTATGGGATCTTTAACAGACAAAGGTGTGTTGGAGAGGTGCATGCAAGAGGTCTCTGCATTACAGAGAAAAGAGGGGTCTTCTATGACAAAAACAAAGCCAAACAATTCCTAGTAAACAAGTGGCACTTACTCAGTTTTAGCCAATGTTGTCAACGCTCTGCTAAAGAACCAGCCTAAAAAGGGCAGATCCTGGCCCTGGAAGCCCACTGGCGGAGCTCCTCGCTGGGCTGCTGAGGCTGGCCGGGGGGCTGCCTGCTCCGGCTCCTCAAAATTAGAGGTGTCATCTTCAGCGTGTAGCGCAGGAACAAATGGCGGGAGAACTGCAGGATAAAGGGCGAGAGGAGGAAGTAAGAGAGGGGGCAAGGAAAAAGGATGCAGCAATGGACAGAGTAGTAAAAGAAAAAAAAGGAAAAAAAATTAAAAAACACAACAAGGAGAAAGGGAAGAGAAAGGAAGGGAAGAGGAACGCAGCAGAGCGGTCGGAGCCTAGAGTGCAGTAAGTCGCGCGTTGATGCACATGCTGTCTCTCTGTCCCTCCCTCCCTCCTTCTTCTCTCTCTCACACACACATGCTCACTTGCTCTACCTCACTGCAGCAGAGCAAGCTAATCAGCTGGAGCCAAAGCTGAGGCATTAAGCTCTCTCTGTCCAATTATCAACAACATATTCCTTATTTTCGATGTTAAACATTTTTGTGCGTGATTCTCTTTCAAATATTTTATTTTTTAAATTTATCATTAATACAATATAATTAATACACACACACACATATACACACACAGAGGCACTAAAACCTCCTGTAATTCAATGAAATTCACTGTATCATAGTCTGTTTACCATTATAAAGATTTCAAACAAACAGCTAGATGAATTAATATTCAGCGTTGATAGAGATATTCTAATTAGAAAAGAGCTCAGATGAACTGATCAGCAAAGCAAGGTTTGATTATCATTTCAGAATTAAAAAAGAGGGTTTATTCAGCTGACGACGCAAAGCACTCTGCATAGCAAAGTAAACACTCGTCACCCCTGCAGCTATATAACTTGAATTACAGAGCCATTTTATATCTTCAGTGCTTTAATGTGACCACAGTTCACTGAAAATGCCCATTAATGTGAATTTTATGAGTGTGTTTTCCTCCAGCTGGTCAGGTGAAAATGTCAAACTCTTTGTCATTCAGTCTCAGATTTGATGACGTCCAACAATTGCACATGTATTCCCATCACAAAGAGCGTTTCTGATGTTGCTGGCGTAAAAGATTTGGCCTGCGTCTGTTGAGAAGCAGATGAGTTGCAGATCTTTACTCTGTCTGCCTCGCCACTTGTCACTGCCCCCCTCCCCTCCCCTTCCCTCCTCCTCCTCCTCCTCCTCCTTAGGAAAAAGCTTTCCTACTGCCAATGGCACACAGAATCTCATTATTTTACTACCAACGACACCACCGGCAACACAATTGCTATTTGTTGTCTATGTGAAACCCCACCCACACAGTACACTTGTGTATATTATGAATAATATTAGTATGTGACAACTAGTCATTCATCATCTGTCCAGTAACGTGATTATAGCAACACTGTGTAATTTCAAGCCAAACTGAGCATTTTTACCGGAAAGACCGGAAGAACAGGGTTTAAAGGAAGAGGAATGTCCTCACCTTGTCTTAAGTTATTCCAGTCTACACTGGAAAAGAAAGAGTGACAGCGGAGTCCCTGGTAGTCCAGTCGCTCTTTGGCCCCACACAGCAATCTCTGCAGCAGGTCTACAAACTGTTTACTGGTCCGTGGCTCCTCCGGAAACTTAAGAAAATGCTGGGGGCAAAACAACATAAAAGATTTATTACATAATGCATGGTCAGCTCAGATATTACTTTAAGTAAATCCACTGAGTTTAATGTGAATTGTATGTAGACAGTTTTTGTATTTATTTATTTAGTTGTTACAGACCATTTTGGACCAGACACAATCACTGACTGATGTCCATACTGCTAGAGGTGACAGTCTATGTACCTTAAAGTTGAGGATGTTGTGGATTGTCTTTGTAGAAGTGCCCTCGGAAAAAGGCGACCTGCCATATATCATCTCATAGGCTATGACGCCGAGGGACCACCAGTCACACTCTGCCCCGTAGGTGCTGTGAGAGCCCCCATTCATTGTTGCAAGCACCTCAGGGGAGAGGAAGTCCTGGGTCCCAACAGGCACAGTAGGAGCTGCCACCTTGAAACAAATCAGTGAATCACAGTGATGTCATCTTCAAGCATACTGAAGTTAATACATAGAGCAAACTCAGTAATCTACTTACTGTTTTGTTAGCAGTCAGCCTGGCAGCTGATCCAAAGTCTGCCAGCTTAATATGACCGGTCCGATCGATGAGAACATTCTCTGGTTTGACATCTCTGTGAGTGGATAATTCAGAAGGGATTTGATACTGCTTTTACAGAGCTGTTTGTTGCCCAAGTATTGTAATATTTCTGCTGCTCTGTTGATAATGGAATACATTTGTAAACTCTATAGAAATATTTTTGTATTACATAACATTATACTCAGCGCCTCTATGTTGGATTACAATGCATTCTTTGTGTCCAGTAAATGCCTTCCTTAATTAAGAATATTTTGCATTCAAGGGAAAACAAAAGGAAAAAACTAATACATTTTTTGTGATTATTTAAATGACATTTCCTTGTGTCATTTCTTAAAGCCTTTATACGTCAATCTTTAGTCATTGGATTCAGGAGCTTGTGTCTCACCTGTGGACATAGCCCATCTGATGGACAGCATGAATGGCCTCTACCAGCTCAGCTAAATAGAACTGAGCCATAGATTCATCAAACTGATCCTCGTATCGGTTTAGCAGAGACATCAGGTCGCCGCCTGGCAAGTACTCCATCGCCTGAAGACACATTTGTATGCAGTCAGAAATTGACAGTATAACACTATGGCCAGTGCTTTGAATTTGAATGAGTGTGTTTATGAATATGATTAAAATGAAGATTTACCACATGCTGTTGAAACATTTATGAATGCCCATGAATATGCCTATATTTAGTGGGCAAAACAAAGCAACAAGTCGAGGAGCACGTGTCTGAGCCAACATCAAAGCTCTGTTCAGCTTAAGCTTATAGGGTGGCTCTCCTCATTATAGATTCAGTTATGCAACACAGGATACTATTGCAGATTTATCTGGGATAGTGCAGTCAAAAGACTGGTCTTCAAGAGCTTAAAAGCTCTTGAAGACTGTGACTGTGATAGCCTTGTTTATCTGTGATCACAGGCTATAAAAAGACATGTTTACAGTCAAAGCAACATGCCACACACAAAAAAACCAACAACAACAACAACAACACACACTTATTGGCACCTTGGTAAATATCTTTAGAGTTTGAAACTCAAATTGACCTCGGTCTCTTCTGATCCAAGTTCTCTTTTACAAGAGAATAAATGGTCAGACTGTTTTAAGCTATATGATAGCAGCCTCACAGCCATAACAGGCGAGGACCCCTGGTGCATGAATGGTCGGCAAGTCTGAATGAACGGGAGCATTCTCCAGTGTTACCTAGCAACAGGGAGACTGGGTGCCTCTCTGACACACGGATAAAGATGGATGCTTTGTGTTTTCCTCCAAGCTCAGTTAGGGAACACGGTGAGACGGAGGGGGAGTGAGAAGAGGGGAGGAGGGAGAATGAAGACATACATGCAAGAGGCATGATGGGAGGCATAAGGATAGGGTTTGAGAAGAAAAACCAAGTGCAGCATAAAATGTCCATTTTCCTCTGCCCTAAGCCAGTCTAACAGGTAATCACAAAAAACAATAAAATAAATAATAATGTATGATTCTCTTTGAGGTCAAAGCAGCCCTCACAGTGATTACAATGGACAATTTCTATGAACAAAACTGACACTGTGCCTCATGGCTAAAGATGAGATTGACAGGGACAGTAATATAAAAACAAAAGGGTGTTTTTCGTAGAGAGCTTAGCTTAGCTCTTAATTGTTGTATTCTTGTTACTTTTTTCCTAGTGTGACAATTTGAGCAGCAGCTAAGCTTACACACTGCCACAGCAGCTCAGGGGTCCTGTTGAATAGAGTTGCTGGCACTGAATAATATTGTTAACCTAAACAAAACCCTGGTGACTCTTGGCTGCATTGGTGGCTGCACCACACAACAGATCATTGCCTAAAGATGCTCTTTTTTTGTCCCTACTCCAAAGAATTTCCAAATTTCCTCTACACTCAAGTTGTTCCTTTTATTGCTCACTTCACATTCCTCCTTCCATTACATCTCATGTACTATTCAGACTGATCCAACTGTTCAGTTAGTCACATTTTGAAAACAGAATCTGGGGGGGGGGCCTTCAAATGGCTGCTTGTATGCTGCCTAATATAAAAAAAAGCGATGTAGTACTCTGTGTAAAACATGTATACAATAGAAAACAAGATGTTGCTGTTGTAAAAGCAGATAACTTGCGTAAGAGTAGTTTTACCTGCTCAAGATCATGCTTCTATTTTTTTTTCGGTTCAGAGAGGAAAACATATTATTACTATTCATACATTATCACCTGTGATTCATGGCCATATTTTTCCCAAAATATTGCTCTTTGCTGTATCAATCTTTGCCCATAGGCAGTAACTATAGTTAGCTTGTAGCTTAGTGTTTGTTATTTTTATCACCGTGACTACAGAGTGTAACTGAAACTGTTATTGTCATTGTTGACTTTCAAAAACATGGCTATTGATTTCTTTGTATTTGAACTACTCAAAAAGCTGATAGAATAAAGTTTGTAGCTTGCCCTCGGTGTTAAAAAAATCATTCAAAATGATGGACAGTCTTCAGATTTTTCTGTCAATGCAAAAGAAAATCTGTAAATGACAGAAAATATTTGTTGAACACCTGACATATAACTCTTTAACATACTGTTAGAATTTTTTTCATATATTACATATTATGTTACATAAATTATGACTCCTTTAACTCGAGTAACTATCAATCCCTCTATTTAAGCTCAGTTAAATAAATGTTCAAAATTTTTGATTAAAGCACTAACAACTCGTGCAAAAGCTGACACTGATAAACCTCTGCCTCTACAGTGTAACTTTTGTGAAAGACACCACACCTAGAAAATAACATCACAAATACTATAATCAAAGTTGAATCATAACATGACTGTTTTAATTGTGGGTGAAATAATTTACTCCAGATCTTCAGACAACACAAAAATCTGCAGATAAAACAGCCTCTCTTGTGAATGGTTATGTTAGGAGCACTACGAAACCAGGTTTTTCAGTTTGAATTGTGAGAAGAGCTTTACCACAGACCTATGTGACAACAGAAAGGCCTGTACCATTATCCATTTTTAAAATGTATTACCTCCACAAAGCACAACATTGTGTATTCTATTTGCTTGGCATGCGTATACCCCATTACTCCCCTTTGTCCTATGGCAGTTTGCAAAAGACCTTTAAAACACTCCTCTGATAAGGAGAAGTTTATGTGAAATAGTAATTTCAGTTGTCCTCAAGATCAGAAAAAACCCTGCAGCCTCACCAGGTAGACATGTTCTTTGTCCTGGAAGGCACAGTGAAGCTGCGGGATCCAGGGGCTGCCGTTAAGAGCCAGGATCCTCCGTTCCTCTTCATGAAAAACCACCTGGTGAGGAATTGAAAGATTACAGGCAATCAGTATTAATCGTTACATAAATGCAACAACAGTGCCAAATAAACTCCATTTTGTTTAAAACATTGACAAGGTTGCATATTTACTGCTTCTATGGGGTCTGCATGCTTTCTATACTTGTTTTATCACTTTGAATTTTTAAATTAAACCATAGGATACCTTAATGCAGATAGTATACACCTTGCCAATGAGAATTCCTGCCATCCCTTTCTAGCCTTAGTTCATGTTGCTAGTTTTATAAGAGGGATGTTGCTTAAGATTATGTGAAGTAGTCACAAGTGGTACAAGAAAAATATGTCTTGCTCTTACAAAATGTTTATTGTATTCCTCAGTTTAAAGTCCTATTGCAGCACATGTACTATTCAGATCTGATTAGTCACATGCCAGAGTACACAGCTGTGAAAAAATGCATTCAGATTTTGTTTTGTTGTATTCAATCCAACAGCACCCTCCAGTGTGCCCTTTTCAGACTGCAACTTTACAACACCAGGTGGATTAATACAAAGTACAATGACTCCACAGATGACATTGTAAAAACAACACTTGCATAAAACTTTTGTTTTTACACTTTTACATATACTTGTCATTCTAATAAATCTTTCTCTTCGTGTTTACTTTATGGTAAACATCACAAAACTGTGGTCAGTGTTCATCAGTGTCAGTGTCATTCAACTTAAATCTTTAGTTAATTTTTAGCCTATGTCATAGGCATATAATGTGTTTAAAATCATTCCTGAAACTTTGCAATATCAAATCATAATCAAGTACAACTTAAGCATTTGATGCTGGTCCAAAAAAAATGCTCATAAAAAAAGTCTTTCTTCACTTCAGAAAATGCACAGATGTAACCGATAATATCAACAATGGCCAGCAAGCCACAACATAGTGAAGTATCGAGGCAGACAGAGTAAAGATCTGAGGTGAACGCACCATATCACAACCCTGACACTAAAGCAGTTTATTGTAATTCAGGATCCATCTGATTTATCATTTTTACCTAGGTTTTTACCTGAATTTTTTCTTCTGTGACACATAGCAGCAGAACTGAATAAAAAGCCTATTATGTGTTAAAGGCAAAAAAAGTGAAGCAAAAATGTAAAACAGCTTCCCAAAATGTCTTTTTCTGCATTACTCTGTTACAGTACTTATAGCACTGATAATCCATGAATCTTACATTTTCTTGAGTGCGTAAAACTGTCTTGTTCATAACTTTCAGCGCACAAACATCCCCGGTGGTCTTCTCCCGTACTACTTGGACTTCAGCAAAGCGTCCACGACCCACCACTGCACGCATTTCAAAGTCACTGAGGCAAGGTTGCAGGGCCCGCAGCTCTGAGACCACTTCAGAAACTGTTGCACAAGAGACACACAAACTGAGGTTTTACAATGATCTATTATAATCAATCTATTATATTAAAGTTACATGCACATACTACTGTCATCAGTTCAGTATATCAACTGATACAATGCAGACTTTATTAGCTCATCTGAAAAATACTGGACTGGCCACCAAAAAAAAAACAAAACTACTACAACAACAAATAAATAAATAATTTAACCACAAACGTGTACTTACACTTATTGACAAAATTTGCCACATGATGTATCTTCATCAGCTCTGAGGAGGTGCACTCTTGATACAGTAACAGCAGAGCCTCCAGAAACTCTTCCCGGCCTATCGTGCATCCTCCCTGCTGGCCACACAGGTTGACTCGGCCCTGAGGGACAACACACAAACACAGGAAAAGGAAGTCAGCAACGGGCAGTTACTGCGGCTGGTTTTAAACGGTGCGAGTATTTACGGCAAGTATTTGTGTATGCAGTTTAGGACATCAGGTCAAATAATATATATATAATTACTTTACCTGAAACACCTGATTGAGTCGCGAGCTCCGGCTGGTGATAGGGTCCGCAGAGGAAGGCAGCGTTTTCAGGTTTCCCTGACTCACGTATTTGAACTTCAACATGGCTTCTTGTCAAGATATTACCTAAGCGAAATAATTAAGTAAATGGAATAAACATTCACTTATTAAAAGTAACTGGCCTATTAATTGTATGTACGCGGTAGTATGAGGTTATGAAAAGACCAAGGAAAAACTGTGTCAACAAATGTCACCAGTGCTTTATGTTAGCATGCTTCTGGCTAGCGTTTCCGAACTCAAAACAAGAACGTTAACGAGACAATGAGGAGCATGTTTTAACTTATGTATATTTGTAGAGGTAAAACTGTATGGTATGAGGTTACTCACCACAGTGCCATGCAGGTAACTAAAAGTATGTTCTTAATTCCATAGAAACATTGACGTGCCGAGAGAGCACACTGTTTTCCTTTCGCTCAACGTTGTTTCCGGTCAACTTTCAAATTTTGCGCGTTCGCCGCCCAACTTGCGAGCCTGCTGAATGAAGAAGGCGTCTGATTGGACCAGAAATTTTCGGGGCGGTTCAAACTTCTGTTTTCAGCCAATGACTGGTTTTACCCTGCTGCTGCCGTTCATCATAATCAGCGCATCATAACAAGGAAAGACCCATGAAAGCCTCTTACAGAATGAAAGACTCTTTGATCCCTGGAAAAAATATGAAACTATAGTGGGTATGTACGCCTATTGATAACTGTGATGATACAAAAAGTTTTAAAGAAAATTTCATATCAACAGTCTCAACATTTATAATATTATTAAGCTATAACTTATGTTATTTTCTTTGATGGTCGATTTAATGTTAAAGCACAAGAAAGGGAACAATTTAGGAGAGCATTATTTAAGTTTGTTTTAGTTCAGTCTTTCCTTGCAGGGTTCAAAAAGATAGTAACATAAAATTTAGCGTTCATGTGCAACAGTGGTCATAACGGTAAGTTTTACATGCAGAGGATCAGTACTGTCGGAGTAAAAAGACTTTTTTTTTCTCATACACAACTTATATCTGCTTTAAAAGATAGGACTACATGAAGAACTAATTTGATTATCTCCGGAGCACAAATTTTGTAAAAGTCATTATAACTAACCTCTGAAATTTGTTTAATCAGCCTAATATGTCAAGTTTATTCTCAATTCCAAACTGATAAAAACAACTTTGAACTCATCAAACCTATCAGTTTACTCACATTTTAAAGGCAGCAGGGAAACTTGATTTTAATAATTTGGTAGAACCAACTTAAATTATTTAAAGTATGTTGGATGGGTTTTTTTTCCCCAAAAAAAATAACCAAGAATGGTAATTACCTTTGATCAAATTCAAAGGTCAAATAGATGATGATGCTATGTTAGAAATGTAACCAGTCAGTCTCATAGAGCAAATCAATTGTAAATCTATATTATCCCAACATCTGCAGCCAAATAATAATGGGTCTGTTACACCAAACATCACAGATGCTTGGTGGCTCCAGAAATTTGATATTTTAAACAAAGACAGACAAAGCTTTATGATAAATTACTTCAGTATGGTGCCTTTTTATTTGGTGTTTTTGGTTATCTTTGAGCAGATATTCCAGCCATTGCCAATTTCTGTTGATGGCTTATTGACAATCAAATTATTACAACACTCTCAAAAAAATACATGCCAAATGTTCATTTATGCATCAGAAAAAACATGCAATAATTTGCACATGACCAAAATCAGAACCAAAACCTTTATTTCCAACAAATTTACATGTTTCATCATAGTCAGTTCCAGTTTTCCAGAATTGCATGGTCAGATATTCTACACTAACAGCGGCATAGTGAAGAGAGGCCAGCTGTCTTTAGCCTGGCCCAGTTGATGGAGGAGATTCTGGAGGTGTGATCTTAAGATAGCGCTTTAGTTTGGGATTTTGGGTTGGGGTCGGGATCAGGACTGGGTTTGGGGTCGGGAATAGGAGGTGCAGGGGCAGGGGCAGGTGCAGGGGCAGGTGCAGGGGCAGGGGCAGGGGCTGGGGCAGGGGGAATGTAGCACCCTCTCTTGTGCCACTGCATGTCCCGTACACGTCGGACGGACTGGATCTGAGGTGCAGTGGCTCCCCAGTCGTTCCAGTGCTTGAATTCTCCATGCTCAAACACATACTGGCGCCCTCTGTAGCCTGGATACATGTATCCCACCCATCTTCAGAAGAAGAGAAACAGTAGTATAAAACATTTCTGGAACAGTGATCAGGGTTACACAAAAGAAATGTACTTATTAAAAAAACATATATACATATAGTTTTTTCTTAGAAAACAATGAAAACTAATAAACAAATATTTATCACTAGGGAGTTTGCAGCTTACGTTCCATTGATAGCCTTAGCACTGGCCACACGGTCCTGGAAACCATAAGCCCACAGACTGGGGACGTCATCATCAACAATCTCCATCTTTCTACCTTCAAAGCCTGCATTCTCAAACAGATGCAGCTTATGATCTGCACTGTCCTGGAGAGACATGCAATAGGTTTGAGCATGTTAGACAGAAAGTCTGTCTGTCTCATGTCTGCTAATGTTGCACTGATAATACTGACCACTTTTAGAGGTCTAAATGAGCACAGGCTGTAGCTACTCTGGCAGTTGGTCCAAGTGCTCCAGCGCGGGTACTCTCCTTTCTCCAGCACAAACTGCTCTCCTGCAAAGCCTGGGCGCTCATATGCAACCCATCTGAAGATACGGAGAAAATTCATCACAGTGATATGCACAAATGAATCTTAGAACAATTAGAAAACAGGATGCAGATGCAGTAAAAATGATGAGTCTTATCTGAGGAAACTGGATTACTCACGGTCCTGACTCCACAATGATTGAGCCAACTCTCTGTGTTTTTTCAAAGGCATCTTTACATTCACCAGACAACTCCACCTTCTTCCCACGGAAGTTCTCAAACTCAAAAACAGCCAACTGCAAGACAGGTTAAAAATTGGATATGTGTGAACTCCATCATCAGCAAAAGTCCTAATTCATGCTATATCTGACCTTTTACTTGAAAAACATGGAGAGCTCTTGTTCAGTTCGTTACCTTATATGTGGCTCCGGCCCCTCCTTGGCCCTTCTCTGCAGACAGCTGGTCTGGGGTTCCCTGCTGTTCTGTCATTTTCCTTCTACAAAGCACAGCAATAACATAATCTAGTGCTGTAAGTGGGGACACTTCACTAATTGAATTCAAGAAAGAAACATTAAACATTTAAAAATGGTAATTAATAATTGGAGGAGGTAATTACACACAAATCTAACAAGACAGTAAGACATTTAATTTTTTTATTTCACTCAAATCCTCATTGTGTCAGTTGCATATGTAAGCATAAGACATTAACAGTGCATACAATGTTACTTAAGAAGCAAACACTTGGATGCAAACAGAAGACAGCACAGGGAGAGAGTTGAAGAAAAAAAGGCCTGTCGGACAGACAGATGATCTTCACCTTTTTTTACCTGGATGGCTTGTGCTTCACTGCACCACGTACGAGCCACGCTCTCCGTCTTTCCTCTTTCTTTTCTCTCTTTTCTGTCTGTCTCAGTGTGAGGGTGTGTGTGGGTGTGGAGGCCTGGCGAGCGGTCGGCGGAGGCCAGTGGGGGTATTTATGGTTTATTTCTGGCCACAGCAGCAAAAAGCCTGTTGATGCAGCAAGTCTGTCGCACCCATTGTGTCCATCACACTGCTTCTCAATAGGCTTGCCCCTCTGTCCCTGGCACACTGGCAAACGCTGCCCAGCTCTGCCCATGCTGCCATCCTGACCATGATCCTATAGTGGGCACACACACTGATTGCCTGCCAAGCGAATGAACAGGGATCAGTCTCACTCAGCAGTATTGGCCCCACCCAGCTATCTTGCCCTTCAGCTTCCTGTCTTCTACCTGTTTCTTTACCTTTCTTTTCATCTAGTGCCAAAAAGCTTAATCCAATTTAGTTTTCTATTAGACATAAACAAGATAATGTAAGAAGTGTTATGAAGTTGTGTCCTGAAAGTGACCTTATATGCTAATATGATCCACTGCCCCCTATTATTTGCCATAAAGTTTCCCACTGAAAAAACACACACACAGGGTAGCTATTCATATAAAAACTTTTAATAAAATTCCCTCAATTTCCTCTTATCATACAGTATGTTCATCACAAATGATTACAGTATTGATGACATGTAATTATTCAACATTAAAAAGTCACAGAAAGAAATCTAGAGCAAATTAATGCATTATTCTGGGTTAAAAACTTTACAAAATTTCCTGTTTCAGTTATGGCATGCCCAGTGTTTCCTCTCAGCCCAGTGTTAACTTTCTCATCAGGTAGAGGGCATTTTAATAAAACCAGGAAGTGCACCTTAAAGTTTTGTAGGTTATTGCTTTAATGAGAAGACAAACAAAATGAAAACAACTTAAAGAAAACATTGTCCATGATTGTACAGTTAGGTACCTGATGATTCTACTGCTTTGATGGACGGTAATTTGTTATAGCTTTCTTAAAGTGCTTTAAGTTCAACTAGACAGTCTGTGATTGGAAAGAGAATTTAAGGCATTTTGTATCATAGTACCTCAAGGTGCAATACATTATTTACAGTCAGTATTCTCTGCACATATGTGTGTGTGGGTGTGTGTGTGTGTGTGTGTGCATGAAGGTAGATACTTCGTTGAAGGCCATCAGTCCCTGTCAATATACAGTACGATAGACATATTCAACCCATTAGGCAGTCAATGACTTTGCTCTAAATTACACTGGGGAGTCGCCCCTCCATTGGGCCTCTGTACAGCAGAAGAAAAAACATGTCCTTGGCATCAACTCATCACAGTCTTGGCACTTATTGACAACATATTTCATGTACAAGATAAAAAAAAAGTTCTTGCTGGCCTCCTGCATATCTACGTAAATGTCCAAAATAAGGCACTCAAAGTGCAAAATGGAGCAATCATGGCAAAGGTGTGTGTCAACAGCAGCTGTGATGGATTCATTCTTGCTAGAAAGCAACAGTCCAGTGTCTCCTGAAGAGAAAGAAAGAAAGAAAAAGCTTTCAAACCAGAAAAAGGAAGCATTGACTTGATGTCATGTATTCAACATGTATTACCATAATTTCTTGGATGAGTTTATTTGCAGTAATCTACAATTTAATATGTGCATTTATTTCTAGCATGGATGCCCCAAGTGGCTTTCATATCCATAACCCTGTTACATCCACATGTCCTTTTCACTCAGCCATGCGTAAAGGTAAGCGCAAAGTATAGCTGCAAGCAGCAAGTTGACGGACAAGTTAAAGAGCATGAAGCAAAGCAAACTGCATTCAGGCTGCATTCAGGTGCAATGAGGATATTTTTACCCTCTGCACAATTTTTACCAATAAAAGAGAAACCTATGCAGAGATGTTCCCACTTTCTGTTTTTGTATTTGGTGCCAGTTCAGTCACAGTCTGTATTCAGTAACACGAGTCTTTCTGAAAGCATGGCTGTGAAGTTTAAACCACTCTCTTTCTGTCTGTGGAGATTCTCAGTCATCCAGGTCATGATTATCTTGAAGAGTCATTAAGACAAGGCAACTGGACTCTGTTGAAATTTGTTGGGAAGACATTTCACTTCTCAAACGTCTTCCAAACAAATTTCAACAGAGTCCAGTTGCCTTATCTTAATGACTCTTCAAGACTTGATGTATAATGTATGCCAACCAGAGAGGGATTTCCTAGCAAATGTTTGAGACAACTCAGCGATGCAGTCAGTGCTGACTTTTACATAAAAGTTATTACATATGTTAGGTTTTCAGTGCACACAGCTTGACCTTTGGATATGAAACAGTGTGCAAGATTTAAAATTAAAATAATGATTGCTAAAATAAAAATTGCTTTGTGGTCCCTGTAGGCTCAGCTCCCCTAAATTGTTTGGAGGTGGAAGGTGAGAAAAGGAATATTTCTTGGTTGAAATCTGTGATATTAATACTAGTTATGACTTTTTTCTGCTCAATTGATCCTTTAAATGATCAATAGGATTATTGTTCATGCCGTACAGCTCTTCCTCTGTGACACAATTTGCTCAAATGTTTATCACCTTACAATTTAGTTGCAAAAAAAGGAAGTCTGTTTGTGCCACTCATTCCTCTTCTTCATCAGAAAGGAGTCGGTCGTCTTCGGCCTTGAGTCAAAAGCCACTTGAAAGAGCCATTGAAGCTTTAAATGATCAGTGTGAATAATTTATGAGCATACAAAGGCTGGGAATGACAGCATGTATCTAATGTGATTGATGTGCATTTCAGCAGTGGTGTCCTCTATGGATCAGCTGTGAAAACAATTGCCATTTCTCATAGCCTTACATTACACACAGTTGCCCTGAAAAAGACCCTGTCTTGCTGGATTCTCAAAGTACAGGAATGTGGGCTGTTTCCTCAAACCTCTTTTTGATCCTGGAATTGATCTGATGCCAGCATAAGTACCCCACCAGTGTATTATAAAAAAAAAAAAATAACAAAAACAAACTCTGAGTAGAACAAACATGGTGTGAGCTTTCAAGGCTATTATCTTCCTTTCTGGCACAACAAAAGTGAGGGAGGTGAGGGTCCCTGTTTTTCAGTGACGGTGTCGGTCCTTTTACAGATGTGAAGGCCTCAGTGATGAATGAAAGTATTTCCTCAAGGAAATGCCACATCTTTTTAATTTAATTATGTAAGTAGCACTGCATAGAAACACATTCAAAAGCCTGGACACACTTCAAAATACCATCAAGATATAAAGTACTTCAGAGAGCCTTTACTGTTTCTCACACATTTCATTTCAAGCACAAAAAGATTCAACAGACAAGAAAATAATCTTTTTTCTCTCCTGTTCTGGTAAATTACTTGATTCAAACAGCAGCTAAATTCACGCAGGAAACAAGGTTAAGAAGACACAGCAGCACAACTTCAAACACTTAAAGCTTTGAAAAGCTGTACAAACAGTATTATCCAAGTAAATGAGTTAATACACATTAAATAAATGTAAATCCTTCAAGAAACCTACATCAAGAAAGAGCACCTTTATTGCACGTTCTCACCCAACCGCATGCACAATGTGTTTCCGTTTACTTTCACATACTCTTTTAAACGCCATGTTCAAAGAGGAATTTTTCTGGCACTAAAATAAGGAATAATGTGAAGAAAGTTGTCCTTGCAAAATGAATCAGGTAATGCTTCAGAAAGCAGCAAATGACAGTGTGAATATTTTGTTCATTCAGGGCAGCAAATACATAGCAAGTAGAGAAATTCTGTTCAGTTCTAGCTAAAAAACAAACACTTAAAATTCTACTTAATGTTTATTTTTTGTGAACCATTGAGATTGATATATTGTGACAACTCTTTTTAAATGGTTCCTTGTTATTATGCTGGAAAAAAATGCAACTTAAAACAGCTTTCACTGTCAAATTTACCTGAAAAACGGGTAAAAGAAACTACTTGATTTCACATCCAACATTTTCAGTGCTTTTTGCCTAATGGTAGTGTTCAGTGTCTTCACACCACAACAGTCACTACCTGACCTGAAATCAGTGATGCATGTTGTCAAAAAAAAGTTTTTAAAGACCTGCCTCTTTTTACTGCTTTTCAGTAATTTTTTTCAGTAAAGTTTGCTTGTTTATACATTTGTGTCCTTAAATGGCTGTGGTGTCATACGGATGATTTATCTGGTACTTCCTACTTTTAATTCCGAAACTACATGACTGTTCCCTAATTTTTTAAAATTATTTTAAAAATAAAACATTACTCTTTTACAGCTAAAGCTGCAAAGATACAACCTTTCTCCCAAATCCATGCTAATATTTGTTCTCCAGCAATAATAATGATGTATTTTTCTTAAGTTTTAATGTCTTTTTAACATAAATTAAGCATTTTTAGATCATTTCAGCCATATCTTTATCTTTTATCCTCTTTTACGACCTTTTAACCCTGTAATAATTTTATTGCATCTACTCTGTAGAGCTGTGGCACATATTTGTCCCAGTTAAGTTATGCAGTAAGTAATATACTGATACCTTGTATAAACTAAATAATTACACTGCCATTTGTGATCTGTAGTCAAAAGTGTTACAAGGTTTTGTTACATTTTCTGATTAAATTATACAATTTTGTTCCAGTGCTCTTTTTATGAGTACTTTTAATGCAAACAAAAGGCTATTTGTGTCCCACGTTGGCCTTATTTGGCACAGGAATCCCCCTATTTGTATCCATTTTAATCTCAGAAAACAAATAGCCCTGTGCCGTGCTTCTCCTGTATTAGATTTCCATGCAAATGTCCAGTCTTTAAAAAAAGATTCCCAATCCTGTGTGGGCATGAATGAGCGCCTCCATCCGTACAGTCAGTACTGTGGTGAGCGAAAGCCATCAACCAAACCTCCTCTGTCCTCTCTGGTAATAATCCTTGACTCTCACATCTGAGACTCTCACTGACACAGAGGATGAGAATCTGCTGATTACACTGATTAATTTCTCCTCTCTGGATAAAGTTGGTTATTATCAGTCATATCAGCTGCTGCAGCAAAAAAACCTGCAGCCAGCTCATTCCCCCTCCATGACACATGAGTTTCCCAACTTTAGGCTGAAAATCCACACAAAACTCAACTTTGGTTCTTTTAAGTGAATACATTCAACAACCAAAGATGCACATCAAGTATTGTACGATGCTGCAGGTCCAAGAAAATGTCTCATATCGTTTGGTTTTAATTATTTTGTTTGAATATACTGAGGTAAAGCTGCGCTGTGGAGGCTTGGCACAACACATACATATGGCATAGAACATCAGAGCTCTTTATCTCCACAGGATCTTCTGTTAGCTTGTTTTCACTGTTGGAAAAATGGCTGCCAGAAAGCGTGCAACACAAACATCAAGCTTTGTACATCCAAAAGCCTGGATCAGTCATACAGCACAACATTTGCACAAAGAATAAAAGACAAATAGAATGCAGCTTTTACAGGCATGTATCAGCTTCAATGTCCACAATGTTTACAAGCAAAGCTATTAAAAATACAGCTTTTAAGTGCAATGATAATGGTATTTTTTTTTCTTATCTACAGTAGTGAATTTTTATTAGTGTTTACACTTGAAAAATGTAATCAGTTACTGCTCACATTATATTAATTACAGCTCCTGCGTGTATTTTACAATTTCATATCTCTGTACTCACTCAGTCCTTTCTATTTGACATGGAGAAAGAGAAAAACAAAATGTTTTATTCTAACACTGTGCCAGTTTGTAGTTAATTGGCGAGCAGACAGTCTGGAGGTGCACAAGAGGGACACTTTGTGCTTTGTTTTGATTGTGTGTCATTTAATTTTTGCTCCACAGCTAAACACCCAATCACTGCAGTGTAGAAGAGGAGGTTTTGGCAGAGATATAAACATTTGTATATCCATATCTAAATGCACTCAAGTGAATTAGATGTCTAACAGACACATGAAACTCGATAACTCTGCCCACTCTGCTTTTTTCTTTAAATAGTGGAGGAAGTTTAATCACCTAAGCTGTGGACCAGTGTAGGTTCCAGATGTGCTTAAATGATCACATCTGGGACCCTGAGCAGATGCTGCAGGCTGAGCAAGTCTGTCACTGGGAAATTATGTTGTAGCCAGTAGTTGAAGAAGTATTCAGACCCTTTACTTCAGTAAAAGTACCAATGCATCTGATTGTTGGTCCAACTGGTTTGGACATTTGCTTTCACACATACAGCTCATATGTTTAATATGTGGACAAGTTCAGGGTCACAGTGCTTGTGTGAATACAGCCATAAACATCTAAACACTAAATACACACTGCTTTTTTGTTAAACATCAAGAAAACACTAGTTCATCTTAAAAATGTATTTTAAAAGCTTGTTATGTATTTCATATTGTCAAATGTTCATCTAAAATATGGCCAAAGCTCTTAAATAAATTCCTTAGCATAAAAAGTACAAGATTTCCCTCTGAAATGTGGTGGAGTGGAACTACTGGCAAAAAAGTATGTTGTAAATGTTACTTCAGTTAACAGTTTTAGTTGACATGGCTCCTCAAAGGGCAATCAGATACAGCTGAAACCCTTAATGCCAAAACCTTCTTAAGACATTTTCTATAATGACTGGTTGTTTACTGTACGGCAACTGATGACGTAACACCAATCACATTAGAGTGCACAGGAGTGTGTCCCTTCTGATCTTTCCAGTCAGCTCATTTCAGTATCATCCCCTGTAGTCCGCAGGTAAGCTACAGCTAGTTTAGCTCCAGTAATTGCATGCTGTACACCAGGGGCCAGTTTCACAAAGATACTGTCTGTTGTGTTGAGCCTGCCAACATTTTAATCTCAGACAAGTCTGAAGAGTTTTACTAAAACCACTAAAACATGATTCTTGTGCAGTGTATTCTACACTCAAGAACTTTACACTACCCAAACTAAATTGTTAATGTTGTTGACAGTAGTTTGCAACATCTCCTGCGTATAACAAGCGGTTATCTGAATCTGCATTTCTTATTATTTGTTAAGTAAGTCCAGCTTTTTCAGCATGAAGCCACTATGCCACCATACTATTCTTCTACAGTATGCTGTGCAGTTTGTAAAGCCCCTTAAGGTAAATGTGATCTGTGATTGTGGACTGAAAATCGAGTGGACTACAAATTCAGAATACAAATAGTTTTCCATCTATAATGTAGTTTAAGCAGTAGTCATCAGGCATTGGTTTGCTCACATGCCACACCTCATAGCTCTCACACTGAGATTTTTTTTTTTTTTGGATTTTCCTCACATGCACCAAATACCCCCCCTTTTTGAATCAAAAAGAAACTCTGCTAATGATGTTGAGGTGGAAAAAATGAGAAGGAGAAAGTCTTTTAAGAGACAACAGGAACCTATTGGAAATGTACTCTAGTAAGGATGTTACCATTCATTTTTGTCTGCCCGCGGAACCTGTCCTGCCTGTGCAACCCAGCTGTGCCAAAGGTCAGAATTTTAAGCCACTGCAATGTTTTTTGATGTTTATTCCCAATTATATAAGTTTCTCAGGAAAAACTCTTTTTCACTGCTGAATTTCTCCATAAGGGCAAACAAGTGAAGTGAGGGGAGCTGAGAAATTTAAAATGGGTGACTAGCCAGCTAATCTTAATTTACCTAGAATTCTTTGAAAAATATTCTTTAAAGTTTTCAACTCAAAAATTTTTATCATGGCTGATTTGGTCACACCATAGTCACTGCTTGTGAGAGCATATGGGATTTAAATTTATAGGTCATATTCTGAGGACAGCAAAACATAATTGTCGACTTAATAAAGGAGACAGTAATTGTCTTTTGTTCACTCTTGGAGCTAATGTGATCTGATTTCATGCTACATGTGGCATAAATCTGCTGACAGCAGAGTACAGTGAAGCTGAAAGGAGTTGGATGAGAAGTTAGATGAGTGTGTTCTGCTGCTGACAGCTCTTTATCTAACAGCTCACTGCGGCTTCTTCTTGTTCCATTATTCCCTTTAATCTTTCAAAGTGATCTGCTGTCAAAAAATGCCAAAAAATGACCACTGTTTTGTAGACACGTTTGATGAATGATAGCGTGCAAAACTTATTACATTTTCCATTACTGCTCCTTAATAAAAATAAACTAATGTTTCCCAAGATAAATGCCTCTTAATTGATGCCACAGGAGAAGCATTAATTAAAAACAGCATTATTTTTAGGAATGTCAAATCTGAAACAGAGTTTGAGTGTACAAATATTGCTTTTCCTCATTGGTGACTGTGACATCAATGTCAATGAAAATCTAAAATTTTAGCATTTGAATAGACAAGAACTTGACAGCTTTTTGCAACATTTGACATTAACAATATCTCAGGTCCGACCACCGGCTTGAAGTCTAAGCCACAGAAGTCGTGAAAGTCTTTGTGAAACCAGCCACTGTAAACCCTGTTCACACAACCTCCAACTCTAAAGTGGATAACACCAGCAATAAAAACAGTAAGGTACAAATTGCTCACCCAACATGTACATCAGTCTGTAATATGTCGAATGTACAACATGATATCTGTGTGTAAATTTGCAAACATTTTGTGTCACATTTACTTCTGTTACATTTGGTGTTACGAGAGCTGCATCTCTTATGTTCTCACAGAGTAAACAGCCTTCACTCACTTAAATCACTGCAGCAGCCTAACCAAGACGTTTCCTGTTCTAGTTTCTCTACTGAACACACATCCGACTGTCTAACTCCTGATGAGACAGCAAACAAACCAACCATTTATTGTCGATGAAACAGACCATTACAGATTTTTATTACTTTTAAAGTATCAAGTCCGATTCCCTTAAATTCCTAATGTATTGGTTTGCAGATATACTGCTATATTCTGTATGCAAATAATGTCTGCTTTCTTTATGAGTTTAACTTAAGAGAGTTCTTCCTGAGTTTTCAGACTTCACAGGTTTGTGTAATGAATGAAGAGATTGATCAAAGGGGAGTAATTATGTCCTCCAGCCGCAGTGGCCTTATCTCCTCTGGTCCTGGTATTAATGAACAGCGCTTATGTGGAACAAAAACAGCTGCAGCAATATCAAAGCAACCATACTCACCTTCATCCAAAAATCCACACAGTCACACTCTGCCACTACGACTTTACATCGAGTTTCAGCGTGGCAGTCGCCAAATTTCATTTTCATGTCATCATTTACACTTCGTCAGTCAAACGTTGGTGCAGTTAGTCGAGGGCGGCGTGTCCACTTTGCTGCGAATCTCCTTGATTTCGTTGAGCGGAGAGTCACTGGTGCCGATCTGGCATTTGAACACCTGCTTGTAAGCCTTCCTGAAGTTCTCTGACAGGAAGGCGTAGATGACTGGATTGACCGACGAGTTGCTGTAGGCCAGGCAGTGGGCAGCCACCCGTAACACGAAGGAGGCCTGGTTCAGAGGGAAAGTCCCAAACTCCACCCACAGGTGAACGACATGATGAGGGAGCCAAGAGAGGCAGAACACCACCACCACCACCAGGACCGTCTGAGCAGTCTGAAGGCCACAAATTAGGAACAAAAAGCAGCAAGTTAAGATTAAGTAAGTGCCTTTAAAAAGAAGTGACATTAATGCTGTTCACATGTTCAAGCATAATTCAATATATCAATATTGGAAACAACTTCATCATCTGGCCGACCTCATAGTTACTGGCATTTGACGGAGCCCATTTTCGGCCGACTAATGTTTGCTGGGTTATTCTGTTTTCTGCTCTTTTGTGCTACAATACACCGACACTTTGCCACATCCCATCTCTTGCTAATGTCGTCAATTAATTTTTGTGTTAATTGCACCAAATGATTTATAATTACCTTTTTCTCTTTTAGATTCAGAGTGAACTTCAGAGGTGAAATGAGAATATTTTTTTTGAGGTGATTTTTTTTTTTTTAATTGTGAGTTTAACATACTGAAATGAACTTTCGTATGTACAGAACATCAACTTCTCTGAGTTACTGGTGAGTTTAAGTGTAATTTTGGAGCCTTGTTCATCTGTCTAGTCATATTAGTTTAGTTTTGTTTTTGTTTTTTTGTCTTTTTTTTTGGTAAGCAAAAACAGCTGCCGATTGCAGCTGGACACAAGGTGAATAAATCAGGCTGAAAAACAAAATCTGTGAGCTAAAAAATGTGAAAATTCTCCTTTAAGCTGAATCTGCAGACTCGGTAATGAGTCTTGGTAATCCTTAAATCATCAGGCTTTATGTTATATGAGTTTGTTTTTTGTTTTGTTTTTTTTACCTTGAAACTGTATCTTTCTCTAGTTAGAGGCTGCTTAGGTTTGGGCACACTGCTGCTTGGTTTGGTTTTAAAAAATCTTGCTTAAAATATCTGGTTTTATAACAAAATCACAGTGGGAAAGTGTTTCAACATCTCCTTAAAAATACACAGTTTTGTCATCAAACATGATTTTCACAATAGCCACTTAAATAACCTGTTTGACCTTTACATGGTCTGGAGCAGTGGTTTACTGCTTGGCAGCTGTCTTGCCTAGGTGTCATAAACTGTGTCCTAGATTTACTCTTTAGGGTTAATGTAGGTGAAATTTACATGAACATGTTTAAAAAGCCAAAACTTGTGTAATGACTGTTCTGATGAGTGGTTCCATATTCCATTTAGTCAGTTGATCCATTGTGAAGATTGAGTGCCGCTTTAAACGGATGAAATGAAAATTAACTGTACTGCAATCTCTCCTTAAACTAACGCAGTTAATCCATTTACGTTCAATTTCATACTCATTCAGGACGTATGAAACCTTTAATTGTTTTACTCAAGGCTGAATCACATTATCCAATTAACATTTCACTCAGCAGAGCCAGCTGATATCCAGTAAACATTTCAATGAACCGTAGATTTAAATTGACTGTAATGCAGATGCAAGAGAATTTGATTTATTCCTGTGCACGGTACATAGATAGCAAGAAAGACTGGAATGAAAACAAAGGAAAATCTTTCTAATCCATCAAGTGAATCTCATTCCACTCATTCCAATTGTGTACATAAAAAGCTGCATATTTTACAAAGATTCTGTCAGGCTGCATGAAAGCCTCTCACACTTAAGGCTTATTTGGGTTTTTAGTCTTCATTAAACAATGGCAAGACTGCAAAATAACAAGCAAGCATAGGAAGTTAAGGATCTCTGTTGGCTTCAAAAGAATAAAACACAGAAATCTATGTAAATAAATTTTATCTGCTGTAACCTCTAAAGGCAGCTCACAGGCTCTCAGGCAGCTGGCACCTGAAACCTTTCCTCATTTAAGAATTTGGGAAAAGTACAATTTTACATGATATACCATAAATGATGACTGGAGCTGCTATAAAAACAACTATATGATAACTTACTGTAAAAAAAAAATATTGCAAATCAGTTTTATGAAATGTCTAACTGAAAAGTATGGATGTTATTTGTTTAGGCAAGACTGCTTGTAAAGCCAAAAGCTACAGCTGGAGAGAGTCGTTATCAGAAACTAATTACATGCTGCCTGATCTGCCATCCCTCCACTGCATTTTGAGTGGGAAATGGATTTATTCCACAGCTGAATCTTTCCAGAAAACACAGAGGAACCTGCTATTAATTAGAAATGCAGCTCTCTCTGTAGTTTCATTCAAGTAAAGTTGTAAATGATTACAAAACACAGCAAAACATAACATTTAAACTGAAGCTGCCATATGACCATGATCTATTTTTTTCCAATCGTCCCATTGCATTTCACTTTGATAGGCCTGAATAGAGATTTCTTTCACATAGTTTGACAATGTCTCATTAATTTTCCAACTACCATGAAATAATATAATATCATCAGTCATTTTTTAAGATAAAAATCTTTTATGCTTGCACTATTACAGGCTTGTTAAAAAAAATAAGTTTCAAGAGTTATTTTACACATCAGATTAAAGCCTCCATGCTGCATTACAAAAAAAAAAAATCATTTCTGTGACTTTGAATCATACATCAACACAAGTAAACATTTAAAAAGTTATACCTGTGTTAGCACCAAATTTTTTTTAAAAAGTAACAATTGAAGAATATAATGAAGTTTCAAAAGCACTTGTGTTTTCTGTTTTAATTGGGGAAAAAAAGGTTTGCTTGATGCTTGAAAATGCAGGGTTGTGTCCATATCAAATTATATTGTAATTCTATAGCATTGCCAATTATTATTCTCAAAAAATAACCGTACTTATCTTAACAATTGATTTAATTGTTTAATTGAGATGAGCCAAAAAAATTTAATATCCAGCATAAGTTAGCATCATCTTGACAAAGACCTTTAGGAGGTTTGTTTTAGCTAGCAGTTTGGCTTTATTCATCCTCTGTTTTCTCGTCAGTGGCATTTGTGATGGCAGAACACAGCTGTTTCAGTGGAAATGCTCCAACAACATTATTTACAAGTGTCAGACGGAGACAAAGTTAGCCACTAGCTAGCTGGTGAACTTAGCAGAACATTTAAAGAGCTTGATATTAGCTTCAGGAGTTGATAGAGACCAAAACTGGAGGAAGAGTGACAATTGGATTTATATTTCCCAGGGCACATGGACACACATATACAGCTCGACACAGAAGCCAATGTTTCATTAGCTTATCTACTAGGGTGTTGTTTGTAGCATGTTAGATTTACCAATTCATAAGATGATCATATACCATTGATGCATTTACAGCTTGTTGCTGTTCCCAAATGAAAGTAAATGCAGGTTGAAATTGAATGAACAAGTCAATATGGCAAAAAGCACAAGCAGGTTATAATGGTTGCAATCTGATTTTTCTACAAACACAAACAGTGAACTTTTCAACTCAGATAAAAATAAATGAGCAGTGGGTGTATCATGCAACTCTCCACCGATAAGCAGTACAACAATAACGAAACCTGTCTGTGCAAGTGTTAAAGCAGTCTGATGAAAAGCTCTGTGACCATCTTATCAAATTCAGTTTCTCACAATAAAGTGCAGTATTGTTCAGAATGAACCTGCAATAAAAACTGCCTCATCGATCATATCAGAGACAAACGGCACAGACTGTGCCATAACCAATTTCAAATGAAAGATCAATATTGGCCTGAGATATGAGCCCATAATACACAAGCATACACACACACACACACACACAATGACACAACAGCCAGGGAGAGGTTCCCACAGTTTTAATGGAGCAGTATGTTAGCCATGCTTTGTTTGGATAGAGTTCATAACACATCCATATCTTCACCTCGGCCTCATGAGAGCCATCAGTAAGACTAATATAAGCATCAGTATCACCACAGGGAGAGAGAACTAATATAACCCATGCCATCCAGCCTTTCCTCTGCAGTATCTAGTTGACACTAGTCACTTAAATGGTTTAAAAAATTGATCGATAGCACATGACTGTAGCATAAGTGCTAGTGAGTGTCATTTTGATTTACACAGCTTCTGATATTTGTTTAAAGAAAGGTGCAGATTATTTTGGCCTGCAGACATGCAGTGAGGTCTTATATACTGCACTGCATTCTGATATATTCAAGCTGGCATCAGAAGCTGCCCTGATACAACCTTAATACAAGCAACTCAAAGAAACTGGCCATTTCTTGGACTGGTTGATTTCTTCTTAGTGCAGTTTTATTGTCAATGGTTGCTGCAAAACACTTTAGAAAGACCATCTCTGATCCTGATTTACTGATGTCAAAACCTAGTGATTATTGCTTCATATGCTGCAGCAAAATTCTCCTCATAATCTTTCACTGTAGCTTACATGAAAATATCTCAACAGGATTTCTGCGAGTACATGTAGCCTGTTATTTGTAAAAATAGCAGAAATCTAGCGCAACAGAAAAATAAGATGTAAGTTGCAGAGCGCATCACATCACCTTAACTGATTTTGACTTTTAATGTTTATGAGTGTGTGCCTGCAGTTTTTATGGAAGAAAAATATCATGTGTCCTTTGACTTTCATCCCTTTTGAAAAATGACTATACTGTCACTCTTAAAAAATTGTCTTTTTTTCAAAATGATGTAATTAAAGTTGCCAGTATACCAAGAAAGATGGAAAACCTGATAAAAATATGTGATTTTTTGTTTTGTTTTGTTTTGTTTGTTCATATATTCTTGTGAGGAACTTGATATCCTCTTTATTTGAGGCCTCTGCACTCTATGCAATTTGCATTAGACTTCAGCAAAGTGTAAAACCTTTTTTTGGAAAACATGACAGTTCAGATCAGTTGAATTATTCCAGATATTTCAATCATTTTTACTTGATTGTATAGACCTGTGACACATAAATTAGGTTTTCCAATAGATAAACATCTCATGCCATTCATTAACAACTGCAAGTTCCTAACGACAACAGTAGAATAACTCTGTGAACATTTTCATATCTAGTTTAAAGACATACTTGGGAAAAACAAAAAGGCTGCAAACTATAGTGATGCACTTCACTTTTGGAAATGCATCCTGTTAGCTTACACACCTGTGGACCTCAGATTTGATATCATGAGTCTTTAGATCATTACTATTGAAAAATCATAGCTTTTCACAATTCTTTGGAAATATTATTTTAATGTTATTCTAAATCATAATTTAAGTCGTTTTTGAATTATTATGTGATGTGGAGTTTCACTGATTTTTCAATTAGCATATTAACACAGTTTGGTTCCAATTTCTTTTTACAGATACCGTCAATGTAATGTATTTACAGAGGGAAGCATATTGTCAGGTTAACATTGCTCAGCATGCTCTTTGTTGTAGCTCTTTATAGCTGTAGCCAGTAGCTGCTCAGCTTGTTAGCTCAGCAACCAGCGGCCCTATTAGCAGATCAGTC
Source organism: Acanthurus leucopareius (assembly GCA_029814765.1). Lineage (NCBI taxonomy): Eukaryota > Metazoa > Chordata > Actinopteri > Acanthuriformes > Acanthuridae > Acanthurus > Acanthurus leucopareius. The sequence goes on from JAQMCX010000029.1 coordinate 8,965,279, forward strand.
TAACAGCAATAGGAGCTTGGATCACTGGTGGATGTTCGTGTTTATACTGCAGCCTCCCAGCTGAACCAGGACTGAACACAGACTTCAAAACTGACTGGTGATGACAGCATTAGTGAAGTGATTTATAGCTTCTCCAACCAGAAGTCTGACTCCAGCAGCTAAGGGACAGTGGGACAGTCAAGGACAAGAGAGGGATAAAGAGGGAGAGGAGAGAGAGAGGCCGAGCAACACCAGCAGTCTTTTTTTTTTACATCTTACTTGTTGAATAAGGGTATATTAAACTCAAACCAGTGATAATAATTTTTTAAAACAGCAGAAAGATAAAGATTATTTCTGTGAATTTGTTTTTTTCTTTTCTTGGGTCTAGTTTGAATGAAACTTGTTTTACAATCAACTAACAAGTCAGTTAAGCTCAAGGCTAAAGGATTTAGCAGTTAGCATGCTAGCTTCAGTAGATATCTGCATAAACAGTTCATAGACTTCTTTGACATAACGTCAAAACTGTTACTTCCTCACATTCTGTTGATATTGTAAGTTCACTTCTCAGACTTTTTGAACATAAATCCTGGCCATATGTTATGGTGCTTTTGACTTTGCCAAATATGCATTTCTGTAATTATCTCTACCCATCTGCATGCTCCATCTGGATGCCTAACTGAATCATATCATTGAAAGAAAACTCGTAATGCTACACTACAAAGTATTGGCTATCGTTTTTACCTCTGATCCACCACTAAAAATCCATTTACAGCTGGTTTAATCTCCGAGACTCTGGTACTCCCAAGAATGTGAACAAAGAGCAATAAGCTCAAAGTTTCTTTTATCTGAACATAACATGAACCAGACAGAGACAGAGACTTGTTTAGGTTTGTCACATCTTTGCACAAAGGACTTTCAGTAAGACTGAATAAAATTCATTCCTCCCTCCTGCTGTTGTGTTTGAGTTGTCTGTTTTGTATTTTGAAGGCCGTCTGATTCCCCCTGAGAATGTCAGAGGATGATAAAAAGAGATGTATCACAGAACAACAGTGGGAGTAACCTTGCTCCTCCCAGCTGCCACAAAGCTAATATTTTACAGGTCCGATGATGGGCCGCTGAGACCACACTGACTATTGATTGAGCATTTGTTTGAAAAATTCTCTCAGCTTTCCACGAGCAACACTGCATGGTTCACAGCAATTTGTTTTATTCGTCTCATTTGATTTCCACCTTTTATAAAAGGCTCCTCTTGCTTTAATGAGATAACAAGCTAATAAACATGACACCAAACTCACCATTTCTTAAAGAATTTGTTTTAGAAAAAATTCTGATTTTCCTTTTAAGATAACTAAGTTTGGGGTTTCAGGAAAAGTTAGATTTTTCAGGAAATTGTTTTTGCGGGAGTTGGACAAAAGATCCCTATCACTCATGTCTGCAGTGAATATGGCAAGATGTCTACCAAATACATCATGTTGCTGTCTTTGGATAGAACAAAAGAGGCAGATCTCTTTAATATTAAGCTCAGCTGATCCTCTGCTCACTATTGATAGGCCTTCTGTACAGGCACAATACTGTATTAACCTTTTTGTCTAATCAGAGGCAAAAATATGTGTTATTTCCAAAATGCTGGTCTTTTTACTTTTTTCCATTCAAATTTTTGTCATTTGTCATCAGCCAACAGTCAATGTAGCATTAAGAGGTAACACTTAAGATGAGAGTAAAACAGTTATGGTACTTTGTTTAACACAGGACACCCAACTGGAGATCAAGGTTAGCTTTTTAAAACATCTGTATTCAAGCCTAATTTGGGCACAGAGAAAACAAAGTTCAGGGACTTGACTTCTCGGAGCTGTGACAGGAGCCAAAGTATGTTTCCTCTTGAAAATGGGTCTTGCATGACAGCCCCTGTTGTGCCTTTATTGAGAAAATAAACACAGTGCCCTTATGTACTTGTACTTGACTTTTATGTGTTTAAGGCTATTCTTGGCCTGCCAAATATGCAGCAATGTTGAAGTACAATCCAGCTGCTGATGTGGTATTTCTCTCTATATATATTTATATATATAACAGATTGCAGTTTCGAAAGACTATACATACCAAACCAACCGCATACTGATAAAGATTAAAATACAAAAACTAACATTAAAGCAGCTGATGTATTGCTTCCTGATGCACATGTATTATTCATTGTCCACTGGTTGTAAATGGAACATACCATGTTAAACAGCATGTCACGCCTCTTATCATTAAATATTTCCTTGACACTCACTCAACAAAACAGAAACACACTGCCAAGAAAAACATTGATTTTGGCACTGGCACAATATACTTGTGTAGTCATAAAAATGTAAATCTGCATGTTGCTGCTTTCAGTGTGAAACAATGAATCAATTTGGCAGCTTTACACTTGTTTTTCAATGCTAAAGTTCCTGATACATTACTCAGATTTGATATGTGTGCACAGGCTGTCTCCTCTGACATTAGTTACAGTTTAACAGTACCCAGGGTAATTTATATATTACAGGCCGTCCTTAACGCACTGTATATCACAAAGCTGTCGGTATAAAATTGCTTCTGTGTGTTCTCCATCACTACGCTGGGAACACACTAAATCACCACTATATCTGTTACTCCCGATATACCCTCCACAGTTGTTTTAAGTCACAAGCAACACAGCATGTATACACACTTCAAAGCACATTTACATTCCCATCAGTTCCTCCCCTCCCAGCAGACCAGGGGTCTGTATTCCTGGTTTCATAACATAAAGACTGTTTTCTGATCCAGACCAGCTGTAAAGGCCACTGGACAGGCAGACAGATTGTCAATCAAGCAGGGGACGACAGATAACTGGCTCTCTGGGAAGCTAAATGACCTCCACACAGAGTAATGAATTCTGGATGGCAGTTTGATTGCTCAGACGGTGTGCCAGTAACAGTAAGCATTATAGCATTAATATTCATCATTTTGGCCCCAAGAAAAAACAGAGACTCTGGAAATAGTTCTGGCAGCCTGTTGAATTGGAGGAAATGGTTTAGCAGCATGTTGCACAGACAGATTAGTCCCATGTTGATTAATGCGTGCATGGCTGCGGGTCAGTGTGACTGTAATATACATCATCCTAAAGGCCAAGAACACTGCCCCCTGCTTTGAGACAAACCATTTGTCAACGGAAGGCAAGGCTGCAGCTTTTGTGTTCCGTGAAATGCACTGATCCAGATAGATGGAGGGTACTTTGCTGCAGGTATAACTTGTGTGTGTGTGTGTGTGTGTGCGTGTATGGAACAACTTGTGTACGTAAAGTATGGCTTTACTTTACTACTGCAATCATTGTTTTAAGCAGCATTGTCATCATTCCTCATGACAGATGATGATGTTAAACTCATTTCAAGGGCTCACTCGTAAGGATGGACATGTTACACAGAGTGAATTAGGCAAACTAACTATGGACTTACACTTGAGCCATTGCACAGTCATGTTTTTCATTATTTTAAGCCCTGAAAATCAGTCTGGGAATTTTACAGCAGTTCAACATCATGTTTAGCTGTTTTCCAGTGTTTGTTCTGTGTTTGTTACTGATTACAGTCAGACAAGCCTGCTAACATCAGGCATTTTATTCCATGATCTCTACCCCACTCCTGACCCTCAAAAAGACAGTTTAATACATACCTTTTTCTTTGATGCCTCTGACTTTTTGGACATATTTCTCAGTTTTTTGTGCAAGTGATTTAAAACCTGTGAGCAAGGAAATTGAGAAAAAAATATATATTTCGGAGAGCTCAAACATTTTAATTATTATTAAATCACTCATGATGAATAGGAACAGTTTTTTTTTCCTACCTTTGCATAACAGAAGGTAATCAACAGCAAGGGCAACACATAACCAAACACAAACGTGCACACGACATAGACTTTCTTCTGGTTTTGATCTGGCCACACTTCCCAGCAGAAGGTGTGATTCTCTCCTCTGTGAAAAATATTCTGGTAGTACATGACGGGCGCAGCCATGGTCAGAGAGAGTATCCAAATCACCACCACTCCGATCATAGCATGCCTGGCCACCCGGATAGTGGAGGACTTCCTAGAATGCACGATGGCAATATATCGGTCCACGGACATGGCAGACAGAGTGAAGATGCTCACCAGCATGGACACGGTGAAAAAATAGTGAATAAATTTGCAAATGAAAGCGCCCAGGACCCATGTCGGCATCATGTAGATGGTGGACTGGAAAGGGATGCAGAAGAGCAGGTAGGAGAGGTCTGCTATGCTCAGGTTGAGGATGAAGATGTTGGTGGTGCTCCGTGGTTTCCCTGGTTTGCTGCGGGCCAGCACGGTGATCACCATGGAGTTGCCAAGCACACCGAGCATAAAGATGAGCCCGAAAACCAGCAGCGTGATGAAATTATCCGTGCCGATGCCGAACAAAAGTTTCTGCTCCTCTTCCTCCGCTCGGCTGAGGTTCCACGGCTCCTCCAAGAGCCAAACGAGCTCTGATAAGTTCATGATTTATTTTTTTTCCTCTTAAAACGAACTTAAAACTTTGACCAAACAGACCTAAGGGAGGTCTGCGTCCCGCTGCTGCTGCTTCATGACACTTTTAAGAGTGAGGTCTGTTGATCCGGTGCGTCTCCACCTCAGCGCTCCAGCAGAAACTGCTTTTGCTTTTTTAAATCTTGACTGTTTGGTATATCCCCCGTTTTATCCGTGCACATCACATTACTATAACGTACAAAAGTCCTCCAAAGCTATTTACTTTCCCGTAATGCAATCATCAGCTTTGTAGCTGCCAGCCTTAGAGTCTCTCCTGGCGCGCATCTGGTGTTCTTACGCACCGACCGCGCTGCTCCACTCTGGTGCCTATTTTCTCTGCGCCTGGACTTTTCCCTCCACGTTATATGATGGGCTGGGCTGTCAGCACTCACGTCAGCACTCAGTATACTACCTCCCAAGAAATCCTGTTTAACTGAATATATATGGTTTCCTCTCCACGCTTCTGGAACCAATCCGTTGCAATTGAAATGTCAGAATCCATAGTCATTTGCTTTTAGTTAGTTTTGACAGAGCATCTCCTGTGAGCAAATAATGCTTTGATGACACGTCTGGGCTTTGAAAATTCCTATATATAAAACAATCTCGTTCGGCTGTCGTGTTATGATTGCGCTGCATGGTTCAGTTCTCCTTTGTCATGCAGGGAAAATACGATGTCTATAAAATTCAGTGATGCCACTTTTCGCTTCCTGTCCACGTTACTGGAGCAACTGATGTGCACGAATTAAAAACCTATTTTAAATTTAAAGAGTCGATTTGATAATTTACAATAATTTCCTGAGTGCTTTATATTTCCATAAGTAACAATACTGTCAAGTTAGACACCAAATATATATTAGACAAACTGATTTAACTCTAAAAACATTGCAACACTAAAAAAACACCAGTGAGATCTCACAAAATACTCCGATATTTATATAGACAATTTCAAAAACACCTAAATAACCTATTTCTTAAGCCAAAAAAAGTGTTTCTGGCAGAAATCTTAAGGCATTCTTAGATTCAAAAGAGGAAAATTATTTTGCAGTTTTTGACAAAAGGGCACTCAGTGTCCCATCAAATATAAGCTGAATCCCCTGAAGGTTGAAGAGTCACACTGAAGTCCAAGTGAAAGAGTTGTTGAAGACACTGTGGTGTGTAAACTACTGGTTTATTTTTGACAGTAGAATCCTCTTGTGTTGAGCTTATTATGCCACAACTCATTAAATAAGAAATGGATTTCTATTGGAGTAAAATCTTCACAATCACATAGACTTGTTTCTGTCACTGCCAAGCTAAGCTTTATTGATCAGCCAGGAGAACTGAGCACATGTATTTATCTGATATCCTCAAGCACAGCTGGCGTACAGTTATTTTTAGTATCTGAAACTTTTTTAATCCTGTAGTCTATAAACTGTCAGAAAAAGGTGAAAAATGCCCGTCACAGTTCCTGAGGGCTCAATCTGATATTTTGAGATTGTTTTGTCCAAACAACAGTCCAACAGCCGAACGTGCAGTTTATTATCAGCCCTATAGTCAATATATAGAGAGAGAGACAACACATTGATATATAGCAACCTTAAACCTGAAAACTTAAAGTCAATTGCATTTCCAGAAATTAGTCAGTGTAGTGAAGATTTGTACGCGCTAATTTTGTAATGTGAGCATAACTGTCAGCTACAGTATGTGATATTACCTATTCATTAAAAAATATAAGGTGCCAATGAGCTTAAAGACACAAAAATAAGGTTTAAACTGTGACTCCATCTTGGAGTCACTTTCATCATTGTTCTGGTGTTTAACTGCCAAGCAGTGATGACATTTTAATGTTACTGTGACACTTTTCACAACTGACTTCTTTTTTCTCAATGGACCTCAGAGTTAAAATGTCTGACTCCTCAGCTGTTAAACTCAATGTTCACCTGCTAGTGGCTAACAACCCTTGATGCTGAGCAGTGAACAGTGTGATTTTAGTGCTGCCTGCTAGCTTGAAATAACACTATATGAACTCTGGTCAATGTCTGCAGGTGGAGGTCTGGACATTGTGCAGCGTTCCTCATTAATACACATGGAAACACTCTAGGTTTAGGCGAGGGATGGTGTCTGGGGGATCTGTGTTTGGTTTACAGTGCATTGATGATGGTTAAGAAGCCACTGTTATGCTTTCTTTGCATTGTTATCATTTCCACACGTATCTGGACATACCCACAATATCAACAGAAAATGGAAATATAAGCCAAGCAGACAAGAGTACGAAGCAGCTGCCCTCTGTGTATTCAGATCCTATTAAAAAGAGAAACTAGAGGCGTTTTAGTTCAACACATCCACCCCCTCACTGAGACTTGAACAGACAACGACCTGCTCTATTAGAAATCAAACTCATATTACACACACTCAATATAAGGGAGCTGGCAGGGCAAAGTGTGGGCAAAATGATTTGAACATTTTCATTAACACACACACACACACAGAGCTCGCCTGAAGGATGTCAGCAAAAGATAAGGGTAGCAGTGCATGTGTGTGTGAAAGGGGCTTATGGGAGTTTTAAGAGTGAACTAAAACAATAGCTATGAGCCAGACAGCTGAGCCATGATCTGAAACTCACTAAAGCAAAGAGGGTTTGTAGATTAGGTGATTATGGACATATGTGTGTCCTGTTCGCTTTTTTTTTACACACATTGCTTGACATTTTATTTTGATTCAAGTTCCTTATAGAATTATTGCGTATATCTGCTGTAAGATTGTGGTGAAGGTCTGTTCCGACAGCTGCTCTTGTTTTTCTTTGTCAGCTCAGTTCTTTACTTCTAAAGAAAATCCTGAAATGAAAAAAAACCTCTCTCTGTACGACAGAAAATATTTCCCAGAAGACACCACTTCATCATAAGGTAAAAATAACACATATATATTTTTTTATTTGCTATTACTGACTTTTGACATTTTTCTCACTGTCTTTGTTGTGACAAGGCAAATTCCTTGTATGTAAAAACCTACTTGTCAGTTGGTCAATATCTGTTTCTAATTAGAAACAACAGGTTTGAAAAAGGAAAAAATACATTTTGTGGAATCAGTCAGTAGTATAAACGAGCAAAGTGATTCTTTTTCATTGTCAAAATCAACAAATGCAACAGTTTAATATGATGGATATCTATTGCAAATTATTGCACTTAAGAGCTTAATTAGGTCCATCTTCATATACAACAAACTGCTGTTCTATCTTTGGTTGTCAAACAAGCTTCATTTAATCTTCATTTTGTTTTCCTTACATCATGTATTTCACAGCTCTGACAGGTTTTTCTTGCAGCGGTGAGATGGGCTGGTTTTATTGCGATTCCAAGTGGACACTGATTGCCTCCATATTGTAAGGCGTTCTTCTTTTGCTGTCCATTGTTTGTCTCCTACTCCTCTGCTGACATCCTTTGTATTGGTTTGTGATCCATCAAACTCAGCCATGTTTGAAGAAATAAACCGGGTGCAAGTTCTTGAATGTCAGTGATGGCAGTAGAGCTGGAAAATCAAAGGTGAGAGCGTGTCAGGATGGAATAGGTCAGTGGTTTTCACTTCTGTCGGACTGTCAGAGTCAACGAGTGAAGCTCCCTGCATGCCGTGCCTCATAGTAAACAGAGTCTGACAAAGAGGCCAGACAAGGGCCATCAATCCATCTGGAAATGATCAGAATGAATATAACCTCTATTTGATACAGTACAGGTGTAATTGTTAGTCTCAATGGTGAGACATATAACAACAGCCAGCACAGAACAAATAGACACAAGGTTATTTACTATAACGTAAGTGAAAATTTTGTTTCCTAGGGTCATTTTTCTAAATCCTATGCAAAGTACACTTTACATATTTACTGTCAAGATGAGAAGATTGATATTACTCTCATAAATGTACACTACATATGGAGATTTAGCCAGCAGCCAGCTAACTTACCTAAGCATGAAGACAGCTCATTAGTTAAAATATCATATCTCAGTTTACATATTTTGTCTGATCCTTACAAAAAACAAAGTGTGACAATTCATTATAATAGTCTATGAGCTAGCAAGAAGGTTATGACTTATATTTCCCTTAACATAAAACAATTTCTTCGTATCACTGGAAGGTGGGGTGCTAGTATAGTGGATGATAGATCCAGAATTTCATAATGAAGGAGAAAGAGTAAATATGCTTCATGTCCCTTTTCAGAGTTTTTCTTTTTCACTTGAGATGCAGTAAAACCATGTCAAACAAATGTGTGATCAAGGAGGAGTATTAAAACCTGTCTAGATAGGAACTCCAATAAAAGTCAAGGCTCTTAAGAGAAAAATGTGATACAGATGGTCAAAATCTATCTAAAATATGTAGAGCTCCAAACATCCTGAATCCTACACCCTCCATATTTTGTTAGACTTCCCCTGCTGATGTCTGCACTATTCTCATTTGTAATGCTTTCCATTAAAATACAGAGTCTTCAAGCCCAAACAGTGTTAAGAGCACTTCCTCCAGAGCCTCTAAAGACATTATACACCTGTTATCATTTTATTGAATAGGTCCACTTATTTGCCCCTTTAAAATGTTCAACACTCATATTTTCTAATGTTTCAAAATCATAATAAAAGCAACTTTGTCCTAATAGTAAGAGTAATAAACAGCACATACAGCAGACTGGGTGGGATATTAACGGATATTAACCAGCCTTTACCATTGCCTGTTATTTTCTTCTTTAGATTTTTAAGGATATTTTATGGATATCTTCCACTAGGTGGGGCTCTTTTATATTGTAGAGATCCATTAAATACTTCTCTAAAAGTAGTTGTTCAGGGAATCTGTTGTTTTTGGAGTTCTTCAGTCCTGTAACTTGACTGCTGCTGTCTTTATTGTCTCTGGCACGCTAAGTGTCCCTCTCTGTGTGTTTGGTGGGCAGTCATCAACAGAAATAATGAGAACTCTATCCAAGCCTTTTTGAATTAGCAGAGCAGCACGGTTTCATCACTGTGGTTTTAAGCTAGTTTTATATTGTGTACAGCTACAGTACAAAACGGTTCTAGTGATAACACTAAGAATATGCCTGAACTTTTTGTTCCACACAAAGTCATACTGTTAATGCAGTTTTCTGCTTGTTGTGCAGAGCTTGCATGAGTTTCTTTCAGCAGTGGCTGCTATCTCTGTTTACATGTGTCCCTAAAGTGAATGTGGCTTTCTGAAATTTGCTGTCACCAAGATAAAGCATATCAATTGTAAGCATTAGTCTACAGCTCTGTCAGATAAGGCTTTTAGTAAAAAGGTATTTCATTGAGGCTTGTGAGAGTTCCAGCTTGGAAACAATCATAGTTATCAAACCTATTGATTAGTTCGATCTGTCTGTATAACCCTTGGAGACAACAGAGACAGCAGTCACACTATAACTTCAGGAAAATCCTGACATAAAGTGTTTGGGTTCATTACGGCCTTAGACTGATAATATTTTAGGCTCACAACAGTCTGAGTGGCATTTTAGAGCAATCAAAAGCAATTTGGTAATGAAACTTTTTAAAAGGAAACTAAGTCCATCCTTTTAGCTTTCACCAGAATCACCAGAGAAGAAAAAAAATATGTTGTGGTGAACATTTGTGGATATTTCTTGTATCACCCTCACGCATCCTTTATATGTAATCTGTAAAACTGTAGCTATCAGTCAAACCTGCAAGATGAGAGTCATTGTGTGAATGATTTGTATTCATTGCCATGACTACCGGTGGTTGTGACCTTACTCTGTGAGATCTTATCACAGCTTTCGACATGATTAAACCTAAAAAGTGAAACCAGGTGATCTTTAATATCCATCAGGTTTCTTGAAGGTCATTAGCCGGATGGCGGGAGGAATGGACTGTGTTTTTATGGCTCTTTTAAACTCTTTTGTTCAATCAAAGCACTTTACAAGTTAACGTCTCATTCACACTAATAGCAGGGGGGAGAGGCTTCTATAAAACACTCTCACACATTGATTAAACAGCTACTAGTTTGTGAGACACTGAATTTGGGGCCAGTGGACATTACCTTCCACCCCCTGACCTACAGCCGTCCCTGGTGTTGAGATAAAGGGGCAACAGCTTATAAATGCCCTCATGTGCCCTCTGGGTGGAGAAGCTATGCTCAGACCACTTTTTTTAGTAATCTTGAACATAAAGAATTAATTTATGTCAGAATTAGTAAAACGAGAGTGGCCTTCTCTTTAAAATTAAAGGTACTGATATCTTTTGAATGAATACTGAGGTGTCTGCCTCAATTACTTTGGCAATTTTATGCTTCCTGTCACTGTTTCATGCTTGGCCAGCTCACTGCTGCTTGCATACTTGCGTGTTCTATTATGCTTGCTTTGTACAGAAAGATCTGAGTTATTTTCTCAGCTGTTTCTTATTTATAAGCTTGATGTACATTTAATCATTTTTCTCTGTTCATTTCCATATGAACTACAGTTTTTTAGCCTGTGGCTAGGACAACAAGCTACCACAACTGATTGTAATGGTATGACTTACAAGGACAAAACCCCCAGGAAGTGTCTAATTAAAACATCACATGTTGCAAACTGGCACAGGGCAAGTTTATTTATATTGCACCATTCAGACACAAGGCAATTTAAAGTGCTTTACTGAGGCAAAACAATAAATTACAATGAAACATTAAAAAAAAAAAGCTTCAAATTGCATTTAAAAGATGAGAAAAGGACAATGGAAATAAAAAAGAACAATAAAAATTAAAATAAAAAGATTTTTTTCCCATGGACACAATCTCTCCCTGTGTTAGTCTGAGCTAGCTTTGATGTCAGCAAGTTTAGATCCATAACCACTTTAATTCACTTCACTTTATAGATTTAGTTTTAAAGTAGTTTAAGTTTGTTTGTGTTAGGGCAAACTCTGATCTGTCAAATACATGTTCTCACATGCACATAACAAAAACAAGTAAAAGTATGTACTAAATATTAAACAAACAAAAAAAAACTACTAAAAAAATTCTAACTTAAACTTTTCCAGGCAATAGCCTTTCAGTTTAGTTTAAGTTTTTCATAAAGGGCAGTTTTTGAACCAGTCCCAATTTATGATAATATTTTTCACTGATTACTTTCATTAGGAGACATTTCAAGGCCACAATGTGAATGAGGGTACTTTCATAGCTTTTACTCTGAGTTCGTTTGAACAACATACCTGTCAGAAATTACCCAACAGCACTCAACTATTGATAAAGGTAGCAAATGAAAATGAGCCAAAGAAAATGAATTATATAGAATGTTGATTAATGTCACCCTGTAAAACCTTTACCTCTGGACATACATAAGCCCATTTGTTCTGTTTATATAAGGAAAGAAAACAGGACAAGATGACAAACTGTACATACTGGGGGATCAAACTACATCTACATGAACCTCGTTAAGGAAATCCATATTGCTGTTTTATGCATGAGGACTTTCAATCAGGCTAATTACATTTCAGATAAATACAGATGAGAGCAAGACACCTGGATTAATTTCCAGCTAGTAATCAAGCAAAACATCTAGAGATACATAAAAACATGAAATCATGATGATGCGTCTGCTTCAGGCCTTTAATTCACCATCTGTCCTTGTCTGAAAAATGGAGGAAATAAACACTCTGTGATACTTCCAGAGCTTTTTTTATCAATCAATAACTGGTGATAGTATGATTTCTACATGTTTTCCTCGACACTGATACAAAGATGACAAACAATTTGCCTGTCTATTGAATAACTGGGATGGATGATCCATGCTGTTTTACGCCCATTACCCCAATCGAGGCCGGGCTATTTCCATGACAACGCACTGTATCTCTGTCCAAATCAGTTCCAGCTCTGAGCTAATGGGTTATTATTATATGACTGATGACGTTGAGTCATTTTATCTGCCTTGGGCTGATCTCTCCTGATACTCAAACCCCCCATCCACTACCACCACCTCTCGCTTCCATCCCTGTGGTCACAGACACCATGAGGAGTTCTCAGTCTGCATGGATTGAATCCAATCCTCCTGGATATGTTATCAGGGGTCGATTAGATTTTGGTTAACGATACATCACTGCATAAAAGAATCAAATCTGATCGTCTTAAAGCAGGATCACAATGGCTAGATAAAAGGTCATATGACAAACTCTGCTCCCCAAAAAAACCAACTGGAAAAAATGTATAGTCTATCTATGACTATCAAACTCCACTGACTCTGTGTCTTTATATAACATGTCTGAAGCTTTAGAATATCTTTATGTCATGTAATGTAGCATTCACCTACAAAACAGTAAATTTAGCTCCATCATTAGGAGAAATTATCAATCTATACTTAGAATATCAGACACCTGAAGAGTGTGGTCATGTTATTTTTATTCTAGAACATGTTGAGCAAAGCTGTAACATTAGAAGCAAAAAGAAGCTACACCCTTCAATATGATTCAAGAGGAGGTTTACAAAAAGAACAATTCAGAACAATGTCTATGACCATTACTTAATTCCACTTTCTGTTTGACTCAGTGAGTGTGATTGTGTACTGAAACACAATCGTAGTATGACCCCTATCTTATGTATGAGGATCGGTGATGAATTGGATGTGTTCTCATAGTTTGAAGGAGAAAAGATGAAACAGCTAATTGCATGACTTTTTTTATAAGTAGGTTCCGACATTAAATTAAATTTAAAAAAAAAAGAAAAGAAAAAAATGAATGAATAAATGTTAGAAAAATGAAGCAGGACAATACTGAAATGCCTTTGGACTTTTGGCACTGTCCTGATAAAACCCTGTCTTTTACATAAGACATAAGCAAGACAGACTGAACAAAGCTCAAAACACACAACAATGAAGTAAAATGAGACGCAACAAAATACAAACTATAGAGGTGGACATGAACTACATATAAAAGAAACAGCAAAAAGGACTCTACCTCCAAAATAACATCAATACTATCATTGCTTTGGAAATCACAGCAGCACAGAGATGAGCTCACTCCTCTCATATCAGCTTTATAAGCTTTACTCAGGTGTGTTTGCTGTAGAGCTTTTGTATTACATTAAATTGTGAAATTGAGAAATTGTGTTTTGTCGTTGTGTACCTTTGTGTATGACAGATGAAACTGTTGAATACAATTCTTGTCTAATGGCCTCATAGTTTCCCTATTGAGTATTATTTTTATTCTATAATATTCAGTGCTCAGTAGCAACTAACATAGCCTTATTAAATTTGATTCCGTGACTCAGAGACTGCTTCTTATTCAATTCAGGAGGGTAACAAAGTGTAGAACTTATTTATGTCAATATCAGTCTGAAACATTGTTCTCAGACACAGTGAAGAAATTCAACAAATCATTATAATGCCTGTGGTATGTTTACTTGAAGTGTATGAAATAAAATAATGCAATAACAGCAGCAAAGTTTTTCCTGGAGAAGCTCCCTAAGCTGTGAATCCATGTTGTCAAACTTAAACCTTGAATTGTAAAAAAAGCATTCCTACCAAGAACATATTTGTACAATATTTATTGATATTATCAGTATGCAATGTATATTTAATATAATTAAACCTAAATAAAAAATAAAACTGTTGCCTCCTAGGCTAGTTCATTTTTTTTCAAATAATTTTCCTTTTTATCTCAAAGTTAATATGTTGGAGCAAACACTAGTTATTCACGTAGATGTAATTTTGTAAATTTTTGTAGAAGAATAACATCAAAATGCAGAGTTGTGCTTGGAAAGGTCATTACGACTGTGACTTTTTAAACTGTGAGCTGCATCTGTTATACAGCCAACATAAGAAACCAGTTTTTTACAGTGTAAAAGTACTCCATTACCTGCTAAAGCTCTTCATTCAAAATAAAATACAGAGGTTATACTTTCCAGTGTTGTATCATCATAATATTGTGGTACTCTGACATATTATGACTCAATTGGGCCAGACATGTATAAGGTTGCTTGATGTAAATAAAGAGAAAACAACTTACCTTGAATTGGATTTGATTGACAGATACTCATTTTCAGACTGTGACTGAGATCAGGAGCCAAACATGTAATCAAGACCCTCCTTCATATGTCAGTAATCACATGTGACCTCTGATGCTTTAGGCCCCCTGGACAGAATTAAATTTTTTTTTTTTTTTTGTAAATTGAAAAGAATGTTGCTTCTTTAACCTAGCATACATCTTAATTTTTTTTTAATCCTAATCTACAAAATAACTAACTATAATTTTGAGGTATATAAAGTGGAGTAGAAGACGCAGTACTTAATTCTAAAATTAGATTAGATTAGAGTAAACTTTATTGCCACTGAATAAAAAACAAGAGCTATGACATCAAAATACAGTTTGGATCCGGACATTAAGGAGCAAAAAGCATGAAATCCAGAGTTTACATGCATAGTTACATATAAATACCAGTGTGAGGTATGTATGAATATGCATAGATATACAGTATGAGGGAATCAAATGAATAAACCAAAAACATGTGCAACAATTACAACAGGCAACAGAGGATTTAAGTGAAACTGTGAATATACAGCGCAGGTGTAAGAACGCATAACATTACATACAGGATAAACAGCTGGATGAGAATACAGTGTACACACTGCAGGACAGATATGCATGCAATATACATTAGCATAACTATACTATAGGGCAAAACAGCATGGACAGTAAAATAAATATGATTATGTGTATGAATGTATATAAAGTGGTCCTGATAATATCCTTTACACAATCACAAAGTGAAGCCTGACCTATCCTTGCTTGTGAGGGGCTGAGCCTTTTGATGATGACCCCTCCAAACCCAACTATCACATTATCACCTGTTTTCAATAAATCTGTTTACCTCTCTAATGTTCCAAACAGGTTTTTTAAAGCATGTGACAACATCCCCAGCCTTTTAGTTGCTCCTGACCAATTCCGAATATGCCTGTAATTACACAAATTGATGAAGCTGATGTTGAACGTTAAATATTTTGTTTTTTACTGCTTTAAAGTGAATTTCTGTCCAAAAGCATAAGCAAATGAACACATTCGTTCACATTGTTTTACTTACGTTTTACAAAGCTCTGCAACTTCCTCTATAATCAGGACTGTACCATACACAGTATGCACAGTGGTGCATTGTAATGGTCCATGAATGTAGTTAAGTAATATCTGCAAAGTAGAGGAAGTGGCAATAGGCTACCCAAGTGAATACATATCTCTTTTAAGTGCAAGTGCAAGACAAATAACACTGTATGACATCTAAGTATTTCACCAAGGGGAAGAACAATAAGTTGCAAAAAGTGTTGAGAAATGTAGTCTTTCACAGGATTCTGTCTGACAGCTGAATGAGTCAGAGCCATAAAAAACAGAGTGAGTGGAGTGTCAAAACAAAATGTTAGAAGTGAGCGTATTGTTGACTTGCCAGCCAACAATGGTGCCTTTGAGCAAGGCACCGAAACCACCAGCTCGTTGGACCGACAGCGTAAATCCTCCGAGTGAGCAGTGACTTAAATGTTTGACTAATTTTCTCTGTTTATGCAATAACATTTCAAAATCACAACTCTTTTTTTTTTTTTTTTTTTTTTCGCGCGTGAGTTTAACCCCCCCTCCTCTGCAGTGACACACGAGTTATTAATCAAGCTCAGACGTGTACCAACGTGCTCTTCAGCCCACATTTCTTGGCGGACTAAAAGCTGCATTCCGCCCCACCCCTTACAAACAACATCATCACCACCGTACCTAAATCAGGAAGCACCGAGATACGTTTACTGTTTCTTTTTCTTTTTCATTTTTTTTTTGTTCAACGGGAACACTTTGGTGACTACAGCAACGACGAACCATAAAGGGGAAAAAGGCGTTATTGTTGATGTTGTTGACGACCACCGTCGACCACTGCTGAAAGAAGATTGACAGTTGGTTACATCCAGTACAAGACTCAGCTGTGGATGCATTTGACACAGACTAACCGGAGAAGGGTATGTGCACTGTCCAACTGGTTCAATTCACACAAAAAAACACGAATACAAGTCGAGAAAACAAATGCAAACGGGGGGGTTTTTACACGCGTTACTATCGCATATCTTTTGCATTCAGACCGCAGGACTACGCGGTGTAACGAGAGTACACGTAATCTGCGTCGACTTGTTTACAGTGTGTTAACAGTCGTTCCGAAACACTGCGGGGAAATCACGCGGGGAAAGTCATTTCTCGTGATTGTCTAAGTCTACCAAACTCTACTTGACCATTCGTGGAAAAGTGTTGTTTAAAAAGCATCACTGCCACCAGGCAGTGTCACTGCTTTGTCATGTGCTTTTGACAGTGTCGCCCCCCACCACCGCCACTACTCCCACCACCCTTCTGTCTCGCTGAACCAATCATAGTTAACAAATCTAGCAATTTAACGCTTCGGTGCCTAGTGGTAATTTAGCACACGGTGTTCAGTACGGCTCAAAACCTTATGTCAAAAATGCGTTGTTTATCTTCAGTTCGGCATAAATATAACACGCCAAGCACGACTTAAATCTTTAAAAACAATCTGTTTTTTTTCAGTTGCTTCCTCTGTTTGCTTCCGGAAACCTCGGTGTGTTTGGGTGGCAGTGTACGATGATACAACAGGGAAATCAGTTATTTAGCTTAAAATTAATTCGATGTGTACTTTGATAGGAGGGTCATATATGTGCCGAATGTATGTGAGGGTCAGGACGACTCTCTTAAACGTATAATTTAGTTTCACAATGCATGACAATATGCAACCAAGTGTGTGATCTTTAATTTGGAATATTTTTAATTGGGGTTTTCGCCTACTCTGAATGGAAAGGAATATTTCAGTGTTAGCTGCACCCAAACACTGTTGGCCATGCTTTGATTAAATGTTATTTGTTTAAATGTAGTAAGTATTCTCAGCACTACCATAATATTTGCATAATATTCAAGTAAACACACTTCAGGTAACCACAAATATAAAAAAAGACCTCTTGCAGTGTGTTATTAAAAACTGGCCAGTGCACTTGAAAGACACTTCACATACAACTGCATTAGCTTTATCTCAGAATTACAGAAGAAAAGGCATTTTTGACATTAAAATTTTTTATCTCAAGGGTAAAAGATGTGATTATGTTTGCAGTGTTTCCAAAAATGCTTTCTTTCCAGCCTTTGGCCTTTGTATTGGTCAGCAGTAAAACTGATCAGCTGCGCTTTTAGAGGATTTAAACATACAGTGTAAAGCCTGGAAGAAATTAAGTATTACGTCACTCTGCATCCTAAGTAAGGGCTGGTCTGTAGCAAGCTCCACTTGTTACTCGACTTTACATGGACAAACACTGCAGGCCTGTAAAAGAAACTATAGGCCCTATAGGTTCTTATGACCCAACTGAACAAAACAACTGTTCACAACTGCAGTGTCGATCTCTTAGGGAGAACAACTGCCCAGATGTTACAACAGCATCCAGTTGTATGACAAGAAGTGAGCTGTCATTTTTAAACATAGTCTGTAAGGTTAATTTGAAAAAAGAGAGGGTCTCAAAGTAGTGACACGCTCACTTATTGCAGCTGTTTTGTGCTGTCTATTAATAAAGCACTCGCACACGAGTGGCTGCTTATGTCTGAATTGCACTGATTTACTAAAGCCTTCAGCCCTGAGTGTCCTGAAGCCAGGGAACACTCAGCAAGGTAACCTCTGGCTTTGTTTGACACAAGCTACATGCAGCTTTAATTCTCACAATTTTCATCACCCTTCACTTGATAAAGGCAACCTACAGAGCAGATCATCCTTTATCAATTGCAGCATGCAGCTTGAATACCATGCTGTCACGGTCACATTGTCAGATAACTTGATGTTGCACTAATGCTTCAGATTTTGCATGGATCGAAGCTGCATCGACAGAAATGTCTGTGGTGTGATCTGAAGGATTTTATGGAACGTCAAGGATCACTGAGTACAAACAAAAGCTTGTACTGGGGTGTACGTAGGCAAGAGACCAGCAGTTGTGGCTTAACCTTCACATAACTTCAGGGGAATCTTCTGTTTGTCTGTGATTACCTGAGCCAAGCAGGCTGCAGGAATGCATTCCTGTGAAATTCACAGGATTTGCCGAAGCTCAGCACAGGGAAAAAAGTTGGCAAGAGGTTTGCTCAGCGGTCACATGCATCACTTTGCATTCCTTTGTCTTCATAAACTGGCTTGTACCAGCAGGCGTGTTTGCGGTACAGTTTTTGCATAAAGTTAAGTGGAAAACTAGATGTTTTGCTTGAAATTTTCATACTAAGCGAAGATTTCTATCATGCTCAGTAGTAGCTTGCAAGACTGCACACTCTCTCTGTGTTTTGCAGGTGGCATTGTACACTGAGGTTAGTCAACTTCCGTCCTCGCAGACTCACAAACTTCCTCTCTTTTTTCACTTCCTCTCCTGTCTGTGCCTGTTCTTGGCAGACAGGTTGAGTCACATTACCTGCTAACAAACCAATAGTTTTCATCGTTTCGCCCAAGGCGTGGTGCTGCTCGTCAAGCCAGGGTGCTGTGCTGACGGCATATCCTGTCATCTGCCGTGGCGTCACAGCCTGCAGTGTGTCGCCTTCTCATGGTGATCACAGCAGATAGCAGAGCTGAATATTTTGCCTGATTTGAGAGATTAGCTTGTAACTTAGGGTAAGGCCTGGGCAATATGGGGAAATGGTGATAAACTTTTAGCTATCTCAGTATTTCTATAACGTTGGCTTAATGTTCAGTTTTAGGTTGCAGCCTCACAAGCACTTTTTATTAAAACAAACTGTGATCAAAATGTATGTCAAGCTGGACAAAATAGACAAAGTAAATACTATAATATGTTTGACCAAATACCTCAGTGTTGACTGTGATGAGGAGCACTGAGCTTGCACTTTTGGCCTGAGGCAAAATCACACAGACACCCAAAGGAGTGGCAGGAGATGTCCATGCATAACAAACCAAAACAAATACATGCTTGAATTGACAGAGCAGCAGCCATACACAACATTAGTCCTTAGGGAGTATTGTTTTTTTTAATAGAGGCTAATTTTCCCTTGTAGCCATATGTGGGCTCTTCAGAGGAAAGTCTCACAGCAGTCATCTCAGATACTTAAAAAAAAAAAAAAAGTTGTGCAGAATAATAACTATGTACTTGTTCGTATACTCATTCCCCCTACTGCAAAACTACACAAGAGTGTGTATACAAGAAAAAGATGGAAAAAGTCATAATCTAATATTTCATTTGGTTAAACTACCTATTTCAGTGATCAATCTTCCAAAGTTAAGAGAGCCTGAAGCTTAGAAATCATCAGCCATGATTGGCCAGTCGGCAGCTGGAGCCCTCAGGCAAACATTGCTTCTCTGGGTGATGAAGCTGCTGTAATTCAGCCAGATGGTCATGGCTGACTGATTACTGAGCTGACACAACTCTGACTTCTTCTCTGGTCTGGTCCCATACACAACTGTCTTTACATGTCATAGTGTTGATTTCAAGCCAGACTGGCATAGCTATCTAGGATGTCAATGAGGATTAGGGGGGAAAGGCAGTGAAGAGTGTCAGTGCAGGACTTCGCCTGACTTTGTCTGACTTTGCCAGGTGGCAGCCTGGTTGGCTGATCTGGCAAAAATTGCAGATTCACTCTGAAAGCTGAATGCTAAATATAAAACTTATATGCAGCTTGCAACATTGGCTGACGTAAAACTTTAAACCAAAGAGTTTCTTCATGTCAAAAAGATGGAAAGACGGATGACTTCTTATTTCTAGCTGTTACTGATAGATTTAATCAGTCTATCATCCAAATGATCAAACATTGTCTCCGTGAGCTTATGGAAAACACATAACTGGATAAGTTTTGCATGTGTCCAACTGACCCTTTTAAGAAGGAGCATCTTAAAATAGATTTTAAATATGAGCTTGTCCTGTGTGAAAAAATGCAGCCTTCTCATTCATTTTAATGAGGCCAGTCTGTTTGTGCCAGCATAATGAGCTCAAGCCAAATAATGCAGCATTACAAAAAGGTTTAACCTCACTCAACTTTTACTGCAACTGTTACTTGCTTACATAAATCTCACACACATACATTATATATCTATACAAATGGTGCATTTCTACTGTTTCTACAACTTGCAGCTGATGCAATGAAAGACAGAAAGAGAGACTGAAAATATCTTTCCTGATCTGAACTTGTTTACCAGCGGAATGAGCACTCAGAATTTTTTTTTTTTTTTCATTTTAAGCTTTTGGAGATAAAAGAGGATTTATCCTCACTTTAAAATTCAAATGATGCAACAGTCAGACATGTCAGAATAACACAACCAACAAGCTTTGTGCAAGAAATCAAAACATCAGTAAAGCTCTATACTCTTGAGCTGCTTCATGTATTTGATAGTATTTTTTTTTTATTAATTACAGCATTTCCAGTGTGAATCCCAGCCCGGACTGTTATTCCTTAACATTTCTCTATTCCATTGATTTCCATTATTTCACAAAGGAGAAATACAATACATTGTGCTAGTGGCTAGTGGGCCCTTTTGTAACAAAACCTGTTACTCCACAAACTCTTAAGGTTTGTTATTGATGGTCAAGCTAACAACCCCTAATTCTACTTTAGCCGGTAAATAAACCGTTTAAACTCTTCCTTACACTTTCTCCTCTCCTGTCGTTCCTCACACTCTTTGCATGCTAAGTGTCACTCTTTCACTTCTGTCTTGATTTTTCAAACATGACATTAAACTCATTCTTGCAACCGTGCGCTAGGAGTCGAGGCTGAAAGAGAGGAAGCCAGCAAGGAAGTGAGAAGACTGAAATCAATCAGGCTGGATGTCAAGCGTCACTCATCTCTGTACAAAGCAGATGCCCTTCCTCTGGGCCAGATGTTGACCTTTGACCTCAGATCGCTTTTCAAGAGTAGAGTGCATTTACTGTTGGATAGGCAATGTGCAACTCTATCACTTTTCCCTTATCTTACTACTCTCTCTTGCATCCTCTCTCATCCTCTTTTCACCCAGACAGACAGACACATGCATGCATACACACACACACACACACACATGCACATTTTTTTATTACATAATTGAGTGCAGTGCGAGGGGCAAACTCTCGACTTCCGCATTGAAGCCAACCAGGAAGTAAAAAAACTTGCAATTCCTCGACTGACCGCTTGAGGCTGGCTCCAAAAG
>JAQMCX010000029.1:8990988-9036891 GCA_029814765.1 Acanthurus leucopareius
AGCACTTGGCGACAGTGGCGAGGAAAAACTTCCTTTTAACAGGCAGAAACCTCGGCCAGATCCAGGCTCAGAGGTGGACGGGATCTGACGGCACCGGAGAGTAAAATGAGCATTCATTTGAAATTGATTTTCTGGCCAGCTAACAAATCTTAGCCCGTTACACACTTTCCTTTTGTTATTTGTACTTTTTTAGCTGCTAAATGCTCCAGCTGTCTCTCAGTGCTGATCAGGTGACATATGCATACAGAAAATTTATCAGAGCTTTTTTCTTATAACCACAGCTATCTACCATAAAACCAAAACAATGAACTGAAAGATGCTAAAATGGTTTGAAAAGATGAGGTGAACTGTGCTACATCCTGACGGGTTTGCCACTATAAGTAACATCTTTAGCTATTGCACCAGAATTACTTATTTGTTCGTGTTCAGCAGTTTATTATAATGTATTAATGTTAACATTTTCGTTACATTTTTGATGAATATTTCACTAAAATGTCTGTGTTCCTAGCCAAACATTAGTCAAGGAAATGAGCTTTTGTCTGTATTGTTAACACCACTGGTAAGCTGTTAGGTCTAAGATGTCATGACATGTTTTGCAGGATAATGTGCAACATTCATAATGCATGGGGTAAAGTGCCAAAAAATTTCAGCAGCAATTCAGATCTGATTTGTTTAATTCATGGTTTTGAAAGGCCATCATTATACCTGCAAGATTTTTGTAGACTATGTTTACCATTACAGGTTAAATTGTGCTCAATTTTGACGGCTCCCTGAGTGTTTTCTTATTTTTAGACTATTACACTAAGGAACTTAGTTATTAGAAACCTTTTGAAATGCACGGTTATTTGAGCCATTATTCAGGTAAAAATATTAGTGCAAACAGCTTCAATCTACACAGATTCTGAAATACACACTACTGAAAACTCTAAAAAGCTGATAATATCCTTATTCTACATGCAATAACTGGACTTTTGGGACTGCCAGGTAACTAACACTTCAACAACAACCTCTCTAAGTGCAGACATAAGATACAGATATGTTAAAATCTTCACCACTACAAAAACTACAGCTCTAAATGGCAGTAAACCTGTGTGTGTGTGTGTGTGTGTGTGTGTGTGTGTGTGTGTGAGTGAGAGAGAGAGAGTGTGCCTGTACAGTACAGGAGGGCGGAGGATGTGCAAGTCAAAACAGAGTCGGCTTTATTACGGTTTACCTCCATTACATTTCTGTCATGGTCAATGGAATGTGTAAGAGAGCTTGTTTATGGTGTAGTGGAGAGGATAACATCCTTAAGACGCCTCAAGGACAAATAACCGAGACTCTAAAGCAGGATAATAGATGAAGCCTGTCAGCAGAGCATCATCTCTAATAAAGGAAAGTGATGGATTATCATATTAAAAGTGTAAATAGCCTTCAAGTTACATTCCCCTTTCAGGCCTTTGTGTTTCTTGTGCACATACACCCACGTATGTATGTATGTATGCAAAGACGCACACACTTTCACACTCACATGCAGGCAGCAGCCACAGTAAACACTTTGAAACTGCTGCCTCCTTCTCCAACTCTGATACTAGAAGAGTTGGAATGCTTTTAAAACATAAACTTCTAATCCTTTCTATCCTGTACATACTCAATTTAAAAACAATATCAAAACAATGGTTTGAATATTAATCCTCATCAACTTCATTGAGTTTTGTAAATATGTGCTTATTCTGAATGAGAAGCCAGAGCAAGTTTCAAACAAGTTTCTGTTATCTTGCTGTTGTTGGCAGCAGATTTCCTGTTGAACAAAAGGCAGAAACAGATAAAGAGGGCACAAGCATAAACAGCCGTACTTGGATAAACCCTGTCCAACTGTGTCACAGTTTGCCATGGCCCTCTGCTTTATATCTGGCACACACAGAGAGGGCGTGTATGTGCACCGATAAGACACTACATCTGGATAGCTTCATCAGATAACCGTGTTCTTCCTGAAACAGACTTCTGATACCTGCTGCACTCCCTTTTTTGCATTTGCATGGGTGAATGTTAACAAATGGGTGTGGAAATATTAGAGTAGTAAATGAGGTACTTTGGATGCATGGAGCTTCATCCAAACTGCAAAGAGCAGCTGATCCTTTGCATCTTAATTTGATGAATTGTACATCACATCCAATGTTTAAAAAAATGAGCTAGCTAAACCTTTCAAGACCATTCATGTAAAATCTGATTAATTATTAACCAATTCTATTGATTAGACTAGAGCAGGATAATAAATGAGCAGAAGATTTCAGAGCATGTACTGGGTTACTCTATCAGCTCTTACGGAGCAGGTTTCACTGGCTCTCCTCTGCATAGTCTGCCGGCTCCTGTTGGAGAAGCGACGCAGGGATCTCCTGCTACGTCTGGCGAAGCTACGAAGTGGTGATATGGCTCTTTGAAACCTTCCTCCTCCTCCATCCTCAGTTTCTTCCTCTTCCTCCTCCTCTTTATCCTCCTCTTGCTTTTCTTCTGTGGTGCCCCACATCAGCTCCAGAGCCCCTTGCAAAGAGCGACGAACGCTGCCCATCCAGTCAGACACCTGCAGCTGTGCAGCTGACAGTTTCCCTCCAAAGTATTGCATTGTTGAAAAGCTCACACAGCTGGTTGTCCAAGATCAAGGGTCACCATGGGAAATGGGTCATCAGAGAAACTAAGGTCCAGCTTTGCAAAAGATGAAGGAGTTTAGTAGGCCAGTTAGAAAGCTGGGTCTGTAATCTTGCTTTCAGGGGGTAAAAAGAGCAAAAATGATCTTTTGTAAAAAAGTCTCTGACGTATTGCAAAACAAGATAGTCCTTCTTGCATTTGAGCAGGAGCCATCCGCTCTCTCCATAGTTTTATGGTTCAGGTCACACAAACTTCCTGGAACAGTCTATTATTTGCTATCAGTATAGAAGTAAATAGTCTGACCAGCCATGTGTTTGCACTGTGACAACACTATTCGGCTGCAGCACTCACTATGATGGATGTGACATCCTAAACAGCAGCGTCCCGAAAAAAGACTTTGCCATCATCACTTAATCATAATTCCCCTCTTTTGCTTCAACTTCGGGGAAAAAAAAAAGCAAATAAAGTTTTTTCCATCTGCACTGTAAAAATTAATGATTACCTCGTTTTGTGTGTCCCCTCTGTCTGTCTTTTGCTGAACCTTGTTCTGACACTGTCAAGTCTGTTTGCTTGCTGCTCTTGTTTTGCACCACCGTCCCTGTTCACTCCATTTTCCATTCAGAAGAGAAAAAAAAGGAAAAGCAGCGTGGGAAATATGTGCCACTCCAAACATCCAAAGCCAGGTACAGGGAGGTAGATCACCCCTTTATCTCCTCTAGACTTGAGTGATTTCACTGAACGTCAAAACAAAGCGGAGGTCTGTGCTCAGATGTGGAAAATCCCGGGGGAAGGAAGGTGCGGTAGGCTGGGCCAAGGTGCTTTCTGTACCTCCCTCCCACTGCTCTCATCCTGTAGGTAAATGCATGCAACCGAATGAAGCAGGTCTTTGTGAGAGGAGACGGCAGAGGGAAGAGAGCAAAACAGGAAACTTTTGGAAAGCTGAGAGAAAAGTTTGAGCTACAGGGAGCTTGAGATCTCTAAAAGAATAGACAGTGGACAACTTTCTCGTCTGTGCTTTGGCCCATCCTCTTCTGTGTGTGTGGGCGCTAGAGAGTGTGTGTGCAAAGGGGGCCAAAGGGCTTTCTCAAAACAGGGTGGAGAGAGTGAGCAGAGAGACAGAGACAAAGAAAAATGGGCACCATGTATGGTCATTCTGACACGCTGCCCTGTTGACCAGATCCAAATGAGGACATGATGACCACGTAGCACCTAGGCTCTTCTCACTGTAATATCTATCTATCCATCTGTCTGTCTGTCTCTGAGTCAGTAGTCTGAATAAAGATAGCATGGTCAGCTGCACAGCTTGTGTTTGCCAAGTAAACATTTTCCTCATTCTGCTCTGTCAAAATATAAAAGGCTTGTTTCTGCTGTGCATTAGCATTCTTGCTGTGCAGGTTTTTCTTGCTGTATAAAAAAAGGTTATTTGCTTTTTGTTAAACTGTGCTGTTTAGTGTTATGCTGGTCATGTTAGAGCAGTTTAAAGTGCTCTACATGAGATGAACTTGTTGGGTTCTGTGGTGCAGAATGAGGAAGTACAATTTCTAAGTGCAGCAGTGCCTCTTAGTGGCTAAAACAGGGATGTGCTCGCACAATCTTAAACAGCAGAGCTCCAATACTTTTGGCCTTACTGCAGCAAAGTGCCCACTGCATGTACAATGTCCCCTTACTGTGGCTCACTAGTGTTTGGTGCTGAAAACAGAAACACAGCATCAAAAGGATGCACTGACACAGTTCAGCTGCAGAGTTTAGTTTTTTCATTAACTCTGCAAAAATGCTGCATGTTCACACAGGTGGTGAACCAATCTGTCCTGACTGGCACGGCCCAGTCAGCTGTTTACTCGCTCCGATGTACATGGTAACTCACTCTCTGCTCTGTTCACCTTGAACTAACTGTTATTGCAGGCTGTCTCTTCTCATATTAAAGTGTAATCAAGTTATCTTGTCATTATCACATTTTTATTGTTTCTTTACGTTGCGAAATGATCATTAAGTTTCATAATGCACCAAACCTTGCACTTTATATTATGTGTAGGCTTTTTTTACGGTGCACTATGGGACTGTTTTTCCACTGTCGGTTAATCTATTACCTTTAACAGAGCTAACACGGCCAAGGTGACAAAAAAATTCCCAGCATCAGCTGACTTTAACCCTCCCAGCTGATTAGAACTTCTTTCCATCTGTTATGTTTTTATACGTGGGTCCACCGAGAAGTTTTCACAGACATGGTTTATGGACCACAGCTGTACTTACATCTTTAATGGGCCTTTGAAAGTGAATCAACTGAAGCAAAAAAATAAACTCTGTGTTAGAGGCAGCCTTATCATAAGCTTGTATGTATCTTAGCATTTGCACAGCAACACTAATAAAAAGTCAATACTGGTAAAATTTGTAAAAGGTTCTTCATGCTAAAATACAGACTGCATTTTTACAGACCGAAAAATAACATTTAGCTTAGCAATTTGACGGGAGACAGGAGGAAACAGCCACCTTAGCTCTGTTTAAAGGAGACATAATGTATTCATCAGCAAGCATTAGAAATACTGTTAAATAAACTGTTACCTTCTGTCACCAGAGCTATGGTAACCACTTCCCTGTTTCCAATCCTAATGCTAAACTAAGCTAACAGTACGTTGGCCCTTGCTTATAACAGTTAATCATACATACATGAGTGTGTATGGCCTATCAATGTTCTCATCTCACTTTTAGTTAGACAGCAAATAGGCATATATTCCAAAAAATCAAACCACACCTTCTAACATCTAAAAAAATTGTACACCAATCCAAGTCGAACGCTCGACTGAACAACAGACCTTGAATTTAACAGTCAGTGGATTAAACAATCTGTGGGAGCTTTGTCTTAAAACTTGACTGTATTTACAAAAAGGCTACATTCTCAACATCTGGTGTGCTCAATACTCAGCTCACAGTAAACAGTTGTCATTGCAGTGAGCTATTAAAGCTGTTCCTCTTGTAGAACGTGAGCAATATGTGCTGACGCTGAGTTCTTACTGTGTCACTTTCCTGTTTCTCTTCAGCTTTCACGGTTCAAACCAGACAAAAAGCACGAAAATGGCAATAATGAAACAACAAATCTTCAAGTGGTTTTTCTGAACTTGCCAAACTTGCTTTGCATTTCACTTCAAAACCACTAGCACGTGATTTGTAACATTTCTGTCTGCAAACACTCACCCATATCTGCTGGAAGTAACCCATCCAAGACCCCCATGTAAAATAATCCATCACTCTCTCATATGTCCATGCCATCTATTGTTTTTAAAACTGCCTTCAATTTTATAAAATAAATGCTTAATTTAGGCACAAACAAGAGCAGAATGAAAGCACAAGTCGGACAGTTGTGAGACAGATGCACAGGAAATCGTAACCTCACTTCCTGTCAGATTTTTTCTATTGTGCCGACCACAAATCAGCATATGTACATACATCACTGGAAAAAATGTTAAGATAGTTTGATTTACTGTTGCCTGAAAGATTTTGAAAACATGTGAAAAACCACAGAAAGAAACTTTTGAAGAAACTGCCGTGTGAATGCTAGACACTGAGACGCAGCGGAAAGACTATGAATTGTTGAACAAATAGGAATAAACACTAAAAAAGATATAAGCTAAGAGCTAAACTGCATTGTTTGAATTATGGCTGGGAGACTGTGAAACTGTGAAGCTGACTTTACCTTTTATGAGGAAGAAGCACGAAGAGTTTAAACTTGGTGAACATTTCAGTTCAATCCCCAGTTTCACCAGTCTGCATGTGTAACTGACCTCAGGCAAGATACTGAGCTTCAAATTGCTCTTGATGGCTGTGCCACCAGTGTGAGTGTGTGTTTGTCTGTGTTTGTGCAAGGCGTAGAATTGTGTATGAAATAAATAGTATGAAATTATGTACGTGTCTGTGTGTAAATGGGTGAATGTTGCCTTGGTTTGTAAAGTGCTTTGAGTGGTGGATGAAGCAGAGAAGTGCTATATAAACTCAGGACATTTTTAATTATCAAGAAACAGCTGGAGGAGGAGGAAGAACTGGAAAAGTGGGAAATGCTTTAAAAGTATGAATGGGATTTAAAAAAAATAACTCGAATGGAGTCTCTATTTGAAAGTATGAAGGAGAAGATTAGAGCTAAAAAATGTTTGGAGAAGTGGGAGAATTTTAATCCCTTTTGCTAAATCAAAGGTCATATAGACAACAATTGCATGACAACAAATAATGTTGAAAAAATAAAACATCGACAGAATTTTTTGAAAGCTGCAGAATGAAAGTCTGTATTTTCCTGAAAAAAAAAATACTTAAAAACTTTTGTTGCGTCCAAAATGATCATAATATTTACATAACCTAACCCTACTGACCCTTAAGTAGGTCACTGACAAGATCTGATATGGCTGAAAGATCTCAGAGCCAATAGCATAACTACAGTGATGTCACGTGTCGTCACTGACCTCTGAGGCTTAGGAGCTGCTGTAGCGTTAGTCCACAGGTTTCTTTGCTAAAACGTCTGAATGTAAAAGGAGCGTAAAAGTATGATTCATCACATCTGAACAAACTACACAACAAGTAACTTTTTACACAAAGTGTGCATGGTCTTTTCCACAGAAATGGATCATTAGTGTCTAGATTTTTTAAAATTAAATTGTCAGTGGGCCTAAAGAGGAAATGATTTTACCTAATTGAAAGTTTGGTTTTGGGATTTTCTATTATTATTGTTGCTTCCTATTGCATCTGTCAATAATATTACCAACCAAACCATA
The DNA here is from genome assembly GCA_029814765.1 of Acanthurus leucopareius. Taxonomy (NCBI): domain Eukaryota; kingdom Metazoa; phylum Chordata; class Actinopteri; order Acanthuriformes; family Acanthuridae; genus Acanthurus; species Acanthurus leucopareius. The sequence goes on from JAQMCX010000029.1 coordinate 8,998,368, forward strand.
ACTCTGGTGACTCTGATCGGTCAGGCTACTTTGTATCAACTGCAGCTTCCACTGTGAGGCTTTGATCACCCTGTCTGATTTCATCTTGAAAGTATCAGCTGGGATCTGCTTGCTAACTTTACTATATAAGTATCCTTCAGTTGTCTGTAGGTGTTAACCTATCTGCTATACATGAATTCAATGAGGTTTCAAAGTGCTGTTCTCAACTAAGACAAACTCTCACACATTGCCAAAACGAAAGTTAACTTTCTCGTCCTGTCTGTGGCCTACATGACGTACATCATACACACCCTGCAGGTTTAGCCAGCAAAATGATGCAGTTTGGAGCAAATCCATCCCACAAACGGTCCATATATATTAATTCAAGTATAAGCCCTGCATGTGAGTCAGTCAAACTTTGCTAATTAGCTCGTTTCAATCAGCTGCATTCCCCGCTGTAATCAGAGGTTGCCATGGTGATGGTAACTGCTGTTTGGCTACTGGCTCAAATAGTTTCCACATGTGAAAACCTGAAATTTCTGTTCCAGTTTAGATTGGAGGCAGTTGCTTACAGTTGTTCGGCACTCCTGCTACTTGAAGGGTAACAAAGCCAAATGAGAAAGTGTGTTTGATTGATGGAAAGTCTGAATGGAGTTTCAGGCTCAAGGATAAATGAATAGATGAGGGTTGAAAAAAAATTGTGAAAATGTTTCAGCTTTTAACTTCGTCATAATATCCTAATTACATTGGATAATTTGATGTTTGATGAAGTTTATACACTGAGAAATGTAGATGAAATTGACTGCAAAAAAACTCAGGGGAATAATAAAAAAAATGAATAATTTTGTGTGCAGGAAATCATACAGTACATAAGCATTCAGACCAATGAGGGCCTTCAGCACTCACACCAACTAGGAGTAAATTAGCTGAAGTAATGGTCTCCTCTGGTGAAATGTATGACATAAATTCAGTCTTAAAGTTTCTCTTCAGAATATGGTCCTCAGGAGTCACATGAAAGCACAAAATGAGAACCAAGCACATTCACAGCTATGTCCTTTTTAGCGTCACACCTAGTAAGTCAACACTTACTCTAACACTCTGCTTTTTTTAATTCTTAGAAATAAGCTCTCACTGTCAGAAAATGAGGATGACACTGGGTGATGCACTGATGCAGATTTGAGGTCATGCTTGTGTCATGACTCAGTGTCACACCTACAGACACACGCGCACAAACAAGAGACTCCTGAGCTGCAACTGAATCAGATACAAGCGAGTATGACAAGATGTTTTTCCTCGTGCTACAGGAATGACAATGTGTTGGTGCAAGTGAGGTGTGTGTACTGCCAGGATATGATTCAGTGGTGATATAACTGCGTTTACATGTATGCTCCTGTCTCCGTTCTGAACCTCACCCTTTCTGAGTAATAGAACAAATAGATTCTTTCATGCAACTTTGCTAGTGTTCACAATAACAAAAGGATAAAGAATGCAAATCAAAGGGCTATTACCTCCTTGTTGTCTTCTTCTTCTTCTTCTTCTTCTTGGACTTCATCTTCCTTTGTCTCCTCCTCCTCCTCCTCTTTCTCACTGTCTGATTTCCTCTCCTCTTCTTCATCATCAAAGGAGATGAGTGGTTTATTTGTCACTTTGTCTTCCAATGGGCTGACATCCAGGGGCACCAGCACCTCCACTTTCTCTTTTTCCACAGGGTCGGCTGCCCAGCTTCGGGTGACTGTACTGGTTTCTGCTTTAGTCTGGGAGCCTCTTTTCTTTGGTTTGACTGAAAAATCCTCAAAATCCACACTGAAGATGGACTGTTTGACAGAGAAGTCTTCGTAATCAACCTTTAACTGACTCTCTGTGGGCTCGTAGGATTTTGCTGAGGGGGAAAGAGGTGATTGTGACTTCAGAGGCACATCATCAGAGTCGAAGCTGATCAAACTTGGCTCTGCTTCGTCCAGCCAACTCCGTCCTTCCCTGTTTTCCAACCCTCTCCTTCCCGTCTCTTCCTTCAGCTCTTGCACCTGCTTTCTCTCAAATTGCTCTAGTATTTTTCTCTCCAGCTCCTCCGCTCTTTCTTTCTCAATCTGCCTCTTCCTTCCCTCTTCCTTTCTCTCATTCTCTTCTTTCAGTCTCTCCATCTCCCTCTCCAACTCCTTCTCTCTCTGTCTCTGCAACATCAACTTCAACTTTACCTCTCTTTCTCTCTCCATCTCGTCTTCTCCTTCCGGCCCTCCTGTCTTGGTAATCCACTCCTTTTCCCACTCTTCCTCTCTCTGTTTAGCTTTACTTACTCCCTTCTCTCTCAGTATTCTCTCCAACTTGTGATCCTCATGTTCCTCAATCACTGTCTCCTCCTGCTCTCTTAGTCTCTGTCTTTCTGTTTCCTCCCTCAGTCTCTCCTCTCTCCTCTCCTCCTCCTTTAATCTCTCTTTTTCATTCTCCTCCTGTTCTTGTTTAAGTCTCTCCTCTCTCTGCTTTTCCCTCTCAATTTCCTCTTCTCTCTGTAAAATTAGCTTCATCTGTCTTTCTCTTTCCATCTCCTCTTCTCTTAGTCTTTCCCTTTCTCTCTCTTCTTCTCTCAATCTTTCTCTCTCCCACTCCTCCTTCCTCTGTCTCTCCATTTCCTCTTCTTTCAACCTTTCTCTTTCCATCTCTTCTTTCAGTCTCTCTCTCTCCAATTCCTCCCTCCTCTGTCTTTCCCTTTCCTCTTCTCTCAATCTTTCTCTCTCCAACTCTTCCCTCCTACGTCTCTCCATCTCTTCCTCTCTTAGCCTTTCCCTTTCCCTCTCCTCTTCTTTCAATCTTTCTCTCTCCAACTCTTCCTTCCTCTTTCTCTCTATCTCTTCCTCTCTCAGCCTTTCCCTTTCCCTCTCTTCCTCTTTCAATCTTTCTCTCTCCAACTCTTCCTTCCTCAGTCTCTCCATCTCTTGCTCTCTTAGTCTTTCCTGTTCCCTCTCCTCTTCCTTTAACCTTTCTCTCTCTAGTTCCTCCTTCCTCTGTCTTTCCATTTCCTCCTTCCTCAGCCTCTCTCTTTCTCTGTCCTGCTCTTCCCTCTGCCTTGCCTTTTCTTTCTCCATTTCTTCTCGTTCTTTTTCTTGTTCTTTTTGTTTCAGCTCCTCTTCTAACTGAATTCTCGCTTGGTTAGTCTCCTCTGCTCTCCGTTTTTTTTCAAACTCCAAATGTTTCAGTCGTTCTGCCTCTTGCTCCTCATTATCTTTCTTCTGAAAAAGTCCTACTCTTCTATAGACAGGTATTTCCCTCTCAGCCTCACTCTCAGAAGTATCTTCTTCTTCTTCACTGGTATCTGACTCTGAGCCAAGCACCTCTGGCGGCCCACCATCATCGCTCTCTACGACCCCAAAGCGAACAGAGCGGCGTTTGACACTGTCCCTCTTTAGACCTCTCTGAGCACTCTCACTCTCGGCTGAGTCTCCCTCATCTGTGGCTGTGAGGCTCGCAGATGGAATACGATGGCGTGGCTGCACATCATCCTCTGCTGATTTGCTCTGTTTTTGCTCTTCTGGTGTCTCTTTTGAGCTCTCTGAAGACTTGTATTCAGTAAGAGCATCTTTTGTTTCTTTTGTTGGGGTTTCTGTGGGTTCTTCAGCATCTGAGACCTTTGAAGGATGATCTGCTGCTCGGCTGGACAAAGTCTCAGCTGTAGGATGTTCAACGGGTGACATTTTGGGAGATTTCTCAGCTGCTGAAGCAGGTGTCAGCTCAAAGCTGTGAAAGAGATAGCACAGTTCGAAGGTGAAAATTTTTATGATCCTACTCGATAAGAAATCTCCCTACCAGCACATCGAAAACCCAGTTATGAACATGTTACATCATTTTTATTTGTTTAATCTATTCATGCCTGAAATGTAAAGATAACAAGATGTTGTTTTTTAAAGATTTACATATTGGAAAAATTTCTTGTTCCAGACTCCACATGCTGGACTCCATTCAGACCATACAGGTGTTGTGGTGAAGCTGCAAAAAATACAACCCATGGTCACACTGCCTTGGCTAAGGAGCTGATCACCCCAAAAATTCAAATACTTCATTTGCTTTTAAAAATGCCACACCACCACACAAAGATGCGATAATTCCCGAAATGCCTAATATTGGTCTGAAACAACACTTTATTATGAGTTTTTAAGACTTGGCACAGGGCCAAAGTCTCTCACTTAACTCTAGTTGTATCTTGCTGTTCAGATTGTTCCATTTTCTTTGTCCAAGTTTAAAGAAATTCATCCCTAAGAATTCAGCCTCTATGACACCACAAGAAGTGAATTTGATTCTTGGCTTTTACATTGAAAAACTCAACAGCAAGTTGTTACTTTGGAAAATATCTAAAACATGCTAGTAATCTTTTTCATTGGAACTACTTCTTTGGGATGTGAAAACAGTTTTCTACAGTGACGACATTGCTTTTTTTAATTTGCAGTGCTGCGAGAAACATAAACAGATTTTGGCCTGGTTTGCATTTTTATGTAAACTTTGTATTTGAGGACAAAAATCTGGCCACAATCTTAAAAATGCAAGCAACGTTATTCATTTACCACAACCTCATTACAGTCCACACATAGGACAGCAATTAAGGAGACAATAAGGAAAAGAAGACAGTGTTGGTGGTGGCACAAGTTCCTCCTCAACAAATAAGAATTTGCACTCATCTCTCCATGTTTATGAAACACCAACTGGGAGACGCGGTGAAAGAGAGAGTGAAAACCTTCCTTTGTCTATGGAAACTAAACAAAAAAGGCACCATAAAGCTCCTTTGCACTATGGAGTGTGAGTTCTAAGTACACCATAAAAGCAGCAGTATTCAAATTTACTCAGAGTATGCTTATTATATGGTGCAGAAAGATAAACTACAAGAGCTTTAACTTCTGATCATGAGACACGAATTTGAAAAGAAAAGTATACCCTTGGCCAAAAACAGTTAGCCATTAAATGAGCCATTAACCTTAAAATAAACTCATTGCTTGACTGCGCTTGCGAGAGAATGTTCTTTCCCTTTCACTCATGTCTTAACACGTCACCAAACACAAACAGTATGAATGAGAGGAAGCTAGCTCACCTCTTAGGTCGAGTTCGAGGTGCAACCTGCGGCTTCTTCTCTGTCTTCGAATCTGGACTTGTCTCCTTGGCCCAGTTTTTGATTCTTGCCTTAACACCTCCTGTGCCGTTGATCACCTCTGGCTCCTCTCTCTTTGTCTTAACCTCTGGCCTCGATGAAGAGTCAAACAGAAGGCTGATTCTTCGTTTTATGCTGCCTCCTCCTCCACTGTTATCTTCTGTCAGCCCACCTTCATCGCTCCCTCTGTTTGATGGCTCTGGTGTCGTCTGGCTCCGCTCTGCCTCTGTAGGTTCCGGCTTTTTTGCATCATCTTTGGTCCTGGTTGTAGAGCTGGTGTTTCTGGGCTGAGGAGGCAGAGACAAGCCACCTGACTCAAACTTTGAAGTGAGCTCCATGGACAGGCGCTTTCTGGGGCTGCCCCATCGATGTGTTGGACTGGCTGTAGAGGAAACATCATTACCTGAATCTTCAAGTGTTTGGACGACAGAAGTCTGAGTTTCATCTGCTTTCTTTTTTCCGTCTTTCTGCTCTGAGTTTGTTACAGTATCCTTGGATGCTTTGTGGTTTCTTAGAATGACATCGTCTTTCTGGATCGACTCAGACTTGGGTGTCTCTTTTTGCGGAGTGGTTTCTGGAGCTGGATCAGATTTTCCAACACTAGAATCAAGAGTATCTTCTCCATGTGGACTTGCTTTGCTTCCTTTGGTTATTTTTGGTACGTCTTTGGGCTGCACGCTTACAGAGCTGGGCTTGGAATCAGAGGTGGTGGGTTTCTGAGGGGGTGGCTGAGCAGGGGTGGGCAAAGTTGGCCTGGGGACATGTTTGGCCTCAGATTTTCCTGGCTGCTGTGTTGTTGTCTTAGAGGTTGCAGTGACTGTCTTTGGAGCATGGATGGAGCGAATGGTGGAGGTCGTCTGCAGAGAGAAGGGCTTTGGAGTGAGTCGAGGTTTGGGGGCCAGAGCAGGCTTGGGTTTAGAGATGCCACCAGGCTGGGGGGCCTCAATGGTGCTCTCCATAACTGAGTCGCTGAAAAAGAAGAGGAGGTGTTTACATACAGCAAACCACATTTTCACACTGAAAAAATAAAACACACACAGACACAGACAGTTGTTTGGATTGAAGACTGGATACGTCTGGTTGGTCTAGATTTTTGAAAGCATGTACTGCTGCAGGGACAAAGAGGGATGAATCAATCACACAGAACAAACACTTTAAAATATAAGAAGTCTTTTAGCTAGGTTTGTATTTTTTCTTACCTAGTTTCTGTCTTACTTTATATAACAAAATGCCTTAAAATGTAACCGTTTCTCTTTCATAATCAAGATTTGATTTCTTGCTGTCTTTTACTTTTAGCTTGAGGGGATTATTATGATGTTGCAGGTAGCCTCTTGACAATCATCTGCATTTAACGTTGTCAAAAACCTGATTTAAAGTCAATCTCAATTAATAGAAAGGTGCTATACATAATATTGTAAATAAATTGCCAGCATATAACATGAGTACTTCTATTGTCAAACCACCAGCAGCTGTAAAAGATGAACTACATGTATGTGTTCATGGACAGTAAGATAAATTACATGTTATTATTCAAAATAACAGGTCCCATCTAAATATTAGACTATAGATCATATATCCCTATTTTTTTTTTCATATATTACTAATTATAGATCATAACTCTTCTGCTTTGTATCTGTGATAACTTCATCATCACTTTTAAGTGCACCTGTAAGTAAACAACCATGGTTGTGTGCTTAGGTGACTCTTCCAAGGACCACACGAGTTGTTCATGTACTATGGATGAATGTGCAAATATGATATGTGCTACCATAACTCTGTTATAACATATGATTTTCACAGTGAATATAGAGCGAGTTGCTACTCAGTTTTCACATTTTAAGCCACACTTAATAAGAAACAGTACTAAATTAGGAATCAAAACAAGCAGCAGACATGTTGTCTGAAGCAGGCCCGATGAGTCACCACACACAACACTATGGTCTGCAGTGAAGACAAAATCAGACCAGATTTCCCTTTGAAACCACCACTGAACTATATATGTACAAGTTTCTATTCAAATACTGTCACATGAGCACAATAAACGTGACAAAGACCAAAGACCAAATTTACACTTCGTGTGAAAGAATAAACCAATAATAATTCCATATTTGTTACACCAAATACCAGAGGCATTGCACGTAGCGTGTAATCTGGTTCGACCTGTAAGACTTTTGCACAAACCGGTAACTCCACGCCCCAGAGATTGATACTCTGCATTTCAATTTGTGCGCAAAAATTCCCACTGTCCCTCTCACATTATCGATCTTCAGCTGGTTTACAGAGACTGTTTAATCTCCTGACAACAGCTGTTGTGTGCACTTTGGTAATTCTGCGTGTGGTGTGTTTTGTAAGTACCCTTTTGCTGCATTGCACAAACAACACAACTCAACACAACACAACACCTCTGGGTGTGCATTATATTGTGTAATGGAATCAGCGGGACTCGTAAAGCTGTGTACACCAACCAGTGAAGTCAAATAATGAGTCCTGTTTGTATCTATTTGTATCTACCTCCCTCCTCTTTTCCCTACAGTTAAATTCCTCAAAAACAAACACCGCCTCGCAGATACAGCTGCTGTTGATAAGATGATTTCTGCTGCTTATTTAGGTCACAGTCACAGACAGCAGGACCGAGAGGAAATCACTCTGCAGCACCACTTAAGCTTGTGTTGTTTCTCTATCTCTGTTTGTCTTTCAAGTCTGTAACCCTGCCAAGGCTGACACTACACTCGCTACCTTTCATTTTGTTGTCCTCTTTATTATTCATTTACCACTTCGAGTGATGCTGTGAGATGCCAGCTACTTAGTTTGGGTCCAATAGTCCACAGAGAGCCAAACATCGCGATAAAACGTCTCGCAGCACACGTTTAACAGTGAAATTAACGTTATATCAATACGTTTCATTACAGGTTGTTAATAAGTTACCAATAAACGCGTCAACAACGAACTTCCAGTCGTTGAACCAGCAGTTGCTCCTTCGCAGCCTAGTGAGGAAAATTGGGATAACTTGAAGTTTAATTAAACCTCTGCTGTCGGTCTCATAAACGACTCTTTGTAAGAATTACTCCCAAGTATGCGAATACTCCAACATATTAATTACCTACTACATTTACGCTACGTAAACACTAATAAAGATAGTGCACCTGCTTTTAACAGCTTTATCAGCTTTAAGAACTTTTCCACTGATCATGATATTTAAATTCTGTTAGCAGTATAAAGTTTCTTGTTTTTACCTCTTGTCTTCACGCAGTCATACAGGTGGAGGAAGGGAAGAGGGAAGCGGGAAGATGTTACAAAAGAAAAATGTTCCTCAGTTTTCCGCAACCGTCTCGCCTGCTGAGCTGTTGTCAGAGGGTTTTTTTCAAGTCATTCACACTAACGAGACGTCAGACTGCCCCTACACCCAGCAGACACTCCCTCTGCCCGCCACGCCGCCCCGGGGTCAAGTCACACACTCTCACACACAGAACGTTGTGTATTTTTAATTCAAAATAAAAGCAAAATATAAATAGATAAATAAAAATATTAATATAAATTCACAGCCCATGTGGCTGATTGTTCCAGCACTGCTGAGCTAAGTTTTTCGAGAAATCCTCTAATTACTATAATTATACAGGACAGAGTGTGCCACTGAGTCTGAACTGCATTATAAACAGAGTCATGAAAAAAAACAGTGCAGTTTGGGCAGTAAATGAGTTCACAATCACACCAGAGCTGGCCCGACAAAGAACCAGGGTTTTCAAATTAAGGGCCTCAAGAGGGGGCTCAGCAAATTGCATTTAAGATTAAATACATACATACAAACATACATACATACATACATACATACATACATACATAAACATACATACATACATTCATACATACATACATACATACATACATAAATAAATAAATAAATAAATGCAAAAACTAAATAAGAATATCACTGATATCATGATTTATTGTAAAATATAATTTAAAATAATAATATAACTACACTTCATCTTATTTGAACCGTCAGCCTTTCAAAATTTCATTTGTCCCTCCATAATGAGCAGTGTTGACCTGATGATGTGTACTTACTGAAAAACTGCTCTGCTCCTGAAATTTACATGTTCGCTAGTATCTGGTTAAATAGGTCTAGGTAAAAAAAAATTGGGGCATTTTTGAAAAGTAATAGACCTGATGAGCTGATCAACAGCACAGCTTACATAAGAAAAAAATGTGAATAACTATTCAAGTAAAAATCACAAGGAGGGATCATATAGTCTTCAGTTATATTTTTTATAGCATTGTCAATGGATTTTTTAAAATACCTCTTGCAAAAGGGGGACCCTGGCTATAACCTTGTGTTATTTTGTCAGCTTTGTCATGGAAAAAATTGGGAACCACTGGTTTAGGAGCCTGTAAAGGAGGCCCCAACATTAGAATAGTCAGGCTATATCAAGCACCTTCATTTTGAAATTTCATACCGGAAATGCTATGTCAATCCATGACTACTTTACGTAAATTTGCTATTCAATTGAGTGGATAAACGGGTTCTGGCTGCGGCGAACAGTCCGTTTACAGAGAGGGAAAAGGAATCGGATCCATGCTGCTCTCACTGCTTGATGGAGAGTCCTGGGGCATCTCAACAGCAGGAAGTTCCCATCATCTCTAAACACTCATTTGCATAACACCTGAGCCTTTACAGCATTCATTTGCGTTGCTTGCGCATCATGGCAGGAGACGCCATGCGCAAGTGAAATGATCTCTGACGATCTGAAATATCCAAGTAGTGAATCTTCCGAAATAGGAGATTTCGTGTTTATGTGTGCGTGTGTGTGTACTTGCACAGCCGGCTTTGTAAGGACCAACCCTAACCGGTCTTTGTTAGGGTTAGAGTCACCGCATGTTGAGCTGGTTTTGGGGTTTAAAAGTCAAACTAAATAAAAAAAAATGAATCATTGCATGCCAGAGGGGATGCCAGGTTTTACTTCACTTCACTAGTTACTTTATAAATTCAGATTATTGCAAATTAAGAAATTAAGCACTTAGAAAATATAATATTTTGTTATCCAGTAGTAGGCCTTTGTAAGCAGTGTAAGTACTGCTCAAAACGATTCCTAGGAAAATTAATTAGTCGACTATAAAATACAATTTTGATAATTATCATTTTCCATTGAAAATTTATAAATATATGTGTGTGTATATAGTGAATGATAATGATTATATCAGTACAACCAGAGGCAGTTATAGTACCATTTTATTTCATCAAATATCTTAGAGAGCTGAGCAGTTGTCCATCGCCCCCTGGTGGACATTTCAATGAACCGCTTCACACCCTCCTTTGGCTCACAGGACGAGTTGTCATGGTAACTGTACAGCATGTGCTTACAAAAACAAGAGCTTGACCGTTCACCGACAGTTCTCTCGACATTCGACATCCACGACGCCATCTTCCTCTTGTAGCTTTTATCCGGGAAGACAGACAGAGTATCCCCGCAGAAACAGAGGAAAGCCGACGACAGTGAAGGATGAGCGGAGCTAAAGCCCGCAGCGACGCGCCTGTTGCTGATAATGTCTCCGGCGGCGGGCACAGCACTGCGGCTCCTCCGCGGGAACGCAAGCCCGGTGGAGGGGTTTTGAAGAGGCTCAAGTCCCGGAGGAGCCAGGTGGACAGCAGGCCTGTCACGGAGGAAGACCTGCGGTCACAGAGTGGGCACATCACGCCGGAGGATGTGCTAGGACTGCGGGTGGCCACGCGAGGTTTGAGTCTTAAACTAAACGTCGCTTGTTTCCGCGGATCTGTGATGTTTAATGTGCTGTCTGAGCTGAATTTAGTATCAGAACATGATGTGGCCAAGTCCCCATAACCTATAGCTGCAGAATACATTAAGTCTACATGTTAGCCTACATAAAAGTGGAGCAGATGACGTCCGATTGAGCAGGCTTACATCATGTCTGTCACATGAAAATGGAGACCAATATGGTATTACAGCATTCTAAGAACATACATATAGGCATCATATAGGCCTATGCATATAATATAATACCTATATAACATGACATACAATTCTCAGACTTCATTACAAAATATTTCACTCATGGAAACAACGTTGCTTCTGTTTTAAAGAAGCTCGGTAGACATCAGGGGTTTATTAATATGAGCTGTTGGTTTTTATTATGACATTATACTTTAAAACATTTTAGATAAAACTGAGCTACGGAGCAATACTGTGACATCATAAGCAGGAAATGACAAAGAAGATGCTCCATGTGGTCTTAAAAGAAAACATAACAGACGATAAAGTGGTTTTCTTAGTTTCTTTCTCACTTTAGATTAAATTGATGCTCATGACAGATGGATGCTGTTTACAAATTCTTAAGTCAGAATCATTTTTTAATCCATAGAAATAGAAAGTGCATAATGTGTCATGTTGTTGGCTTTATACTTGCTGTACAACCCTGTAATGACTCAGTAGCCTCACAGCTGTAATCAAAGCTTGTCTTACCTTAGTTTCTTGTTAGCATGCATTTGTTGACCAACATGTTAACAGTTAGCATGCGAGTAAAGTTGCACACGTCTGTATGCAAGCAAAATATGTGTGTTCAACCTGTTTGTTCAGGGTGGACACATAAATCTCAGTTGCTGGAAAATAGATTCTGACGTTTATAACTCCTGTCTGTCACTGTTGCAGGGTACCTCTGCAAACCTGAGGACAATATTTATAACATCGACTTCGTACGCTTTAAAATCAGAGACCTGGAGACCGGCACTGTGCTGTTTGAGATTGCCAAACCCCCGCATACAGGTACACTGCATTAACCTACTGCTTGTGCTGTTTGATATTAGTGTTTTTTTCTGTGATGCAGATGAAGCTGTTGCCTTATAAAGTATCTGGCTTCTGAGCACTTAAAAATGAATGTACTGACCTTGCTGACATCTTGTTTTGTCATCAGCTTAAAATGACTGTCTCAAAGCTTGTTGTCGGGTTCAGAAACATTCTTGTGATTTATTTCAAATGTCTCGGACCCATGTTTGCACTTTAGAGGACGACGAGGAGAACAGAGAGGGAGACGCCAGCGCGGGCCGATTTGTACGCTACCAGTTCACCCCAGCCTTCCTGCGACTGAGGACTGTGGGAGCTACGTGAGTGACTCACACATTGCCAACACACGCCCAAGACACACTCACCTGTTCCATTCTCAAACAATGGAAACAATTGGAGCATTGTCTTCCTAAGCGAGACGCTCAGAATTAAAAAAAAAAAGTGCTGCATGACAGAAAAACATTCGAATTACACAAAAATAGACCCATTGGTTGGAACCTTTCAGTCTCCCTTGTCTTTGTATTATCCAATCAGGGTGGAATTCACAGTAGGAAATCGGCCCCTGAACAACTTCCGCATGATCGAGAGGCACTACTTTCGTGATCACCTGCTGAAGAGCTTTGACTTTGACTTTGGCTTCTGTATCCCGAACAGCAGAAACACCTGCGAGCACATCTACGAGTTCCCTCAGCTGTCTGAGAGCCTGGGTGAGTCAAATAATAAAGCCTTAGGAATCAATAAAGCAGTTTGAAAACAGATGATCAAGTAAAACAAGTACAACTGGAAGTGAAATTAGATGATGCTAAAAATTTAAATTGGAAAGTGAGTCCTAAAGTCCTAAAGGAAAAATATTAGGTACGCTTCATTTAACCTATTCCAGGTTCCAAATGCACAAGAGAAAAACTGGATTTTCTTATTTCATTATTGTTGAATTTATGACCCTCATTTATGGTATATGGGACCATATGTCATCATGGCGGCGTCTTTGTATCTGTAGACATATTCTTCTGTGTACAGTAACTCTAATAATAGATAGACTGTCCATCCTCACTATGAAGTAGATGATGTGAATATATTTTGGATTGTCTAGAAAGGGATTGTATTGACGAACTCTACAGTATGGAGATGAACAAAAACTAGAAAACAGCAACGTTTTCAATGTATATAATGTGCATGTGAGTAGTGTATAAGGTCAGACATTATAATTTAATCTAGAACTGACTTTAAAAACCATCACATAAAAACTTCATTTGAATCATGGATGTGATTTCAACAATTCTCTCTAATTAATATATTTAGCATAATAGATAGCGCTGTGATGTTTATGTTATTCGTGTTTGGACATGAGTGCCACTTGGTGCAGTGATGGTCTTAATCAAAGCTTGTCCCTTAAAGCAACAGATCCACTGAAAGTATCCAGACATTTCAAGAGCAATAATACTGCCTTACTTATTTCAGGTGGTTTTTTTCAGCTTTTATACACTCAGTTTTATTTTCTTGGATCAGAAGTTCTTGGCTTGGATTGATGAGATGCGTGTGTGTTGTCTTCTTTTCAGTCCGTCAGATGGTGGAGTGTCCTTACGAGACCCGGTCAGACAGCTTCTATTTCGTGGAGAACAGACTGGTCATGCACAACAAGGCAGACTATGCTTACAACGGGGGACAGTGATGCCTGCTTGGCTGGCATGCAAACACACAGACACACACATGCGCACACTCATGTACTCACATTTATAGATTTACATAGACAAACATGCATGCACATGGCCGAACATACACACAGTTCAATCACTCATACGTGCACAAGCAGATACAGATGATTGCGTCTTGTGCTTGTGAAGATGAATAATCTTTTATGGGAATGAATGAGGGGGTGTATTTGATTTCACAGAAGGTCAGTATCAGTCTCTGCTCTGACGTCCAAACAGGAAGCTTCTGTTAAAAAAAAAAGGTTTAAAATGGGTTAAATTTCTGTTTTAATTATGGACAGATCTGCTTGAAACCAAATGAGGACTCATCTCATCACTTAAGCGACCATGTGACGTGTGTCTCAAACAGACCAAATGCTTATTAGATAGATGGTTGGTCTCCTCTTAGCAATTTTAAAAGTGTCCTACCATCCGCTCCACACACACACACACACACACATACACACACACACTCAATCCCCAAGTGACACACATAGCGTTTACGCAGTGTTTGTCAGAAGCAGCTGTTCTCAGAGCTCCTGCCTCCACAATCCACTCCAGACAATATCGGGGGAGAATGAGAGAAACCATCCACAAAAACACTCCTGTCAAACACACATGGTCACTCCTGCAATCCCCTTCATCCTCCTCTCCTCTCTGGCTAACACACATATACACACACACACACACGTCCACAATAGTACTGTTTAAGGTTTTAATCAAAAGTCTCTGAGATTATGACTATTTTTTGTTGGTTTTTGGTTGATAGCAACAAGAAAATAAATCAGGTAACAGTTCACTTTGATGTAACTGTAACATTGGACAGTAACCTCATATAATAAACAGTCAAAATGGATGTTTCAGGTTAAAAACTGACATAATTTCAGAGAGCTGCAAAAATGCTGTGATATCATGATGCATGTGATGATACAACCAAGGAAAAACACTTGTAAGAAATTACCTGGTATGGAAAAAAAGTGTAAAAAAAAGAAATTTTCTAATAAAAAGCTAAGGCTCTCTTATTTAAAGCAACATCAAATATCCCTTTTTTCAATTTAAACTTTAATTGCCTGTATTTTTAGAATTATTCTCCAATCACGCACGTCTTAAAAACATCAAAATCAACCTGGAACATGTCTGGAAATCGAGTGCTCTTTCTTCTAGCTAGACAGTGTACTTCCTCTTTGTACTTTGTAAGCTTCGTGTGGGGTCAAGGTGGTGTTTGTAAAATATACATATATAAATATATATATAGTTTGTAAAAAGTAATTAAATAAAATAAATGTACATTTTCAGATACAAGATGTGTGATGTTTGATTCATTTCTTCTAATGAGAGAAGTTGAAGGAAGTTGAGCTGATTTTGGTTGAAAGACAAGTCCCAAAAGTTGCCACTAGGAGGAGTTATGTTATATTTAACTGAGAGAAACTGCTTTCAGTTTAGTTTCATGTTTGATTGCGGAAAAGATCACAGCAGCAGTCTTTATTATTGCGCTGGGACAAGTTGACATTCATGTGTGGAATTTGCTTTAAACTGCGGATGAGGTCATGATCTGATCCTTTTCCTATTCGTTCATGCCTGTGGTGTCACTGCAGAGGGGGCATAACACTGATGATATCATTTTAATTCCACATCATCACTTTATCTACAGGCCACATGTGATGAGCCAGCACAGCTTGCAACACAATTTGAAATTTGTTCGGGATTGCTACACTTTGATCATCCAGTTTTTTGGAGTCTTGTGGGATTTAAACCAAAATCTGAGCCTCTTTCTGTTTATTCTTTCTCAGGCTGTTTCTTCCTATCTCTGTGTTCATCTCTTGATCTCTCTCAGCCTCTCTCGGTTTCCAGCTCTTTTAGCTCACATGGTCTTTTCTCCCTCGCCTCTCCTTTTTCTCTTTCTCTCTCCACACCTATGTGGCTTTTTCTCCCTCGCTCTCCCGTTCTGTTTTTCCCCTTTTCTTTCCTCCTCTCTCACCTGGTAACCAGACCTCTGGAGAGGAGTGTTGAGTTTCCACTTTCCCAGAGAAGAGGACAATCTGAGCCACACAAAGACCCACAATGGACCCCCTCTGCTCTCTCTTCCCTTCACTCTGTCGCTGCACAGCTGCACACACATGCACACAGGCAGAAACACTGAACACTGAATTATATAAGAAAACACTGCCTGCTTGGAATTCACTCATTAATGTTTACCTCTTTAATCAGTTTCTCTTACTTCACTTTGTATAAAGCTTCCCTTCATTGTCTCTCCAACTAAGTCCTTTCTATTTAACTCCTGCTTCACCTCTGTCTCTTTGCCTTTTATTGTTCTCATTGCAGTCAGATAATATGTGTTGTCACTTCCTCTTTACCATTTCATCCTTCAGAAAACTGAATCTTCTTTGTTACATTGTTGATTTTTTTGATGTGGGGTCCAATAATGTTCACAAATGACTGAGAATCTACTCTGGTAAGGGCATGATAATTATCCCAGGGAATGTCAAGGATGGAGGAGATTCCAGAGAACTCCACATCTTTGAATAGAAATATCTGATGAATTTTGTAGGTCTTTTTTTAAAGACCATCATAGTTTACTCCTGACCCTCCTTGACAACAAAAAGATCTCTACTTAGTCTTTGGATTGTGTTTGTTGAATGGTTAAAATGAGATAATAATAATAATAATAATAATAATAATAATAATAATAATAATAATAATAATAATAATTTTTTCTTTATTTATTTTTTTCTTTTTACCCATTCGGGCCAGCAAATATGGAGCACTGGTATTTAGTTTGAGTTGTGTTTGTAATCACCAGACTAATCTAAAACCAATATTCACATTCTGTTTCCGGCCTCCACCAGCTTCTGAGATAAAGATCTGGCTCTTTAACCTTAAATGCTCTGCTATTTTCTCTAGCAAGCCAGTAACTTCATCAGTGATCTGTGTGTTTGGCCCTGTGAATTTTCATATTACATTTGATCCTTTTTTTTTAACATAAATATATTGATTATTCAAGCTTTAAAAGGAACATTAGCACAGCATTAACACAACATTATAAACAGATAAACTATTAAGAAAAGTTTGTTAAGACTACCTTAGCACATTTGGAGAAGTTTAAATGTGTACTCTACTGTCCTGAATGATATCATAAACATTTAGAAACAAAACTAAACCATGTTCATCAAAATCACCAAACAGCAGACATGCAAACATTTAAAAAAACATATGTAACTTCACTTAACACACACTTTCTCTTCTAAAAGTGAAACGCCCCTTAAAAATGCATTAAAACTAATGGTGTGAACATCTTATGTGTCAGTTACTGATTAGAGCACAAAGCAGGGTGCAATTTAACTGTGAGCTCATAAATCAATGACCTCAGCCCTCCATCAGGGCTGTAGGGCCTGCACTCTGCAGCACGCGAGTAAACCAGCTGTACTGTACTGAACCACATGTTGGTAACACACAAATCTCACTTTATCCAGTTGGAGTGTTTACAATTAGCATATGCATGCGCACACAGACACATCCACAGCAATAAATACACACACTTTCCATCTTTCCAGGGATGATTTGTGTGTTCCCAGGCCTTCGTGGAATACATTTCAGCAGGCAGTCGCGCATCGACAAGCACGCACCGGAAACAACTGGACAGGTGGGATAAATCAGCCTCGTTCACCCCCTCCCCCTACACACACACTCACACACACCTATATTTGTAACTGGCTTTCCCATATATCCTGTTCGGTGAATCACACCACAGTGAGATTAGGAGTGAGAAGCACTGGTTTATTGAGGTTCCCCTAAAAGAGTCACTCACGCACACACACACACACATACATACACACACAGCTACACTCAGGCAGGGGGACAGGGGGGGACAGTGATCTTTCTATAAATAGCAACTAGGAATGGCGTTGATAGGTCCTGTGAAAAGAAATGGAGGGGGGAGTGGAAAAAGGATTAAAAGAGATACAGGGATACAGTAGTGCAACTCTACGTGTCCCTGTGTGTGAGAGAGTTTGTGTGTGTGTGTGTGTGTGTGTGTGTGTGTGTGTGTGTGTGTGTGTGTGTGTGTGTGTGTGTGTGTGTGTGTGCATTTGTGTGTGTCTAAGATACTTTAAGGAGAGGTGGTTTGGATTTCTTGTGACCAACTAATTCTCCCTCTTGGACCACTCTCCTTTAAAAACACCACCAGTCAACTCTCTTACAGATACACACTTCCTCATCCTCTCTTTGCCTCATCCTCTGTGTCACTCTCCCTTTCTTTCCATCTTTCTTTCTTTCATTCGCTCCATCCTGCTCTGAGGCCCTGGTGTGAAATCCATCATGTGTTAACACTACATTACCCCTAGCACATCTTCCGACAAAGAGATGATGAGTCACAGCGCATCCCTCTCCTTTCAGGTCGGCACGACGACGACGGCCTCTAAGCTGGTCTTGACTCCATCTGTATGTGTCATGATGTCATTTCCAGCTACTGCTTACTGACATCATCTAACCCCTGTAAAGAGGTAGGGGCAGACGTGAAACAGCAAACAAAGAGGCTCATTTGTCTTCATGATTACTTTTAAAAATACTTGTGTTTGAACTGAGAAAAATGCACATCACCCTTAGGTGAACATCTTGTTCCAGATTTGAATTGATGCTTTAATTTAACGTCATGCTGTGCAAAGCTTTATAGATGTGACAATAGATAACAGATAATTAGTTATTAGGGACTTAATAATGCACTCAGTACATCGGTGATGGACAGACAGTCCTTTAACAAACTGTGATTCCCATACCAATTTCCATGGTGGCAAGTGCAGTATTGACAATCTGTCTTTAAGTGTTAGGTCTCTGCTGATTTGTAACCAGAAGCCTTTGTACAGCTTCTGTGTGTGTGTGTGTGTGTGTGTGTGTGTGTGTGTGTGTTTGTCTGCCTAACCGTCTGTGTGGTATTACAGCGTAGATCTCCACTACTGCTGCTGCTGCTTACACTCATACGGCTCACAGACAGAAATAGTACCGTGTCATCAGTGTAAATAGGTTGTGGTCTGTTTGTGCTTGCAGGAAGCCCACAGCCGCCTTTGGAAGCCTCTCGGAGCCCTCCACCGCCATCAGTCCACTTTGTTTTGTGTGCGCATGATTAATAAAAGGTTAACTCAGCCCTCAGTCGACTGTAAATCTCCCCCACAATCTCTTCCTTCCTCTCCCTTTCTCTCCTCCCTTTGTCTCTCTCCCTTTGCCACACCTTCCCCTGGGGGATGGAGGGATTGTGATCGGAGAACGGAGGTGGGGCTCCTGGCGCAGCCACAGGTGTGCTTGTTTCCTCCCTTCTCCTCTCTCATGTAATGATTTCTTTGGCTCTCCACCTGCCAGGTGGAAAAAACACCCACAGCAAATGGAACGCTTTAAAATGGCCTCCTGGCTTCCGCTTTGAAAGACTTTTCTGTTAGGCTTTATCCATCAACAAACATTCCACTTGAATACTTTTTCATTGTTCATTGGCTGCATTTAATTCAATGAGCTCGTCGTGCAACTACTTGTTGCTTGTGTGCATTTTGCATCACATGCAAATGATGGTTTCTGGTTCGAAAGACTGCAGCTAAAGCATACTGCTGACAGAGCTGGAGTTTAGTAGTTTTTCAGATGACCCAGAGTTGCCTTTCCAACTCTTTTCTTTCGACTCCCCTTCTGAACTGTCTTTAAACTGCCTCGAGGGTGGTGGGGAGCAGGTCCCAGGCCCTAGCAGGTCAAAGGTCGCTCACAGACAATGGGTTCCCACTCTGGGTCAGCTGTGGTCAAAGAAACAAAAGCAGTGAAGACTTGAATCGGACAAACTATCACAGTGTTTTAAGGTGGCAGAGTGACAATGAGGCTGAGGGAGGGAGAGCAAAGGCAGAAATAAAACGTGTAATACTGAAAAGCCTCTCTCTCTCACACACACACAGACCCACTCACGCATACACCCACAATTGTGCAAATGTTGCTTTTATGCATACTTTATCTGATTTAATATATTCTGAAAAAACTGTTAAACCTCTTAAATAAGTCAGCCAAAGTTGCTTTAAAGCTGGAAATCTGTCTCTTTAATTCCCCTCTCCACCCTCTTGTTTTGCTTCTAATGAATAATTATTTGCAAAAAATTACTTACTTTGGTATTAAAGTGAAAGGTAAAATGTTTTTTCCTTCATAACACCCGTATCTTTTGCATTGCTCTAACTTGTTCCATCCCTTCCCCCACGCCGCTGTCTTTCTCCTCTCTTTTTTATTCAGAGCCATTGATCATGCATGCAGAAATTCAGCACGCCCAACCATGGCTCTAGCCAGGATAGGTTAGCTAGTGCAAGGCCTTGTCCTACATACTGTTCTCTCGCTATGGTCCACCAGGCCACAGTCACACCCTCCCCCTGATCTGCCTCCCCTCACTGACTTACCCCCACTGCCATACACACAAACACAGAAACACCCTGCGGCCCGTCTCAGAACCAGCACATGCACAGATCGTCATGTGGTGCTGGGAATGTTAACTCATCATTACCTAAAACTTTTAGTCAGGTGCAGAGGAAGAGAGAGGATTTTTTTTTTTTTTTGCTGCTTATTTCTCTCGCTGGTTCAGTTTCACTTTTTTCTCACACACACAGTGGCTGAATTTAAAGTGATAGTCTGTGCTATTATAATCAGATTACAGTATCCAAATTTAAGAAAATTAAAAATCTCAGCTTGTGAGATTTCATCTGGCCCAAAAAAGCCCTACAAACCAACCTGGTCATAGTCTAAGAAATTGTTTTTGACTGCATTGTGTATTATTTTATTTTAACAAATGTATCAAGGTCACAATCTAATGAATTAAACAAGTGCATTTCATTCATCTGCATGACCACTTGTTCCACTTTTGTTAGAGCAGCTGTGGAATGTGACGAAATTGCTCAGCTGACCAGGCTTGCCCTGGCCGAGAGAGAGGCTGACTTGGGGCTAATGCTGCTAATCTTCCACTTAGCTGGTTAGGACGGCCTGTCACGTGGGGTGAAAGAGAGGGAGAAAGAGTGGGTGAGATCAGGTATAGACAAGTGTTGAACTATGATCGCGCAGGAACTAGATAAAGTATGCAGAGTGATGATCACAGCTGTTTTGGAAGTGATGAATTAGGGATGAGGGCTGTGCAGCAAGAACAGGTGGGCCGAGGGTTGACCAGGCAAGGATGATTGATGGATGGAGAGGGTTGCATCACGCTTTGAAAGACTTTGTGGATGTGGGGTTAATGTTGATGATGATGAAATGAGTGCAAGAGATGACTACAAATGAGTTCAGGTTAAAAATTAATTCATATACGCGGTGGTTTTCAAGAGTGCAGTGAAAGTTGGACTATGAAAAGGTGATAAATACATATCTTTACATATCATGACATAACATCTCACATCACATCAATAGGGATCACATTGCATATTGTAAAATCTATATTACAGTGTAAAAGATCACATAACATCTCATGAAACATTGCTCTAAGTAACATATTACAGTATTGCTGTATGTCAAACATTGTAACACCAGAGGGGCATTCGGGCATTTATTATGTACTTTGAACTCATTGCTGGTTAGGGTTTAGAATAAAGTTTGAACACTTTCCTTAATATCTCTGGCGGAGTCTGTTGCAGACATTTCACATTTGGATGTGAGTTAAGAGAATAATTAGTTGCATGATATTTGTTTATTTACGTTTCCGTAGCCACACCATAGTTTGAGAAAAAAGTGTTGTTGTGCCTGTAGTGATGTTATGTTCCCATTGTTGTGTTCTGTTTTTCTTTTAGCATGTGTTACCCCTTAACTTAACCAGAATCTAACCTCATCACTAATCTCAACCAGTTACCTCTGGTACACTTGACCATAACCAGGTGGTCCTAAACCCACCAAGAGGTTGACACTATGAGAAACACAATTCCAACAGGAGGGGAACATAAATCAGTGTGGGAACAGGCTTTGCTACAACACAGATTCTCCCAAGAAAACGCTGCCCTGAGTGCTCTGTAATAACTGCGCTGAGTATGAAGTTTGAGCAGCTTCATGTTAAGGATACCCAGGAGGATTGCTTGTACCTGTGATATGGATTAATTGGATCACTACATTAAGCTATTTTTTTTCTCACTGAACCGTGAACCGTACAAGAATTTACTACATTTTAAGAAGTAAGGTATTTTTTTCCCAAGGCCAAAACCTCTCCGCTGTTACTCTAAGAATAACATAACATAACATAACATAACATAACATAACATAACATAACATAACATAACATAACATAACACAACATAACATAACATAACATAACAAAGCAACATTGGATTAAAAAAAGATACACAGCATAACATAAAAATTAACATAACACAAAAATAAATAAAAGCATCACATAATCTAAAATAAAATAACATAAAATAAAATAACAGAACAATGCAACAAAAAAATTACACAATTAAACATAATATAACAGAACAGTAATTCAGAACATAACATAGCAAGACATAACATAATGTAACCTCTTCCAGTAAACAGGACCTTGTTGACCTCTGTGCAATCTACAACTACAAGAATGACTTCATATCCAACTAGCTGTTATGTAATCTACTGTCTGGCTAAATGGGCTTGGAGCAAGTATCCTGGTTACAGATGCCTCATTTCACCTGAGACCTAACCTGGCGCTACAGAAAGACATGATTTCAAGCAGAAGTGAGCTATGAATTTAGTTAATGTGGAGAAATCATTCATGAAAACATCTATCTTGCACAGATGCTGGTCCTGTCTGGGTCCTATTTGGTTCCCATGCTTGTTTGCATATTTTTCTGTAATTTCATGATCTTTTTCTATTTCTGTTATGATGTTAATATAATGGAGGGGGGGAAAAAGCCACTGAGGATCCTTAAACATTCAAAACGCTTTAATGGGCCATGCTGATGTGATCAACCAATGACAGGATCGGCGGGGAAACACTACAGAGAGAGCGCCACTGGCAGCATGAATAAAGGCAGGCAACGTGCAGCAGGCAGTGAGGGCGGTCCGAGGCCTGGGCAGGCTACGGGAAAATGAGGTAGAGGCGGAGCTTCTCTCTGAGCGTGTATGCATATGTGTGTATATGTGTGAGTGCGCGCGTGTGTGCTTCCTCGCTCACCCCTCCTCCTTTAACCACCCCACCCCCCACCTCTCCTGCTCCCCCCCCGCCCCCCTCTCCCTCCCTCCCTCCCTCCCTCCCTCGGCTGCCCGCCCCTGAGTCTGGAGAGCAGCAGCAGCAGTGGAGCTTCACTGCCTCTCCTCGCCTCACAGTGCGGGAATATACCAGCGGAGAGCAGAATGGATACGGAAGGGAGCCAGAGCAGCCTGTCCTCCGGCACGGACAACTCCCCCCACGACCCCTGGTAACAGCCTCAGCCCGTCCGCCTGCCTTTCGCTCGCCTCTCGGCCCGGTTTGAGTTCACCTTGGACTTTAGTTGAGTTCAGTGCGGGAGCAGAGCCGCGCCGAGACAAAAGACAAGCACGCTGTGTGTATGCGTTTGTGTGTGTGTGTGTCTGTATGTGTGGGATGGATCCACTCAGCCAGGAGACACAGACGCGCCGCTGCTTTCCGCTTTTTCCCCCCTTTCCCCTCTTGTTTGTTTATTTATCTCGGTTTTCCTCCAGAAGGCCACATTGCAACTTCTCCTCCATCATCTGGAAAATCCTCTCCTTTTTCCTCCTCTAGGGGATTATAACGGCCCGACTGGCCGATTGGTGACTTCGCAACATGGCCGATGCTTTCTTCTTACTTTATTGATGCTATATTATACATAATTCCCCCCTGTTTCCCCCCATTGAATGTGCCTGTGTTGTGCTGTGGAAGACGCGTGCTATTCTGTGTGACTTACGGCTTGTATTTCTCTCATTCAGCAAAATGTTCATCGGGGGTCTGAGTTGGCAGACAACACAAGGTGAGCTGTCCCGCACGCTACTTTAATAAGTCTGAATGAACGCCTCTTGGTTACTCCTGTTTTCCTCTGTACACATTTGGCTTTACAATGTATTCCTTATTACCCATGAGGCTTCCTGAAGTTAAGGAGAAACACTGTAAATAGTTAAATCAAAGCCTCCTATTCAGTAAGGATCAGCTCTGAGGATTTAGACTTGCCGAGACGCAGGGAGATTAACACGGGAAATGCATGTACGTTCAACGACTTTGTCTGCCTTTTTCCTGTGCACCCATTACACTGTTAATAACACTGAAGGGCATTAATAGTAAAAAAAAAAAAAAAGAAAGAAAGAAAAAAGGATCGATAATAGAGCGTTAAAACAGAAGTTGGTCTCATATCGATGCGCACACTCGCGTGTTGTTTTCCTTATTGTTGCACTTGGATGAATCCATTCATTTATTTTAAGAGCCATGAGCGCAGGCTGGTGCGTGAATACAGTTTGTAGAGATGGCCCGTGTTATTATCCCGCTGCTGCTGCTGCACTGCTGTGTCAAAACAGCAATCGTCCCCAAGTGTAGCTTTGTTTGTGGTCCGCAGGGCCTAATGGGCCATTATGCTGAATGGCCAGATAGCCCCGTGTACAATCTCTGGAGGACTGGAGGGACACAAACACAACGTGGTCCGCCCGACCCCATTGTCTCTCTCCAGCCACTGCCAGCACATCACCTCACCGGGGCCTGTAGGGAAAGTCACGTCTAATATGTGGATGTATGTAACCATGTTCCCTTCCTGTCTTCGCAGAGGGCTTGAAGGAGTACTTCTGTAAATTTGGCGAGGTGAAGGAGTGTATGGTGATGCGGGATCCAGTTACCAAGCGGTCGAGGTAAGAAGGAGGCGTGTGCGCTCCGCCGTCCTATCACTGGATGCCTCATGCTCTTCCATGAGACTTGTTTTTAAGGTGCTGTGACTTTGGGATTTGATTTGCTTTTTTTATTTTTTATTTTTTCTTCCTTCGCAGGGGGTTTGGGTTTGTAACATACGCAGAACAAGCTGGTGTGGAAAAGGTTTTGGCGCAAAACAGACACGAGTTGGACTCCAAAACGGTGAGTTGAGCCGAAGAAGAAGCTAGATGCTGCCAGTTACTTTTCTCGAGTAACTTTTCGGGTTCTGTGTTGCATGTTTTTTTCCCCCCTCAGTGCATTTTGCCTCCCACTGTATGGCTTGTAAAGTTGAGGAGTGCGTTTTGGAGTGGCACCCCCCCCTCCCCATCCTCCTCCTCCCTCCCTGCCTCTCCTCCTCCTCCTCCTCCTCCTCCTCTCTGCTCATTTCCCCCTCCAAATCCTGGTTCAGGGCGCTAACATGAAAGCGTTCTTTCTTGGTCTTCATCGCCATGGTTACCTGGGGACCTGAATGGGGTAGGAGCCCCTGCAAAACCCTCAAAGGGTTTATGCAGAGAGCTCGCAAGTTTTTTTTCTTCATAGAAAATAACAGCACCCGTTTTTCTAGTGGCAGAGAGAAAAAAAAAAGAAGCAAAAGTTTGAGGGAAGGAAACAGTTGTGGCAGTGGTTCCAAAACTGATGTCAGGGGGAAGTCTGTCAGGTCCACTGAAGTCTTAGCTGTATTTTAATACTGCTGATGATGATGCTGAGCTTTGTTTGAATAAATATTCTTATCAGGAGGGGGGTGGTGGTGGTGGTGGGGTGTTCTCTGTGATTTCCCCTCCTACACGACTGACATATGAAAATTCAAATGTGGGTAAATAGGACAAATCAGACACCAAATAGAGGTCAGGGCATACAGTAAGCCTGCGCTCAGCTAGCCTATAAAACATCTATGGACGGGACAGTTGCATGAAAGCGAGGTTGGATCCCTGCGGTTTGGAGTCAGGTGATATTCATAGCTGCTGAATCAGATTTAAATATCTATGAAGGTGTGAATGTTGCTGTCTTGGTCATGTAGATTGGTTGTAGAAATGTGTGTGTGTCTTTGTTAGTTTGTGACACACACACATACACACCTTAGGATCATTTGAGAGTGAAAATCGGTGGCAGCAGGGCTCAGGGGTGGAGAAAGGTAGAGTTGGTTAGTTGTTGGAGCAAGCCTGTTGCTGGGGGTGACGCCGGCCACAGGAGAGAGTGCTGTTGCTGCAAAGCCTGATGGGATTTGTGTCTCCATAACAACTTCTGGGCTATTTTGCATTTACTTAAGACACTCGGCTTGGTTGGGTAGCAGAGCTTTGACACAAATACACACATAGCTAATGTTATGTCATAACAGACCTGTGTACTCTGTGTGTATAATCTGTGTGTGTTTGGGTGAAGTTTTTGTAAAGATTTGAGCTCAATTGCAAAGTGGGATCTTTCTGCACAGTTGCTGTGATTTTTTTATTACAAAATAAGTGTTACTGCTGGTAATCTGTCAGTTTTTTTTTCCAGTTAGCTTGGAAGTAAGTTCTAAGCAGCTGCAAAGTGTTACTCAGTGAGTCATATTACCTATTAAAACTAGGTACAGCCTGAGTCTTTGAGAACTAGACCGTGTGTGTGTGTGTGTGTGTGTGTATGTGTGTGTGTGTGTGTGATCTGAACATTAGTTTGGAGGCAGAGGCTTTTAGAAGCTCTACTTGGCAGGCCACTGGTGGGGTTAGGCGTTGCCCTATTATAAACCAAAATAAAGCACAAGGCTAAACAATAATAATGTGCCCCACTCAAATGCAGCTTTGGTTGCTCAGGTTGTTGTGGCAGCAGTCTGCGGGGGAAGCAGGCCGTGGTACCATTTATCCAACCAGGCGTTTTAAGCAGTGGTATGGTTGCCATTTTGTCGTTCCATTTTGGAAAATAAGGGACCAGTTGTTGTCTTTTTCTGTGTGTTTACAAATCTCTCAGATTTGCCAGGGCTGTTTCGTTAAAAACAACACAGACTTAGACTGTGTGTTCTGTTACTTTACTGCCTAAATGTGCCACAATGTAAAAAAATACTGTGCAGCAGCTAAATAGCTCATTCCCAGCACTATCCTCTGTAGAAGTTAACATGGTTTCCACTTTTTTTTTAACTGTAAATAATTACAGGAAGAGTTTTTTTTTGTAAAAACACAGCAGCTCTGAGTCAGATTTTGTGATGTCAGTTTGAATATTTTTAGTAACTTGCATCCTTGTCTTTGCACCTGCAGCACATCTCGATAACATTTCCAACACCTGTCCTGTTAAAAATGATTTCTATCTTTATTTATTCATGTGTTTCTTACACCTGAACTCATCCCCCTGCTTTTCTCTACAATTAGAGGAGGATAAATATCGTTTGATCAGCTCAAGACATGAGAAAGACGTTCCTCTCTGGAATGAGGAAGAATATTTGATGCTCTGATTTTTTTTTTTCCTTTTTAATGCTGAGCCTTTGGTATGTGAGAAAAGACGCTACCGGGCCCGAAGCAGGAAGGCGAGGAAGGTGAATGAAAGGGATGTAACAGAGCAACAGGGTGCTGTGTGAGGGAGGGTGAGCGCTAAACTACATGAACTGGTGCAAGGTCCATACCACTGGTTACACGTGGTATTAAACATTTACAGTCCTGGTACGTCCGGAATGGTTTTATCCTCCCGCAGGAAGCAACAGCCACAAAGCAAATACTGATTGGTCATCATAGTTGCTGTCAGTACCTGTGTGGCTGAAAAATGTAAATGCAACAAATGAGAGGTTGCCTGTTGTTTTTAGAGTGAGGGCTGTTGAGGTTGTTGTTTTGGTTGGAGGTTAGATTTCCTGTCAGGGCAGAGTATGGCCTTAGGGCAGTGGTGTGCTGTTGTAATTCCCTGGACAGAGAAGAAGGGCACAACTGGTATTTGTTTTCTCAGAGAGATATTTTACTGGACCCAGTTACGGGAAGAAGAAAAGAAGCGGCGAGATATTCTCTGAAAAGCTACCACTTCCCATTCGCTGGGATTAGATTTTGGCGTGGTATTATTTGCGGAGCGGTTATAAGAGTTTACAGATGAGTTAAAGGTCATTTTAAGGAATTTTTGATGTCAGATTCGTCAGCACATTTTTGCTTCACGGCTAAGTGATGGATTAGTGTGCATTTTTTGTTATTATTATTAATAAATGTATGCCTTCGGACGTATTGACAGTACAGTAGACAGTGCCTATGAATCATGTATATAATGGTGATAGGCTAAACTTTATAGTTGTAGGGTTTTAAATGACTGAGTGCCAAAAATTTTCAAATTGTGTAACACTGAATTAATATTATTTTTAAGGAATAAAATAATAAATATGAGAAATGTACAAAATATCCTTTTTTCTTTTCATTTATTACACCAATTTAACAGGAAAGACCCTTTTCGAAGTGTTTTACTGAAGGTGGTAATTGTGCGACCTCCTGTGAAGGTACTGTGCTAGCATGGTTCTAATATAGCACCTTTCTTCCATCCACGTCCACTAACAACATATGTTAGCAGCAGCCTCTGAGGACCACTGGCACCACGCTCTGCTGTGGCCACTGGTTTAACACCTGGTTAGCGAAGAGTGGAGATGCTAGCATGAGCTCCTCGCTCCTGACTGGAGATTAGCTGTTAATGCTGACGTGGACAATACTGGAGAGGGGGATGGAGAAGGTAGAGGAGAGAGAGAGAGAGAGAGAGAGAGAGAGAGAGAGAGAGAGAGAGGCCCAACTCCTATGCTGTAATTAGTATAGATCTGAAAAGCAACTAATCAGATTGAAGGAAACAAACTGGATTGGGCGTCTGAGGAACATGCTCAGCCCTCAGATCTGCTCTGAAGGTAGATCCAGGCTTCTGTGCACATGGCTACATGTAGCATGAATGACCCCCCTACCCAACACACACACACACACACACACAGAGAGCATGTCACACACATACACCCGCCCTGGCGAGGCACCCTAGCAGGGTTACAGGGGTAGGGGTGGGGTTGGGTTGGGGGGGTTCCTCATTAGTGAGCTTCGTTAACTAATTACTGTGCCATTGTTCAGCTGTGCAGATTGACCCTGCTGGCCTGAGCCCAAACCAAGTCTCTCCCTCACTCTGCGTGCATGCATTGACGTGCCAAGATGCCAAGTCCTTTTGTCTCTTCTTCTGTTTATAGCTTTTTGTTTACCTTATATTGATTATATTGCCATAATGGGGCTGCCTGTGGTGCCTTTATATCAGCGTGGGTGTGTGCCATTTTGTCGCAAAAATGTCTTGGCAGGTTGGCCAATGTGTCACAGACTGAATGTCTATATACATTATGACAATACACTTGTTAGCACTGTGGAAGAGGCAGATAAACACATGTGTCTCTGTGTGTTTTTTTTTCATGTTTTCTCGCCTGTTTAGTTACATATCTGTGTCACTTTGTTTGCATGTGTGTTTTTTTTTTTCGATGTTTGTGCTACATTATGTGGGTGCTCATGAGTGTATGTGTGCCTGTGGGGGTAGCACGGGAGCCCCAGTTCCTCTCCGGGTCCATCTGTTTTGTACTCTTTGTCCTGTTAATTAATGAAATCAGAGGGGCTGCCTGCTGGGACGGCCCCGCTGCACCGCTACACTGGACAGGCCCACTTTCTCATGGGCTGACTCTGTTTTCCAAATGAATGCCTTCTCTTTCTCCCTGTGCTTTCTCATTTTCACACTCTTTACCTTTCCAACTCTCTCTCTCTCTCTCTCCCTCTCTCTCTCTGTCTCTATCTATTGATTTGACCTTCTATTTTTTTTTTATTTTTGTTTTCCAGTTTGTAACACTGGTGGACGCGCTGGGCCACGTGAGGTGACTATTGGTCGTAGATTAGTCTAGTCCTAAAAAGCTAAACCACCTAAAATCATACTGTAGGCTCTGCCGTCACTATGCTACCTAGATTGAGCGGAGGTTGGATGTCATGAAGCAGGATGTTAGACAGACCATTTCATGAACACTCAATCATAACTCTTCTTTGTCAGTCTAGGAAGAGCAGCTTTTTCTTCCTAGAAAGGTTTTTAACATTATTCTTGAGTACATTTTCAAGACTGTTTGGGCTTGCTGATTGGGACTGATCCATCGCAGAGCCACTTCTCGATCTCAAGCCTCTGAAGAGCTATTTCTGAGTGTTGCAAGCAATGACCTGGCTAAGTCATTTTACTTTTTGCTTTGTGGCCTATCTGTCTTCCTTGAGGCTAATCTGCCAGTCTGATAGATGCTTTAGTTTTCATTTATTACAGCCTTCCTCTGAGTACAGCCAGATGTAGAAATTACATGTTAGATATATTCTATTATTTCGCTGGAGTGGAATGATTTTTTAACAGCATGGCATGACCGTAGCTGTAGTACCACTACTACAGATATTGCATTAGGCCTAACCTAGTCTAGTTGGTAACCTTCTGTATTTTTTCGGCTGTTTTCTAAGAGTTTTTAATCATTTAAAAGCTATGAAATATTGGTGTTTTGACAACATTTGAAATATGAGTGGTAAACATACATGTACTTAGAGACAAAGATTTTTAAGTGGTGTTCTCCTCTCTTTGTGCCATGGTAGCTGTCTCTGCAATGTCTCGTTTACATTTAATCAACAAAACTGCAGTATGATGATTCATCTTGATTTGTCGGGGGCTTAATTTACTTGAAAACAAAAATTATAGTTTTGTTAATAAACAGTTTATTTAAATTCCACAATAATGCATCTGAATATATTGGTTTTTGCAAGATTAACAACATACACTGATTTCCCACTCCTGTTGTTGAAATGGCAGTGGTTCTAAGCAAAATGGAAGAAATGGATCTTTAAAGACACGATGATAGCGAGAGTGATTTTTTAAAAAATCACCACACGCTGTTAAATTAGTAAAAAGGCTGTTGGACGTTTGTGCTTCTACACATCCAGTTGGCAGAAACTGATTCTTTGGAGAATATTTTACCCCCTTCTCTCATACTTTTGTACACTGTACTTGAGTGCAGCCTTGTGTCAGATGTGAGAGCTGGTTTCTGACCGCTGTTATTGTCGGCTCACGGGCTGTGTCTCTGCCACAGAGTGGCCTCAGGGCAGCGACTGCCCTCAAGTCCGCCAAGACAGTTAGAGGCAGGTGGGCCGACTTGAACACGAGAGGTTGTTTACCCCTTAGCTCTTCAAGCTCGGAGGAAACATGGGATACTTTTCCAAATTTCTGTGCGACCCCACACAAGATTTTGCACACTTATCAGTGAAATATTTATAGAAAATAAAGCAAAATATAATATTTTATTAGGACTATGGACATTGCTGCCCATGTGATTCTGTCATTGAGTCATGCTTCAGAGGTCACTGCAGCTTCTCTTTGCTTTAATTTCTTTTCTTGTGGTACTTTTGCCATAAAATAGATGGCTAGCCTAAAATTAGATGTTTTTTTTTAGCATATTGGCTTGTACTGCAAACAGTAAACAGGGAGACATGTAGTACATAGAAATGGCTACATCTGCCTTCGCCATTTACAATATATGGCCTCATCTTTTATAAGATGAAAGGCAGGTGGTACAAATGTCACTTTGTTGGTAATACTGTGGTGTAAAATAACGCTCGGCAATTTATTGATAATATAGCAATATCATGACATTTTGGATATGATAATATTGTAAAATGGTGTAAGTGTCGTCTCTTCCTGGTTTGAAAGGCTGCATCACAGTAAAGTAAAGCAATTTTCTGAGCTGTTCTAGCTGTAAAAATGATCTTATATAAGCCTATACAAACTTAGCTGTAACATCCACATTTTTCATAATCTCAGTGTGTTAATATTTTGTGAAAGCACCAATAGTCATCCCTACAGTGTGGTTACAATATTGATTTCAGGATATTTAATAAAAATATCATGGTATTTTATTTTGTCCATATCGCCCTGCCCTTACATAAAGCCACACATTCATAATGCATCATTTGGTCCACGAAGACCAGATGAGAATGCTGTGCTGTCATTGTTTGGGTGCGCTCTGTTGGTGCACTGCTGTTGCCGATAGTCGCCGGTGGCTTTGCGTGTCCTTGTCACCTTTGTCTTTGTGCTCAGACCAGCTGGAGGTGACATGGCTTTCCTCTCCTTTGTGTCCCACTTCAAGGTGCAAAGTCCTTCTGCAATCCCTTCCAAGGACGCTGCAGCTGCATCGTAGTTACACAGCGCTGTGCTCTCGAAGCAGTGTTAAATCTGAGGTTCTTAAAGGTCCTCGTGGGATATTTTTGTCTGTAGATTTGTCATCGGAAGCAGGGCATTATCACAGGAAAGAGATGAAAGGATTGCTTGAATATTGAATGAACACCCTCCCTTGTATTGTGTGTATTATTCACATAATAAGTGCTTATTTCTAGCCATATGATAGGCTCCTTTTAGTTGCCAATATCAATTCAATACCTCTGATAGCGGCTGTGTGAGACACAAGGGGTTTTGCTTCACACATCCAATTATTAGAACAAAGATGGAACTCTAAGACCATAATACACTACAAGGTCCTGTGACCTAAAATCATCTCTCTCGTTGGCTTGAGTGAGAATAACATGAGATTCCTCACAAATTCAAAATGCCAGGCCAGGCTTTGCATATTTAGCATTATTAAAGGCCAGCTCATTCAAAACTCATTTGCTTCTAATTTTATCTGTAACCTTGACCACT
This sequence comes from Acanthurus leucopareius, assembly GCA_029814765.1. NCBI lineage: Eukaryota > Metazoa > Chordata > Actinopteri > Acanthuriformes > Acanthuridae > Acanthurus > Acanthurus leucopareius. Next base: position 9,030,444 of record JAQMCX010000029.1, read on the forward strand.
GCTGAGACATTCCACTTGGGAGAAATATGGATGTAGTCAAATCTAGCTAATCCAAAATGGAGGTTGTCTGGATATGTGAGATTTAAAAAAAAAAAACATCGATCTGAAATGTATTCAGAATGTGAAATTGCTCATTTGGATTCCAGGCTGCCCTGCTCTGTCTAGTTTTGTGTCGAAGATGCAGTTAGTGTTGTGTCCACTTGTAAATGTACATATTCACCTCTCACTGTGTGTTTTGTACCCTACGCCTGTTTGTTTGACTGGTGTGTTTGGATTTTTTGGGGCTTGCATAAACAAGGGTCTACTATACATACTCGCAGATTAGCATACGTTCTATTTCTGGACTTGCAGGCCTTCAGATTGGTTCAGACTTAGAGGCTCTGTGTTGCAAATAATTCTAGTTAGTTAACAGTGTGATAATTCATTGGTGCCCAGAGTGAAATTCAGTTTACACAAGCACAGGATCTGCAACTGAACAACAAATCTGGAGCAGGTACAGATTTGGTGTCTCTGCTGAGAGAAGAAATTTAAGCTGGGGAGCATTTTAATGGTGGGTGTTCTGGGCAAAATGAGGGCTTTTTCTCTGTTTAACTCTCTTTAATTCTAGTTCTCATTTGGTGACCAGGACTCCCTGAACCCTCTTAGAAAGCTCAAAAGCCTTGTCTTTTATTGTTTTATCAAATTGATACTTAATGACTTTCACTAATTTTAAAGGGATTTCTTATATCATATTTGCCATAGTTCATTAATTCGAAGTAGATTGTGTTGAAACATGTTTATCAAATCAAAAATGGCTATTTTTTTCTTCTATTTTTACCACATTAGAACTCATCTTTACTCATCTCTCCCCCACAGATCGACCCAAAGGTGGCGTTTCCTCGTCGGGCTCAGCCAAAGGTGAGTGCACCCTGAAGGGGTTAACGGCAAGGAGTAGTGATGATGTCATCTGTCACCTTTCATCACTCCTCCCTGGTTTGCTGGGATTAGAGTCAGGCAATGACCAAAGAGGAGCGGCAATCCACTTGTCCATCCTGACACTGTGACCCCATCCCCTGACCCCACCCAACCCCCAACCGTCAGCAGCTGACATCTTATGCACACACACACAAGCACGCACACACAGACTCAGTTTTTCCTGGCAGACACATCAGTGAATGCCTACACACAGTAGTAACCTGTACGCATGCACACATCTCTGAGCCCTAAATGTAACAGACCTGAAACTGATGGAAATAGCCAAGATTAGATAAACACTAACAAACACAAGTCTCTTTATCAGAGACATCTGCCCCGTACCTAATGTGATTAGTGGTAAACGATGCCTCCTTCTTCTTCTGTGTTGCTAGCTTGTGACCAGGACAAAGAAGATCTTTGTCGGAGGACTGTCAGTCAATACCACCATCGAAGATGTGAAGCATTACTTCGACCAGTTTGGAAAGGTAAACTATACACAAATCTGGCATCTATTTCTGACCATCATGCTGTGTTAGCTTCTGTCCTGAAGATTTCCAAACGGTTCACAAGCTTCGGTGTCACATCCACAGTCTGGTACCTCGACACCCCAGCGTTATGTTACAAATGTGTTCACATTAAATTAGTTTAAACACGAAAGTTTAAACCATTTATTAGATTTAACAAGAAATTATTATTCTTATTATCTTATTATTATTAAAATGATATTGAGGTAGATATATAATGAAGGGAACTGTTTCAAACTTTAATCCTTTACTTCTAACTGCCAGCATCCACATTATTTCCATTTCAATTTACTTTTTCAGTTATTTACCATTTAGCTAACTGTTTCAACAATTTAAAGTGTTTGCTAACTATTTTATCTGTTTCACCATTATTAGCTATTTCAATTATTTGTCAGTTGGCTAACGATTTTAATTTTTTAAAGTCAAAGCTAATACTAAATACTAACTAACTTTAAACTAACTTTAAACTTAAACTTTTCGCTAACTACATCAAATGTTTATTAAATTTTAGCTTTTTTAATCAATTATCCATTTACCTACTTGAGTTTTTGATTCATTACTATGAGCAGTATCCATCATTTATCCAATAGCTTACTTTTTAATCATTTAACCATAAAATCTACTTCAGTCATTGTCCGTTTACCATGAGTTAAACGTTACCATATACCCGTTTCTTTATTTAGACCTTTTCAACTAGCTTACCTCCTCTCTTCTACATTCTACATAAAGCAATTCATTTTCAATTTGTGTCAATAACATAAGCCATTTCAGTCATTTTCCATTATCTAATTATTTCATTGGTTTATTTGCAGTCTTTTTTATGTGCATCTATGTAGATTGTTTAACTTTAGCAAACATTCACTGTTGACTCACACACTAACTGTCACACAATCTTAGTCACAACTCAATTCGTTCCAATCTTAAAGCTGAGTTTATTTGATGACACATCTTTGAATTGAATCAAAATGCACATTTGTTTTGAATATCTGAACTACACAGCAAACTTTTATGTACCACCTAACAACTGCAACACAAGTAGCCCTGGTTTGGAACCACTGCACTAATGGATTCAGCTCTTTTAATAGATTAGAATAATCATGGTCCTGTCTCTTTGACATATCTCATCTTTGGCTTGTTTTTCTCCTCTTGTTTAACTCCTTTTCCTTTTTTCTTCTTGGTTGAAGCACAACAAAAATTCCCAATTTTTTTGAAAAGAAGCAGGGAGGAAAACCAGCTGAAAAAGGGGGAACTAAAAGGGAGAAAGAACTAGAAGAAAGGGGAGAACGATGCTGTGTGGTGAATGATGATCTTCTCTGCCAGCCACTGTAGTTAGTTAGTTTATCTCCTTTGTTAGCTGTTTTGCTCTTTTCCGATCACAACTCAGTGTTTTTGGCTCACACATTTGTCCTGCTCAGCTCCTTTGAATGAAATTTGGTGAAAGGCAAACACATGCTGTGGAGACAGATGAGTGGCCAGGGAGAGGGAGGGAAAAAAAAGCAGCTAGAGGAGGGGAGAGAGAAGAGGGAGATGGTGGGGGGGACTGAAAGGGAAGAAGCAACCCCCCATTGAGAGAGAGGGAGGGGAACTCGGAAGGGTTGAAGGGCAGAGAAAAGGAGGAATGTTGAGATAGTGAGGAGGAAAAGTGACTGTGAAAGGAAAAAAACAGCAATCTGATTGGCCATAAACGTATCAAAGTATCCACCATGCATGAAATGTTGGGTTACTTTTTAGCTAACTACTACTTTGGGGGGTTTGGGAGTGTGTTTGAGGAGAGTTCAGGCTCTTCAGTATTAACTAATCAAATGCAACAGCTGCTCCTGTAACAGCCCCCCCACCTTACCCAAAATCAGTACCTCAGACACCAACTCCCCTCGCATCCCACATACACACACCCTGCTCCATTCCCTCTCAGCTTGTTGCCGTGGTGACCTGCTTTTGCCCATTGTCCCACTGTAATCCAGTGTTTTTTTGTTTCTTTAAAAAAAAAATGTGTAAAAAGTGTGTATTTGCATGAATGGAAAGAAGGGTGTGTGTGTGCATGAAAGTGTGAGAGCGCTGTTGCTGCTGAGGGAGGCGAGCTTGCATACATTTGCACGGACTGTAAGACTCGCAGCCAGTGATCCAGTTGTCACAAACATTAAGCGTGTGCTTCTGCCGTTGGTGATCAGGAAAGAGTCTGAAAATGAACATCGCTTCAGGATGTAGGCCTAATGGGTTGGAAGAAATTAACAGCACGAACCTCCCTCTGCATCGTGTCTGGCCGTGTTTTTCTCTCAATTGGCCTCTGACTCATGTTTGGGGTATTACCATATTTTAGTTGCTAGTTCAAATGTAAATAACGTCTTCTAATTGTGGGTCGTGGATCCTGGTCGTCCTGGATTACATGTGCGATTATCACCCAGTTGAAACTCATTGTAAGGTGCATGTGGTGACATGTGTCATGCTTCCTGGCCGTGGTTTATAAAATGGCAGCTCTGTGCTGAATCAGTTCTCCCTGGTGATCACAGACCCTCATATCTAAGACAACACTCCCTCCGCAGGATGAGGGAATATTTGGACTGTTTGGACACGTGAGACCAAAGCTGTATCAAGGATAGCGCCAATCCCACAGTGCATTCCTGCTGTGCCGGAGGTATTTCTTGTTTATTATCTGAGCCTGGTTACAAGGTGCAGGTTAGGATGGAGTAGAGCTTAGTGTCCTGTTTATTTTCATACTGTGGCACCGCCTTGCAAAGGAAAACACAGAATGCACTATGCATTTTCTGCAACTCTTTGATACATGCCCTTGTTTATATTTTTGGAATGTACTTCTGAAAGAACACCTACACAAACTTCATTAGACTGGAGTTAAATGGCCGCCAAGTTGACCCATCGGGTGTTTTGGACCAAACCAAGGAGTCAAAGGCAAATGTACATTTGTGGTTTCCCGACTGAACAAATCTAAGCTCCTTTTGCTAAATGTCCCCGGGCCAATAAAACCATAGCAGCCATATTTGTGTGAGAAATAAATCTGAATCCTGAGGCGAAGGTCTTGTAATCCCCCTCAATTTGGTGGAAAGTCGAGAAACACCTCCTCTTACTTTTTGTCCAAGGCCGAAAGCAGAGTTTGTGTTGACCAGAAAAATGTGTTACACTGCGGTAATTTGATAATTAGCATTTCAGGTATTTCAATCATACAGTCAGTCATGTTTAATCTGCGGGAAATCCCTGTTTTCATGCCTTTTTATCCAGCTTCTGTGCACTGAGTTCCTGAAAGTACATTACATAATAAACTACCATTAAAATATTTTTCAAACTCTTCTGAAATGAAATGAGAGAATAGGCCAGAGCACCGAGCAAAGGAAGGAGTGCGTAAGATGAAATATGCAGCATGGACAGGGCAGACGGGAAAAGTTGGGACTCCACTCACCCATGTGAGCTGGCGATTAGGAGGCTTGACTGAACACTTTGTCTGCTGGCCTGTTTAGAGAGAGATGGCCAGAGAGAGAGATTGAGAGAGAGAGAGAGAGAGAGGGAGGAGAGAATGAAAGAGGGAGATGTGAGGAGACAGAAGGGAAAAAAATGTGAATGCCACCTTTCATAATCTCGCAAATAGTGCAATGGACTTGTCAGCAAACGCTTGTTCTTCAGACAATAGCTGCATGCTTCACTAAAAACTGGATATTTTGAACGCTGCACTCCAAAAAAGCTGCTCATGATCACAGTCGACCCTTGTTTCGGTACATCTGAGAATGTCAGAACTTCATGAGAATATGACCTTAACTTTTCTTCACTCTCTGCATGCATGCTGACTAGTTAGCGACTGAGCCGCTGCTAAGCCAATCTCAGACCCCCACAGCTATCCAATCAGATTGTCTTACAGCACCCTGGGCAGTGGACATCGGAGATAGTCTTCTTATTGGTTTTGGCAAGGGCAAGGGGCTGGTGTGCGACCACAACATAAGCTCACACACGTGACAGAATACCTCTCAAGTCAGCACACCGTCGTATTCCACATGGAAGACAATTAGATGAACAATCTGAAAACGACTGTTCAGCATTTTTGTCTCTTTCCTGGCTTCATATTTCAGAGCAGCACGGCTCAAAAAGCTGCTCGGACTGGTAATGCTAACCATCGGTCATCTCTTCCAGAATAGATGTTGCTAATGCTAACAGGGGGGGATAGCTGTGCGTGTAACTCTACTCTTATGATAACATGTTGGCTTGCAGCTGTCTACTTACTGTCCTGTTCCCTGGCTCTCTGCTGTGTCATTGAGTTTGGACGACCGGAAGAGTGGAAGGCATGAGAGGATAAGAGAGGAGAGGGGGGTAAAAACTGAATGAAGGACAGAAAGGGTGGTGTGTGTGTGTGTGTGTGTGGAGGGGGGGGGGTTTGCTCTGAGTGTGCGTCCAAGCCGTATGTTGACAAGGATGAGAGTTGAAAGGGTCAGGGAGGTTGTGGAGGCAACCTGGATACTCTCCATATTCATCATTTGGGAGGAAAAATTTAAAAGCGTCTCCGTTTTATAAGCACAGACGTAATCTCAATCAGACCAGAAGACGTGGAGGCGTCTTTCATGTGAGGTAAAGGTTAGAAATCGGATGGCCTAGTCATCCAGAAGTCTCTGCCACTCATGTTACACTGGTTTGAGTTTCAGTGCTTGCTGCCTCATGAAAATAGCCAAGTAGTCATACTCCACGTGTCTCCATGTGATGAAGGAAGGCTGTGCTGCAGATTTTGTAAATGTTGTTGGGATATTTTTTTTTTTTTTTTTATTTGTTAATGAAAGAAAACAGACAAACTGTATTTCCACCAGGCCTCGCCTCTGCTTTTCTCTTTCTTCATGCCGACAGAGCCCAAGCAGGAGCTGCTAACTTTCCTGCTAGTGAAGGACAAGTGAGAGAGGGAGGGTGAAGAGGGGGAGGAGGGGGAGGAGGAGGAGGAGGAGGGGGAGGAGGAGGAGGAGGACTATGAATAGGGCAGTGGAGTG
>JAQMCX010000029.1:9036991-9075385 GCA_029814765.1 Acanthurus leucopareius
CCGCGCCCCCCCCCCCCCCTCCCCCCCCGGCCCCGCCCCCGGGGCGCCCGCCGCCGGCCGGGGCGGTGCTCGCGGGTGGGGCCGCAGCAGGAGGAATATGAATAGGGCAGTGGAGTGAGTGCAAAAAGGAAAGTGGAGGGAGAAGGAGAATAAAAGTGTTGACAAAGACCCCAGTTCACTTTGTTCTTTACTCTCTGGTCCAAAACCTTCATTGACAGATTTTTTTTTTTATCCCCCATCAAAACTTTGCTTTTTTTTTCCTATCATCCCCATTATTCATCCTTGTTTCATGTTTTCGTCTTTTCTATTACATGCTTACTCTCCCTCTCTTTCTCCTGTCTCTCCATTCTATTCATTGAAATTAGTTAGAGGGGGGAGGCAAGTTCTTCTAATTGAAATTCTTTACAGGGTCTCCATGGGAATAGTAAACTTTGTGGAGAGGGGAAGACAGCGAGGGTGAACGAATGAAAGGAAAGAAGAGAGGGAGAGGGAGAGGGAGAGCAGTTTGTGAGAACTCCAGAGAAAGACAGACAGAGCAAAGAATGGGAAAGAATTTCCTCCAGCGCCTCGTGAACGGGGAGCGTTCACTTCTTTTTCACCTTGATAGATTGTATTTCATTTTATTTTTATACAGCGTGCCCCCCTCCCTCCCTCATTTCCCCATCGCTCTCTTCCTTTCTCCCCTTCTAATTCTTTCTTTTTCTTTTCTCCTTTGTCACCTGTCACCCCTCCCTCTCTCCCCTCCACCCTCTCCATCTGTTTTCCCCTCTTACTCCAATGCTAAAGAGGGACAATGGCACCCCATGCTGTGTAATGGTGTGTGTGTGTGTGTTTGTGTGTGTGTTTATGTGTGTGTGTGTGTTAATATGTCGAAGCTCATCTATTCTCTGCTTTGTTCTCACAGGTTGATGATGCCATGCTTATGTTTGACAAAACAACCAACAGACACAGAGGTACGTACGCAGAGTCATGATCTGCACGCACATGCCGTTAAAATGTGTCGACACCTTCATCGTGTCCTCGCAAATGAAATGAGGAAACAGCTTGATAGAGTCGAAAAGGGGGGGACGTCCTCCAAAAAAAAAAAAAAAAAAAGAATTTTTCTCATAACACACTCTTTTGTCTTTGCACTGCCCTCTCGCCTCCCTCTGTTTCATCTGTCTCAATCTTGTGTGCAGCACCTGCTGAGGGTCGTGATACAGGGTCAGGATGGTTACAGGCCAGGATGTAACTCAATGAGACAAGTGAGGAAAGAGGGAGAAAGGAGCAGAGCAGGGTCAGGTGGAGAGATTGGGTGTGATAATTGGTAGAGGACAGTAAATCTGGGCACAGTGTTTGGCAAACACACCCCAAACCTGCTCCTCCATGATGCCAACAGCTGATTGACAGGCAAGCCACGCAGAGCTTGTTTTGAAGTCATCAGCCTCCTGTGTTAGAAATAGCTAGTGACAGGCATATTATATCCACACCTAGGTTGCCTGTTTTTGAAAGTTTCTTGGATATTAAATCTGGTAAAAAAAAAAAAATCGTAGAATCATACAAACAGAAGATAACTTCTAAAAGACTTTCAGAAGTTTTTTTTTTTTAACAGTATAACTGATGAGATCATGCTTCACAAGTCTTTGTCTGAGACCATAAGAAGTAAACAAACACAAACAGTAAGTGAGGTTGGAATAAGAGTCTGTTTGTTTGTCTTCCAGGCTTTGGCTTTGTCACCTTTGAGAATGAAGATGTGGTGGAAAAAGTGTGTGAGATCCACTTCCATGAGATCAACAACAAAATGGTAAGCATGCATTTAGGAACTAAGAGTCATCTCATAATAATAATAATAATAAATCTCCTATACATGCTCACTTTATGTCACAAATTATTTTAGTTACATGTGCTTGAGCTGCATTTAGTTTTCTGCCCAGGTGTGTTGTGAGTCTTAACTCTATTTTTACTGAGCTCATGAATAAACACTGGTTTCCTTTGCCGTAGGTCGAGTGTAAGAAAGCCCAGCCCAAGGAAGTGATGACGCCGACAGGCTCAGCCAGAGGCCGCTCCAGAGTGATGCCTTACGGGATGGATGCCTTCATGCTGGGAATCGGCATGCTGGGTAAGATCCAGAGTCAAATGTACCTTAGCAAACACACTGTACCAAAAGCATATGTAAATACAGAGAGTGTATGTACATATATACATAGCAAATCTACCAATCAGTGAGAAGTCTTCTTAAAGGTTTACTTCATAAGCAGTGGGTGTTGGGGTTTTAGAGCAGCAGCTTAACACAACATAAACATGGACATTTAATGACACTTTTATCAAATATATCTTAAAGGGCCAGTGTGTAGGATTTTTTTTCGGGCAACCGGCAGAGAGGCTGCGAATTGAAACCAATATTCCTCCGCTCAGTTTTCCCTTACAAGCTTAAAGGTGAACCTGCAGTGGCCTCAAAAAAGGCCATTTTTAGAGCCAGTGTTTGGTTTGTCCTCTCTAGGTTACTGTAGAAACATGGCTGTGAAACATGTTGGATTCTACGGAAGAGGACTCACCTTCTGACTTATTTTGTACCCAAGATAGTTCAGCCCTACTATGTTGTGATTGGTTAGTACTGCTGTTCTGCCATTGGCTGGTATTCATCACCCTGACATGTACTTCTTACTGGAAGAAAGCCTTTACTAAGTAGCAGAAAGCCACAAATCACATGTACGGAGAGGGTGAGTAAATGGGTTTACAGGACTTTCACCTGGGAGAGTGCAACATCTTATTTTTGTAGACTTGTTGACTTAATGTTTCAGTTTCCAGTCGCAGGTCCAGTCCTCACATTACGGCAAGAAAAATACTTTGTAAAGCTTAGGAAAAGCTCAATGTTTGAATTTAAAAAAACTCTTTCACAGTATTAATAAGAACACGTCGAAGCATGGAGTACTAGCCAATCAAAACACAGTGAAGTGGGACTCGGCAGAAGTGTCCTGAGGAAATAAATAATGTCTGCTCCTTATGTCGTTATAAAGGACTCATTCTCAGACAGAGATTCTAATTTTCAGGTGATTATGCACTAATCAAAACAAGCGTGTGATTACTATATTCAATTTCTTCCAAAAGATTCCCCTAGTTTTTATACTTTGGATCTTGAAGTAATGAAATTAGTCATATAAATTAAAGGACATTTAAAAACCATTTAATTCAAATATGGTAGCAACTTGATAGACACATCTTCCCATTTTTGTGCTCTTAATCTTAATGCTGCCGTATTAAACGAAACCAGCACCATGTTAACAATGTCTTTCATTGCTTCTTATATGTAAGATTTATTAACCTCCCCAGAAAATCTAGAAGAAAAAAATTGCTATCTTAATCCACTCATTTTATTCTCTGAGCTCATTCACACATGCTCATCTCCTGTGAATAACACTATGATATGTGGAAATTTTAGAGGTCACAGACTGAAGGGCGATTGAGTTCTACTCACTGGAGTAAAATCGTGAATATAAGTGTTCTCATTGAGAAAACAAACTGGGAGCTCCATGTGTCATTTGTGGTTGTTTTGCTCCCTCTACTGGACAGCTGTCTTTGTACTGTGCCGTAGTCTTAGTAAAGACTGTAGATTACTCATTAGGTCTGTTTCGTTATGATTCCACTTTAATGACCCTGATTCCCAGAAAAACACAGGAAAAAATTTTCTGACAATGCAGATACTTGATAAGGTTATGTCCTCAGTAGGCGAGCTGATCCACTGTAGACTTAAATGTCAAATATTCATTGTTTAATAATGACACACTTTTTTTGAAGCAAAAATTTAGAAACAATTTAATAATAATGAGACATCACATACCTTGGATTCATGGCACACTTGCTGCGTAGGAGCAAAGGGAAATAGCTGATAGAGGACTGGTTAGCTAAAAGTATTTCCAGTAGGTGAACTTAAGGTCCTTCCAAAAATAAACCTAACTCGATCAGCTGCAATGACTCAGTGATGTTTTATCTTAAAAATGAATGGCTGTACAGGTTTATTATGAAAGTCCTTTCTGTTGTATGAAGTGTTTTTCAAGTAAAACTGGTCGCCTACTGTCACGACTCATAGCATATGCTAAGGATGTTTTATCTTCTCTGTGGGTTCCACATTTCTATTTTAAACAGCAGATCAACCCTTCCAAACATGTAAGTAGTATGTTTATATTGTCACATCTTTATTCAGTACAATTTGTGTTAAAATCATGATCATTCGTTCATTTTAACAGGCTACCCGGGCTTCCAGACTACTACCTACACCAGCCGCAGTTACTCTGGAATTGCTCCTGGTTACACTTATCAGTTCCCAGGTAAGTCCATGTGCATCCAGGTCTTAAAGGGGAGAGACATAAACTCATAGCATGTAGTGGATTCAGCTGTAAAGCACTTGGTTCATGAAATGTGAACAGACTACAAGAGCCTTGTGGACAGATCTCTGTCTGTCGCCTACAAACACACACACATACACAATCATACACATTTTAATGCCATCTGAGTCTCAGCAGAGTCGCTGTTCGTAGCTTTAAGATTGTGATTTTTTTTTTTAATATTTCCAAACTCTCTCCCTTTTAAAAAATCTCTGTATGTCTTTTCTATTATTTTCCTGTTTTCCCTTATATTCTTCTGTGTTTATTTTATCTGCTTATGTAACACCCTTTCATTTGGCTGTATGGCCCCTCCTTTTCCTTCGCTCCCACCTTCCTGTCCGTCCTCACAGTAGATTTTTTTAACTTTCAGTGTCCATGGTAGCCTTCTGCTGTGGCTAAATGTCTCTGTGTATGTGGCTTTGTAGTTTGGCTGGTGGATGGTGACTGTACTTACAAAGCGCTCTCTCTTGACCTTCTCTGTTTCTAGAATTCCATTTAGAGAGGACCCCCCTCCTGACATCATCCCACCCCCCTGAGCTGGCAGGTCAGTGGCTCCTCACCGAGAGAAAAATAAAAGCTTTTCACAGCAGTGAGTCAGACGAAAACTGCTGGCAAAAAAAAGCAAATAAGCAAATTCCCCTGAAATGTCAAACTGCTCCTTTAAGTTTAATGCAAACTGAAGATTCCTTTGATAGGAGGTTAGAGTAGAGAACCATTTTACTTGAGTTACAAAATTGGGAAAATTACCATATTCTCAGTTTCCCGCAATAAGTACTTTAAAATGTTTTTTCAGCTATTGAGACACATTATCATTAGAGAAGTGTTGGATCCTGTGGCTCAACAATCTTCTGAACTTGCAGTGAGCTTTGTATCTGTGGATCCTGTGGCTGTATTAACAAAGTGCCTCATCTTTCTGCTAGGAGTCCTAAACTGCATTTAAAGTTCCTTCCTAAGTTTCCCCTTAAGAGCCTTTCACAAAGCTGCTGAGAGCAACAATTAGATTAACAGCAAATTAGCAGCATTTGACTGCTTATAAGCAGGTCTTTGCTGACTCAGGAGTCCTGTGGACTGCCTCCAGCTTCTCTCAGAGTTGGGAACTCTACAGCACTGTGTGAATTATTTTGTATCAGAGTTGTAGGAGTTCAGGAGTTGAGACCTACACTCTCTTTATTTGTACAAGTTTCTTCCAACTTGGCCATTTAAAAACCAATCATAGCCTCAGGATGTTTCGTGAGTATGGCCTCCAAATTTACAAGCAGCTCCTGCAGCTAATTCTTTACCCTGCCATCTAGTGGCTATGAGTTGTACATGTATCTTTACTCAGAGTTTTAAGCACAGTATGTTTAACGTGAGCTTCATTTTGTTCCCTGTTCAAAGTCCTGATTTTATTTGATGTTTTCTCACTGATGCAGTTAGTTGTTGGATTACTACGCCTTCAACCAGATGAATAAAAATCAGCTGACAGGCATTTGAGCAGATGTCAAGTCATCTGACTCAGAGCTGTTGATTGTTGTTCATGATCGATATGAGAAAGATCCATGGTGACTGTCTAATGTGCAACAATGTGTTCTGTCTGTGACCCACAGCCATTCCCCTGACGGCATATGGACCAATGGCAGCAGCCGCAGCAGCAGTAGTTAGAGGTAAGTGTGTGTGTGTGTGCGTGTGTGTGTGTGTGTGTATTTGTGTATATGAATGTGTAAGACATGCTGTGTGTGAAGCCCCTTGGTGTTGAAGCCTGACTCATCTCCTCTGTCTGTCAGGCTCCACCCCTTCACGCACAGCTGGTTTCCTGGGAACCAGCAGCCCTGGACCAATGGCTGACCTGTATGCTGCAGCCAATCAGGACTCAGGAGTCAGCAGCTACATCAGTGCCGCTAGCCCCGCCCCCAGCACAGGGTTCGGCCATGGTCTAGGGGTAAGTCACACATCCCCACCGCCCACCCACCCACACCCACCCACACACGTATGCACAAACACACACATATGAATACATGGTTAGATGCACTTGTTTTTTCACAAAGCTAAAGTGTATTCTGCCTTGTCTTTGCATCCTCAGGGTCCTCTGATTGCTACTGCATTCACTAATGGCTACCACTGAGAAGACTCAGGTCACTGAAGATGGGAGGGCTTCTCCTCTGCTGACGAGCCAATCAGAATGCTGGCTGCCCACTGATGGCAGAACCTGATTGGCCGTCCACAGGCTCTACCGGGCTCTCCTGGCTCCCTGTGGCTCCACCCACCGACTGAATATCTTTTTAAATCCTGAACTCTGTTTTGCTGTACTAATCTCACTTCAACATAACGTCCCCCCTCGCTCCTTTTTTTGTCCTTATGTAGTCTAATAACTAGATCCTCCCCTCTGTTATCCATTATGTTCTTTTGAAGCTGAGAAAGGAAAACTGCAAGAAAAAAAAAAACAAAAAAAAACAAAACAAACAGAAAAACTACAACAACAGTCTCTGAGGAAACATTTGTCATCTTTGACAACGACACAGAGGACAATTTAGATTTTTTTTTTAAATTTTATTTTAATGTGATATGTCATTTCATCATGAAATCCTTCAAAGCTGTTACTGATGTGAACACAGAGAAAAAGCCGTGTGAGATGGGTCTGAAAAACCATTTTTAACAAAGGAAGAACAAAATCCAACAAGGTCCTTTTTTTAACTCGAGCATCACGGAAACATGAAAAAAAAAAAAGCTAAAATGTATATTTTGGTAGTCTTTAAAAACACAAAACCTTTGTAATATTGTTATTAATATTCACACAATAATGATAATCTGTAAGGTATTTTATTCTGTAATTGGTTTTAAAGCAATGTTTTTATGTCTTCCTGTAAGATATTGTACATAAAACGTTGGGGGTCGGGGGAGGTGTGGGGTGGGTGGGGGTGAAGGGGTTACTGAACCGACTGGCATGTCATTGGTTGGTTTGGAAAGGGTTAAAGAGCAATTTGACTGGATGTCATTTGCTACTGTGTGTGTGTGTGTGGTCATCTCACTACTTTCATCAGTATGCATACAGTATGTGTGTGTGTGTCGTGGGCCAGTCCGCTCCAGCGATGTGCTGTTGTCGATAGCTGTTGACAAATTAAACTTCCGGGAGCCGCCTGGCAGATTCGTTCAGTTAAGAATCAGTTTTGTCACGAAGCCATCACTTTGTTTGCTTTGCTTCTCAAAAAAAAAGCAACTTTGACTCTATGATTTTACCACCATGCCGCACTGGATTTCTTGCATCTTCATGAAAGTAACTTCAGATTTAAGACGATGGACTTTGGAAGAATCACAACCTTTAAACATGAGAAATCAGGGGTTCACGGGGTCGGGGGGTGGGGGGTGGGGGGGGGGTGTTAACTTGACTTCCTCTTTCTTGAAAATATTATATATATTTTTTTGCGCGATTCACTTCTTAATGTTTTTTTTGTTTATTGTTTTCTTTTATTTTTTAAAAAAAGTTCTTTTATGCGGTGCATCCGCCGTGAAAACAAAATGAAGGACATTCTCAGAGAAGCAATTGTAGAAAACATCACAATCATGTTCTGTCCTCTTATCACTATTGAAGGTGCATGTGATTGCGTCTGAGTGTGTGTGAGTGAGTGTTTGTGCGCATACATCAAGGTGTAATATGGAACTACTTTTGGCAAACGAAGGAGCATTTCGATTGCCATTTTTTTGGTACTGAAAAAAAAAAAAAAGATCACCCTGTTTCATTTTGGCTCATCTGCTCCTCTCCCCTGCCCCCCCCCTCCCATTTCATTATAGTTTGAATGAATTTGTGCTCCTCTGGAACCAACATACTATGTTGTTATACAGTTGCTGCTCCGTGTAGTGGTGAACAGGGGGGGTTTTGGGCAGGGAACCAAAAATGGAACAGGGTCTCGCTCCCAGTCGGCTCTGATGCGGGAACCTCAGTACAGACGACACTGGCTGGCAGGAACAGTCGAAAAAAGCTGGAACAAACTCAGCGTCTGCAAAAACAAGATGCCTGTTTGTTCAGCCTTCTTGCTGCAGCCTGTTTGATGTTCAGCACAGCAGAAAACTTCCTGATCCAGCCAGTAAGTTCCTCTGTCAGACTGCTGGGACACGACATAAAACTACTGCTGGACACCAACACTGTAACTTTTTAACTTACAATAAAGCAATAAGTTATTTTTTACCTTACAAATGAAAATAGTACTATTATTGGTAATAGCAGACGATGTGTGGATAATTCTGCGGCATTAAGACTTATTTTCAGAAAAAAAAAGAAACTATATTTTTCTGTTTTGAGATCTTGTTCCCCTTGTATATTGATTTTAATGATGTCTTTTGTTGTGTTGATGTAAGGAAAAGGGCCAATGCTTTGGATGGAGCTCGTCGCTCTGCATGAGCTCAGTTAATGTTAAAGATTTGGGCTGTCCCCCGCCAAGCTTTACAGCAATGCTTTTCTTTATTCCTTGTTTTATTTTTCTGATTATTTCAATTTTAAAATCCTAATAAATTATTCTAAAGCATTTGATTTGGATAGCTTTTTTTTTATTATTATTATTTTACTACCATTGACACCATATGAGACCTCCCTGATGTCACACCAGTTGACTGGCGACAGTAAGCTGTCTTGTGTGCAAAGGTACCTTTTACATTTGCAAGCTGAGAAAACCTTTGGATGATCTTTACTTAAATGAATACAACTTAGAACATTCTTTTGAAATGTGTTTTTTCCTGTTTTTTTCCCCTTCCTTTTTTTGTCAGTCCCTTCCTGTTTTGTTCCTGTCTCAGTCATTTGAAAGTTCACTACCTTTTAGCTTAAAGTTTTTTATTTTTCAGTTTCCAAATTTAAAAGGAAATCCAACTCAAAGCCCTCTGTGTAGAGTACACATGTTTGAATTTGTGCTGAATTTTTGAAAGATTGTTCTGCAAAATTTTGCAAATTCAGCTTTGGTTTACACTGCTCTGACCCCTACAACAGCCGTCTAATGGAATTGTGGTAGGAGGTATAAGTTGAAGGGGCAACAATCATGATGTAAAAGTTGATCTTTTGCTGATCTCTATCCCCAGACTTTAGACTCTGCACTCAGATCATAGCAGGACTTGCATATACTAAACATGACAGAGTACATCAGAAGGAGGACAAGAGTAGAAAACTCATATTTTGTGCACTCATATTCCAGTGTTCCTCTGCAGAGTCCTGCTTAACTATGCACAAAGAACAAGCTAAGCAGCTCTGCACTCTGCACACGACCTCCCACAAACTATTCATTCGTTCTGTTTATTCTGAAACCACCAACACTAATGACAGACCAGAAAACCACACATAAACTACACTAAAAGGATTATTTCTGCAAACAAAAATTTTCTTAAGAGGAATACTGGGATAATACTGGATTTAACAAAAAAGATAGTTCTGACAGTGCTTTCCACCATCTGCCTAACCTGGTCCTGACCCTGTCCATACCCTCTGTCCCCCTGATGGCCTCTCTCCAAGCTTTTCTCATGGTCTGTATCTCTCTGATGCCTCTGCATCTAACACCAGCAGGCATCCACTATATTTTTTAAACCTAGACTGAGATTTTCCATGCAACAGGCATACACAGCAAATCTTTTACATTCAAAAGAAGGTGCTTTAGTCACTGGTTTGGTCATCGAAGAGATTTCTCACATCAAATATTTTTTAGGAAGAGTTTGGACCACACTTTGGATCACTTTCCTACTGCAATATTATGAGGTATGATGTTACAAACTACCTAAAGAAGATAATGCCTCATTTGAAGAGTGAAAAGTTATAGTGACATTAAAGATACAGAGAATGTTCAAGGAGGATGTTTTCCTTGTGCAGCCTGACAGCTCAAGTGTGTTGTCATCAGTTTAAAATTGACCTGTGACACCACCAGATAAACAAAAAACAGGGGTCCATGGCACAGCAGAGTCTGTGCCCTCCTGTAATGTGACTGGTGTACAGTGTGAACACTGTTCATACATATTAAAGGCACTGAACTGTTGACGGGGATCATTTCCATGTCTCAGCATGCTGTGTGTTTCTGTGAGGTGCCAGCAGTGGTAAACAGAGTCTGATCCCCCACACTTCCAGTCTCAGGGCAGGGTCCTGGGTGAAGGCCAGCAGTGTCAGTGATCCTCTCCCACATCTGTGCCGCTCCCTCTCTCCCCACAAACTTCATTTTTTTTCCAGCTTTGACAGACGACTAGAACAAGCAACATATCAGACTTTTAAACCAGGCTTTAGAACCTCTGATTTCTACTTAAAAGTGGGACTTCACTTCCTCAAGTTGGATTTCTGTCATCTCAGGTGCTTTTTCGCAGCTTGTTTGTAACTTTTCACCCTTTCTAATTTGGACGTTTTTCACACCCTGACTGTGTTTAATTGCTCTGAGGTACAATGTCTCTTGGAGTGCTTAATTCACAAGTAAAAAGTTCTCTGAGTGGGAGTGCTTTTTTGGATCGTGCTTCTATAGAGGAACAGGAACCTCCCCCTCCTCTCCGCAGCTACCTTTGTTTGACTATTTTCACCTGTTTTTGTCCTGCATACCCTGTCAACATTGTGGCCCTGGTCTTCTCTATCATGGTGAGTATAGACTGAACATACTCTACACCATCTATCATCTTATTGTATGTAGATGAATTGATGTGTGTCTTTGAAAAAAATGTGTCAGAGAGAATAGAAATTTGTTCTCTGGTCTGGGTGTTAAAGTGTTTCAGTTACACAGCGTTCTGACATGTTGTGATGTGAGTCAGGGTGTTGGACACTAAATTGTGACCCAGTCACACACACCTGTTCCTCCCATCATCAAATCCACTTTCATTTTGGCAAATGAGACAAAATGCTCATGCGGTGAACTTTTGATCCGAACATTCAGTTTCAGAATGTAAACACTGAACTGTGTTTGCAGATTAGCCTGCAGTGTTAGTGCTGTTTCACCAACATTTAAAAGAGTGCAATTAAACCGCAAGACTGGGTGCCTGCGAACGACACTTTGAAATATAATCCTCTGTTGTACTGACAAGAGTTAACATGTAACAGTGACGCCTTTTCTCAGTCCAGGAACAGTTATTATCAAGGTGACTACGACGGGTCGAGGCGGCTCGGCAGGAACGCTCTCTATGTGGCTGTTGCCTCCATCATCATCGGCCTTCTCATCATCGCCGTCACCTGCATCGTTCATTTTACAACTGTAAGACACACACACACAGGACTGGACAACATGGCAGATTTAACGCAAAGTTATTTCTCACTGTTCTTTATTACCGTCGAGACATAAAACTATATTTTCTGGACAGAATATCTGATCTAAACACATACACACCCAACTTTATATGGAAGTTGTGGAAGTTTGGAATTTACAAAACATCATAATTTGTAAAGGGAGTGTTTGTCATATTTTTCAAATAATCTCCTACTGTGATACAAAGCTGTGGAGTCTCAAAAATGTTCAGTATTTAATGAACATAAAGATGACTATTTATTATTAAACAAAAAATAATAGGAATAGATTGTGAAACATATTTAGTCATCCAACATTCTTGAAAAACTGAAAAAATATTCAAACCCTTTAATATTAAATACTATTCCATAATTAATTTTCATTATTATAACAAAATTTGTTGAACTATATATTTTTTAACAAACTTTAAAATAAAATGACTTCTGAAAAAGGGCATTTTAAAACTTAATAAATTGTATGAAATAATTTTTATGAAAATAATGAAAAAAGTGTTGAAATTTTAATTCATAATAACTAGTTGAGTTTTAATAATTTTTGAATTGTATAAATTTAAACTAATTTAAATTATTGTCTCAATAAATGTATTTATTTTTACTAAATTACTACATGTAATTTATAAGATGTTCTTAAATGTTTATTTGTACTTCTGTTTGTGTTTTAGTTGGATTTTTAGCAGTTTTGAAGTGAAGAGAAGAGAAAGAAAATTGAGAAGACACTTGAACAGAAAATTCTGGATGATGATGTCTGAATGGGCTCAGGAAGAAGGTCCTTCTGAGCCATCTGCCAATGAAAAGACTCCACTAATGTCACTTCATTACGCACTTCACTTCTTCTCACGTTTACTGTTCTTCATACGGACAATCAAGGACTATAAAATTATGAAGTTTTTGTGTTTCGGTGATATATGTTGATAATGCTTTCAGTAAAAAAAGGCAGCTTTCTGCAAACGAGCAGGTAATCAAGTTTTGTTTGACCTCAATGTAATAAATGTATCTTACTGTTATTTTTTGATCCAAATATTGCTGGCACTGCATTGGTAATTAGAAACTGTCTCTGACATAACAACAACACCTATCTGTGACAATAATGAATTCTGTTAACAAGAGTTCTTGAAAAAGTACTTTTTAAAACAAAAGAGAAACAGCAACTTTTATTTCTGCTGATACTCTTAACAAATACAGTCATTATTACTATAACATGCGTCATTAATAAAAAAATAATTAACTATGGTAGACACAGAACACCTTGGGGATTTTCTTATCTGTAACAACAATAAAATAAAATATTTTAATTTTCTTTATTCACCAAAAACAACTTTCTTATTTATCATTAAAATCAAAACATTACTTTTTTTCCTTTTGTATATTTTTTTGTCCTATTACTTTATTTTCGAGGGAGTTCAACTTATTTTATGTGTGTATATGAGCTTAAAATGTACAAAGTTTGGGAACACATTTATTATATCTTCTGTGGGAGCTATTAAAGGTACGGCTCTTAAACTTTAAAAGTGGATATAATGCACACTTCAAAAATTTAATTAAAAGCAATAAAACACAACCTTGATAAAGTCAGTAAATTCAGGGGTTTTGCTGCCACTTCTTTAAGTGGTCTGATATGATCAGTATCCTATGGGGCTAATGTCAGACAGTGTTAGAAAAACAAGAATAAAGCCATTTTACAGACTTTATCTTTCTCTTGAGCTGCAATTTCAAATTCAGTAAAATAAGGAAAAAAACTAAAGCAACATATGTTTTTACTTTTAGCTACAGTGGTTGCTATCCAACAAAAGTTATGATCTTATTTTAAACGACAAAATGTAACATTAAAACTAAGGCATTTCAAATTTGGATGTTAAGCTCAAGACTCACCCTTGGGGTGTAAAATCAGAGTATTTTGGCCTTTGCTGCTTAGGTTTTAGTGTTCTTTTACATTTTTTGAGACCCATTGACTAACTTGTTGAACTGCCCCTTTAACAACGCACCAAAAATCTGAACAGGTCATTCTGGATAAAGGAAGCCGTTTCTTTTCATGTTGATGACAGAATAATGTCCTGCCGTCATATTATCTGAGTAGTGCGCGTGCATCCTGTGTGTATTTACATGCGATGACACAGTTCCATACACTGCCAGAACTTGGCATCAAAGCTCTCACATAAAAGTAAACACAAGCCAGGAGATCATATTTCATGTCTTTGATTCTCTGAACTTGTTGCTTGTTAAAGCCCTTAAGCCTCACTCATTCACCACATTTAAATTAGGCTTTAATGCACAATTTGAACTATTAACAGAGACAGATTTGTAACAATTTGATTATTTATGTATTAAACTATTTAAAATCTATCTTTTTTACCCTAGAAATCACCCTGAACCTTGAACTGCAACCTGCCCTGGTGGGAAATTTTCAAGTAGTTTGATATGTCACAGTATAGTCTTAACTAAATATAGATTTCCCCTCCATGTTGCAGCTTGCCAAGCACGTCATGTGGTCAAGGAGAAGTGACTCGTTTGCGATGTAACTGGATTATGAAATATGAAAAGTGTCATCAAAGGTGGGAGGCAATAAAGTGATGATTCAAATGAGTTCAAGCAGGGGGGTCCTGATGCTGTGAGTCCATTTTAATCTCATCCCAGTTGTTTATTGCTGCACTTTCAGTTTCAGGTTGTTTTCATGCATTTATTTTCACAGCTCTCCGCAGGGGGATAACAATGACCTTCAAGGACTCTAAAAATGTACAAATTACATAAACACGCTATACACCAAACAAAACAAAATGCGCCGTTTGCGTTTCCATCAAACCAAATCTTCAGCATGCAGATGTAATTCAAAGCCCACGTAAGAGGCCCGCTGCCAAGTTTCAGCAGTTATTCTATTGAACTTGAACAAATTAGTTTTGGCAGTAATCTTGTGCTTTTATCAGCTATTACTTGAAAGTCAAATACAATGTGTTTGTAGTGCCACCTCTTTGATGTCACACCAAAGCAAAACTCGAGAGAACAAGATGAAAAATGAAATGAGTGCAGGGATTAGGCAACTTGAAAGCATTCAAGACGATTATCTGGGGATCAGGGAAGACATTGTGACAGGAAACTGATTACCTTTTTATATAACAAAGCTGCCTGGTACCGAAAATTCACATAAACAGGATTAATTGATAAAGTTTTTATTCAATTTTTAATGCTACGTTAAAAGAGATGCTGATTTTCACTTTGTGACACAGCTGCCTTTTTTCATTATTCTACTAGAATAATAAATTATATTCTTTTCCAGCTTGCATTCACGGCGTCGACTCACCTGAAGCTGTGCTGCTGTGTTGCCACAGTGGCTGCATTGTAGCCAACACATTTGGAGAGCACTCCATGACTCACATGAAGTGCTCATAAATAGGCCACTCAAACCAGCTGCTTCCATTAGCACCACATCGAGCCTCCATACCTACATATCCCATGACACATTCCTCCTGGGGAGCAGCAGTTTGATCCAGTTTGAATAAATGAAAGAGGATAACTGTGAGAATGATGCAGAGCAGGCAGAGAAACATAAACGTGCATTAAAGCTCCTGCATCCTGCTAAAATAAAAGCCTGCCAGGATTCAGTTTCTGTACAGACAAGATATTTCCTTTTTTATTCAGTTGTTTCAGTTTGATTGAGGCTGCATCGATGAGCTTTCCACACATTAACAAACTGTCACTTTATAGAGCTGCTAAGTCCAATGTCTTGGCAAAAAATTGTCAATTTACATAGCAAGCTAATATGGAGCAAGATTAGCATTCAACATGCTAATATCGTCATGTGGCTTGTGTGTGTTCACGTGACAAGGTCTAATATTTACTCTCCTTTTCACTCTGTTTGGTCTGAACCATCTCCTGAGATTACTATAACTACTAAGTCTCTATAACTAAATTCTCTTCTGAGGTCACCAGCTAAATGCTAACTCTGTCGGCTTGTTATTACTGGACTTTGAGAGCTAAGCAGTCATATAAATATATGTATATTATAAATTGTCTATGTTAGCAGCTGCCTGCATGTGGAAAGCATGCCAGTTAAAGCTATGAGAGTAAACCAATACGTTAAAGTGACCTGGGCCTGAAAATAAAAAGCTGAAAGACGCTAAAATGCTCAGAGGACCTGAGTGGAACTGCTCAGCTGGGTTATAATAACCTGTGGGTTTTATGGGTTATGTGATGCATTGTTACTAAGATAACATACTTATCATAGCTGCTTTAGAGTCAACAGCTAAGATCTCTCTGTCATGTTGTGACAGCATGGTCATTTTAGTTATTCTGTGTTGTGACATTTGTGATTATGTCTGGGCACTGAGAGGAAAACTCACAGTGATACTACGCTATCTGTTGTTGTTGTTGATGATGCAGTGGGTCAGTGTCTAACTTTGACAGTCATTTGATGAACTGTCATCGTGTATTTGCAGCGGTCTGATGATGAGATGCTTTTCACACATACACAGTATTTTGACACCCACGTCCACACTGATATCGCTTATGTTGACCCATATCTTCATCCACTCGGAATGTTGCCCACTACTGGTTGTTGTAAACGCTAAAAACAGTGTAGCTGGATGGTTCATCACGGATGCAGATTACTGTGTTATGAATCTGATTTGTCTTAGTGTGCTACGCTCAAGAAATATTACTGCAAAAAAGAGGCTCAAATTTTATTGATCATATGAATTTAGGTAGAGTTTGAATGCGTTACATCTCTAATCTCTTGGTCTCCTGGTCACTTTGTTTTTATTGAGTTCCTGACTTGAGGCCACACATCACTGCCCAAAGGCTGAGCCCAGAAACATCCTGATCACTGCAAATAAGAAAAAAATAAGAAAACACAGGCAGAGGGCCCGGCCTCTGCAGATAAAGACATTGCACACACTTCCAGTGGATCATAAGTGACGACTGCCAGGGATTCAATTTAAGTCTATATGACATTGTTTATTTTGAGGCAAAATCCTTCATAATATCCCTTTTAACCTTGATTTCACTACAATTTATGGGTTGTTATTGTTTCTGTGTGAAGAACTGAGTAAAAAAGGGTCAGTTTGCATGCTTGTTCTGAATGCTCTCTAGTTGCAGCGATGTTTGAACACTTGTGTAACAACATCGATGGAACAATGTCTTATTGCACAGGACTGAAATCAGGCCGAACAAATTATTGTAAAATTCACTGCTGTTTACAGTTTTAGTGAAGACAATGCAACTGACTTAACACTGACAGACAGACTGTAAAGAATCATCAATGGCAGTAAACATATCTGACTAACTCTCTGATTCAATAGAGAAATATTAAACAATAAAAAGGCTTTAATTAAAGTTCTAATGGAGAAAAAAGAGAAATTAGATAAATGCTCAGTGCATTTTGCACCAAAATAAGAAATTACATGCACAACTGGCATATTTTTTCTATCTCCTTTACATTATTTTAACCTTAAACAACACATTATAACTATTCACTTTATTATGAATACAGCCCGTGCATAGAAATGATAAGAATCAAAAAGAGAAACCTGAACACAATGACAGAAATGACCTTTAGAGAAACTGGGTCATGACTGCAGCCCACACATTAGAAATGTATGAATGATTCATTTGTAGAGTTCACTGTCATCACAAAAATAATGGCTGTTACCATCGGCACGAATGAGAATACTGGTTACTCTGTATCATGTGCTGCTTACTTTTTGCTTTCTCTTCTTCACTGATAGGACAACCAAAGAGAGACAGGAAACAGGGGGTGGGGGGGGTGGCATGCAGCAAAGGGCCATGGGGGCCCTTCTACTCGAGCGCTCCCATATGTTGTTTATATTTATTTGGAAAAAAGTTTTAAATTGGTTTGTGCTGTACACACATGAGATCGACTAAACAAGCCAACATGAACACACACCTGCCTGACTGACTCCATCCTCCAATGAAGGACTCACACAGGCTGAAACTGAGCATACTGTCCACACACACTCTGCTGAATGCAGAACTACAGCCACTTTGAAAAAATTTTTTTTTTTGTGAATCGCATGTCTTGCAGTCCTTTAGCTCCATTCTCAAAACATTTTGCTTCTAAACTTTACGTGTGTGGGTGTGTTTCAGTTGGAGCAACCACTGATATCTGCATTACAGTAGTTTTGTGCCGTGCTGGGGGAGATAACCAACACTGCAGTGTGAAAACAACAAGGCTTATCTGAGGGTGGCAGAAAAGAATGAGAGATGAATGAAAAATAACTGAATTGTTTGCTGTTTTGGTCCTAAATTAATCAACAACCGTTCTTTAAAAGACACGAGATGAGATTTTCTCATTGACGGTTTGTGTTTTAGTGGATTACTGACATGCAGTGGATTACTAAGCAGAGATTGCTGTTGGTTCGTCTTGGGTTTGATATGATGTGCAGTGTTCTGTCACAAACTGTAAGAATAAATCTTTGTGATTTGCAAGAAAAATTTAAAATGAATGAAATACCATATGATGCTGCAGCTTAACATCAAATGAATCACAACTGCTGCACCAAAGCTGTTATTTGTTCATATAATAAAATAAATGATGATGAAATGATGGAAAATAAAAGATTAACAGATTCGTATTTACAGATTAAAATGATCTAGAACTGCTGTGACATAGTCAAGACTGTGAATAATATTTTAGGAAGTTTACTGACAACGGGGAAGTAAATCATACATCCAACACAGACATTGTGATACACACCGGCGAATGTTTTAGTATATTTTCAGATTTTTACTCTCAAATAAAGTCATGTGACTTGTACTGAATAAGGATCTATTTATGAAACATTCTCATTTTAATACAGATGCCTCTGTACGACCTCCATAAACAGGTTAGACCATCAGAGGGAAGATTGGCAATTTCTATATAGTTATTCTCAACTCGACTAATGCCTGCCACTGGGACCGGTACAGAAAATTAAAACTGTGTTTTTATGGTGGAGCGCTGATGAATTGAGGAGGAAGGAGGCAGCTCTGTAGTCTGGTGGTCTGGCAGTGGATAATTCTGTGCTGCCACACAGCAGTAGAACAACTGACTAATAACGTAGCATTTTATGTTGGCCTTGCTACCAAGATCTATCTTGGTGTATTATTAAGAAAACATTACAGTTCTTGAGAATGTTCATTACATTAGTTTTAGCCCGACAAAATTACTATTACTACCACTAAAACTATTCCTATTATATTACCAACAACAAACCGAATCTGTTAGCTGTAGGATTACATGTAACCTACGTTTAGAACTGCAACATTACTTGTACATAATTTCTTTTGTTTCACAAATGCCTTTGTTTCATCACTTTGTGAATATAAATAGTCAAACTGTCAAACATAAAGAAGTCGTTGCACCGTGCAAAAACAAGAAACAGCTGATATATCAGAACTGACCTCTGCTTTTACTGTTTTTTTTTTTGCAGCCTTAGCAAACAAGAGTTTCAGCATCTGTCCAAACAAGAGAGAAGAGGGTTCAGTTCCCTTATTAAATCAAATATGGGAACCTTGTTACAAGGTGGAAGTCTTATTTTCTGCTGCTACAGCTGAGTGCAGCCTTTTTCTGTCTGTGCTTCTGGGAAGACCTGCCGAGGAGAATAAAATGTGTCTGCCGTCATGTTTTGGGAGCTGACAGAGTTACAGTATGTCCTGCCCACGCACAGCCAAGCGCCAATCTGTTTTGCAACAGCTTCTCTCTCTCAAAGTAACATCTGACTTTGAA
The DNA here is from genome assembly GCA_029814765.1 of Acanthurus leucopareius. Lineage (NCBI taxonomy): Eukaryota > Metazoa > Chordata > Actinopteri > Acanthuriformes > Acanthuridae > Acanthurus > Acanthurus leucopareius. The sequence continues at coordinate 9,056,286 of JAQMCX010000029.1, forward strand.
CCCAAATCCTCGCATTTGGAGGTATGTGTGTGTTTGTGTGTGTGTATGTGTGTAAGAGAGAGACATAGTCAGCAAGGTGACAGTTTCATAGGAAATCAACATGCAATATTATCTTTCTACATTTAAGTGCTTGCGAGCTGCCTCTGGGGTTTTTTTTCTGCTATGATATTAATTATTCATTAACCACAGTTTATATTGTTTGTTTGCAACACGACTGATGAATTTGAGATAAACATTGCTAACAGTATGTCTTTGCTTCACACCCACAGTTCCTTTAAAAGGCTTCTTGATTTTTCCTGTGACTCCTGTTAGTCCTCAGAGTTGTTCTCTAACACTCGAGCCGTCTACACTTGCCAGTAATAATACTTTTGGCCTGTAGAGGGGCCTCAAGGAAAATGCTCCATGTTTTCTCTATTACTGATTCTACCTTCCAGCAAGTGCAACAGCAAGCAGATATTGGTAAAAATGAACAGATTGTATTTTTCGTGGGTTTCAATGTCATTCAGAAGCAAAACAGAAGTTAGAACAAATCAAATCCACAGATCCAACACCTATACTTGTGACACACAGAGCAAACTGTTCCCCAGATTCTACAGACACAGGCAGGCTGTATTAAGATATTTTAAATACAACAAAAACACCTTATATGCAGCAACGTGTTACTGTTTTATTACTTGTATTTGAGAAATTGGTCAAAAGAATTACTGTTTGTTTTTGACAGCGTCAATATTGTAGATATTGAAAACATAAACAGTTTCATTACTTTGACAAACCTTTTTTTCAGTTGATGGAATGTATTAATAAAAAGTATTGCTGGTCATTCATCAATATTTTGTTTTGTCTCTGCCATAGAGACCAAATATGACCATGCTCTCTAAAGTAATTCGCAGTTATATTAGATTCTTGTTCATTTTATTTTACTGGCATCTGAAAAATTACTCTTTATTATTTTCTTAAAGGTTATTGCACATATTTGGACAGAAACTAACACTAAAACTAAACAGCCTGGTGTAACTTCATGGCCTTACACTAAACAAAGACTGTTTTTTAGAAAAAATAACATCCCATGAGAGAGAACACTGTTACTAACAAAGAGGGATCATCAATCAGCTGCACAAACTGCAGAGTTTTCAATTGCAACAGGACACGATTTCCTAGTGGAGCAATTTAGTACGATGTGTGGCAGTGCTACTCTCTGCTTTGTCAGATGCCTCTCAGTCTTTCAGTCATTTCTGTTCTGAAATCATGCTGTAAGCAGTTTGGTCACAGTGTTTTTACATGTTAATCTTCACAGTGAAAATTTTGCAGCTTACCTGGATTTGAAACTTGCCTTTTATTAGAGCCAAAGGGTAAAATTATCTAATAAAACCACATGCAGTCTAGTTTATTTGTAAGCTTGCATTAATACCAGTTCATTAGCACCTAAAGCTGATGAAATGCTCCCCAGATGGGTTTTATGACTCCCCAGACTTGTAGCGCTTTAAACTCTAATGGTTGCATCAGTAGCAGAACCAGAAGAAGAGGGCGGGGCTGAAAAATAGGAGCAGCATCAGGGAGGATGAACAAAAGAGAAACAAACAGTAAGACTTGGACGGACAAGGAAAGTTCTATTTTGGAAATCGTATAAACTTGCATTTAAAGAAGAACAATTCCCTTTATTGAACCTTAAGCTGGGCTCCTCCAGCAGCTGAGTGTGCTTCCCTCCTGTGTGTTGTACGACTGAAATAATTTGTCTGGCCATACTCTGCGCTGTGATGCGAGGTCGAAGTCACTGTCTTATGTCTGACAGGCGGCCTTGCTTGTTCTCTGTAACAACCTCCACCCTGCTACCCCCTACCCCTCCATCGCCTGTCTGCAGCAGCAGCAGCCCTGTGTAATTACATCCAACCCGTTCCCCTCTCCCCTACGCTTGATATCACTGCTGACATCCACTAGCACAGCCCCTCCTCTCTCTCTCTCTCCCTCTCTCACTGCTATTGGAGAGCTCGCTCACATGCAAGTGTGCAGTCCTGCCTTGTCTTCAGTTGTGTGTGTGTGGTGCAGCAGAGCAGATGGAGAGGGAAATGAAGAGGGGGAGACAGAAGCAGAGATGAGAGAAGGGGAAAAGAGCATGGCAGACAGCTGAAGAGGGAACTGTTATCCATGATACGGAGAACAGAGGACGACTGATACTGTAGGATATTTATTCAGAAGACAAACTGTTGGCCGTGGGGTAAGTGAGCAACTAGTATAAATCAAGACTTTTCTCTGGCACATAAAACTCAAAAACTCTCAACATCTTGGTGGGCTAAAGTTGAAATCTAAGATGTTTATTCCCACAGGAATGGAGGCAACCTGAGCCTCTTATAATGCAATATAACTGAAACTAAATTAAGCAATAATACACAAGAAAATCTCTGGTTGTGATAGCTGCATCCTCAGACTCTCAGCGGAAGTTTTGAATTGTTTGTGATGAATAACAGCCCTACTTAATACTCCAAAGAGAGGATGAAGGGAGACTCCTCTCCACCTGAGGGTTAAAGGCTGCACCAAAGCCAGATCAATCGCTCTGTGCCTTGATCAAATCCACCTGTCACACTCTGTGAGCAGCCGGGTCTCCCATCACAGTACAGTTTTCAAAGGTATGAAATTCACAGAGGAGGGGGGGTAATCTGATTAACATGATCAGACTGACTGATGACAGGTGTCTGTGAGGGATTTTGCTGTCACTTTGCATGCAGATGTGGGATTGTTTTTAAAGCATTCTCGCAGGGTTTCCAACAGTTCCAGGAAGATCTGTTAGTTTGTGACAGCAGCGTGTAATCCAGAGAGAGACAGAGAAGGAGATTAAAGATTGACTGATGGGAAGACAGTGATCAAATGAGATATTCAGTCAGGGGTTTTATCCTCGTGACTCACACACTTTATTCACAGGAAGTGACTAGATTGCTATTAAACCACTTGAATATACAGTGTGATATACCTGACTTGAGAAGCATCACCATTGTGGAGCTTTGAGGTTACCTGCCTTAATGTATATTAAGGCAATTAAAAGTCAATCAAAAGCTCCTACTCTCTGCCCAGCTGCAGGATGACCTTATTTCCATTGCTTTTATGATCCTACACTAAAAGCTCAATACAAACTGTTGCCTTGAGTTACATGATCAATGATTCAAGTTTACATTGTTAACTGTCCTCAATTTTACCCATAATGACTCTATAATGATCCAAGTTTTACAAAAATCGCAAAAAAGATGTGAAATCCCTTTGAAATTCTTTTTTTAAATGCCCACTTGTCTAATAAAACCACATCTAAATGGTTAGAGTGATTAGGTGTTTTTGTTATGCTGCTTGGATGCCTTAATGAACTCAAAATGATGAGACTTGGTGAGCATTCTCTAGGCAAACACTATTCACTTACTGTTGCTTAGTTCATTGTTAACCATTCACACTATAAGTGCTTTTTCAATGTAAATTTATGCATATGCTAATTTGCCAAATGGAAGAGTAATGGAAGGAAATTTTCCTCTAGTTTATCTAGCATATGGGCTGTCTGTACTTTAGATGTTAAAATGTGCTCATCTTTCTTCATACGAAAGATGAGCACATCAGCTTTGTAAGATGTGGGGAAGAGTGGGATAGGACATGTAAAATAGAAGCCATGAAACATCTGATTTGACACAGAATTTGGGTTAATGTGGGTTAGTTCAAATTGCACAGTGCAGTGGCAGTTTTGGTTTGCAGTTAAAAGCTTGCCGAACACCAGTTGTGTATGTGGAACAGGGAGGATGAATCTATTATCACACCTTATCAGTGGGCGTCTTAAGAATTAGTTTTGGGCTGGTAATAATCAGAAACACTGGTATTGTTGCTTTAAGAGCAGAGCACAGTGACGGTTTTGTTAATGGAGTGTAGAATCCAGACAAGCAGCTAAAGAGGGAAAACATATTCTTGTGCAACATGCAGAGTTGTAAGTGGGAAATACAGCAGCTATAAATACTGAGGTTATTTTACAGCTGCCTAATGATGGATGAAAAAAATTCTAATTAAGCTAACAACAGTGGATCTGGTGTGCATAATTCTGCTTTGAGAAAGCACATTAGTCCAATTGCAAACAACAGATAGAGCGTAAATCTGCTGCCTTCAGATGGCTGCATAGTCAGTTTACTGAAAGGAAAAGGACTTCAAATAGCCCCTGCTGGTGATGATGATGCTTAATTTGTTGTAGCTTGCTGTAATTTGATTCAACACAACTCTATTGGACATTTGCACCATGTGAGCACAATATAATATTAATTAAATAATTACGCTTCTAAACTTAGACTCTGACACAAAATGCCCGCAAAATTAGTTAACACTGACCTGCTTTAGAACAGTTTCTCATCACCAGGTCACACCAGCTCAGATTCAGACATGAGAGAAGAGAGATGACACAGTTATCATGCTATGCACACACGAATGTTGATATTTTATGCTACAAAGATTGATCTGTTAAATGCCTGTCACAGAGCTGGTTCATCTGTCCCATCTCATACCAGACTGTGTTCAGTCATTCCTAATTGTTCTATTTGTTCCTTTCTCACAGACACTGAAGGGCATTTCCTCGAAGAGAAAGCTGTGTTTTGATAGTCTACCTAGAAGAGTATGAAATCAACACTTCCAGAAAATGCTGCATGGCTCATCTGTATGGTGGATTGACGATGTGACACCCTACAAAAGCTGAACAGAAAAACAGAGCTTTGAGTAGCAAACATTCATCTCCGCAGTGAGAGGTGCAGGCAGACTCCCATGCTCTTGGCTAATCCGAATATTCAGCAAAACAGAATGAGCATCGAGCCAAGAAACATTCCTCTTTTTACTCTCACAACATATATTGATTTTTTTGCCTCACAACACTTAAGGCTTTACAATGGGAATACAGTAAGTTAAGTCCATCTGTGGATGTAAGTTACTTTAATCCTGTGGATTCAAGCCTCTACAAACAAGTCTCAAATCAAGACACCAGTGATGCTCAGTGTCATTCATTCCGCAATAATAAATTAGGGACATCATGGAACCACCGTAAAATCTGATATTTAAAGTGACCGACACTGAACCCTGCAGTTCACTCTTCATCATGGAATCTGAAGATAGTGTGACAGGGCTGTCCACGGCTGCGTTGGTGGCCATCGCCTGCAACACATTTGTTGCTGTCCTCCTCCTCCTCCTTTGTCTAATCCTGTACCGAGCCTGCAGGGTCCCCTCCAGCCCCGAGAGGCTGCCGGTCCTGGCTCCGAGTGAAGCCGGAACCCAGCAGATTAACGAGCACAAGTACCTGCTGACCTCTTGACTGCAGAAGAACGAGTCAAATGTAGCAACGGCCCCAACGTGCTACCCCCAAAGAAGAGGGGACTGAGAGAGCACTGGAACTGACTGAAAGCAATAATTAGGCTTATTCTTTATTAGTTTTTAAAGTCAGCTGCCAATATGATGGCAAAAATAGCTGTGTCTCTCAAAGATAGCAAGGATGAATTGTGCTGGAGTGAGGAAACTATTTTTAAGCAGACATCACTTGTCAGATATCGTCCTTGGTTTGGCAGAGTGCATAGAGGGATGCCGACACACACAAACACACACTTACACACACATTCAGCCTGAAGAAAAAAGGCCACATGGATGGATTCAGGTTCCGAAGAGACTGAGAGAATGGAGCGTTCAGTACACAAAGAGCGGCTGGCCTGTTGATGGAGGTTTCTAAATATAACCTCTTATTTCATACTCTCCTGAAAAAAAGAGAAAACCAGTCTGAAAAGGGACTTGAGCCTGTGAGAAGTGCATGTGTCATTGTCACTCATAAATACCAGCGATCTGTGAGGCATAGCTCCTTGCTGAGGGTGTTACATAAGGACTAGAGAGGCTTAGTCGAGATTTGTGTCTTCTTCAGTATGGCCCGCACACTGACATCTGCCTGTGGCCGTCCATGATGGCCACTCTCTCTGGACTGAACTGCAGGGTGCTCACATACACAAGGATTTTGTCATATGGGGTTCTCAACATCACATTTCCCACCACAAATAACCATTTAACCTGTGCTACTTGTGCCAGTTTAAAGATTTTATTATGTGTATTTTAAGTTTTAAAATACTTCCCAGGCTTTAAGCTTTTACCACAATAACATTGAGGAAGAAAAATTTGACAATTGTGGGCTAAAAGCGATACATACACTGCAATGCAACACACCAGTGTCAGCCTGGTTTTCTACTAAACAACAAACTCAATTATTCTTGCAATTATGGGCCTGTTTTGTCAAGTTTAAAAATATCAGACTCAAAGAACAAGAGAAATCCAGTATTAAAGACAATAAAAGCCTCAATAACTATAGCTTAAGTAGACAAGAATGCAACCATGAAACATTTAATGGTGTGAATAAAAGTAACTGTCTATCTCAAGTGGAAACCTTGAAAAGAAGATCATCCCTTTCGATGTGATTTTAGAAGCCATTTCAGTAATATAATTGACTGAAGTAGATGTCAGTAACATAGGATTAAGTAATAACAGAATAAAGCAACTTACAACACTCATCAAGTAGCTTTGGAACCCTATGTATATCAAATATTATTCATATATTAAAGTAGTAGTACACAAGGTTGGAATTTTCCAATATAACACTTGTACCAAAATGTGATCCTTTGTTTTGCTCTCTCTAACCGCTAAACCACTCATCCACCCAACTGTATCCAAATAAATGTGTTTACATCAATTGAAAAAAAAAAACAAAAAACAACGCAAACAAATGTGACAAACAGTGGAACAAACAGTTCTTTGATCAACCGAGCAGCATACTTTTCATTACCGCAGTAATGAGCTAACTGTTGCAGCTTTATTTTCATTACCACCTTGCGGCTACAATCATTTGTCACGCATTGTCTGTAAAATATGGTGATTGAGCTGCCCTCTCTAACTAATCTTGAGGAGATAAAGTAATGAATGACCCTTAAGGGAGAGAGTTGTGTACTTGTTTGCAGGGAGATCTGAGGGGTGGTTGAGCTCTCTAAAGCAAGGAGAGAAAGGAAAAGAGCCCAGGACACTGAGGCAGCATTTGATTCCACTTGAGCACCAGAGCACTGGGAGATACTTTACTGCAGAAAAGATCATTAAGACAGAGAAAAATGGTGAAAAAGGCAAAATAAAGACAGACACCGCCATGACTCAAAGCAAAGTTCCTCCTGTAGATGGGATATTAAAAGGCTCCTAGCTCATCTCTGGACGAGTGCCCAGGACAGCATGTGCCAGCCAAGATAAGTCTTGTGGATATGGTCCATAAATGCTCTATCTATTACGCTAATTTATATCCGTGTTAAGAAACTCTCCCCCTCACTTTCCAGCTTAATCAACTTGTACAATACATACAGAACGGGTTTAATAAATCCCTGCAGAAGAGGTCAGTCAAGTTGGTGCATTTCTAATGTTGCCTGTTTATTATGTATCAAGTACGGGAGTATAAATTAATGCATTATTGATTGAATATAAATAATTAACCACCAGCTTTAAAGAGATCAAAAGAAAACATTTTTAATAAATGTATGCAAATTGTTAACTTGTTATGTCGATGTTGTTTACTGTGGGACACATTGTGCATAAACAGTGTTTTTATGAGAATAAAAGATTGTACCATGTCGTTGTGTTAGGGGACGAAGCCACAGTGTTAAACTGTGCCTTGTTTTGGGTCCCTCAGTAGACTGAGGAGCTTCTCCATCTTGGCTACTTCCATTTCTGGACCCTTAGGCAGGTCCTGACCCTTTTTATTCTACACACACACAAAGAAGAGAAAGGGAGAGAGAGGAATCAGAAATGACCTGACTTCATGCTTACAAAGCACTAGGGGGAAAAAACATAATCAGACAGACATTAAAATGGATGTAAGATCAATAGTAGCAGAGTGGTTATATTACTCCATTATATAATGTGTTTTCCAACCGATTACGAAATGTGCTTTGAAGACATGGAGCAGCCTAAAGGGCACCACTGCAAAGGGCAAGTTCAAAGAGATCCTCCCAAGTTCGTGCTGTGTTCTTATTATTGCCACATTAAATACATCTGTGCGCATAAAGCACAGCTACTTAAAAGCTATATTATATGGCTAAATGTTTGTCGTATCCTGCTGCAGGAGCTCATTCTACCTCTGTCAAAGGGTATTGAACAGACCTATTGTCATGTGTGCCCATTTACTATTGTTACAGGCCTTTCTTAACGGTACTGGGTTTGGATTTGACAAGCCTGATACAACCTTACAGTACAACACAGGTTCATCTTATATTAACTTTCTTTAGCCAGAAATAACATATTCCATTGTTGGGAGTTTTAGGGGTAACATGAATTATAGCTTGTACTACTGAATGAACACAGCTATTGATATTTGTTAAAAATCTACTGAATATGCTTTACAAGCACATTTTTTTCAGGAAGAAAGCGATCATAAATATATATAAACTTGTTACTTTGCAGTATGTCCATACAAGAAGAAAAAAGCAATATGAAGGATAAAATATCAGTATGCACAATGAAATGTATTACATTTTTTAGTGTGGAGTTGATGTATATTATCATCCCATAAGACAATAAACAATGGAAACACACAGTCAGATAAAAGATTACATGACTGTGTTCACTTTTGGCCTTAATTTTCTGTTTGTGCACCTTTTACCACATTTCTTAAAAAAATTTGTACATAAAATCAGTTTTTAAGAATTATGATAGTATGCAAGAATGATACATTTGAACAAATGAGAGGTGTCTTGCTAACCTCTCCAGCGAAAATTTAAATCTCCATTTTGGTGAAGCTATTTTGGGATGTGAAATAGATACAGTTGCAAGCTAATCCAAACAGACAGCTGCATTCCCCCAATAAGTGAGCTTCAAATCTCCATGCAACATACGGTAATATTACTGCTTGATGGATGGCTCAATAAAGAAAAAGGCTGACTATGCACATAACCAAAACTTAAAATCAATAAAACATACAAATTAATCGAAAACATAAAGAGTATCATCCTAAACTATGTCAATCTGTGTTCTGATTTATTTTCTGAACTCTATTTTCCATAGCTGGTTTGCTTCCTGCAGCAGTAATATCCCAAATTGTTGTTTCTGTATAAAAGCAATGCATTAGAGCTTTACACGTTATAAATCCCAGAATTTTCTGTCTGCTCACTTTCTGGCATTTAACATTAATGCAAATGTAACTGTTATGATAAATGTTATATTCTTTGAGGCAGTGATTAGTAGACAATAACAAAATATTGCATAAGGCTGTTTTTATACTGTGGCTGCCACTTGTGGTTTGTGAACAAAAATAAAAGAAAAAAGACCAATGAAAAGAGAACAGATGACATAACATATTCATGCTGCACACAGTTGAAGAGAAGTGTGTGTCGTGTTGAGTACAGGATCAGGATTGATGTTTAGTGGCCATCTAAAGATGATGAACAATTGGAGGCTGTATGGCAAGTACACTCATGTGTACTTTCAGGTACTTAATATTCATCATGTGAATTGTAACACACTTAAAGACCAGATTTGATTAGAAGTTGATAACTGCACAAATTTTATCTATCAGAGTAAACTCTTGCTTTTCAACACCTCTAGCTTTCAAATGTTTTAAAACAGCACAGGAAACTGACATGAGAGGCGGGCGCCTGGGCCCATTCAGACCATTCATGATTACACCACATACCCAGAGGCTGATACAATATTTTGTGAACAGCATAACAGACACACAGCTGGCATTACCTTGTCAGTGACTGTGGCCATCAAGCTTAAGGCAGGGAAACATCTGGTCTACACAGCATGACAGAGAGCACCAAGAGCATCTAAGATCATGCTTTGGTATGGTGCATCCTTTGTAACAGTCTGTTTTCTGACGCTGTTTTCTAAACTTCAAAACAAATAGGTACAAAGAGCTGTTCGAGGAACACCATAGGACATGAGAGGTCAGATGGACTGGACCAGCATAGTGAGAGTAAACAGGCTAAGTAGTTGTCCGGTCAGCCATACTGTATGAAATAACAGGGTACAACACCTTTGTATTGTTACAGTTTGGGTCTGTGGGTGAGTGTACAAACGTTTTGGGTGTATTAACAAGCCACTACGCGTTGTTTAAGTGGGCTGCTGTGCCAATAAGACGTATTATTGATCATATGTGCTTATTTGCCACACTGAATTCCAAAATGATCTGAGCACTGTCACTCGTAGTGAACTGTCCAATTATTTCCCAAAGGTGAGGTGAGGTCATTAAAGAGGTTGCACTGGATATGTATGTACATGTTGTAATAATGTAAAAATGCAAAGTATGCTGCGTTTAGCGCAGCAATGCATGAAAAAACATGTTGTGTATACGAACACATATGTATTGAGTTGTTAGAATTTGTTCTAGTTTACATGCATCAAACGTGAACAACACATAGGAAGACTGGAGACGCCGCAGAGCTGACTGCAAATGAGCCTTGATTAAAGTGTTGTGACTCAGTGTGCCATTTGGTTTCCTCCTGTGTTTAGTGAGACGCTGTGATTAGTTCGGAGCTTGTTAACCACTGCCATGAGTTGCAACAGAGCCTCCAGTGACTCATTAATTGTGAATGGACAAAAGTGGAATACAACTTGCTTTGAATATAAAATATACATTCTTAAAGCTTTCTATTCTTTAAGATTTTCCATTCTATTAAGTTTTGTCATTTATTGCTAGTTTGACTGTGTGAGTGACAGAAGTGTGAGGAGACAGGGCTATGATTCATGGAAAGCAATATACCTTTGAACCCAAGGCAGTCATATTAAAATGATAGCTACCAAAAGACTCTCCATCTCAATTTTTAGGTTGATTTCCGGTAAGAATCCAATACATAACAATTTACACTTCCTCTCTAGTGATCTTTTCTAGCAAGCGTATTCAATTACAAACAACACTTACTATCTCCGTGGCTACTTGTTAACTGGCCTAAATGAGCAAGGGACAAAGATTTACAGGTGATTAGTGATGCTGATAATGAGCTCCCTAGAAGGGTGAGAGTGGGGGTGTTGTTGGTGGTGTTACCATCGGAAATTAGCTTGAGGTTAGGACTCTGCAAGGAATAAAGATCTGATCTGCTTTTGTTGGACACATACAACATCCATCCATGTATCGATCTCTCTCTCTCTCTCTCTCTCTCTCTATATATATATATATATATATCTATATATATGTGTGTGTGTGTGTGTGTATGTGTGTGTATATGTTAAATATATGTAAACACATATATATACACACACACATATATGTACATGATAGATAGATTGATTAGATAGATAGATGATTTTAAAAATCTTAATGTAAGTGACAGTTGCCCATTCAGATTCTTACCTTGGGTTTCTTGCGGAGGTTAGGGGAGAGTTTGAGGCTGGTGACATAGCCTCGGTCATCGCCCACTATGATGATAGGATAGATGGGATTAAACTCGATGTGGGTCAGCTTGGTCTTCTTTTTGGCCACCACTAACTGCTGGCAGATAGCCTCATATTTGTCAATGCTGAGGTCAAAAACATGAACCTGAAAAAGATGGGCAATCAAAAGAATGAACGTGTTGTTTATGATTGTGTTACAGGTTTGACTCTGTAATTGAATTAGGAGTTTGGATTAATTTTAGCACTGACACTGAGGATAAAATAGAAATCCAGTGAAAACTAACCCATCCCCATCATGACTATATTACGGTGGGAGGGTATTTCTCTAAAGAGAGTAAATCAGTTAATACAGTTTCTTTTTCATATCTTTTGCTTGTGTTGTCTTTTATGTGAAAAGGGAAAACAGAGGAGCAAAAGCCTCTGCAGGGATGCAAGTCCGACCATCTGGTGCATGGAAGGGTGTTTCCAGTAATTCAATGAGTGTGCACTTCTGTCAGTATGCGCATATGTATGTGTGTGTTTGGCAGCTCCGCTACAAAATCATAGCCGTCGTCATCTAGAAGAAACCAGATCAGATCACAGACTTTCTTCTTTCAGCCTAAGTGCATTTAAAAAATCTGCAGACAAAAAAAATGAGCCCACTTCAAAGTTCAGCCCACTCCTTTTATCAGAAAGATGACTGTGCCTGGGTCGCGAGGGCTCACACTGTCTGTGTACTCACACCACACAAAGCGTCGTCACACTCTGCCAGGGTGTGACTTTCGGTAACCTCCATCACTACAGCCATTACCTGCAGCTTTTGATATATAAGCACTAATGTTGCATTAGTCATGGCTGACTGTGGTGCACACTGGCTGTAATTCATGTAATAACTTGAAAAAGAAAAGAAAGACATCCTATGTTAAAATAATATGCCTATAATTTACCAGTTTTTATGGTATTTTGTATTGTATTTTCATTCATTATGGTATATGAAATTAGTCAAATTATTTGGGCCGTTGTTATTGCTTTCAGTTAATGTTGTTAATCCGGCGTTGGCCCATGCAGGTATACTGTATGTGTCAGTTCATGTGTAGAAGGCAGAGAGAAGCTGCAAAGAGAGCAAATATGGATTTGGAGACTAATCATAGGGGGGATAAGCCCAGACCTCTCATTATTTCATCCTGACACTTTATATCCTCACAGTCTGCTCAGATGGAGAGGCAAGGACAGAGAGAACAAAGAGCTATTTATTTGCAATGGCACTACTCAGTGTCTTTCTAATACCTCAGCAAGCCGAGCAAGTCATTAGTCTTATGAACACACGTACACATGCACGTGCGCACTCCCACACACACACACACACACACACACACAGATTCACATGAACATGTACACCATTGTGTCTCTGACATTTGGCAGTGTGGCAGCAGCAACGGCAGGCCAGGTTGTCATCGGCAGTAAATACACGTCAAGCAGTGCACAACTCATGCTGAGTCACCGGAGCTCTATCAGACACTCGTCAGTGAAAACGACAAATGTACTGCAAAGAATCAGCCATCCTGGGGAAGATTATGCTGATTAACATCATGCACTGTGACCGCACCAGTGAATTTGTGAATTCAGACAATATTCTGTCATTCTTCAAAATCTGACCTAGACCAAATGCCAAAGAGAGTTTGGCCTTGCTCTGAACTGAATGTAGAACAGTTTTTTTAGCGGAACCAGTTAATTCAGGGCACACATGATGAAAGTCACAGTTGATACTTATATATGTTTATTTAATTTCCAGATCCTGTCAATTAAGTCTAAGCTATTTTCACCCAAGAACATCCTTAAAATCTGCAATGATAGTTTTGTTTTGAGTTTTATACGCTGAGAAAAAAATGGCCAAGCACACTGACCATAAACAACTCCATTTAAATACTCTTGTCCTTCCTACTTCATAGAGAGGACAGGATATTGTGCTCTTAAATGTATGCAAGCTGATGAGATTTTAATGAAGTTTTTTACAGCCACTGAAAACTGCTTTTGATTCAGTTAAGATGATAAATTACTAGTCACAGAAAGGACTGAAACTCGATGTTCATTTAATTTTTTTTTTCTGAAGAAAATGTTTACAATTCAACAAACCACTGGTTTAAAAGTTTAAACAGTCACTCAGTTGTTCATCTGCAATTTCCACAGTGTACCACAAACAGACACCTGATTTATAGCTGTGAAATCTGACATTTCCTCCTTTTCATATCTTGTAAAGACTGATATGTTTTGTTGTGAAATAATTTGCACATCCATGGGTAAACTAGAAAATGCATCACACCTGTGGTGACTGAATCCTGGCATCAAAGGGAATGGGACACTTCCACATAAGGTGTCTCTCAAATTGCTTGGTTCTCATTTCCTCTTTGTCACTCTCACTCGACTTCACTTGGCACACTGGACAGGAAATGTGTCAGACACAACACACTGGACTTTTATAGCAAGGCGCAGGCTGGTGCGAAGGCAAACAGATGGGGACAGCTTGCAGCCATATTAAAAAAATATGTGTAGATAAGCAAGACAGCATCCAATTAGTTTTTGGCTGGAACTAATAACCACTGGCAGGGCAGGAAGCTGCCTTTGTTACAAGAAAATGTGTTTGAACATTTGCCGGAGGCAATTCTAGATTAATAAATTTAGTAATGGTTCAGTCAAATGAGTCTATAACTATATCACAGGGATAATAATGAAGTGAGCGGCAGGTGCTAGATAATACAACTGTTTGTGAATTCAGATATTTTGTCACGGAAGAGCAAAGCTTGTGTTATTTAAAGTGGTAATAATCATGCCCTTCAAACAAAACACCCTTTGGGCCCTCACATAGGTCTGAGATTTGTTGCCATCATTTATCAGTGTTTTGGATATGTAAAAATGTTACAGATTTTATGTGCAGGTTATTACGTTCAATTTTAGTTGAGACTGTCTAAAAACGGTATTGATTTGGCTGTATGGTTTTCTGGTATGGTCTGTTGTTGAATCTTGTTGAATTGTTTTGACAGCTTTCTCTGCTATTTTGTGCACCCCATTACATCCATTACATCGCCCAATTCTACATTCTGTAGCACATGGAAACAGTGGAAATTAAACCCAAGACATGAAAAACTTAAATGTAAAGTCAATGATGTGGATACATCTAAGCATAACTCATGCACTGCAGCTTAAACCTAAGCTTTCTGAAGGCCAAAACAAGCAAAAAAGTATTTAACCTCTAAACTCTTAAGACAACTATGTTTAAATGAAAACTTACCATTCCATCTGTTGTGACGGCCGCAAACACAGTGGAGGAGTATGGAGCCCAGGCAACATCACCAACAGCTGCTTTCAGGTCAAAGGTGAACATTGGAGTGCTGGGAAAACACACAGTCCAAGGACAGACAGGACATCTGTTAATTTAATTATTCTACACCAAATACTAAATGTCTCTGACATTCAATGTCATCTAAAACAAAGATAAATTCCTACTCATCAGCTTAGGTTGATGTTTTGTAAAGCATCTATTCAGAGAAAGATCATCAGCACAACTGAGACTGTTCATCAAATCTAACTGATTCAGTATCACAGATATGAAACAATAAATGTGTTTTTATGGTAAAGATAATACAAGTGTATTTTCTTCCAACAAGTTTCCAGTGGAGGAAAAACACCTGCAGACAGTCATCAGTGGTGATCAGTTACAATGAATCCTGTCACTGATGCCTCATCAGAGCCTAGATGAAAAAATAGTTGGAAATGAAACACAAGCCTTCTGCTCACTGTTTCCAACCACAAACCAGTAAAAAAAACAGACATATCAAAGTCTACAAAGATTAAGAAGGAGTTGTGTGTGTGTGTGTGTGTGTGTGTGTGTGTGAGAGAGAGAGAGAGAGAGAGAGAGAGAGAGAGAGAGAGAGAGAGAGAGAGAGAGAGAGAGAGAGAGAGAGAGAGAGCAAAATACACACAGTAAGCAATACTTCTTATTTCAGCAGGTTGCAGTTTTGGTAACACAAATCGACAGACTGTTCGGCAGACAACTCAACATCTGTGACAGAATTCTGGGCACATTTTGCAGGTGTAGCAGAGCTCATTGAATGAGGAATCTGCCAACCATCAGCAGCCTCACAAAATCAAATCAAAATAAAATTATATTAAAATCATTATTGTGACTGCATTTAACATAGTTCTTCAGCAGCTCAATAAGGCTAATAATTCTAGTTATTTAAATTTTCTCTTACTCTGAACTCCCTTCCTTGAAAACAGCATACTTACTGGAGTAATTTCCACGCAAAAATCATCCTCACAAATTGTCCAAAATAAAACAAGGAGTGAAATCAATTATATTTAACACCTTTCTCATTTTTTACAACAGCACGCCGTATTGATTTTGTGCACCACTTTCTCCAGATGACAGAAAAACTGTGCTTTAATGCTGCTGTGCCTGTTTGATAAATAACATGCATTTTGGTAGGTGTCAAACATGTCTGAAATTGGGTGGCAAAAGATAATAAATCTGGCCCAGAATCTTTAAAGAGATGGCTTTGTACAGCAAAGGGAAACTGCACATACTGTAAATCAAGAGACAGAGATGTTAGGATTCATAAATTGTGTTTGAGTTCACTGCCAGACTGAGATGCAAATGTATTTAGTCATGAATAGACTTGATGCTCCGAAACTCTTCAACTCATCCAGGATAACGTCATCACTCCAGTTTTACAGGATATATTTGCCATCTCCCTCCAAAAAAAGTAGCATTACTAAGTGTAAAGCTTTTACACACCTCTAAACAATGTGATAGTTTGATCCAGACAGACCCTCTCCTGGAAACAATAGGTTTTGTATCTATGGGATGTTATGGATCATTCTTGACAACCGTGTCTCTCATTATGGGCAGATGATTACTATCATTATTCAATCAAGCTGCCTGTGCTGACAAGAAGTGGGAGGCACTGTGGGTTAGTCAAATAAGCAAGTAAAATTATGCTCGGTCGATGAGCATCAGAATGCAATAAAGACTAAACACTTCAATATTATGGAAAGATAATAGTGATGATGCTTATCTGGTCTGTTCTTTATTCAATGTACACAGATATTGAATCACACAGCATTACTGATGGAACTGCCTATGAAAAAACAAGCAAACAGTTTAACTGTAGTCGCTGTTTTGTAACTTGATTTGCCTCTCATCTTTGTCATGCCATAAAAAGAGCAATGCCTCCTGAATAAAACTGAAATTTAAACATGTACCCTTCTATATCAAACAATCCACCAAACTGAAACAATGATAAAAGCTGTAGTTGCTAGGGAATCCTGAAAGGTGCAACAGACACCTGATCCTTAGTTTTACAGTATTTTTTCTTTTGTTTATTACATTCTTCTTTTTCTACCAGTTTGATAAGGCCAATTCCTCATGCATTCTAGTTCCTGTCACTGCTTAACTCCTACTGCCAGCCATGTGTCAAGTCCAGCACATATGGATTTATAAGCTTTCCCTCCAAACATTTGAGAGGGAGCTTATAAAGCTCTTCACTGTACACTAAGTATTTCAAGCTTTTCCCTGGAGAATTTCATGCTCCTTCTCAAATGCACTCTAGTCAACCATTAGGAGTCGCTAGTGTAGCAACAAGTATATGATCCCTCAGCAGCTTCCCACCAGCAAAAACAGATGCGTATGATGAGATGCTCAAATAAGTCAGGAGGGTTGGAGGGGGAATCCTCCAAGGCAGAATTCTAACTAACTAACTAACTAACTAACTCTCATCATTTTTATCTTTAAAAAAGCTGGGTTGCAAGCAACTGGGATTTAGTTGCTAAATATCTACCTTTGTGAGGCAAACATGAAGAATGTCATGAACTTTCTTAGACATCATTTAGAGACTAACAATAGCGGAGAGAGCAGTAACAAATGAGGCTAACTAATACACACAGTGGCTTTTGAAAACTCAAATGAACAAAATGAAATTGCCAATCATGTATTTAACTGATATTAATGTTTCATACTGTATTTTGTTGGACAATGGACACCAGTGAATGATTTGAAACACAGAATGCTGGACCAAGAGACTGAAAATAGTTTGCCCTTATCTACTTAAAATAAACAAAAGCAAATTTTGAATTGAATCATAACTCCAAGAATCTATAAATCAAACCAAATCATGAATTTTCTAAAAGATTCACAGATCTAGCTGTAAGTGTTCACACCTCAGTTATCTTACTTAATGGTATGATCCCAGATCTTGACGGTCCAGTCCGAACTGCAAGAGATGAAAACTTTAGGATGGAAGTGGTTCCACTTTACAGCATCCACTGCCATGCTGTGGGCATCATAGGTCTCCAAGAACTGGCTTGAGTAAGTCTTGGAACACTGGGGGATAAGGAAAAAAATAATATTGTATTACTTAATCCAAACAAATGGGAGGCAGCATAATACCAGAGTACCTGCTAACTGTTGCTCAATCATTAATTTTGCTATCTGTAACTGTGGCTACTAGCTACCATTCGTTAATTAGTTTAGTTAATTAGTTTAGTTGGTCAGCTAGTGGCCCTAATGGCTGACTGGACGCTACCTGGACTAGTAAAGTGAGACGAAGGCAAAGCATCAGCCGTGCATAGACCTTTACTGTTTTCATATTAAATACAGTAATCAGGAGTTTGTTTCAGCCAAACTAAAGCTGGTGAGTTTTAACTTTTTGCCTGTTAAGTTTGAATGACAAATGTTTTACTACGATTTATAACTTGCAATTTAGCTCATCTGAATTAAAAAAAAAGAAAAGGAGATCAACTTAAATTCAAAGTTATATTTTTGCTTAACAAGGAAAATAGGTGCAAGAATATTTCCTTTCTTGACATTTTGTTTTTTGTATGAATTTTATTAGTTTGAAATTGACAGAAAAAACAGGAGTAAAACATGTAAACAGACATGCAACAACAATCTAAAAAGGTATATTCAGTGCACGTATGTGAACAACAGAGCTGCAACATAAGTCAAAAGTTGATCTACAAAAAATTAATCTGCAACAATTTTGATGATGGAACAATTAGCTCCAGCTAACTTGAACAAAAGTGGGGAAATAATCCCCAATTTCAGCTGCCTAAATATGGGTGTTTACTGGTTTCCATAATCCTCCATGATAATTGAGGATCCTCACTGGACATTTGACCGCCTGACAGCAAGAGCTGTTCATCAATGCCTCGGGGAACTTGGAATAGACTTTTTTACACTTTACACCAGACAACCACAACAATAATCCATCCATTGTACATAGTTCTTGCGTATATAGATTACACATGCACCAACAGACTGATGTACTTGTGTGTGAACACATACGCACGCACACACGCACGCACGCACGCACACACACACACACACACACACACACTCTCAAATGTCAGCAATTAGTGCTTGTATGCCCATTATTCAAACCCTTTAAGTCCCTCACAGACTCAGATATCTTGGCAACACAATACACAAAAATCCTAACTACACTTGATAAAGGTCCAAAACCTTAAACATTATTTCTCAGCAATTTAAAAAAACTGAATACTATTCTCTATGACCAGTAAACTGATAATACATAAAAAGGAAATAACTTAAGTTAAATTTGTTAAACTTTGTTAAACTGTTAAGTCTTTAGAGAGCTTAAAATTAGTGGTGGGACTCGATTAAAATTTTTAATCGAGTTAATTATAGGGTCTGTAATTAATTAATCGAAATTAAT
>JAQMCX010000029.1:9075485-9095274 GCA_029814765.1 Acanthurus leucopareius
CGTTAAAATCTTTATCGCGTTAAAATCTTTATAATTAATTGATCGAAATTAACGCGTTAAAGTCCCGGCCCTACTTAAAATATAACTGACTGGTTTATTTACAGCATCTGGGCACACTTAATTTTACACTGACAGCTGAAAAGGTCTTGCAGTGACATGGCTGAATGGAGGCTGGAAGTCTAATATGCTTGACACTTTAAACTCAAGGAGAGTAATGTTGTCCTCCATGAATCAATGTGGAATTACCCTACAAATTCTACAGTTTGTTTGCCATTGACAGAACAGGGTTTACAAAAGCATCACCACAGCACCAGAGTCAGATTGCTGGAATAAATTAACTGCATGATCCAGGATAAAACAGCATGGCTTGTGGGGACAGCTGTTGCACTTTCTAGCACTGACAGTTTGATTGTTGACCTGCGGCTAGGTGAAAGATTCTTAATCTGTCCTCTCCTGGGGTTTCTGTGCTGCTGAACCTTGAGGTGACAGACAGAACATATTTCACCACATAGCGTGTGTGCCTGCCTATATGTTTGCCAGGAAAGTGATTTCACAAGAGTGCAGCCAAGAGGCATACTCCTATACTGTACATGCAGCATGTATCTAAGCAACAGCCATCATATAAAGTAGAATCTGTCTGATGCTTTACTTGCAGCCTTACCTTAATCATGTTGCCAGACACCAAGCCACCAAGATGCAATCAAAAATGTTTCAAAGGTGTCTCATAGCAATTAAGTCCCATAAGTATGATAATCAGGGATTTCCAAAGAGATGCATTTCATCTTTTCTAGGATCTGAATTTTAAGGCAACAAAGATTATAATTGAAAGGGAGAAGAAACTGTCACTGACAGTGATTTTACTAGTTTAAACACAGCAGTAAATAGGCACTAATGAGTGTCTTGTATTAAATGCTGTTAACACATCATATTAAACCTGGTTGTTTGACTTATTGTAGTTTATATGTATATACATATGTATTAGCATGATGTTCATATTCATATATTTATTTATAATTTTATATTTTTTGTTGACAGTGAAGTTCTTTGGCAATGCAGCTCAAGACTTTGTTAGGCTAGAGCAATATGGTTGCCTGCAGTCCAACTCACTTGTTGGTTTTGGCTTTTTCAATGTTTGGTCGGGGTCAAATATTATCATGATGAAAAAATAAAATAATAGAGCCTTTTCCTTTCACTTCACTATATAACTGTCTCATAGACAATGTGTTAATCTGCAAGTGTGTGTTACTTTTTGTGATAGTGTGTGTGTCCATGAATGCATTATTTTTCTATCAGCAAGAAATTCGTTGTTTAAACATTGTTTTTCTTTATGCTCAAGTAGATACCCTTAAGTACTCAAGTTATGAACATCAGTTAATTTTCACTGATGTGTGCATCAGTCTGTTAGCTACACTTTTATGTTACTAAACCAATAGAATGAGGGCATGGGTGAATAAAACTGAAAACAACTGAGACTTTTATGAGTCTCTTTCTGCCTGCAGTAACAAACTTAAGGAAAATGAGAGAAAGTGGATGGCTGGCCAAAACTACCAGCTGTTTGATGTGGACAGAAAGAGCTTCTGCTTAAGGAGACTCATTAAACCCTTAATGTGAAGCGCACACACACAAACACACACATTATTATTAATGGATAACTTTCTTACTTCTGTATCCTCCAGAGTGCAAGCCCAGCAGGATATCTGTGAGTGCACAAAATGAGCCTCCATTTTTAATGGAGACAGTGTAAGGCCCCAGGATGATACTAATGTCCCAATGTCATTTAAAGGTGTTACAGAAAGAAAACACCTTTTAGGAATAAGGATTTCCTGAACATCCGTATAGTTTATGGTTGAATATTCAAAAGTCATTCTGACAAACTAACTTTGTTTTGTTTTGCTCTAAAGAAAAAGTCCAAACTGGTAGACGAGTGTAGCTTTTGTTGTATATTTCAATCTCGATCATGTGATATTGCTTGAGTATAACACCTGTCCTGTAATGTATTGTGTATCATCAATTTGCTCTATAATATAGTGGTGGTAGTGTGTGCATTATCTTAATGTTTTTGTATCACAAGGTATGCCATAATTCCCTTTCCCACTGGACATTCGACTGCCTAGGTCAGTCATTAACAAGATGTTTTAATGTAACAGCAGAAGTGACTTATGCCTTCCATCTAAAACCAGCACAGTGGAATCCTTAAAAACATACCTTGTGTATTTTCCCCTCCTCTGTGCCAACTAGGAAGAGATAGTCAATCTGTTTATGGAAGTCAAACGATGTTCCACATGCTGTGGACGAGAGGCGTCAAGCACATATACTGTTACAACACCAGCCTGAAGCAGTGTGTGTGCCTGATCTAATATCAAATAATATTAATACTACATACTTGTCACAATTAACAGCTGATTTAAAATTAAATTCGTGCATTCTTACATACATACATGCATGCAGAGTTATGGAGATCTTACCAATGCTGGGGTGTTGTGCACCTTCTGGTCCCTCAGTAAAAGCACCATTTACTGACAATCTGATAATGTCTGTAAACACCAGCTCATTCTGAAAGCATGCAAACACACTGTGATGAGGTAACAGATAGAGGCATGTGATATTAGAGCTACAAACACATGCAAATAAAAACAACCACATAAACCCACAGACACATTTATTCAGAATGCACATAAAATGCAAGTGATTAATAACTTGAATGTTGCATTATATGTGCTCTTTTTGCTCACATTTTGCTGAGATAACATAAAGGATAAAAAAATTAGCTTTGATGCAACCAAACAATAGTATATATATTACAGAAATAATAGACAGTATGTAAATATATATTATTCACTGGCTAACCTTGAAGAGAGTCCAGGATACAACTCGCCCATCAGATGAAACGGAGTAGAAATTGTGGTTATTGTCCATGTCATCATTCTGCCAATGAACCTGAATTAAAACAAACAAAAACCTATAATTATGTGAATCTTCTTTTAATTCTCTACCAAATAAAAATTCTCTGTTAGGATAGGGAAGTCTCACAAAGTAGTATTTTTGAGCATTTATTAGTCCACTTCCACTCCAAACTAAACTGGTTGAAGATACCTCTCAAAACTGCAAAACATCCATAAATATGCACAAATGAAAACAAAGTAATAATGCAGGGATGTGGTGAATAGAGCAGGACACAGCCTGAACTCCCATTACCTCAACCTCTGCCCCCTACTCTAACCTGCCAAACAGGGTCAGTGTGCTTGCCAGTCTTGGCTGTACTCTTATACACAGGCTCCAGTCCCTCCTCCTTTAAGTTGTAGACAACCACACAGCCATCATAGAAGCCAACCGCCACCAGGTGGGAATGCTGCTCATGGATGTCGAGGCACAGGACACCTGAACTAGTCGGGTAGATGTACTCTGGGAAGGCAGAGTTCTTCAGTGAGTAGAAGACAAGCATGCCACACCCCTGTTTGCTGAAGTCGTCTGGCAGCAGAGGGATAGAGGAGAGAGGACATGAAGATGTGACAAAGGAAAGGTCAAATACCAAATATTCTGGCATTTAATCCAGTCAAATCCAAGTGTCTCAAAATATCAACACAAATCTTTACTCATGAATCCACATCTGCATTCTGTGTACTCACAGGATCCCATTCCCACAGCAAAAAGATCCTGATATGTCTTGTTCCTGTTGACGACAGAGGCATCAATCAGTAACTGTCTTTTGTTGCAACATCAGATTGGAAATACAAAAAATGAAATCCACTGATAGTTGAAAAATACAATTTAGATTAAAAAAAAAACGTCAGTTTCTCTCTAGGGTAAAAATGAATATCATTTTGAGGAAAGACTTGATGAGCAAAAACCCACCAGCAGAGGGCAGTGACAGACAGTTTCTTGGCTTTGTCATAGTAGAACTTCCACAAAGGGAGGAGGGTGCCCTGCTCCCTGAAGTCATCAGACACATCCTCAAAGTATTTGAAATCTGAACGGGCATGAAAGGAGGGCAAGAAGAAGACGAGAAAAAAGGAAAATGTAACAACTTGAATATCAAGTGGAATTGCAGCATATTATTGTGTCACTTAACTGATTTAGTGGAACACAAACCTTGTGCTATGTCATCTAATGTATTCTGATTGACCATTCGTTCAAAGATCTTGGAGACCTTCCCCACTTTGTTAAATTCATCATTCTATAACAGAGACATTATTAATGACATTCACAAGAAAATGAATAGGATGGTGGAGCATTATCACATGACCTGGGCAGTCATTTTGTTTGTGTTACAGATACAACACTATTACTTAACAACAATGAAAAATATGTGGTATAGCAATATATGTACAGCAATATATGTATGATACTATTCTAAAAACAAGTGGATACATAGATACTGGTTATACTAATGCAGGAAAGTCAGCACTTTACCTGAGTCTCCGTCAACATAATCTTCTTCTTGCGTTTGTCATTATCCTTCTTTGACAGTACAACTTTCGGCTTCTCTTTATTCTTTTCCTGTTTTTGTAGCTCCTCCACATATGCATCATAGATCTCCCACTGCAAAGGGAATAAAGTTATTCCTGTCAGCCCATGTGAGCGCATATATTCACTGATGTGGTGTGAAAAAAAAGCCCTCTTAACAAGTCAGGTAATACGGTACCTGATTAGCAGTGGCAGAGAAGGTGCTGCGTGGAGGAGGTTCAGTCTGGCAGTTTCTTTCCTACAGGAAAATAATGATTCCACTGAAAGTCTTGAGTCACTAGGTTATGAATATTTCATCATATTCATATTAATATTATGTTTTTTTCACACTCTCCATCATGCTCATTTTTTATATTAGTTATCTCAACAAGGCCCACTATTTTAAAGGTGTCTATTGTGATAAAACATAAGAAACTCCTCTAGCAGAGTAGTGGTTGTCCTTCCTCCTACCCTCAGTGGGTTATTGAGGGTCTGGGAAGCCCTCTCACTGAAGTTGAACTGGTTTGTAACTTTTGGCTCCTTCTTGTTGGTTTTGGAAGCAACACTGTCCGGTCTGTCCTCCTCTACAGCTTCCTCAACTTCCCCTCCATCGTCTAAAGTTGATGCCTGTGGAAATGTTGATCAACAAGATGATGTCATGCTTTGTTTCAAATGGAATATACCGTCAACAAAAACCATTACTTTTATTTTAGTTCAACAAAACAAATTTTTACCGGGGTTTCCGGTTTCTCCTCATCAGGTTCTGTTCCAGTATCGACTGCTGCAGTCTCTGGATACAGCAAGAGTATTAAATCATTTTTGACTAAGTAGAAAATTAACAAACCATTTTTGTCTTGACAGCTATTGGCACATGTCAAAAATAACACCCTTTTACTCCAAATATTCACGACATCAGAAAAAATAATATTAGTCTTGAAAACACAAAACGGGAGATTGTTAGCATTGAACATCTAACAAAGTGAACCCCTAACCCTGACCCTAACCCAGAACAATACTGCAACTTTTTATTAGTCAGTACCATCAGAGAGACCCTCCTTGGTCCTCAGTCTTCGAGCCTCATCAGAGTCTTGATGCAGGAGACTGCCCTCCAAAACAAAGTGAACAGCCATCTGATCCACAACACTGACAGGCTTGTAGGAACGTTCCTAAGACATCATGAGATACAATACAATTTTTTTTATTGTAGTTACAAGAGTGGAAAATGACCACGTTTATTAACTATTTAAATCACAAACAACACATTTTTCAAACAAAAAAATAATTGTAAATGGTATACTGACATCCATTTAACTGACGAATAGCTGACAGGGAAGCAAGAATGTTTTCCCTTTTATTAAGTAATCTGCAATGAAGGTGGCTGTAGCTTTGCAGGGATGTTTGAACCTACAGTTCTTGCATACAACTTTCTCACCTTGAAGCTGAAGCGAACAATATTTTTTGGGGCATGTGGGTTGTTTGCAGTCAGAATCCTGGTGATTTCTTCCTTCAGCTCCTAATGACATCATTAAATATAAACCAGAGCACATAACAGCACGTTACACATGACGATTTGGCTGAGGCACTGATTGCCAAAAAAAAAAAAAAAGAAAAAAAAAGACAACATATGGACATGAACTACTCTACTTGGGGCAAAAAGCTACAAAAGAAAAGAAAGATCTAATTCCAAGAACACAGCCTTTCCTAAACTGGGGCAATGAAGATTCCGGTTCCCTTACAGCCTCAGTGAGCTCCACTTGATCTGAAGGCCTAATAAGTGCTTTCCCATGAGACCACTCGTCCCATCCATCACCTGTGTCCACACCCTCTTCCTCATCCTGCAATGATGCATACAAAGATACATATCCAGATTACATTAAAATATTACATCATGTTGTAAAAGAACATGTGTTTCTCATAGTTTCCCCTAGAGCAGTCAGATGTCTAATGAAGAACTACTTTTCCTGGATTTTTTTAGAAGTGCACTCACCTTTTTCTTACTTGCGGCCTTGTTCGACTTCGGACCAGGTATCTTCTGAGCAATTGAGCCCTGTGCAAAAAGAAATGAAAAACCAACTAAAAGATTTACGGTCACATCAGCCCAACGAAAAATATTATGAGCTTATAAAATGTTAACTGTAGCAACTATTATGACGTAGTTATATCATTTTTCTCACAAGTAAAATTAGTTAGCAAAGTGGTTGGACAAGCGAAACTTGGCTAACTATACCTTTCTCACAGACGCAGTGACGTTGGTGTTAGGCATTGCGTCAAGAGTCCGGTCGAAAGACGTAACCTACAGTTTAGATACTTAATTTATACTTATACTTAATTCTTGAATTTAAAGCACAACGACACAAAGAAAAAGCAAAACTTTTGAACCGTTGGAAGTAAAAAAAAAAGAAACGCTCTTCGGCTTCTTCCTGCTGATGACTGTATATAGGTTGCCAAGACAACCAGCCCAGGTTCTGTCTAACACTTCAGAGAGCAAACGTCCTTATCAAGTCAAGATAGTTCACATCACGTGGTGCTCACACGTCGGGATCTCGAGCCAAATGCCCGTTTCTTTATCCAGATTTAATTTACTTTATACAGGTGCCGACACTTTAGTTGCATCATCTCCTGAGAGGCCATCATTAATAATGTTGACTGTTAACAGTGACTGTCAATTTGCCACTGAGACTGCTGGTTGTCCGAATTTTTTTTATTAGAAGAACATTACACCATGATGGAAAAAAAACGTCATTGCAATGTACGTTGCTGACTGTAAAAAAAAAGGTGTCTGTATTTTTCTGATATCACAAACTGTTATGTAAACTGTTCCAAAAAAAAAAAAACAAATGTAAAAAAAATAACTAGGTCTGAGATAGGGTAAAAAAAAAAATCAAAAATACAGTCCTCACAGAAGCATAGACTTGCATAAGTGTACGTTTTAGATATTTAAATTCACAATTAATATGTGAATTCGCTTTACTACGCATTTCAATATGATCTCCTCTGTGATTGGATAGACCCGTCATGAATATTCTATAGACCCGGAAGTGGGGCGGTACTGCTATTTTGCTGTCGAGTCACCTCTGTTAGGATGGAGGAAAACGAGCTGCTATAATGCTGAAAAACGAAGAATCCCGTCAGCTGAGCATCGTATACGGGAATAGGAACAAATAAGTCAACGTTCGTCTCGTGTCCTGTCTTTAACGCCTCGCCAAAATGATGGAAGAAATCGACCGGTTCCAAGTACCTCCAGTCAACGGAGAGACACAGCCTTTGGTAAGAGAGGAGAGACAAAAACATCTCTTCAATTCTATTGATAGCAAACGGCAACATTTTTGTCTCGTTCGTGTGGTTTATCGCGACAGCTGTGTCTCTTAATCTGCGCGTGATAGCAAACGATAGCAATCTAACGTTACAGCTGCAGCACAAACTGTAGCTTTAGGATGGGTGTAGATTGATTTTCTATAGATGAAAGAAAATCGACTAACGTTTTATCTCTGTCCATGGAGTGAACCCATTAAAAATCCATATAAGAACTAATTAAAAAATGAGCCTTCACTGTATTGTACCATAGTAATTTAACTACGCACTTGGCTAAAATCATTGTTTTTCAAAATTCACGTCAGCCTATGCGCTTGTTTACATCAATAACTGACACAGCCCACTGTTTTTACATTTCGTCATTTGGTGACGTGTTATTTGGGTCTGAATGGCTGTATGAGCTCAAGTGGTCGCGTGAATAAGAGCTCTGTCCAAGGCGATACTGCAGACTGCAACCCTGATGATGGCTAGCCCGAGCAGGCCCATAAGAAGAGGAGAGTCTCTTCTTCCATAATTTACTCCAACAGTAACCCGTCATGACATCAATCCTCTCTGTGCTTAAATCTCCATAGCACTGTTTATGACATAAGAATACATTTATTTGACTTTAAATGCTGTTTTGATATAGATCAATCTGCTCTCTGGGCCACATCTGAAATGATAAGTCATTGCCACCAATAATTAATAGATCCACTGTTTTATTCCATGCATTTGTCATACTTGAGTTAATGCAGCTTATTATTAGCAGAGATAATTCTGATATGCCAGCTTTATTCTCCACACTCTAAACAAAGCAGTCTCAAACAGCTGTCCCTTTCTGCCTGGGGGATTTAAGCAAAAGCAGAGCTCCAAGCTCTACTGTTCATTATCGTACCCATGCTTCTTCAGCTTAACTACCCCCGAGGCTAAACTCCAGCAGAAATCACAGAAAGAACATACTTTCTCTGGTACAGAAAGTCTCCTTTTTGATGCAGCAGCGATTGCCTCGCCCTATGAAGATTTGACGCTCTCATGTTTCATCCAGTGAGATTTCAGTTCTTCTGAATCCAGTATCAGACACACTCAGACTGTTGCTGCAGTGTGTCTTTGGTCACATGATGTCCTTAAACTTTTTAAACCTTTTACCTTATTCCTATCACCTTGTGCTATCATGCCCAAGTCAAACAACAAAGTGGGTCTCTGAACCTCATATCTCTTGCAGTCAAGCCTCTGAAACAGCCCCTGAGTTTACACCATACCTGATTGTGTCAGGATCACAGTTGCTATGGCACACATGGCCGTGCATTTTAATGCTAATAACTTCATTGTGATTCCTAAACCGCATGAATGTGCTTCGCACCTGCCTCCTTGTTGTGAATGAATTTCACACAAAACTGAGTAATTTCAATTGAGTAATTTAATTCAGAGTGTTTCTCCCTTTTCAGTTAGATGTTCCAAGCTTTAGATTGTGGTTGATATATAATAAATAGATTATTTCTAATTAACCTTAGTTGAAAATAGGGTCAATTGAAAAGGAATACTCTAGACTAAATCTAGAATGATAGATTTCCTTGCTAAACATTGAGTCTACAATCCAGCCGAGGTACCATTGTTCAATCAGATAGCTTGCAACTGTTTTAATGGTCACCTGATATATCAGTCTACACTGCTATTGGCCAGTGGAAGGCCATAATGTATAATCCTACCAGTAGCCTGGTGTTTGTGCTGTGTCAGCAGCCGTGTGGCTCTTCATCATCTCAGGCAGTAAAAGAGTCACTAACAGGAGGACGTGCTGATGAAACTAAGAGGTTATTTCATCTATACATGTCTGTGTGAGTACACACTTGTTTGTGTGTGCATATGAAACCAGGAAGTGAGTGTAGGTGTAGATGAATCAGTATTAAAGGTCAGTGTCATTGGCCATGTTTTACTTTCAATCCATTAAAATCAATGTGTCATCCTCAAGTGTCATAGGTCAGGTCTTACTCATTTGTTAGAGGCTGTCTGAACTAGCATTTGGCTTTTTACAGAGAACTATAGGCCCTTAATGTATGCTTTAGAAGGCCTATATGACTTTGCACTCTTCAACTGTTCCAACTGAATGTTTGGCAAAGTAAGGTGATAATTATAAAATACCAAAGGCTTATAACTATTTCTCAATGTCTTGAAGTTTGAAAAGTTTTAGTGGCATTTAGTCTGGCCAAAATTCTGACTGATATTATATATTTTAACAGGAGTTTTAACTTGTTTGCTGTCAGCTATCTGCCACTTGGTATAAGTGATTGTGCTGTCCTTAGTGGATTCTGTCACAGAATATTGAATCCCTTTAATTATTCACTGCCAGTTCTTCCTTTGAAAAGTGTTCAAAGCGATTTATTTGACAGAGAATATGACCCTATCTTATCACAGCATCTTTCTGTATTGGGAGTGGAAGTGTGATTAACAAGAATAAAAAAAATCCAGTGGGTAAGCCCAGTGATCCAAGGGAAAGGCCTGTCACAGAACAGAAAGAGCT
Source organism: Acanthurus leucopareius (assembly GCA_029814765.1). Lineage (NCBI taxonomy): Eukaryota > Metazoa > Chordata > Actinopteri > Acanthuriformes > Acanthuridae > Acanthurus > Acanthurus leucopareius. Next base: position 9,085,735 of record JAQMCX010000029.1, read on the forward strand.
CATGTTTATGCGTATTACAGCGGGAATACCTCATTTGGGCACTGTGTTTTCATGGCTCCTACCAGTGTGCATAATGTATTCACTGTTGCTGCTCTCATTTAGAATTCCAGCTAAGTGAACAATGCTTCATCACCAGATGAGGATGAGACTGTTGGATCCATCAAAGGTGTATTCAGTCTTATTGGACCACAGTTTGCCTGTCGTTTATCATTAGCTCTTGTTTGGGGGGGTTCGAAATGAAAGGTTTCCTTTTATTTCAAAATAAGAGATGGATCACTGTAATTGGCTGATTAGAAACATTTAAAAGGTTGAGTTAGTGCTTTGCTACATTAAATATAATGTATCTTTTACTCCGAGTGTTGCTTGTACATTGACTAGACATGACGTGTGTCTGCTCATGTTGTGTTTTGCTCTGCTCCTTAACCACATTGTGTTGGTGGCAGCTTGTTTTTAAACGCGTTACATGAAAATCGATATGCAAAAGGAGTTTCTCACTATCCCTGCTAAATACTCATGAATTTTTCATAGGGTCCTGTGAGATTGGATATGCTCAATTGGTTTCATGGAGTTGCCCTAAATTCTTATAGTATTTCACAATAAAACCATGAAAGGGTTTTGATGAAATGGATTTACGCGTATCTGTGTCTAGACCAATTTGTTTGTAATCCCTTCACGCAATCTTCAAAGACACTTTAGTACCTATGATTTTTTTATTTAGGCTTTATAAAGTATAAACATGCCATGGCCTGTTATGCCTTTTACATGTCCAACACTTAGATATTAGACATTATTTTACACCATTAAAAGATATTCATGCAGGTAGCATCCTGTATCCTGTATGTATTTAATTTTTTGGAGGATCCTTTTAAATATAGCAGCTATTTCTCTGGAGAGAATACAGAATTGTTAAAAGCTAAGGTAGCCCTCGTCCTTGTGGCCTGTGGAGTGAGTCTCTTGGAGTGCAACAAGGGGAGGCCTGTGGGATCAACATAATGTGGAGCTCTGTCAGCAGAGGAGGCCAAGCGCAGGCTCAGCTCCCCTCTCTCAATCTGGGGAAACCGTGGCTCCAACAGCAACCCCCTCTGTTCTCCCACGGCCTCCTCCGCATGCTGTCACCGTTCGCACATAAAAGAGACATAGGCAGAACACTCAAGCCTATTGATGCTGCAGACCAGGCAGCTATAGCAGCACATAGGCTTGGGAAATCTCGCCAGGGTATTGGACACAGGCAGGTTGTAAAAAAGGAGCTGATTTCCAGCCTGTGTTAGCCTGGTTATAACACAGCAGGTTGCACTCCTCACTGAGTTGATTATCCCTCCTTGACCATCTTCAATTTCAGGTATCCAAGTAAAATATAGTATACATTGACTGGGAAACTACTGAATTAGCAAACACTGCAGTAGTCACGCAACAAAGATTATCAATAAAGTCACCAGCCTCTATATGTGAGATATATGAGATTACCCTAAAGTTATCTATCTTTATATTATTATTGTTTTTGGGTTGCATCAAAGCTAACCTGCTATGCACTGTGCCTTTTTTTCAATAGGACCCAGCAGCATCCTCCACCTCAGAAACAGACCCTGATGCCAAGGGAGAGACTGTGGCCATGAACTACAAGCCCTCACCACTGCAAGTCCAAATAGGTATCACAACCAAAACACAGTGTATCAGTGTGTGTCTTCACTGAGGCATTAGCAAATTATGAAAAGCCTCCATAGGATGCATGTAAAATGCATAAGAGAAATGTGTCTTAGCACGCCTCGTGTAGGCTACCACAGTGTTTACTAAACTCCACAATACAAAGTCAAAATAAGCACAAATATTGTGTTCAACATCAGTTCATAGCAGGCGCACTGGAGGTGTTGTTTGCTGGTAAAATCATATTCCCCAGCATTGCAATTTATCTCTGCTGTCAGAGGTGTCAGAACATTTCTGAGCAGCCTCTGTTATTGTGCCGCCACAACACTGTGAACGCCTTTGTCACACCAAGGATTTCACGTTTTTTTTCCATTCCTAAGAGCTCTGTTCCAGATAGCTCGCTGAAAAATATTGTTTCCTGAAATTCACCAGTCAATATCTTAAAAATGTTGATTTTTTTCTCCAAAGGATCCCATCCTCACAAATATATATTTAAACTGAGACTAAAGGGAAGAATGAACTCAAATTTAAGAGGAATTAAAATTTTGATAGCAACACTGAATGTTTTCATACCACATGTAGGATCTAAGAGATCAGCAAATAACTATGCAGTTTCTATTGTAAGAAATCAACACATTTTAATGAAATTCATCCAGACACTTTCATGTTAATGAAGACTCAATAACTACTACTACTTCTATTAATAATAGTAACAGTAACAATTATGATTACTCCTGTGTTTATGTAGCGCTCTTAAAACAATTTACAAAGCACTCTACATACAATTGGAAAAAGACAATAAGTGAAAATTTTGTGACAGACTAGATCTAGATAATAAAAACAAAAGGTAAAATATATGAAATAACAACAAAACAGCAAAATAAATGGCACTATCCATAATAAGAAAATCTATTTTTTAAATGACTGAAAGAAAAACAACTCGTTGGCTTCTCTGAGCTTCTTTGACCAAATGCTGCAGCGACATAAAAATAACCAACTATCACTGGCAGAGGCCATCTTGAACTCATGATTACTTTCACACCTGATAATTGGCTGTGCAGGCTACGTGCTGTACAGCAGAGAAGGTGATCAAAAGCCTGTTTTTCTCCAAGTATATTTGCTTTCTTTTTTCAAGAAACATAAGCATAAGTCTGATGTTAACTGACATGAAGTTGAGGATTTATTGATGTATTTACTGATGACCTCACATCCTGTGGTTTCCTAGAGAAACAGAGGGACCTCGCCAGGAAGGGATCAGTCAAGAATGGCACCGTGGGAAGTCCTGTCAATCAACAACCCAAGAAGAATGCCAGGACAAGGTAACAGCTTCCACTGACTTTTTCTCAGTTATATTGACCAACTCAGCCACAAATCTCAAACTCTGCATCAATCCGCATCACAAGTCATATATTTTTCATGTCCTCTGCTCCTCCTTCAATGTCAGTGTGCAACTGAATGCATTATTTTCTGCCAGCCTGCTACTAGGGACGCCATCAGACTTCCTAATGTTGCAGCCAAGCACACAACAAGGCTTTTTAGAGAAGAGGGATTGGATATTTTTTTGCGAGTGTGAATGATGATATAGAGTCAGAGCACTGAGCATAAACCCAGTACAACCCTCAGTATTGACAACTGGCTCATCTTTCTAATCCCACTCCCTAGTGGATTAGTGGAAATATAAGGAAAGCTACCGACTGGTCCGGACCCCGAGTCTCTGAGGGGGATAGATAATCTGGGAGCCCCTGCAGTCTGAAGGCTACAGATTAGCCCCAAGTTTTGTTTCTTTGTGGCCTTTAAGGAAAACACTATGCTGGGTACATTTATCCCATTTTGTGTAATGCTGTTTTACATCTCTCTTTTGCACTCCCCTACAAGATTTTATTTGTTTGGAAGTATTGTTGTTGGTGTTTCTTTAAGAATTCATTTTGATATTTGATAAAAATTGCCGTGTTGAATGATTTTTCAAGTGTTGTCTTCTGTATTCCTTTTTTGTGTTCTGCCTCCTTTGCTGTGCTTGTGTTTAGGTTGGTGGTGCCAAACAAAGGCTACTCCTCTTTAGACCAGAGCCCAGACGAGAAGCCCCTGGTGGCACTGGACACTGACAGGTATATACGTTATTTAATTTCTTTCTATAAAGTTATACAACACTTAAATAAGACACACACACACTCAAAAAAAAAAGAGAAATTGGCCAGCTTGTTAGTTTTGTAGGTCTCATTCTGTCATGATGGTTTATTAATCCGTGGAGCAACTTGAGAGAGTTCTTAACGGGAGAGATCCTAAAAAGGGGCAAAGCCTCTCACAGCCAGGGCGTAGGATTAGAGGATAGCGGGGTGAGGATTTGGACAGGGAAAAGCGGCTCAGAGGGAGTGCTCGCTTCGACTCTGTACCAGCGGGTCTGCATTTGACACAGATGAGTCCCACCCTTTGTGCCCTCAGAACACTGCTACACCAGAGAAACGCTCCCGTGAGAAATGAGCGCTCTCAAAGCCAAACAAGCTTATAGCACATATTGCATCATACGCACCCTCTGACAAGCTTTCTGACTCACTGCCACACAAGACCACCATTTGTTTATTGTTCACATTATACATTCATGTGCTCAGCCTTTGCACAACACGGCTCTGTTCTATATGTGTCAGTGTATGAAAAGGCAGATTACTTATTTGGCAGGGAATTAATCATTAGCCTGCTAGCATTAGTATTCTGTTTCTATTCCTTGGATCATATTTTGTACATTAAAAAAAATCATTGTTAGTCTACTTTTTGTTGCAGCCACAATACGTCTGTTCATCCAGCCTCATTATTAAAGCCAGTCATTTTTGTAGGGAATGAATTACTGCAGCAGATTGCCTCTGTGGTTTAAAATGTGAAATCAGAGCCTTGGAAATGTCAGAACTTCATGTTTACTAATCATCCTATTTGCCAGTTCAAATAAGAGATACAACAGTTTGCTAATTTAAAGGGGCACGTGAAGTACTACTCAGCCTCTGATGATGTCATCAGGGTTATTTAGAGACTGAAAACCCTAAAAATAAATCTGATAGTCTACAGATGTAAATCAGAGTCTGTGTTACAAACTTGAACCATAGAGCTAAAAGAAGAGGGTGTTTGCCAGGCAGGAAGCTTAGACTAATGAGTGTACTGAGTAGCATTATGGGAAATGCAGGATCTACAGTGTCTTTAGATTTCATACTCTGACCAAAAGTCACATTTTCAAGCTGCCATGTTTAGAGAATCGTACTGTAATTTGAGCTAAAATGTTACATGTAGTCCCTCTAAACATTCTGATATATTTTAGTATTCATTATTATTTCATTCTTGACTTTTGTGTTTTTTTTGAGACTAACTGCTGATGTCTCCTGTCTTTCAGTGACGATGACTTCGACATGTCCAGATACTCCTCATCAGGATACTCCTCAGCCGAGGTGAGATGTCTGAGGGACCAGGTATCTATACACACATTATTCTGTTTCACAGCGTCACTTGGTGAATCCACAAACATCACCACCTGATCACTCAGTTTCATTGTTCTCCCAGCCACACCAGGTATATGTGCACCTGTTCTCCTACAAGCACTCATAATCACCCATTATTTTCATCCAAATTTCTGTTCATTTCTCCCACTTTTGCTTCTCGCCTCACCTCATTTCCACCAGTGCCCGACTGTTCTTTATGTTGCTGCCCCGTTTTTCTGTAAAATCTTTTTAATTTGGATCCCTATGTTCTTGAACATTTATAGCAATAATTTCAGAACCGACTTAGTAACTAATTAACTAAAAAGGGTGTTTCTAGTTTAAGGATTTGACAAAATAGTCCTGCCACTCAACTGATTCTGTATCCTTTGCTCCTACAGCAAATAAACCAGGACCTGAACATCCAGCTCCTGAAGGACGGTTACAGGCTTGATGAGATCCCAGATGATGAGGACCTGGATCTGATCCCCCCAAAAGCAGTCAATCCCACCTGCATGTGCTGCCAGGCTGCTCCCTCAACAGCCTGTCAAATCCAGTAGCGCCCCTGTAAAAAAAAAAGAAAAAAGAAAAAAAAAAAAGATTCTCCTGCCTGCCACCTGCACTGAGGCCAACTACTGACCAGAGTGGCAGCAAGGAGGAAAAACTATCAGCTGGCGATGGCACAAAGGGAAAGCAAGGGTTTATAAATGCTAAAATAAGAAATGGAGATGAAGTGTGAGAAAAGTAGTCGATAAGTACAGTGTCTGTGCACGTTCCTCCTATGGTTGGATCTGTGCATCTTACTTCTGCAGTTTTGGTTCAGCGAAGGACTCGACTGATGGCAGAAAACATTACCTCTGAGGAAAAATGTTACTTTCGCTTCTTTGTTTGACTTCCATCTCATGCGAGTGGATGTTTTGGTTTACAAGAACTGTGAAGGACTGTGGGACATTATGGAAGAACAGAAACAAAATGGGATGACAGGGGCTATTCCACCAGAATACTATGAATGGTGAACATTGGACATCGCTTTTAAAGTGCATCCTCAATGGAATCTACTTCTTCTGCTGGTGTATCATTGACAGCTGATGGACAAGAAGGGATCGGAAGTTTTTTAGTGGCTGTTGTTTTCTCTCTTTCTCATTTCTTTGAGCCAGTCTGCTTTGTCTTCCTGTGTATATGTGTCAAACATGAAAAAGACATGCGTGTGTCTAAATATGTCCAGGAAAGTAGTGCTAAACCATCAAGCTGCTGTTAAAACACAAATGCCAACACTAAGATCTCAAGTCCAGATTAGTTTTTTTTTTAAAGTTTATCTGTTACACCGAGGTTGTACTGCTTGATTGTTTCATATTCAGTTAAAAGAAGATAAAAACGAATAGTTTTGCATGTTGCCTGTTAACACTGTCGATAATTTCTCAGTTTTTATTGACCCCTGCACACATCCAACGAGACATTATGTGAGGCGTGCTTTTAAGAGTCTAAAGTTAGTAATATTTAGGTTCACCCGCTGTATTATCAGTAGATGTAGAGAAACAGTAGAACTAAAGGCAGATCAGCTCCTCTTAGTGTGTACTTCCTTTACGTTTGTCCATGTTAGCCCCGACGTGAGTGGATGTTTAAGAGGATCATAAAGGTGGTCAACACCAGTGAATGTGGCTGCAATATAATTCATATACCAGAGGGAATAAATGTGTTGACAGGAGGATTAGAATATCTGCTGATGCATACAAGGTTATGCAATTATGGTCATACCTGTTGTAGGTTTTGAAGAATGTTTTAATGTGATTCCATATCGCCTGGATGGAAGTGAAATGGGATTTTTTTTTCTTTTTGCAAATGAAGGAAAGTATGAAATGCTCTCCTTTCTTTGCAGTTTAGTTGTAGAGTATTTGTTTTGTATGGTTGTACGTTTGCCTCTCTCTCTCTCCTCTTCTTTCTTCTTGAGTTTTAATGCTGTGTAACCAAGCTGTATGAATCGAGGATGAGGACTGTATATGTAGCACCGGACACAGCTGTGTATTGTCACTGCTTTATGCCAATGGATGTTTTGTGTGATGTTGAGAGGAAGAAGTCCTTGCTGTTGGGAAATACTGAATGCATACTTTTTCATTTCTCATGTTCAAATCATTTTTAAAATATCTCTAGAGCTCTAAAAACACCATCTGCTCTCTAGCAGATGATTAAAGTCACCTGCATGTGAATCTGCTCTAAAGCGAATGACAGTGGAAGATCAGGCTGAGTTTCCCAAAAACACAGCAACAATGGGAGTTTTCACGTTTTTTCAAGAGATCAGTGTACTGATAATACACGTTTTGACTTGAATGACATGTAAAAAACATTAATTCTTCACACCTCAACCTACTTTAGGTCTTACTAATTACAGGAAAGATAGTTTGTAATCAAAAATGCAGTTATAAGTGTGTGTGCACATTCTCGTGGTAAGAAAGTCCTGCTGACTCATGTGAGAGGATTTTAAGATGAGGATGTAAAGTTACTTCTGACCTTCTGTGTGCATCGACTCTGAACAATCTTACTGTCCTTATCTCTCTGGATGTATTGCAGTGTTTTTGGGAAATTTCACATTAATTAATGCAAATTTTGTTAGCACATTTAGAGGGAAGTTTTTTTTATTCTTAGAAAAATCCATTCAATAAAAGAGCATGTGTGGTCAAAAAAAGCAAGACATGTTTGCGCTGTAGTCGAAGTCTTGTATGTAGAGAGTAAACAACTTAAAGCTTGGAAAGAGAAAACAAAATAATATTTCTGTCGACCTGTAGAGAGTATCTCCTTTCTCCTATCACTGATAAAGCTGAAACAGCCTGTTTTTCTGAGTAGCAAATGTAAACAAGCATACAAAAATTACATTTCATTTGCAGATGAGGTGCCATTTGTGTAGATAATGAAATGACCTGCATTAGGTAGAAAAAAAAACAGCAGGAGGTAAGGTAATATATGACTAATGCAGCTTCTGGCTGAGGTGTGTGTAGGACCTGTAGCTGTGTACAGTTAAAATTAACACTGAGGAACTGACTGTGTGACTGACTATGGTGCTGATTTTTTGTTTTCCATCATTAACATCAACCTAATGGATTCACACGCAGGTCGTCGCGGCCATCTTCTATCGAGTGCACTACTTGTTGCCGGTGTCGTCTCACTTGGGGAGTCTGAAGTAATGCATTGTAACAGAAGCTATTTATTTACAGTTGTGTGTTTTTAATTTATTTTTCAAGAATAGGAAATAATTCAAAACGCAGACGGACGCTTTTTATTTGTCAGGTGCTTATTATGATGATTGTGAACTGGTTCCATTTAGATTTTAACAGTGTTAAAAGTTCTGTGTATAGTGCAACATATCAGAAAATAAATATTAGGTATCTGAAGTTTGTTTGTACTGTGTGTGTTTTGTCAGTTTTGATTATAGTAATTTTTGCCCAGACCAGACTTTTCCTTTTTAAACAGTGTGTTATAGATTGTAAAAAGACAGAGGGGTTTAGGGGTTTAGCAAGATCATGGCAGTTTTGGGAGTTCACTGACAGAAGTCTCTTGTGGTATTGTAGCACTAAACTAATGAAAAAGCTTAGTTCTTTATATGCACAGAGCAGAGAAGCTGTTCATTATATTAAATCCTGGAGCAGTCTTCTCTTATCTGTCCTTTTAAAACTTTCTCTGGCCAGATCTGTCTCTGTGCATCAGTCTGCCTTGGTGTCCTGGCTCTTACCAATTAGCAACCCACTGCTACTCCCCCCACAGGTCCAGCTCGTCCTTTCTGTGAACATTCCCACAGGACAAACAGCTTCATTCAGAGCTGCCTCAGACTGCCTGAAAAGAAAAAAGAAAAAAAAAAGGGGAAAAATTATATTTTCCCACATTGGCGAACCTTGAGCACAAATTTTAATCATGTAAAATCCATGAATATTCTGCCTATGAGAAATCAGGCCAGGGTTCACTCAGGTAAAAGTCACATGGTGCATGATTCAGAATAATTAAACATAGAGGTTAGCCATGACTGCATGCATAATAAAGACATTTAAAGATGTGATATATATTATTCTTTTTATGATATGTATAATTCTCCTCAGAGCAGCTTCAGTTCTCAGGCCCTCCAGTCCACCAGCCCTCCACTCTGCTCCAAACTGTTGTCTCTGCAGGAGACGAAGCAAATAGCTGCTGTATGAAACAGTTTGCCTGCCTCCCACACACAGTCTCTGCTGCTAATGGTGTGTGATTACCTACTGAAGTTTCTGGCTGTAACACTGCAGCCGGGAAAGAGACAAGAAGATGGGGATGAGGGAGAGACAGAGAGACAGACAGACACAGAGAGAGACAGACATACAGACAGACAGACATACAGACAGACAGACATACAGACAGACAAACAGATAGATAGATAGATAGATAGATAGATAGATAGATAGATAGATAGATAGATAGATAGATAGAT
>JAQMCX010000029.1:9095622-9132062 GCA_029814765.1 Acanthurus leucopareius
GATAGATAGATAGATAGATAGATAGATAGATAGATAGATAGATAGATAGATAGATAGATAGATAGATAGATAGAGGACTGGTGAGGGCGGGGGTGGGGGGTGGGGGGGTTGGGTTTTTGTGATTAGCCTTGAGATGATCCTTAGGAGCAGATGGTGAATGGTGGCTTACCCACAGAAGACACCTTCAGTTAATTTGTATCCACGCTGCGAGGAGCAGTAGCACTGAAGTTAAGGAAGCCATAGTAAGAGGAGCTCATGAGAAAAGACTGCTGGGAAACAGGTGAGGCAGAACCGATGCTAGAACTCAATCGACTTCATGGTTGTAGGTAGAAAATACTGTTGGAAACTGTGGGAGCCTTCTTGTGGAAGTCCAGGTTAGTTGGGACGACAGTTCTCTTTAGTACAAGACAGAAGGGATGGCAAATTGTCAGTGATATCTCTATGGATGATTACAAACCCTGTATTGTTAATATGTATTTATTTATTTTCATTAATGAGGCATGTGCATTTTAATGTGTGTAGTCTGGCCTTGTTTAAAGTTCACTGTAATGTCATCCTTCCCTTGTAGATTGAAAGCAGAAGAGAACTGAGCAGAACGTGACATCATGTTGCTGAGAGACGTGGCTGTGGCTGCTGTTGTGCTGCTGCTCTGTGTTCAGTGTTTGCATGGCTCTGCTCTTCCTGCTGTATCTTCCTATGAGTTCACTGCCTACAGGATGCAGCAGTACAACTTGGTACAACAGAAGCATGGTAAGTTCAGAGAGCTAGACCCTCCCCCCAGTGGTGGGAAGAAATTATGTCTTTTGATTATCTCTTTTTTTCAAATTTACTTATTTTCTTTTTGATTCGTAATGACTAAGTACAGTTTTGAGGCACTGTAGTATTATTATTTTGTGCCCCTTCATACTTCCACTACAAAAATTTGGCCGAGAAATTCTGTACTTTAATGATCATAAATAATGGTTTTATTTAGAGTGTAAAAAGTGTAAAAAATCAAAAAGCTTGTATTTTATGATAAGATTATTATGACTGATACACTAATGTGGAAACAGGATTTCAACATTGCTAACTGAGATGGAGCCAACTTTGCCATATTCAGTTGCCCCTACATCAATGTATCCCATCTCATAAGATGATCATATTTGCAAAAAACTCAAGTAATTGTAAATGTTTATGCAAATGGAAAAACTAAAATAAAGCACAAATATCTCAAAATGTGAAGAAGCCCACATTTGGAAATATCTATACTAACTTAACTTGATGTAGCAGCAGAACTTTACACGATCAAATTGGAAGCACAACCTTTCCTGAGCTTAAGTTGATGTTTTTATTTTTGTTTATATTTGTCTTTTTCTTTTTTTTTTTTTGTCCGCTAAGGTTGCCGTGGAGCCATTGTAGTGGCAGAGGCACGCTCAGCGGATGAGCCGGTGCTGACCCGCCGCTGTGTCATCATGAAGGTGCTGGACTTTACTACAGAAAAATACCACGAGGCCCAGAGGCAAAACGCTGCAGCGATACTGATCCTGCTTCCCAAAAATATCTCCAGTATTTCCCATGACACTGTACAGGTAACACTGTTTTGCTCTAGGATATGCTGTAAGGCAACAAGGAAAATGTTTATATCAGACATTACTCTGAATGTCGCTTCTGAATGAAATCTCTTACATCTTATTGCTTCAGGCTGTAAGGTAAAAGTTTGCTGAAGTATTGTAATAGTAAAATATGACTGACTTGTTCCTCATGAAATAGTATCTCCTTTTCCTGCTCAGTCCTTCATGATGAGTGAGAGTGAGGCCTTACTGAAGGAGACTCTCATGCCTGTGTATGTGGCCCCTGAGGATGAACAGCTGCTTTACATGTATGAAGAGGTCAAGCAGGCTGCAGCCACTCGGACTTCATCTATATTCATCAGAGGTGAGAGGAGTAGGAGGACTTTACTGTGAAGAACTTAGAAAAACAACAACACACCATGCCTGTACTGAGGTTTGTTTGTCTTTCTTGTTGTCAGTCCTTCGCAGTATGGTCACAGCTACAGCCTTTCAGATTCTGGTGAGCAACAATGCCGCAATTAAGGCCACCACTGATAACAGCATAGTCACACTGGAGGTGAGTACAAACCCAAGGCTTTGTGTGCAGAACAGATGAGATAAAAACCTTTGGCAGTCAAATGTGATTAATGTGGCTTGTGATTGGGCCTCAGTATGCACCGTGTAACTGCTCGTGTTTATTTCAGGGTGTACTCCCTGGAACTTGGGAGGATTTACCCACTATTGTCATCACTGCCCACTATGATTCCTATGGGTTGGCACCGGTAAGTTACATGCTAAGTTTATGCCAGTTTCTCAAGCTCTGCCTTACGGTTATTTGAATTTTCAGCCCTGGCATTTATATACATTCATGCATACTGCTGTATGGGTGTCACACAGTGGTTGTCCTATGGAGCAGACTCAAATGGCAGTGGGGTCACTATCCTGCTTGAGTTGGCACGTCTCTTCCAGAAGCTTTACAGTAGCCCGAGCACAAGACCACCGTGAGTTATAATGCCCCTATAGAGAGGCCTTTGACATAACCTAACATGCTTTTTCATCATGTATCCAAAGCATGCAGTTATGCTAATGTAAAGAATGTAATGTAATGTGAAGACTAAAAGCTATGAGAACATGCTTTTTATCATGTGAAAAAGTAGTGAGAAAAATATAGAAAATAACATTCTGAACCTGCCTGAAAACTTGGCTGCCTCCAATTTTTGTTCATTATCATCATCCTCTTATGCTAGATATACAAAATTAAGCTTTTCTTATTATCTGAAAAACTGGTCCCTATCATGTAAGCATAAAAACAACAAAAACAACACTATTTGATCCACTTTGGATAAAAAAACCTGACTAGTTTTTTTGATCTTTTAGATATCATTTAATGTTCTCCCTAACTGGGGGAGGAAAATACAATTTCCTTGGTACAAAGAGATGGATTGAAGAGAATCTGGATCATGCTGGTGAGTTTTTCTTTGAAGTGTTTGGGCTTGTGTAAAGTAGAGCTAATGCAGCAACACATCTAAACATAAGCAGCCCCATTCGATTGAATTCATCCAAACTTCTCCTCTCCAGAGTCCAGCCTGCTCCATGACAATGTGGCTTTTGTTCTCTGTTTGGATACACTGGCCAACAGTGATGAACTGTACATGCACGTCTCCCGCCCTCCGAAGCCCGACACCCCCATACACTCATTCCTGCAGCAGCTGGAGGAGGTAATGTGCTGTACTGCTTGATGAAGTATAGGCCAATCTCAGTCTTTGTGGCCTTTAATTTGTGGTCACTTTTTCAGGTAGTTTCCTCCAGATTTTCCTGGGTGAAGTTGGGGCTGGTCCATAAAAAGATTAATCTCGTGGAGTCCACAGTAGCCTGGGAGCACGAGCGCTACAGCCTCCGCAGGATACCAAGTTTCACCCTGTCTCATCTGGAGGATCCTAAATCTGAGCTCCGTGGCTCCATTTTAGACACAATGTAGGCTTTATATTCCATTTATCACTGTGACTATACTCTTGAAGGCTTTATTTACCATAAAGTAATGTAAAAAGACACATCTCAGCTGTCTTTGTATCTTCCTGCAGTTCACAAGTGGACTTCAGGAAACTCAAGCGTAACAGCATCATCATAGCTGAAGCTTTGGCACGTTACATGTACAATCTCTCTGACAAGGTGATCAAATGCATGAAAACTGAACTCATTTACCCAAACACAGAAACTGTATTTTTTTTGTAGCTCTTGTTTTTATTTCCTCCCAGCAGCAGTTTAATGTGTGATTCATCTCTGTTATCATGCTCAAGGGTTCACCAAAAGATGTGCAGGTTTTTAAGGGCCAGATGGTGAGTTCTTGTTATCTTGCTCAGTGTGCAAAGACAGTTGCTGACCTCTGGTGTTAGTTTGTGGGAATTACAGAGTGCTTGTTATTTCATTTATTTGAAGATTTAGAACATTTGAATAAAAAAACAATATGAGTATATTTGGAGTGTAAACAGCTCAAAGTGCACAAATTTTAGTATTTTAACCACAAATTGATGTCAAAGTTATTTGAAGATTCTACTGGTTGCTGAAAAAATAATGAGAAGGCTTGTGAGATGTATCTTACGTTTTTCTTTTTGTGAATCCACCTCCACATTCTTGATGCAGGACTTTCAGGATGGTCGCATGTCCAGTCTGATGTCCTTCCTGACATCGGTCCCTCGGGCCACCCAGCTGCTGGATAAGGAGCCTGGTCAAATCCTGCTGGTTACTTCACTTGAGTATGAGTTCAAACAATACCTGCAGCAAGTTCACAGACACACCTTCAGACAAGACAAGAGGTAACATAATGGTAGAAGAAATTGCTTTCAGTGCAATGTCATCCCAATGCTGATTAACCATATTCTCATATTTCTTCATACAGGGACCCTGATATTACTTTTTTTGATCAAATGAACCAACCAGTAGTGATGTACAGGTAAATATCTGTGTTTATATACATTTGTGCATGTGGTAATTGCAATGAGACACTTTGAAACTGACTTTTTTTTCTCTCAGAGTGAAGCCTGCAGCCTTTGATCTCTTCTTAGGCGGCTGCATTGCAGCTTATTTGGGCATCGTTTACTATGCCATTCAGGTTTGTTAATATACCCTTTCATACTACATTCATTGCATTCATCACTTCCTTGCAAACAGCCTAGCATCTTGTGTGATGTCTTGCGCTTTTCAAACACTGACAGGCAGGTAGACAACACATCACATATCAGGTTGGTTTTCTTAAAGTATCTGTCGGTTCTGTCTTACAGAATTTTGGTTATCTCTACACAAAGCTCAAAGCAGCAGCGAAATCCAAGCAGCAGTAAATAAGACTGTGAATGCTGAGTCTATGACAAGGGCTTTGAAGTCTGCATTGCATATGTTGGACCTCTGCTTCACTGGCTGTGCAGAACGTGAGAGCGATGAGACAAGAATACACCAAGAGTGATCCTATGCACAGCATATAAAGTGTGCATTTGCTTTAAAATATTTATTGTACTAAAGATTTTTGTACTGTTAATAATTAATGAATCCATTGTACTGTAAACCAGACTGGAATTTGTGGTTTGGAGAAGATATGAAATAAACCAAATATAATATACCAGGCTGTTGAGATTTTCTTTGCATTAAAGTGAGCTGGAGAAGGGAACACAAACCAGTGATTGGATCTGATTTGAGCCCCCATGAAGGGCGTTGCTGCCACATCATTACTATGATTCCCCATGTCCTCCGCTCTGCATCTGTTGACATGGATTTGACTGGGCTTATCATGGCTGTCAAACAAGGCACTGCCACTGCAGCGAGATGGACAGCCAGTTCCTGTCACTGATGACTCAGAGAGAGCAGTAGAGACACAAAGGCACCCTACAGTTCTTTGTGAATTATTGATGCTCATGTGGCATGCTGACAGTGAATAGAGGTGACCCTGGATATGGTGGGAGATTCTTAGAAAGCCCATTCCCCTCTTGCTTTGCTGCAGTTCTAAAGATCTGATAAAACTGATTCTGTTTTAACTACAAGGGGGCTAAACATCTGGGGGCTGAGTGTTAGTGTTTGGGATCAGCGCTGGCCGGTGTGAGAGGTACCCTGTGAGGGAAGTAGGTCATGGACACTGACCTCAGGTATGTGTGTCTCTGCAGGGGGCCTGGGGCTTAGGAGGATTAGTAGCTGAGTGCTCAGGTGGCAACAAAAGAGTTGTTCTGGTTCAACAAGGATGCTCTTAACCTGTCTTTTCTTCTAACATAGCAGATTCAGCACAAAAGCTACGGATTAGATAAAAAAAGTTTTAACCATCTATTTGTTTTATTACTAGGATCCCAGCAGGATTTACAGCTGCTATTGCTTGCATAAATTCAATATGATGCTGTGGTGCATTTAACACAAAAATAATGATATGAAGCAACAAACTTTTCAGCAGACACAACTTTGCAACAGTTTTTACAGTAATAGAAACATATATTAGGAACTTTGGCATAAGAAAATGTTGAATTAAAAGCACAACAGATACACATGGATGATGGAAAGGGAGGAGCCAGCCACTGACAGGGGAGGAGAGGGATGTTCATGACTTTCAGAAGGACTGAAGGGAAGCAGTGGATAAGGAGAAGTGAAGATGGCTCCCCAAGTCTACATCACTATGTACAAAGAGCAGTTTGCCTCTCCTGGCAGAACAACACGAGAACAACTTCGACCCACCTCTGCCCACCGCAGGAACAACCCCCAGCCCCGGCCGGTAAGATGCACAGCCACATGGACTGGAGAGGTTTAAAAGAACAACCTGATAACTAAAAAATGTGCAAAGAGATGCAAAATTTCTTGAAAAAAATAGCATACAGAATAAATAAATTCATGATAGCAGTAATCTTTCCAACAATGCAATTTAGCAAATAATGTTACCAAGGTATTTTAAAATAATATTACATTTTCAAGTGGTGCATTTAAAGCAAAACAAGACTAGCTGGTCCACTTTTTATCGGCACTCTCTTTATTGTTCTTCATATAGCCAGACTTGTGACTCACACTAATTGGCAGCTGGTTGTTTACATTTTCCTGTAGCTGTATCTCATCTATTATTAGATACTTCCCTCATACCTATTTTTTCTGACATGAAGTAAACAGAACTAAGAACAGAGCACAGCCACTCTACTGTAAAGAGGAAAACAACCTAATGACTGCATGAGAAAGGTGATACTGTACACAAACTTTACAGTTTGCACAATACAAATTTTCCTTTTCATATTTTTTGTGCATTTTGATAATACAAAGAAGAAAAATATACACAATAACCCAAGTAATTTTATTGAATAAAAAATGAAAAAAATGAAAATGATGAAAGTACATATGCCTTATCAAAAGCTTAGTACATGTTAGTTAGCCTTCTCTATACTGTACATATAAAGATTTTTAATCTGGTGGATAATGAGTTGAAAGGATTATGTGTGACAGTGATATCTTCCCCTTGTTTTATGCAGCTCTTCTCTTATTTCTACCTGCATGTGTTTCTCTTGTCCATGCCTTATCAGGATTTTCTGTTTCCCCGGAATCTCCAGTCTAACTACAGGTCACACCGCATGTTACCACATGCCTCACCCCCTGTGGACTCTGGCCGTCCCCTCTTCCCCCCTGTCAGACATTTATCGTTTCATAGTCCACTGACAACTTGTCCTGACAACTATCTAAACACAGTGGACACAAGCAAACCAAAGCACATGTCCACTGTCAAACCATCCAGTATACAACCTCTGCCCTCTGCTGACGGACTGCAGCAACTACAGCTGACTGAGCCTCCTGTCGGCCCCAGATTAAAACTCCACACAATGCTGAGGAGCCCTGAAAGGTAGCAGTTGATCAGTTAAATAAATGCTACGATAATAACACTAAAAACATAATGGTTGTAATTGATTTTTCTCTGTGTTAGAATGGATCATCAGAGGAATGTTTATCCACTCTCAGCACGGCCACTCAGGTGAGAGAGCAACCTCTGACCTCTACTTCAGGCCTTTAAACCCTGAAATAAAACATGAGCAGGTAAACATAAGTGAGTGATAACTGAGCCTTGTTGTTGTAAAAATACTGAAAAGGACTTTGTCTTTTGACAGGCAGCCTGCAGGTGTAGAGATTCAGACACGACCCCGACCCCAAACCAGCAACCCCCCAGCAACTCAGCGCCAGTTTCCACGGACACGTTTCCGCTCCAATAGCATCCAGAATTACAGGTGCAAATTAAACTTAACTTAATGAGACTTTAAGTATCAATTTAAAAATGCTTTTGTATGCCATTAATAAAAAGCACTGAGATCTTTTTCCTCCATAGGTCTCTCAACGATGGCTGCTACAGCTGCTTCCATGTGGTGAAGCCCTACCAAGCTGGACACTACATCATCCATCCAGAGTTTGTGTCTGAGTGCCTTCGTTAGGACTAAGAGAACTGACCTCTAAAGTGGGAATTGGGGACCTGCAGGGGTTCTTAAGAGGGGCTTGGAGGTTCCTCTGCAACATGAGGGATCATTAACTTTACTACTGTATAATTCTCTACTAATTAACCCAGTGAGACAAGGTATAAGAATGAGAAATGTTACTGTTGGCTGCACTCTCACCAATATAATTTCCCTACATACAGCGTGGACACTTCTACAATTCGGTGCAAAATCAGAAGCAAAGATCTTCCCAATTGGGGGCTTGTGGTGGTCGAATCAAATGAGGCACTGTGGCCCTAATTTGTAACTGTCCATGACATTAATATTTTATCCCATTGCCACTGAGGAGACAAAAAATACTACAAGTGCAAAAAGGGTCATTGTATAACATAACACAGACAGACTTTAAGTCCCCTAGAAATGTAAAATATAATTGCTAACTCAGCTAATGGCTTTTTCCCTTGTTTTTTAAAACAAGTTGTAGCACGTTTGAATTTCACAATATAACTGGTGTGCAATGTGAAGTTTTTACACTAGTGCGATTTGCTAAAACCACTTCAAACAGTGTAATCTGTGCAGAACGAGAAAATAGAGTTCTCTTCACACCGACTACATTTCCCATGCTGCAGTGGGCGTAGCTAAAGCGGATACGCAACATGCCTTGATGTCTCTTCTGTTTTGTGAAATGTGGCAAACAAGTTGTACTTGCAGCTGCTGGGGGGGCTTCCACTGACAGGTAGGCATAAGCTGTTTTTATCGACGAGCTAAAAATAAATCGGAAAAAGTATAAACCATAATTAAATGTTACTTTACTTGCTTGGACTCCGTGTTATTTTCCCTCCGTTAACTTTCTTGCACCACCCACCACAGCGCACAACAACAGCTTTCTGTACATCGGACTTTACAGTATATGGCATTGTCGAAGTATTAGCAAAAAATGTATATTTGTCTGTACTGCTATAAGCTTATTAATGCGTGTTTCTATCACTTAACGTTTTTATTTTATTAATGTAAAAAAAACGCGCGTAAGAGGTTCAGCCCTTATACAGTCAAACAAACAAAAATAACCTCATCCGAAGGGAAGATGGTCGCTGTTGATTAATGTTGCTGTTTTTACTCCTGTGGAAAGTTATACTATGTGGTTACATATTCAATTCTATCAGCTAAGAACAAACTTATAATCAGCGTGCCGCAACACACATATACACACATTTAGGTTTTTGAGATAGTGAGCCTTTCTCAGACATTTGTCAGGACTGTATCAGCACTTTTGTGTTTACTTTTCCCCATGTCAGAATAGTGAATCGGCTGAAATGGCACATATGAACCCCCCTGATCACACCATAAACAAAGAAATGCCCCAGTCTGAACATTTTCTGCATTCACATGCTATTTCCTAAGGGAAAAAAAAACATGTTTGAGTTTTAGAGGATTTATGTTCAGAAAAGTCTCTATATGACTGAACAGAGTAGCTCACTATATTACTGTTGTATTTTGTGGCTATTACAGTATCGTACATTGATATTGTATTAAAAAAGATAATTGATTATTTAGTTCCCATCAAGTTCCAAAGGTGAATATATTTTTCTACAGCTGCAGTGTTTGGTTAATAGAGCTGATCAACAGAAAGTCATTTTTTTACACAAAATGCAAAAACCACCCCCCTCTACTACAAGCTTCTCAAATGTTGAAGATATAATACTTTTTGGTCTTATTGATAGTTAACCCAGTATCTTTGGTTTTGGCCTGTCAAATACTACACACTATCCATATATATGTTATCTTGGGCTGTGCAAAAAGATATTTTAAAAGGTATTGTGCTGCTTTGTGAACAAAAAAAATAATAAAGAAAATTATAGACAGTTGAATCCATATTGAAAAAAAAATAGTTGCAGCCCTAATTTGTTAGGTTTTCTGAAAAATAAAATCTCTTTGGTTTGGCCTTGTTGGTGAACATTTTATGCAATTTTTTATGTTTTATACACTCAATTGAGAATCAGTTTATTGATAAATAATTCAAAAATAATGTTAGATGCAGCTTGATATGATAAATGTAAAATCGGATTTTTTGGGTTAAGTTCTAACATCAGCCTTTGCACTTCTTTTCTCACTAGAGACCAAAAAAAAGGCATTGGCTTACATTTTTGTAAAATGAGGCCTAATACAACGTAAACTCAAGTAAACTCCCTTGACTTTCAGGGTTAATTTCTCCTCCTGAGTCCCTGAGTGGATCTCCAAGGAACCAACAGTTAGTTCCCTGTTAATTAATGATGGGCTTATTTTCACTCTTGTTGTGGTGGAAAATCAATACTAAGGGTGGTTGAACACAGAATTAGTCAATTAGATTGCTAATTAATAGCAAGCATTTTTTATTATCGACCCTTGCATGACGGTCAATTGCAGTTAGGACTAGTCGACAAGTGGGGACTCTGGAGAGGACTGAGCACCCCTTGGTTGGCTGGCCACCTTAATCTGATCTATTCTGATTAGCCAAAGCCCCAATAACTAACATCAACCAGTTAATTACTCGTAAGAGTTTTTGCTATATCCCTGCTGGGAGGGACAGTTAGTTCTAAATGCATTAGAAATTAACATGTGTCCTTCTCTTTTTTGGATATGTTGCCAGAGTTGTCTGTTCTTTTTTTTTTTGGCCGGAATGAACCAGGATACTTCAACTTTTTTGTTAGTCTGGCTTGAGGGAGCACAAAGTTTAGTATTCTTTCCTCTCCTTCCCAGCACTGGCAGAGCTTTTAGGCCAAAATCCCCTTTTCTGCTCCTTCACTTCCTTACATACAAATGAGTCTTCTTTCAATCGAACTCATATGCTAGAATCACTGCTGGGAACATCCACTTTATCCTCTTATAGGTAATTGGCAGTAGATTTGTTTTGTTAAATCTTAGACACATCTTTAAAGTTTACATCCTGACAGTGTAATACCTCTAAGTGCTGTGAAATCACTTTGTGCAGTAATGCAGATCGTGTAAGACAATGCTAGAAATGTAATGAAGGCTTTGAACTGACAAGGAAACAAGACAGACTGAGAAATGGGTTGACATCTCATCCGCTGGCTGGGCTGAGGCTGTTTTCCTGGACTTTTCTAAAGTCAATATTTCTTGACTAACCAGAACTGGTGGACAATATTAAGTATATGTACTATATATAGACATGGTCTTCCTATGCCCAGTGGTCCTATATGAAAAGTAAATACTGTGCATAAGCCATATGGAGACACTCTCTGTTATCTCTTTCTAATGACAGACAAGACAAACAGCCATAACACCAGAGCCAAAGTGGGACAAACAAGGTTCCCTGGAAAACATTTCTATGATCCTCAGAGCAGCAGCTCTCAGATTTGCCCACTGAACAGCACAAGTCATGTACCAAGTTGTACCGGGAGGAGCGGGAGGCACCAATACAGATGTTCTCCCCAAGCAGAAACACAGCAAGGACACTCGACCCTTGGTCGGAGCTGGAGTAATCGGCCTTGTGCTGGTGATTGCAGCAGTGACTGCATGGTGTTATTACATAGCCTCTCTACGCAAAGCTGAGCTGCTTAAGACCCAGCTGCTGGATCTGAATAAAGATGGCTACATTATCCGCAACCAGGGAGGGGCTATTGTTTTCAGAATGGATTTCAGGTTTGTAAATTTTAACACTTGTTGAAATTTAATCTTTAAAGATACATATTTTAGAAAATTAATGTAAATAAATAGGAAGTGTGTGTTAAGAGAGATGAGATATAATTATATTTAAATGTTGGCAGGTCAGGAACGCTGGATTTGGATTCATGCTCCAAAGAAGGGGAGATTCTGAGCTGTGGAAGCACCACTGATAGAAAATTGAATTTCTTCATTGAGACAGTGCGACCCAAGGACACCGTACAGTGCTACCGTGTCCGCTGGGAGGAACTAGTCCCTGACATTCCTGTTGAGCATGCCATGACATACAAGTTTGCACACTGGTATGGTGGTGCAGTGTCAGCTATTCAGCACTGGCCTATTTCTATTTCTGGCCAACAGGCTCCCAAACCCTTTGTAACGAGTGACATCTACTCAAACCGCAATGAATTTGGTGGAATTTTGGAGAGTTACTGGCTTTCATCAAATGCTACGGCCATTAAGATAAACAGCTCTGTGCCCTTCCACCTGGGCTGGAATGACACGGAGAAGACCATGTACTTCCAGGCCCGATACAATGACAGTCCCTTCAAACCAAACCCAGGAGAGGCACCATGTGCTGAACTTAGCTACAGAGTTTGCGTGGGCTTGGATGTGACATCCATACACAAGTACATGGTCCGCAGATACTTCAACAAACCCAACAAAGTGCCGGCCAAAGCAATGTTTCGCCATCCTATATGGTCGACTTGGTCGCTACACAAGACTGACATTGACCAGGAGAAATTCTTGACGTATGCTGCCAACATACGCAAGTATAACTTTAACTGTAGCCACCTAGAACTTGATGATCGCTACAGCAGCCGCTATGGAGAATTTGAGTTTGACCAATCCAAGTTCCCCAATGCCTCAGCTATGTTTCAAAAGCTGAAATCAGATGGATTTCTAGTTTCACTTTGGATCCACCCTTTTGTAAATTATGACTCTGCAAACTTTCATACTTGTGTAGAGAGGGGGATGTTTGTCAAGGAGCCTACAGGCCGGCTGCCAGCCTTGGTGCGCTGGTGGAATGGCATTGGCGGTATTTTGGACTTTACCAACCCAGAAGCCCGTGATTGGTTTTCCTCCCAGCTACGTTCATTACGCTCCAGGTATGGGGTGTCCTCTTTTAAATTTGATGCTGGGGAAACCAACTACTTACCTTGGAAATTTAGCACCAGAACTCCTATTCGAGACCCCAGTTTTTTCACAAGACGTTACACGGAAATGGCTATTCCTTATAATGATCGAGCTGAGCTGCGCAGTGGCTACCAGTCCCAGAACATATCCTGCTTCTTCAGACCAATTGACAGAGACTCTGTGTGGGGGTATGAGTTGGGTCTCAAATCTCTTATCCCCACAGTGCTCACCATCAGCATTCTGGGCTATCAGTTCATTCTACCAGACATGATCGGGGGAAATGCCTACCTGAACCGCACAGACGGAAATCGTGCATTACCTGATCGAGAACTCTATATCCGCTGGCTAGAGCTGTCAGCCTTCATGCCCTCCATGCAATTTTCTATTCCACCATGGGAATACGACAACGAGGTTGTCGAAATTGCTCGGAAATACACGGCTCTCCACGAGAGTATTGTGGCGCCGCGGGTCTTGGAGCTGGCTGGTGAGGTGCTGGACACCGGGGATCCAATCATACGGCCCCTGTGGTGGATTGCCACAGGTGATGAGACTGCCTATAAAATCGACTCCCAGTTTCTGATTGGGGATGACCTCATGGTAGCCCCAGTTTTAGAGCCTGGAAAGCAAGAGCGTGACATCTATCTCCCCGCTGGCCGCTGGAGAAGTTACAAGGGGGAGAGATTTGATATCAAGGAACCACTGCACCTCACAGACTATCCTGTGGATCTGGATGAAATTGCTTACTTTGTTTGGGTTTAGCAGGAAGGGAATGTGAAATCAAACAAACTTGATTAGCCTACTCTTCAATTTGCTTGTAAGACAAGCTTCATAAATTTAGCTCTTAAGCTTAACTGGAGAAATATTGCATGAAAAAGTTGTTTGTTAAAGAAAAAACTTTTTTGCAACAAAATAGAAAGACTTTTTAAAAATGTTATAATTTTTTTTTAACACCACATCACATCATAAAAGTGGAACTGCTTCACTTAAAAATCCGCAAAACCTCATCTCAGTGTTTTATTTCATTTAAACTAATAAATGCATCACATGCATTTTTGTGGTTTAATGGAAATGTAGTGTCCATTGAAGAGGGATTCTGAAACTTTTGCTGCCTCACAGCCACTGTGGCCATAAATGACAGGTATGAGTTAATGGTAAATCAGTGCCACAAGTAAAGAAGAGTCAGTCATTAAGTCAGCAGACTTACCCAATAATGTAGGTTACACAGCAACCTCTTTCTTAACATTAGGTAACATAAACTACTGTTCATACTAGTGCAAGTGGGGTTGTGCAACACCCCAGCATGTAGTACAATGAATAAGGGTGTGTTTTATGCATGTATAATCTGATTTTATTTATACAAGAGGATGTGTAATTTATTCTTTCAAAAGTTAACATAGTCTTGCTTTTAAAGTAGTACAAGTCTCATAAACATTTGTCAAAAAGGGAATATTCAAACTGTGAAATGAGTTAGGCATAATTGCCGGTGTATGCTATATATATGTGTATTTTTATTTTTGGGGTGCACTTTGAAGTTAAATTTAAGCCAAACAGATTGGATTCAGAGAGGACAATTTGAGGAGTGTCATTTTTGTCTTTAAGTAGAAAGTAGGATGCATAAAACCTTAAATATTAATAAAATAAAATCTGTTTGACTGAGATATCCTACTTTCCTTTGACACTAATGAGTCATCTACTCATCTGCCATGAGACACTTTTCAGGAAATCAGCTTTTATGCCTCACTTATCAGGATAAATGCTTGAAGTTTAATTTTTGAAAATGGCATGTGCTCTCATTTGTGTAACAGTGTCATGTAACTACTCTTAGCCCTGGAGAAGATGGCTTTTTATTAGGTGCTTAATATTTTATGCTATCCCTCAGGTAACAGCTTTTTCTGGCTGTAGTGTGTTTTGTGTTTGATAATTGTCTTTATGTGCTTTGCTGACCTCAAATGCAGCTTAACAGCTAATACTATTATGTATGATACGTTGACTTCTAAATCCGAGAGATTTGAAAGATTTTCTGATGTTTGTAATTCTGAAACATTATTACTAATTCTTACTTGATATAAAATGAGGAAGTCTATAAATGCAATGGTCTTAATGGTATTTACTGATCAAATGTAGTGGTACAGTGTATCCTTTTTTTTCTTGTCTTTTGTAAATGGGAATATTTTGTACCTGCACAGACATCTCCCAGTGTGATATGTTAATAATTACTGCCATACACTATGTGTGATTTGCTGTTATGCTATACATTTATTTTTTGTTACTTTGCTAAATTTTATACTCTAATTATGTAATATCATTGACAAAATTGTACAAAATTACATTTTTTGATGGTGTAACGTCTTAAAAGCATTTTCTGTAGTTATAGATCCATGCAGATCATGTAAACACAGGCAATCTTTGAAGCCTCTAGACATGAAACTGATAGTGATTGCCATACAGAGCTCTGGAAAAGGCAGCAAGCATATCATCTTAAGTGACTTCTCAGAAGGTAAAAAAATTGAAGAATGATGTCATTCTTTTGTTGCAAGTTTCTCATTTGGATTTTTTTTTAAATGCCATGCTTAAATGCCATGTACCTCTCACCCTTCTGTCCATGCCGACACTGTGCCTGCTTTGACATGTGGCTTACAGGATGACCTCAGTGGGTTTTGTTTGTGCCTTTTGACATAGTTTTAATCATACAACACTTACTATTTATAGTAGCTCTCACTCATCATCTGGGCCAGCCAGCCTCTGAGGCTATTTCTGCCTCAGACCTTCTTACTTAATGACAAGACTGAAGGCTGCATCTCAGAATGAACAGTCTGTGCTTTTGGCTTTTTTGACTGAGTCTGTGTGCTGCTTGCCTTGAGTTATTGTAACTTAACATTGGCACTGTTTGCATGAGACATAATGGCAACACTAATTTTTAGCAAGAGTGCTTATTTGATGTAATTTTATTTAATGTATTAAAAGAAATCAGCCTTCTCTGTTTGTGAGCATTTTTTGCATTTCTGTTGTGAGGTGTACAGAATAATTTGTTTTAAAGATCCCCTCCAGTAAAAATCGAGTTTTAAACCCTGTTCAGATGTCCTTATGTTGTTTTTATGCTACGAGACATATCATGAGCGAGACAAGCAATGTGCACTATCCCCGAGCTCTTCCACATCTGAAATGCAGTGTGGTGATGACAGTCTAACAAACATGGATTAGGTCAGCCTGGGTTTAATATGTCACATTCTGATCCAATCCAGTCAACTTGCAGGATGGGGCTACTTTTAAATGAGGAACAACCAGGTGTAGCTGTATACTATGTAAGCCGAGCAGCAGAGGGGTGGGTGTGAAAAAAGGCAGGAGCCACCTAGATCCACACTTCAAACACGAAGGCAGAGCTGCAGAGTTGCATGTAAGCTAGCTTAAGGCATTAAAAGGATTTATTTCAAGGAAAAAAAAACTTCCAAGTATATAACTGTAATAATCAGATGAGTTTTAGGGGACATGGCACTGAGGTCAGTAAGCTGACTGTGCAACTAGTGAGCCAATAACAACATGTAACCTCACATGAGTCTGCATTACATAAAAACTAATATGCCTATCAATTTAATATTGAAAGAGACACCCTTGAGGGACTTTCCCAACTTTTGGTACCCAGCTCATCATGGGGCAATAATGACAAGGTGATGAAACAATCGTGCAGGTTATTTGGAAGCTGTGTTCGGATCAATAAACCATCTTGTGATTCGTGAGGTGAAGCCAGAGAGCAAGTGATATAAGTGTAGGACCAGACACCAGGAATAAAAAACATAAACAGCAGGAGATAGTAGCAACAGTATTTATTGGAATTACAGCAATAAGCATGATTGTTCTTTCTGAGTTCAAACAGCTCTGCTGGACCCTTTCTTACAGCTATGGTCGATCTTCTATATGTTTGGGGAATTTATTCCATTTCACACAGCGGGATATGCTTCAGAACTACTTCACTTTATTTGCCAATGCCTCATCTTTCTTATGAATTGATTGCGACTCGCAGCCTGTGCGGGGAGGACATACATTCATTGATTAGCTGTCTGTGTGTTGCAGCGATCAATATTATTTGTCAGTTTACTTTCTGCAATCATATTGTTTGGTTCTGCCTATCTTTTCACAGACAGGACCATTTATTTACAGCTTTAGTTGCTTTAGGTGGAACTTGGAGATTTCTAGATGAAGGGTTAAAAAAGAGAGAATAAGGAAAAGGGCTATTTTATGCCAAAAAGAAAAGGGTCTTTTTAAGTTGTATTTGTGCTTAGGTAGGTGAAAAGGTCACATGCTTTACTGTCTTCACTTTTTTATGAATTTTATTGGTTTCAAAGAAGGAGGAAAAATGCATATTTACCAGGCACTGCTAGCAGTAGGGGTGGAGGTAATACTTTACAGCCTATTCAGGGCAAATAAATCAAAGGCAACTGGACTTAGTAATATGTCTGTGAAGACGTTTCGCCTCTTATCAAAGTGGCCTCAGACATATTACTAAGTCCAGTTGCCTTCGATTTATTTGCCCTGGATAACCATGACCTGGATGAATGAGAACATTCACAGATAACTTTACAACCTACTACCTTTAAAGTAAAGGTAAACATGATTTAATAGTTTAAAAAATCATAAAATCCAGAGGTTATATCCATGAGAGCTGATTTAAAAATTCTACTAAAAAGCTAAACAACGACATGAAACCTGGTTGTTGTTTTGACAATGCGGTGCTGCAGATGCCCAGAAGGGTGCAGTGTAGCTTCATTGATAAATTCACTCTCTGACATGTTAGTGGACCTTGGTCCAGCTGTTACTGTATGTGCGCATACACACACACACCACACACACACACATCACACACACCAAGTAGGACACAAAACTGGCAGAGCACTTCCCACCCTTCCTTTCCCACCTGTGAGCCCACCTGTGTGTCCATCTGCAGAGGAAAGATGGCAGTTGTTCTGGTTAGGAGCCAGTGTGTCTCAAGTACCTTCCCATATTCTTCTTCTATGAGCCTGTCTGCTGTCTGTCCTCCCAAGTAAGGCATGTATATTATACAAAGTGAGAGAAGGGATGCTCACAACAATAACCATAAAAAGGCTGCTGACTCACTAAACATAAAAAAAATACCAAAAATGAAACCGTCTTTTGCAATGAACTGAACTTCTCTCATCTAAAATGCTGTTAATGTGTTCAGCTGTAAATACTCATTATGAATAATTACCATGTTCAAGAATTAATGTAAAAAAATAAATATTTAAGTACATAATTTGAGTGTTTATTTATGTGGCTTATCGTGCCAAAGATTGCACATTACATTACGTAAATTTATGTTGTAATTTGTACAGCTAAATTCAGCTTGACTTGAATTAACAATTATTACAAGTAAGCTAATTAATGAAAAATTTATTGCACTTGTTTACATGCATTAGAATAAATGAATCACTAAAACAGCCGTAGATTGACATCAGAACTGCTGAATCCATCATCTAAACTGCTGTTAGATCACAAATATAAACCAAAAAGAACATCAGACAAACAATGATGAATAAGCTTCAGTGTTATTAAGAAAGCTTTCTGGCTTCTTGGAGCAAAGTGTGGAATGAGCATTTATTGTATCAGACCACAGGGGAAATAAAGCCCCATGGCCGTCTCGTGCGTGAAGTGAGAATCTTTGTCCTTAACCCAAGATTTTCACTCCGTAACTAGACTGACCTCGCATCTGGAGCTGCCACGGCTTGTCTGACAGGAATATGTCTGTCCTCGCTAGGTAACAAATGAACCCAACACCCCAGAGACTGGTCTCGCATCTGTTTATCTTTTTCACCTGTCGGTTCGCTGCACTGCATCAGGCTTACACTACTCTGCAGCCTTTGCGGATTTCAGAGCGTGCCTCTGGCATTACAGGGACAGAGATAGTCGCCGTTGGCCGGTAGCACCATTTGTTACCTCTGTGACCTCTGGTGATAGTGTAGTATATTGTGTCCCTTAATACATTCTTTTTAGAAGTTACTGGTGTATTTTTGTACCACAAAAAAAAAAAAACAATCTGATGAATTTATTAGTTGATTGACAGAAAAATATAAAACAAGCAAAAATGCCAAAGACACTTTTCTTTTTTGTTTTTCTTTTCTGAAATAAATAATTTTGTGTCTAATACTGACTAAGAAAACAAGCAATTTGATGACCATCACATTGAGCATTTGGTGTTTGTCAAGATTTTTTACTTTTTTTAAGACACTTGATTGACAAAAAGAAGAATAGATAAATCAAAGAATTAATTGGCAATCATTAGCTGTAGCCATCATTAGTGCTGCCCTTGACTGCGCACCCGTCAGTTTGTTGCTGCAATTTTTGTCAGACAATGACAATAAAGCTCCATTGTATCTTGAGCCTGAGTTGATGGCTGATGTAGTAAAAAGTAAAGGAAAATGGTGACAAATATGCAGACACACGTAAATAGTAAAATTAAGGACTTGGGTGAGGACAACAAGCAGAGCACTTCCTCTGTGTCTTGGTGGGGCGCAGAGGTTGAACGAAATGTCAGGCGCTGAGGAACAGATGCATAATTGAAACATTGCGTTGTTGCACAAGGTTGTTTGATTGATACCATTTTAGAACACTCCTGTCCCCTTATGCTCAAGGGGTTTACCTGGGGAGAAACCAGGGGAGGGGGAAAGGTGCTTAGGTGGCTCATCTGGGTTTTGGAGGAAAATTGGTGCCATCCATCAAACACCGCATTTAACAAACGCTAACGCAGGCCTGGCCAACAAAGGATTCGTATATAAGGCAGCGAACTGGGAAACATGTGAGGTGCAGGGACTGCTGAGGGTCTATCAATCAACCAGTCAGCTCCTTTATTTAACAAGCGAGGGCCACGGACCCCAAGGGCCACACTCCATATTCTGGCTGGTTGGGCTTGCAGTCTTTTCCTGCAAAAAAGGAAGAGAAAAGGGGAAGAGAGGGATGAAGGAAGGAAGGAAAGAGGGGCATGAAGGGATTGGGGTTGGGGGGTGATGGAGGTGCAGAAGGGTTTGGCCCGTGTCCCCTGGCGCGCCGGTGCGCTTCATCTTCTCAGTGCAAGGGCCTGGAACTGCTGCTTGATGGGATTTTCAGCCCTGTGGCCTCCGCTGTCCCAGCATCCATCTGGAGGGCTGCCGTGTGCACAGCGGAGAGCCAGCCACTCAGCGACACAGCCATAAAGAACAACCCGTAGGCCAGCCAATGCCACTGATCTGAGGCTCGCAGCTCTGTTCAGTGGACAGGCCAACACTCAGTGGCACACATTCCTGTCAGGGACACAGACTGATCCCTAAGCTACTGTGTGCTCAGTGGAACAGAAGACACGCTCTGGGAGGCAGCCCACATCCAACCACTGACTCCTTCAAAGCTTAGAAAATTGGAATGGAACAAGGACTTCACTATTCAGCATCCTTAATGGTGTGGAGTGGTCCATCTCCTCTCTCTTATTTGCTCTATATCTGTGTGTATGTCACAGTAAAGAGGAAGGACACCTATCACAATTTTTTTATTGTGTTGATTTGCTTTTAAGATTAACAGTGTTTATAATCTGACCGGTATCTACCGAGGTGGTATGCAGAAATTACAGACGATGCAAAAGCATGCGCAGTGGCTACACATATTCCATGTTCCAATAAACCTGTTGGAAGTTTGGCCTTACCTGAAACCTTCCCTAAAAACACTGCTTGCTTTGCATGTTTGATAAGACGGAGTCCACTTTTTACAGAGAAGTTAAATTTAATACCACAACACACAGCATCCAGAACAATAATATCAGAGATATATAATTGAAAATCAAGACAAAATATGCAAAGACAATCATTACTGCCTCTCATTATTGGATCCAATTTATGTATGCCCCTAGGGAGAGAGCAGCAAATAATGGATTGGTACTGTGGCAAGCTGAGATACCGTTCGTGCCGTATTGCCGGTGAACGTACAAGAGATCCGTGTATATTTAACTGATACGAGTGTGTAAAGTTTGGATTGAAAATGTTTTTGCTTCTCCTCAGGGCCACACGGCATCATTAGCATATTTTTTTCCTCTCCCGACGACTGTAAATTCAGTGAATGTAGTCCTGTGGTGGGTAAGGTGGGCAGACGGCAGACTGTATAAATAAACAGAGTCTGTCTGAGGGCAGCACTCTGGCCCCCACCTGCCCACCATCAATCAATATTACAGCGGCCACTGGCAGCCCAATCGCCCTTTTATAGGCCTGTGAAATGATCAAACATCTGCTCATAACCATTCTTCACATATAGATGGTTCATACATACTGTACAATATCAAATTCAGCGTGATATCGTGCAGCACAACAGGACGTAACAATGACCATACAGTGCATCTATCCAGGAGTATGCACAGTGGCACAGCAGGGGGTTTAAGAAGTCTGGAGGCAGATCTCATCAGTAACAGAATCAATCTGTGGGCTTACCGAGTACTTCATACCAATAAAACCAAAATGGATGTTGTTTTGAAGCAGTTCTTCATCTCATTGTTTCTTGATAATCAAAAGCAGTCTTGTTTTTTGGTGCCAGTGGTTGGGTGTGAGAGCAGAACCCTGCACCAACCATTTCCTTGTTTATTGTTTAAAAGTCGGCCATGTTGATGGAAGCTCAGTGAACAGGATAAAAGTTGAGCCCAGTAACTAGTTTGGCAGCTGCAGTAGACAAAGGTTGCAAAGGCCTGGTCCATGGAGAGGAGGATTGAATCCAACTGGTCCAAGGTTAATGGTGGCTTGGAACAAAATGGATTCAGTGCCAGGGGCGTGCTGACAGGTGATTTGACATGAGTGAGGGTGGGCCATCAATCTACTGTTGGCCCCTATGACCCTCCCCCGCCCTGCCGTAGCAGCTAGGGGGCGCCAGGTGTCATGGTGCCCTGACCTGTGCAGGTCTCCAGATAGCCCACCTGCTGTCTGCCTAAAGCTCCCCCTACGGCTAGAAGAGGCTCCCATCACTTCACGCTTGGCTGGTATAATGAAACTGTGATTGGAAGATAGTGAACTGTGACAGGCAGTGGTAGACTCAAAGTCTTCTAGTCAAATTCAAAACCACTCGCCCCAGGTTTCCTCTCACAGCCCGCTTTTCTTTTGAATTGCTCTGACAATTTAATGGTGCAAAAATGATAATCTGCCAGCATACCTTTAATATGCTTTCATACCCTGCGTGGCTATTGTCTGTGGTACTGCCCAATAAAAGGGACTTTGTATCTCATTCAAACTGAGGAGGAATCTCAGGTAAACTATGCTGAGGCAAAAAACTAGCTTGAGTGTCATTATGTGCATGTGTGTACAGCCCCCCACACTTGTCAGTCCCCCCCCCCCCCCAACCCTCCCCAAGGGAGGCTCGGCTTCACGTTTAAACCTGACATAAATTCCCTGTCACAAATCCCTGGGGCAGCCAGGCTTGTAGGCACAAAAGCAAATATTTCCGTTCCCGATCATGGCCAATCCCTTTTAACATCCCCACCCACTGACCACCCTCCCCCCTCCCCGACTCCCATCCCTCCTCTGAACTTACCCTAGCACCGCAAGCCAGCCATTTGTCACAAAGTAATTATAGAATTATCGATTGGCAAGCAATTAACACCTTTCTTCTCTTTTTTTCCCCCGCCCTCCTCCTGCCCCACCCAGCCCCCTCCCACCCCCACCCCATCCTTTAATTTGAACTCAGAGAGAGAAAGAATAAGAAAGGGGGGTGGGGGGGAGGCATGGGAGTAACACATTTAATCCTGCTGGCATCTCCTCGTTCCCCCTCAAATTAATAGGGCGACGGGGACAAAACGGCTTTTCTCTTTCTTCCTCTGTTATTTCTCCCCTCGTCTTTGCCTGCTGATCTATCTTTAACAGACAGGGAGCTGCTTAGAGTACAGCCAAACACTCTATTCTAGCTGGGATGAATGAATAGACCATTAAACCTCATTTCAAAAAGAACACCTTGCATGCTTCATAACAACCACCTAGGCTGCGATATGATAGCTGTAACAATTTTGTTGAACTCTCAAAGGGAAAAAAGACCTAAGCAGTGTTGACTATTTTTTTCTTTTTCTTTAAATATTTGCCAGCGTTTTGCTTTTTTTCACTCTTTTTTTGCTCTGTTTTCCAGCTACCACTGGTAGTAGGGGCCCAGATGGACGTGGAGGAGAAGAGTGCTAGAACCTGCGGCTGGCAGGTGTCTGAGTCAGAATGGATGTCATGGAACATCACCTTACTAACATATGGATGGGGACAGGAGAGTTGATTCCCCTTCTGGCGAGTTTGATAACACATCTTCTCTTTCTGTTTATCAGTGTCTGCCTCCCTGAATCTCTCACTGTCCCTGTGTCCCTGTGTCTGTCCACTAAGAGGGATTCAACATCATTTAAAAAAAGAAATAGCTTCTTATTTAAAATACTAGGATATTTTGTTGCATCTGAAATGGGGGTTTTATGTATTTTTAAACTATGGATCAGACCCGAAGTGGGTCACAGCTCTACTTTCAGTGTCGTCCTACAAAGTAAAAGTACCAATAAATATTAATGAGTCTGTAGGATCTGTAGGACTAAATTTCTAATTTGGGTTCTGCAGTGAGAAAGAAAACCCTGAGTTTATAGGATTTAAATCTCTTTGCTTTTTGAAACTGGGAGGCACAGCTTCTGCTAAACTGCAATTCATTCAAGCACAACAGCTCTGTTTGTTTTTTTCTGTGGAGAGCAGATGAGATAGAGCTGTTGTTGTCACCGATCACACTGATTGTTAAAACGTCAATGTTGATCAATAAACAAATCATGGTAACAGAGCTAATTATCTCACCAACAAGACAATGATAGGAACTGTTTAATAAATGAGGACAATGTTTCATTTTTCTAAGGAGCTAAATTATGGATATATGAGTACATCTGAGTAAATCTCAGTTTATATTTATGGGGACTATAAATGCAAGAAGGTTTACACAGTTATTGAAAAACATTTGATTTAAAACTTTAATAGTCTGAATACTGGCTCTCCTATGCCCATTAAAACCAATACTAAAAATTATTTGCAAACGCAACACACCCAAGGCGCTCTTCCCCCCTCCAAATGCAGCTAACCTAATGAGAGTGGCATTCATTTGACAGCAACTTAGGAACAATTTGAAGCCATTGAGGGGCCTTTCTCTTTCATGCTGTAGTGTTGATCAATAATTCCCCTCAGGATGTTATTCAAACACACATACAGCAATATTCCTTCCTGAAAAACACTGTGATATTGACCCGTTTTTCCTGCCCTGCAGCCCTTCTTATTTTCTCAAAGAAGGGGCAACCCAGGAGACAGCCATTGTTGTGGCCTTCTGCTCTATGCAAGTTTTCTGGCTTTTATGGCTCGAACTCCACGACTCTCTGTCAGTTTTTTAAAAATCTTCTCACACTTCTGCAATACCTTCTGTTCAGCTGACATTTAGGTGGGCTTTAAAGATAAGTGGAATGATCTATTTTTAGGTATTGTATTTGAATTTGTTAATCCACATGCATTTGTTTGTAAATAAAGCACTTAGGCAAATGATATCTCAGCTTTTCTGTTATTTCTAATGTAGGTGCTGCACTTGAAACCAAACCAAAAATGTTATGTCCTGAAAACTTCTGTCCTGAAGATACAGTCACAGTTTGCACATGCATTGCTTGGGGTTCAGATCTGCAGCCGAAACCAAAACTAACCAAAACCAGAAAGCATTTACTCCATAAAATCTTATCCAGTTTTGCTAAAATCAGTGTAAGTTGTTGGTGTGTGAGATGGACTGCTGTACAGCATTACTCAGGGCTTTGTTCCCGACTCATCAAAATTTCTTTGCCCAGTAACCGGCAATTATGGCACAGTGCGACTGACAGAGAATCACCATTCACCCTATTACAAGTCAGTGTACCATCAAAATGATTCTGATTTTGTGCACAACACAAAAGAGGTTTCCAGAAGAAAACCAATGCTGACAATCAAGCTTCAATTGTGAGCTTCACTTACAATTTCTGTTCTTTCAGTCCACATCAGTGTTGATGTACTCTTCAGGTTCACTGCTGAAAGTGAAAAACTGGCTAATCCAGCATCCCATCCACAGTGATGAATCTGCACTGGTGTACACGTTGCAACGCTGCACTAATCAACATTTCTTGTGAATAGCAAAAATGACTAAGTGTTAAAGCCTGCAGTGACAAGATGATTATCACCTGACTCTTTTGCTCTGCCCTCCTCAGCTCTCGCTTTTCAGCATTTAAACTGATTGTTTTGGTTTATAGCACTTGAGTTTAATTTTTGGAATTCAGTCCTTAGTGTATTATTCACTCGCCTCTAGCTCGGAACACCAAATGCAGGAAAAAAAAAAAACTACAGAAGGACATGCTCTTCTAATTACCTTTACATGAAAAGTCTGTACCAGCAGCTACGAAACAAGATGCATATAATTCACAAAAAAAATGAATACTTAAATATATAAGAAAAAAAGGCTTCTCCTAGTTACTTTTAGCTGGTGGTACTCTGGTTCTAGACATTTTATGATGTACAGGAAGTGTAAAAATAGCTTGTGTACGCTTGTAGATAGTGATGAACAGATCAGTACCAAAAGTATGATCCTGGAAGACCGGTGTCATTTAGCAAACTATTGATTTTCAAAAAAGAGGGATCAATATGAAGAATATAAAAATCTGTCTCCCTCCTCTATTTTGCAAAAAAATACTGATCCGATTTCTATTCCCATTTACTGCTAAATTGTTGCCAAATCACTTAATTACCTTAAGAAGAGAATAACTGTTGTAGTGCAATTTAAATCTACCAACAATGCCCTGCTTTATCAAATAGCCTGAATCAATACAGTCCCCAGCCCTCAGTGGCTGTGGTAATACCAAAATGTTACTTGAAACATACCAGAATTAATCTGAAGATTGAGCCTTGGACAAGGTGTTTGCAACAAAAGAAGAGCAATAGCTTCAGAGTCTGTCTGAAGAAGTCTGAGAAAAAGCTTCAGTTATTCCAGCACATTTCACGCTAATGCCTCCAAAACTGTTAGAGCCCCTGCTTTTTCAGGGAGACAACAATGTCCAGGAATACCTGTTTGATGTTTGACATGTCCTCTTTTGTAAGATTGATTTTGTTGTTCACTGAGTTGATGTGTTTTGGGAAAGCCACTGCCTTGCAGGTTCTTTTTTTTTCAGTCATGTGTCATCCACATATCTGAACCAGTGGCTTAAGGCTCCTGCCTTGTGTCATCAATATTAGAGTGACTAACACTGGTGATCTGTTATGGGATCAAACCATCAAAAATTTGTGGTGTTATGTTTGTGGTATCAGTACTTGTAGACTATGACTGACTACCCACAGATGACTGAGCTTTGTTGTTCCAGTGTACCAAAACAATGGCTAGAATCACACTATCCATAGTGTGCTTTTGATTTTCGTGCCTTGTATCTATCACATTGGGAACAGAGATGGGATGGGATGGGATCAGTGATGTCTGATGTAGTTGTAAAGTTCCTCCTTCTGTGTATATATTTTTGGTTAGGAATTTGCCTCGAGTACTTGGAAAAATGAAACTTTTGCGGAGGTGTATTCAGCTACCATTAGAAGCATTCTAGCTAACATACAGAGAATATAGACTCTGGCTCAAACATCTTTTGACAAAATATATCACGAAACAGGTTTCACCCACTGCAGTGGCATTTCTATTCATCTGCAAAGAAAGGCAATGACAATAATGGGCTACCAGGAGCTCTTCACATTACATTTGAATTTAAATTTGAATAGTAAAAAATATGTCTTCATCTAACAATTATGTGCAGCTTGCTAATTTTTCAGAACCTGCAGTAAACAGATTGTTTTAACTACGAGCCTTGTGCTGCTGTATTTTAAAAGTCAAAATGAGACTTTGTAACTTATAAAAGAGGAAACGACACATTCCTCCATTGCCATGAAAAGTTCAATCCATAAGCATCAGGATTAAAAGGAAATGCCACTCAATTCAATGCACTCAGGAGTTTTGCTGCTACAGCCTTACTTGGTCTGATATGACCACTAGCTTAAGGTGGCTAATGCTAGCAAACTTAGGCAAATATTGCTTATCTTTACTTTTGACTGCAGTGGCTGCTGTTCAGCAAAAAGTTATGTTGAACATCAATGCTTGCAAAAGACATATTTTATTAGGCAGTGACAAAGCTGTACTGAAAACAGTTCAGTTGCAATTAGCTTAGTGTGAAGATAAAGCATCAATGTTGATCGGTCAGGGTGGGCTAGTTGATTTGTTTTACATAATGAAAGTGAGAATACTGCATGCTTTAGTAAATTCTCAAGACGGGTTAGTTAAAATATCATTTATCCTCTTTATTTCATTGTAATGACTTATTGAGTTAGTGTCTCATGAATTTGTTGAATGAGGATAAGAAAAGGTTAGTGGAGCAACAGTTGGGCCTTCAGGAGGTGGTATGAGCAACACTGCATGGAAAATAGAGTTGTGGGAATGTCGTGCGGAAAGGGGGCGAACTGGCAGACAGAGTAGAGGATCACAGCGCTGGTCTTGTTCCCAGTCGGGCCAGGACCTGTGAGCACAAGGTGGACACCCCTCATCAGCCCCGTCCACACCCCTACACTTGCCTTCCAGGTGCTCATTTTCCACATGATTAGCTTACCACCTGTCCTCCGGCTGGCCCTTGGCCTCCGGGGCCATCCACGTCATAGCACCATTTAGCACTGGCAAAATTTTCACAGAGACTTGCTTCATTACTGTGGACGTGAAGGAAAAAAAAAATCTTTGTTTCATATGTGAAAAGGTTAAATTATATAGAAAGTTGTATTAAAGAAGAATTTAAACTTTTAAATGAAAAAATTGATTGTGCTCCCGTCAGAGGTTTTATTTATTCACATATTATCTCTCCAAAATACAAACTGTTCGAGGCACGGTTCTATAGTTTTATAGATTACAAGTGAATCAGCAGCAAAGCAAAGTTTGCAGATATCAACTAAACCCCTCCCTCAAAAACAACAACAACAACAAACCCAAATAAAAGAAAGATGACACAACACACTGATGTTCTCAGTAACACTTAGACCTGGAGTTTCTTCAGTTTTGGATGACAGTCGTTACAGTGTAGTTCTTTTATGAATCAGTGGAAGGCACTGTTTACTACAGAATACCTGTTTCACTGCTCCACAGCTGAGCTGACTGCTGAACAGTCATTGCTCTTAATGCTTCTGCTTCAGTGACATGTGTGAATGGATTCATTGACTTTCGGTGAGATCTAATGCATAAAGATGTTTGTATAAAAACTCAAATCCTTCATAATTGTTAGGACCTCATGCTGTTATAAATTATTCTGCATCAAATCAGCATTTTTCATTATTTGAGATGTGAAATTAATCTTGTCCCTAATCTTAAAACTGCTGTTTAAAGCTCGTCTCACAGCGAACAGCTGAACACAGCTGAATCCAGATTAGACCAAAGGTGTGTTTCTTGTACAAACTGACAGAGGCTGATTTTATTCCTCTCCCTCTGAATACATTTTCTACCTGTTTGAACCTGTTGTGTGATGCACAGTGGCACAGCGCGACACACCGTGTTATCCCTTGGTAATTCAGCCCGCTGGTAATACATTTATGCTCCGTCAGAGCAAAGGATTGGCCATGACCCATGTTGGCCTCGCCTCTGATGTTGGTGGCTTTAGACAGCAGGGACAAAGCGAGAGTTACTAAAGAGGGATGGAGGTCGTGATGTGAAAAGAAAAACCTCCTCCACTTAAAATGATGACGAGTCAGAGCATAAATAAATCATGGATCTGCATATTAGTTTTCAGTTCTAGATGATCAAATATAATGAGCTGACGAAATTTCATTACCTCAGTTTGGGTAAACAATGAGCTTCATGATGATTGGTGGCACGTGCCATTTCAAATTATTCATATTCATGACAAAATATATACAAATTGAGGATTCTTTGGAAGGAGGGAGACATAAGAACTGTGTGTAAAGCATTAAAATGCCTCAATGTATGCTGTCAAATGTGCAGTCGGTTTGTGACGACAAAAGAGAGAAGTTTTATGACTCAAAGGTCATACTACTGAGCCTACAGTTTTCATGTATTTTTCCAATTAGGGTCTGCATACTTGGAGACATGACACACATTCTCACATCAAACCATGCAGTGCAGAGTCAGGCTTAATTGAGCACAGGTGAGAGTTGAGCAGTAGGGAAAAGAGAAAGAGAAGGAGGAGGAGGAGGAGGGCGTCAGACAGAGTAAAGTTTTTCAAGTCTTTGTCCCTCCTCAATTTGCATGCCTAATGAAGCTGAGCAGGAGTTAATAGCGGGTGTAATGACTTCTGACTGGCTGGGCTGTGGGCTGCTGGGAGAGAAAAGGCTACGAATGGCTAACTGTGGAGCAAGGTGGGCAGAGGCAGGACGGGAAACACTCTGTGGGTGACAGAGCAGAGGAAGCAGGACTTACTTCTCAAGAAAACTCTGAGGGCCTTTACTCTGCAATTCACATGTGAGTTGATGCAAACATGTATGTGTCAAAGATTATAATACAACTGTTATGCTATGAGCAGACCTGTCAGATTACAGAGAAGACGGATGGTAACGTCTTTGCAACAACTCTCAAAATCAGATGTAATATTATAAATATGAGCTAAATATTTTTGTGCTCTTGTAAACATAATCACATAGATTCTTCTATGCGTATGATGTTATTATGAGGGATGCACTGAACACAAAAAATTAACCCACTGTTAATTGTTATATTGAGAGCTTAACAAGATATTTAGGTACAACTACCAGTAACTGTAATAAACAGAAGGTCCATGGACATGTACTTACTACCCTACAGACCAGCTGTTGGTGCAGCTTCAACACAGGTACCCACATCATAACTCTTCCAAAGAGCCACAAATGTGCTTCTAGCTGCACTAGAAGCTCAAAAGACTCCCATGCTTTTTATCAGAAAAAGGAGAATCTATAAGCATCTCATTGCTGGTTAAGTCTGACTTCCAGCTGATGTTGCTCTTGATGCTGGTAGAGAAAAAGGAACAAACGATTCCTCTCGCACAGTTTGTACTGAAGCCGCATTGGTACTTCTTTAAAGACACAGTGATTTGTTTGCACTCTAAAACAGTGATAAAGCTCTCTGCTTTTATATGTTAGTAAATCAAGCCTTATAAATGAAAGATTTGTAATTTAACCTTAACTAGACCACTTTGGGGCTTCAATGCTGATCAGATTTGTTAATGTCCCAGAGTCAGTCAGTGGACTCTTGTTAACCTGTTTATTTCTGCTGCATGTGGAGTCTGATACTGCAAGTTTAAGTGCTTAAGAGTTAATAATAGCTTTTTTTTTTTGCATTTTTATTTAATTACTTTTATCTTCATGTCATTTCCGCTATTGTCATGATACAGCTTATATAAGTTGATAATTTTTTTTTGTTTTTTTTTACTGTAAAACTATTAAGTTAAACAAAAATGTTAGATTTTTGAAATTAGCAGCTTAACACAGTGCACAGGATAATAGTTTAGGAGAATGATGAAGCATATGGCTCAGCTTCCACTTGATTCACATTTATAATGTTAGTACGTTCTGAATTCTATTGTTTGTAAAGGTGCCCAAAATCAAATAACTGAAATATTCTGTACCAGAGCTTTCCAAACTTTGGAGTCTTGAGGTTCGATAAAAATTCAGCAAAAACCTACAAGGCCCACATCCCATCCAATTTAGTAACAGACGTACACATGCTTTGCATAATAAACATTAAGTAGATGGCTACTTGCACAAAATAATATTATTTATTAAGTAGCAAAGGTCTGGTGAAACAATGTTGTTCAATATTTACAAGTCATCATTTGAACTGCCAGAGAGGCAGGGAGCGAGGTTGGAAGTGAGAGACAGACACACGATGCAGCAGAAACAAAGAGGTCCAGAACAAAGACACTTTTTTAAAATTTATTTTAAGATATTTTTATGCTTGTAATTTTTAACATTTGTAACAGAGTCAATCTGCAGCGGTGGTAATTAACCTCCCCCTCAGAAGTCACACTGAGAACAAAATATTTTTGTTAGAGCCAAAACCATAAAAACATCCCTCTCTCCCGTAAAATAAGTGCATCTGAGAATGAGGCTGCAGTCACACAAACACCAGTGCTTTAGTGATTGAATGCATATATATGTATGTATGTTGCTTTATTAAATTTGCACCAGCACTAAACTTTTTATGTATTTACACTAGTACGCATGCACATTTTTAAATGTCTATAGAGCATCTTTGATGTTTCCTTTAGGATGAAAAAAGCTCAATCGTAACTCACTGTCCATTAAGGTTCTGTTTACTGCGATCACAAATCAAACACTGAGACATATCCATAACTCAACACTGCTAAATGAAATCAGTTTTTTAGCAGTTACTTGATAATGAAGGATAAAATTATTTCCACTGTACTGAAAGCTTCTGCAGGTTAAGGTTTTTCTCTGCGTTGCCTCTTTAAAGTACTCTGTTACATCCAAAGATGACATTGAAAATTAAAGTGACAGATAAGAGATGTCAAACCAGATATTTCTTTTTTTTTTTTGGTGAGAATTTAGCAGTAAGTAAAGTAGCAAAATAATTTAGCTCTGTCACATCCCCCATCACAAGTGTAATTAGTTTGTTCGTCTCTAATTTTACCA
The DNA here is from genome assembly GCA_029814765.1 of Acanthurus leucopareius. NCBI lineage: Eukaryota > Metazoa > Chordata > Actinopteri > Acanthuriformes > Acanthuridae > Acanthurus > Acanthurus leucopareius. The sequence continues at coordinate 9,127,033 of JAQMCX010000029.1, forward strand.
AGAACATAATAGATTCTTATGGATAAACAACCCAGAATGTCCAACATTTAAAAATGTCTCTCGGAGACAAAATACTGGGAAATAAAAAAACTTCATAGCAAAAATTTCCACAGCTGCCTCAGTCTTTTTTCTTCTTTGCATCTTCAAGCTGATGTATTTTCCTGTTTTTTGGCACATCTCTCAGAGAATTCAGGTTGGCACCATCACCCGCTCTGGCCATGGTGTGCCAACACTTCTGTTGGCTGCAGGACACGCATACACACACACACACACACACACACACACACACACACACACAAGCACATGCGCACCCATACACATACTTAGTCCTGATGGCCACAGATGTAGCAGTGACCAGCCCATCTTCACCAGGTGTTGCTTTATAGCTGTGTCACTTTGAGCCTGACTCCATCTGCCACACTGAGCAGGCGAAAAAAACAACAATATAAAAAACTAAAACAAACTGTTTTTCGCAGCTCATGCACAAATACATGGTGACAGTGATGTGCTCGCAGTAGATTGTGTGCATTCAGTTTGGTATTATCGTTTCATCATACCACATCATGTGCTTTTACATTTGTATACTGAATCACGAGACCATCAGGTTTGGACTGTCAGTCTAAATTCATTCATGCTTCAAATATGAGGGATTTAATGGTTGTTGCTCTTCTGTCTTTCTTTGTCTTTTTTTGGTTAAAGGGGCAACCTCAAAGTAAAACCAAGTGCCAAGAACTGCAGTTCTTCCAGTGGCCACTTGAGGCTGAATGCAAAAGCAGCTCAAACTGCTATTTGACAGCAGAAACAAACATGTTAACAGGTTGGTAGACAAAATAGTGGTGGTTCTATAATCTGTATTCCTGTGAACTGTATGGGGGATAAATTTTTATATAACACGTTTTGAGGCTTAAAGCTGCGCGTACCTAAATATATGGCCACTTGAGTGACAGCAATGTACTAGCTGTTGGCTAGCAATGTCACCTCAGCTAATTCAACCCCCCTAAATTTTTGGCTATGTTTGTGGTGTTTTGAAGTATTTTTTTGGAAAACATAGGACGAATAACAGCACTCTGTGTGGCTCATTGTACTGACAGACTTTCTAAGAGGTCTTTTCTACAGTTTTTTAAAATTCCTGGTATCATTATATAATATTAGCACTAAATATATCAGTGTCAGGTATCTGTGTCTGCTCAGGACCGTCACTCCTACAGCACTGAAAGGATCCGCAGACCTTTGATTATGTTTTATTCATTGTTGTGTAATTGGGGATTGATCCATTGTGATCATAAATCATTCTTTGTAAACCAGTTACTTAAACATCAGTCACATTTATTAAGCTTCAGAGTACGAGAAAGCACTGATCTCAAATGAATTTTTAGATCACATAACAGTTGATAGATTCCATTAGAAAGGGGACATTTCTCCGGAGAGCTTTTTCCTTTTTTCTCTATCACATCATTTATGATTATAGATTCAACATACCACAAGTTCTCATTAGTATAACATTGCCTGTTTGATAATCATAATTGTATAATCAGAATTAATCTCACTCTCCAGTATCACAATAATGTTGTTTACTTGCAGAACCGAGTCAGGGATCTGAGTCACATGTATCCTATCCTAATAGCATTGTTTAGACTCAGTGATCCGTCATCCCACCAACAGGTAATACGATAGTAGAGGAAACAGGCAGCACAATTAGATTTGTGTTGAACAGTGGGGCGTGTTTTTCTCCACCGCATGCTTGAATTTTTAATAACAGTTCTATTTTGGAAAACACCTGCCAGTGTTCCAGAGTCTGCAAAAGAGCAAAAGGTCGCCCCCTAAAAGTGATCAAGAGAGGGAGATGCTCATCACTGGCTCATGCATATTTATACCTTATTTAATTATATGTAATGAGAGGGTGTATTTGATCAGCACACTGCTCTTAATCAAGAGCTGGGGATGATTTTCTAGTCTACCAAAAGCAGACATCTCCTAAGCACTTATGGTAATGTGATATTTGAGATGTAGACTCGGGGCTTATGTGGGACTAACTGCTCAGATTCCCAACAAATAACCTTATAAACACAATGAGGCTCCAGCTGTTTCCTGGTTTCTACTACGCGTTCTACCTTTGTATGTGTATTTGTGTTAAGAGTTATCTTTGATGATCTATTACATTGAGAGAATTGATGCATGACATTGTGCATCAGTGTTTGTCATGTTTTAATTAAGTTTTAATAAATGCTAATTTAATGCTTTAAAAAATAAATGTATAGTATGACATTATACACTGAAATTCAACCACTAATACTATTAATATTATTGGTTGAATTTTGTTTACAGTAGGGAAAAGGCTTATAGGAAAGCTGATTGGAAATTGCTATAAAGAAAAACTGAAACTGAAATTGGAATATAGTGAGGCAATTCAGCCAGTCCCCACTTATTTAGTGAAACATTGTGACATCTACCATGAACTGGCACAAAATGTGTAAATTCATACATACATGGAAATGACTTTGGTGATCTTTGTTGAGTTGTCATTACCATAATTAATTTAAAATTTCAATTTGCCAAACCTTTTCTGATTGAATAGCTGCTAAACTAATATCTTTCATATCAGCCTCAGCAGCACTTTGTCTATGTTTAGCATACTAACAAGTTTATAAAAGCTGTACACTTAGTAAATATTACCTGATTAACATCATGTCAGAAACTTATATTTTCTGTGAGCATGTTAGCATTTAGCTTAAAGCCCCAATGTGCCCAAATACATCCTCACAAATGTGTTAGCATAGCTTTGTGAGTGTGATTCTTGTTAAAAGGCAGCTGTGATAGAAAACTCGATGATCCTGCAGTGATTCTTACATTTAAACAATCATATAGTAAATTTACCTTGTTTATTCTTCTTATGTGCTTGCAGCATGGGTCTGTGAGGACATCTGTGTACCTTAGTTTTTTTTAGCACAAAGGAGCAATACAAGAGATTTGATCAAACCTTCCTCAAACTGTTTCTGGGATAAATGACATATGCTGCTTCTGCCTGGTAGTAAGGAGACTGCAAATATTCACATACCAATTATAACAAAAATGTGCATAACTCAGGCACTCATGTTGATCAAGTAATATAACTTGGAATACTTACTCATGAAAGTTATTACTTGCACCTGCTGCATGCACATTGCTGTGCAGTGCTCCATTAGTGACATTCAAATTTTTTGATCACTGCTTTTACAATCTATTGTGCGTGATTGGAACACATTCTCCAAGTGAACCCGCAGTTGTCCATGTCCACGTCTGTTTGAAGTTACAATCTAAGCTAAAATCAGTGTGTGTGAAATTCGCTGAGATGACATCTATGACTCTGCTAGTTGATCTTGCACTATATATTACAAGCTTGTTCAAAAACAGTATGTAGACTTCAAAATGGTTCAGTGGTTCTTGGCAGTGTTTTTAATGGGTAAATAACATCAAAGTTGCTTTGAATGGGAGGTAAAAGTGGTAAACTCTACGTCTTTTGAGACTTTTGAGGCAAAATGCTCCCATGTGATGCAAACATGTTTCATCTGTGCTTCTCCAGGACATGTGTACAACAGCAACATAACTTTGACTCAAGGATACGGGATACTTCAATGTATCTAACAGCTTTCCAAACCCTAGAGATTGAAACCCGTTTAATTTGGTTGCTTTTTCTTGACCCTGTTTAACAGCAATAATACATGTAAGCTGGTAATAAATTAGAAGCACTGTGATCGGCTGTGTAAAATACAAGTGTTTGGAATACACACGGCAGCAGTTGAACACATGGTTTATACAGCATGACTCTTTTTAAGAGCTTCTGTCTGTGGATGTTTTTATACTAATGCACCAAAAACATGTTAACTGCTCCAGTGTCACACACATTAACTCGTGCAGACCACAGCCTGAGCGCACTAAAGAAGGAAACTCCATATTTTTACCAGTAATCTCTCACACCAACAGAGGGTGGGCCTTTGATACTTGAAAGATAAACTGTATGTTGATTAAAATGTTACTGAGCACCTGAATCTAAATGTGCAGCAGCAGATATGGGATTTAGTGATGTCATTAAACAAAACACAGTTTATGCGGGCTGTGGTTTTAATTAGACTCTGTCTCAGTTGTCAGTTAGACACACAATCATCATGCTCAGTTGTGTTTGCATATTTTAGTTTTTAAAATTAGTCAGGCTTAAACTAACTAAAGATGATTAGAGATGATTGCTCACATTTCTGGCATGTTTGACTTCCTCTGAATTTTTAGGATTGTCTGTTTCAGTTTTAATAGTAAAAAAGCCTTCTATTTTTCTAATTACTTCAGGTGATTCTTACCCTTATTCTTACCCCTTTTGTCAAGTAGGAATCTTAAATCTCTGCATTTTTTATGGTTCATGCTCCATCGTTCCTTTGACTCCAAAGCACGCAGCTGTCAATTTGAAAATACAGCTAATTTTTCTTTGTACTTAAAAAGTTGACATTACAGAGGAAAGTTTTTTACCAGACAGTAGGATCATATTTATTCTAGACGAGCTGCCGCCGCTCTTTTAAACATAAACTGCATCAGCCCCTGTGCCTCAGAGGATTTTTCTGAGAAAAAGTCCTTGTGGGGACCAGGTGTTTAGAACAGCGAGTTATAAAAGCTTTCATTAGCTGGAAAAAGGCTGGATGCCTGTTGTTGTAACCAAAGATAGAAAAATCAATATCAAAACATGCTGATTATTGGTTTACTTGATGGTTCATTTGGCATTTGAGCTGTCTGCCATATCAGAAAAAGAGGAAGGACACGTGCCTGTCCCATCTGTGGTAGCCAGTTCCTCTCCCGTACACTCTTTTATCTCTCACCTACTCCCACTGTTAGAAGTATTCCTTAATCTAGCCTTGCTTGCACCTGTCTCTGTCTCTTTCTTCCCCGGCATCTGTCTGCATGTCCGTCTGCCAGCCCTACCTCCGGCTCTCACCCCCCGCGGGGGGGGGGGGGGGGGGGGGGGGGGGGGGGGGGGGGGGGGGGGGGGGGGGGGGGGGGGGGGGGGGGGG